>CM024758.1:27088888-27313153 GCA_014218235.1 Colocasia esculenta
TTCACGGATGACTACTCAAGGTTTGGATTTGTTTACTTATGAAGTACAATCTGAAGCTTGAGAGTTCCAAGAATTTAAAATGAGGTGAGAAGCAAACTGGAAAGAGCATTAAAATCCTACGGTCAAACGAGGAGGTGAATACTTGAGTACAGAGTTCACACAATTCTTAAAGGACAATGGGATCCTTTCTCAATGGACTCCTCCGATACACCACAGATGAATGGTGTATCGGAAAGGAGAATCGCACCTTGTTGGACATGGTACGATCCCTGATGAGCCGTTCAAAGTTACAGTTTCCTATGGGGATATGCGCTAGAGTCAGCGGCATATCTACTGAACAGGGTTCCCAGTAAATCTGTGTCTTCTACTCCATATGAGATATGGAGGGTAGAAAGCCTGATTTTAAACATGTTAAAATCTGGGGGCTGTCCTGCCCACGTGAAGAGACACGACCCAGATAAACTGGAATAGAGAACCGATAAGTGCAGGTTTGTTGGATACCAAAAGAACGTTTGGTACTACTTTTACCATCCTGGTGAACAAAGAGGTTTGTCGCCAGGAGAGCTTCTTTGGAAGAGGAGTACCTGACCCAGGAGGACAGTGGGAGTAAGGTAGCATCTAGAAGAGGTTCTAGATCCACAAACTGTGCAAAGTCCACCAGATGAAACATCGGTTCCGGGAACCTGTTCAGGAATATACACACGTTCAGTGTAGGTCTGGTAGAGTACCTAGACAGCCTGAAAGATATGTTGGACATATCAGTGAAGGCATGTCCTTATAATGAGGATGATGATCAAAGACCTACTAAGAGGGCATTGATAGTCCTCAGTCAGGAGAAATGGCGAGATGCCATGAATTCTGAGATGCAGTCCATGTACACAACCAAGTTTGGAACTTGGTAACTTGCCTGAAGGTATTGTACCTATTGGGTGCAAGTGGATCTTTAAGAGAAGATCGGTGCAGATGGACAGATCGACACTATAAGGCAAGGTTGGTAGCAAAAGGGGTATCGTCAAAGGCAAGGAATTGACTATGACGAAACTTTCTCACCAGTTGCTATGATAAAGTCGATCAGAATTCTTCTCGCCATTGCTGCATACTTTGATTACGAGATCTGGAAGATGGATGTAAAACTGCTTTCCTTAATGGAAACATTGAGGAAGAATGTATATGATACAGCCTGAGGGTTTTACATCCAAAGAGTGTCCAGATAAAGTATGCAAGCTTCAAAGGTTCATCTGGATTGAAACAAGCTTCCCGAAGTTGGAACATAAGGTTGATGAGGCTATCAAATCTTATGACTTCATTAAGAATGAAGATGAACCATGTGTGTATAAGAAAATCAGTGGGAGTGCTATCACTTTCTCATACTTTACGTTGATGACATCTTGCTCATTGGGAATGATGTAGGGATGTTATCATCAGTAAAGGTATGGTTGTCAAAGAACTTCTCCATGAAGGATTTGGGAAGCATCCTACGTATTGGGAATACGTATCTATAGAGATAGATCTAAGAGGATGCTTGGCTTGACCCAATCCATGTACATAGATACCATTGTCAAAAGTTTGGCATGGAAAATTCCAAGAGAGGTTCATACCAATGAGACATGGAATTAATCTCTCTAAGAGCAGTCTCCTAAGACTCCTGAAGAGAGGGCAATCATGGATAGAGTCCCCTATGCCTCGGCTATAGGGTCTATCATGTATGCCATGCTATGTACAAGGGCTGATGTGGCATTTGCTCTAAGTGTTACGAGCAGATATCAGGCAAATCCAGGTGAAAACACATGGATGGCAGTGAAATGTATCCTTAAGTACTGAGAAGGACTAAGGATATATTTCTGGTTTATGGAGGAGGGGACTTAAAACTTCGGGCATATACTGACTCGAGTTTCTAGTCAGATCCAGATGATAGCAAGTCTACATCTGGATTTGTGTTCACCTTAAACGGAGGTGCAGTGAGCTGGAAGAGTTCCAAGCAAGAAACCACTGCAGACTCGACGACAGAAGCTGAGTACATTGCTGCAGCTGAAGCCACCAGGAGGCAGTGTGGATGAAGAAGTTCATCACCGACCTTGGTGTGGTGCCGGGTGACTCTGATCCGATCCCATTGCTGTGTGACAACAATGGGGCCATTGCGCAAGCGAAAGAGCCGCGGTCTCATCAGAAGTCAAAGCACATTCTGAGGCGATTTCACCTGATCAGGGAGATTATCACTAGAGGAGATGTACTGGTGGAAAGAGTTCCTTCAGTCGACAACATTGCAGATCCACTGACAAAGCCTTTGACTCAAATTGTGTTCGAGCGCCACCTAGAGTCTATGGGTTTAAGACATAAAGGTGATTGGCTTTAGTCCAAGTGGGAGATTGTTAGTTATAGGTGTCCTCAAGCCAATCATAACTTGTACAATCTTGTTCTTTAATAATAATAATAAGGCTTTATATTCATTATGTGTAATTCGTTTATCGTTTCATATGAAGTCCATGAATGTGCACAATGGATATTAATTATGATGAGATCATAACAATGGGATTAATGTCCTTTAAACGCATATTCTTAATTGTTCTAGTCGGAGGATATTCGAGAAGGACATCGGATATCCGGTTAGACTAGTACAGGTTGCACCTGCTCATATGAAAGGGTGACTGATCTCATAGTCACTTGTGTGGAGACACTAAGGTGAATCTGTAGGTGCTCATTGGAGAATGAGTTCACTGAACTGATCCGTTATGAATCGCTGGATGGTAATATTACTTAACTGTCAACCAACTAGATTCATTGTCACAGTGGCGTGATTGGTCCTTAGACCTGAGACACCAAGGACACCTTGTTGGTGGACTTCTGGGTTTTGACCTTAACTCATAGATCTCTAGCCATGAGGTCTTAATCAGTTAAGGTTGGATCTGGCGGAATACCTTCGAAGGTGATGTGTGGTCAATATGGGATCGCTCACTCTCGGTAATAAGAGAGTGAATGCTTCTAGGGAAAGATGTCTGATAGTCCCTGGCCAGGGCAAGACTACTTATCAGAAAAGGAGTTTTTTGATATTGCTATGCGGCATCTAAACCAAGTGAGTGCACATATTAGGGTTGACAGTTGACCATACCCTAAGTGAGCGCCGAGAGCATTGTACGAGTGAGCAAAACTATAGTCACGTGGTAACTGTTGACAGAAAGGGTTCCTTGATTGGGTTGCTGAACCCCAATGCTTTCCAGGATCAAGTGGTGTTGCTTGGCACCCAACTTGATTGAAGCCCGGTCAATTATCGTGAGACGATAATTGATTGTGTAATTAATTATATAAGATAAATTAATTACAGTAAGTCAATAAAGAGTTATTGGACTTAATGGGCTGAAAATTGGACTAGCACTTGGGCCTAGAGGGTCACACGCAATAGAGTCTAAGCAGACTGGGCAGGATGACCGGTTATAGACATTAACTGGGTTTTTGTGGAAAAACCGCAGAGTCTATATAGGCAGGGGAGAGTCAACCCTGGGCCAAGCTCCAGGGTCCTCTCTGGCCGCCCTCCTCCTCTCTCTCTCCTAGGGCGCCCCCATCTTCTCTCTGGCACATGGTGGAGCTGAGATCCGGGAGACGCGTGGAGACAGAGGAGATCCCGTCTGCGTCTGGAGCTCGCATGGATACGTCTAGAGGCCAGACACTGAATGGCTTGAAGCACCGCGCCTCCAGTGTTTTCTCTCTCCGGATTAGGGAGTTCGCAACCCCGCAAAGGTAAAGATCGGATCTTCCCATGCGGGTTTTCCAGTTTTTCGATCGATTCTGACCGCTGGCAACGATATCAAATGGAGGGAATCGCGTTTCCGTTGCGCTCTGTTCAATTCCTTACAATTACTGAGCAGTTCGCCAGTCTGGATCTAAATATTGAGTAAAGAAGTGATAAGATGATAGTTTCCAACCTTAGGGCACAACTGACATCTTTGTCTAGATCAGAGAGCAGCAGACTAATGATCCATTCCTAGTCGGAGTCAGGGAGACCATAGCTGACAAGCCGGATTTCTCCATCACTGAGGATGGAAGAATATTATTCTAAGCCAGGACATGCATGCCTGACAATGAGGAGCTAAAGAGAAAATTAATGGATGAAGCCCACAAGACCAAGTACACAATTCACCCAGGCGCAACCAAGATGTACCAAGACATGCAAAGGCCATTTTGGTGGCCCAACATGAAACGTGAGGTGGCTGAGCATGCCGCACACTGCCTCACATGTCAACAGGTAAAAGCCGAACACCGTCGTCCTGCGGGTGTACTCAGACCCTGGACATACACGAGTGGAAGTGGGAAAGTATTGGCATGGATTTCATCATGGGTTTACCCCAAACTTGTGGTGGACTCGATGTTATCTAGGTCATTGTGGACCGATTAACGAAGTCCGCACATTTCTTGGCAATCAAAAGCACATGGAGTGTTGATGTGTTAGCGGCTTATATGTGAAGGAAATAGTGAGATTACATGGAGTCCCCGTGTCCATGTCTATATCGTGACCCTAGATTCACTTCTAGATTCTGGAAGGGACTTCAGACTACGTTAGGCACTAAACTCAATTCAGCACAGCATTCCACCCACAAACTGATGGGCAGACAGAAAGAACAAATTAGATAGTGGAAGACATGTTGCGAGCTGCACTATAGATTTTGAGGGGTATTGGAATGAGTAGTATACCCTGATCGAATATCGCGCACAAAAACAGCTATTAGGCGAGCATTAAGATGGCACCATTCGAAGCACTGGCGGCAGAAGCTGCAGATCGGCTGTATGCTGGAATGAAGTTGGTGAACAGCAATGGCTGGGATCGATATGGTGCAGACCATAGCAGGGATATACAGATTATCAGAGACAGGATTAAATAGGCCCAATCTAGGCAGAAAAAAGCTATGCAGACAAGAGAAGAAGAGATTAGAATTCAAACTAGAGATCATGTAATGCTCAAGTTTCCCGACCTGAGGATTTTAAAGGTTTGGGATGAAAGGTAAGCTAAGACCAAGATTCATAGGTCCATTTGAGGTATTGGATAGAGTGGCGAGTGTAGCGTATCAGCTGACACTATCTCCCAAGCTCTCAACAGTGCATAATGTTTCCATGTGTCTGCTGAGGAAGTACGTGTATGATCCGTCCACATAATCAGCTATGATGACTTATTTTATTATTAGTTTATGTAGCCAAACCAAAAGAGTTAGGTAGGGGCAGCCTCACAGTGTGAGAGGGCCAACCTTCCCCTCAGCGGCTAAAGGTTAGTTTTCTATATGAAATGAAGATTGGTACAAAAGAGACCTAGGGCCTAATAGAAGGATTCCCCACCTTATCTGGTGGTAGAATCCTTAGTTACAGGTGGCAAGTCGCCCCAAGCTTTCCATGTGACCAGTGAGGACAAGATATGGCGAAGTTTGCAAGGCTATCCGCAACTTGTTAGCTTCCCGAGGGTGTGAGTGATTGTGGCCTGCACATTTTGAGTCTTGGAGGTGATGTCTTGCACGATGCATGCAAGGTCCACTGATGAGTCTGCTAGTTTGTCATGATCTGAAAGAGATTTTGGGAATCAGTTTCGACAGTCACTTCAGAAATTCCAAATCTACAACATGGCATGCCGTCCCTCAACGCCAAGGCCTCGGCGGCCAAGCTGGAGTTAAGACACAGGTAGGCGCGGGCAAAGGCACAGCACATGCTGCCTCATGGTCACGAATAATACCCCGCCTCCAGCTTCACCCGTAGCCGACCTGAATGCTCCATCGACGTCAATTTTAATCTTCCTGAGGGAGGAGTGGACCAGCGGAAACACGAGGAAGTCTAGCTTGAAGTTTGTCCTTCGCATTAACAACTTGACCAAGGACTGTTATCCAGTCTTGCGGATTTTCTGAAACTTGTGTGAAATGCAGATTGCACGGATGGAGAGCAGGCTGCGATTGATAATGTGCTTGGCTAACATCACCTGATCTTGAAACCTTGCCATGTTTCGACTGCACCAGACTTCAAAGGACAGCCAGTAGGTGCATCTGATAAGGCGAGTGGTGGCAGCATTAGGTTTCCGGCAAGTAAGAAATCAGTGAGACTCTCAGCCGGTCAGTCGTATTGGTGTTGTTGAAGTGCAGAAGGTGAGCCAGGGCGGACCAGATCTGAGTTGCTATGTTACCTGTGAAAAACAGATGAAGGGCGGTCTCTTCTGGGATTTGAACAGCAGAACATCTGGAGGCGAGAGGAACACCCTGCTCTTTGACAGTCCCATCAACAGGTACAACATTGAGGATGATACGCCAAGCCAGGACAGACCACTGAGTGGAATATACGGAGACCAGAGAACAACCCATTGTTGATCAGCTTCAGGGGTGAGGATGGACCTGATGATTTGGTGGAGAAATTTACCATTCTGGTAGGGCGCCAGATCCAAGTGTCAGGTGTTGTGGCTGGTCAAGAAGCAGACAAGCAGGTCCTGGGGGCAATGCGGAGTGCAATCTGCAGGTGACTACTTATCGGGTCACTGAAAGCCTGTTGGATGGTGCAATCTTGCTTGGCATATTGATCATATGTCTTCAGGTATGTAGTCTTTCAGAGGTGTGTTCCCGGTCCAGATATCATACCAGAAATGTGCTTTGGAACCACTGTCCATGGCAATGATTCTGTGGTTCTTGTGGAGTGATACGAGCTGCATTCTGCCATAACACTCTTGTCGGCAGCCACCATAAAAGGAAAGTGGGCTTCTGAATGATGACAATGATAGGTGTTTGCCCCTGAAGAATTTGGCCCATAGGGAATCGGTAGTCAAGGCTCTCCACAACCATTTTGGTTCGAAGAGCGATTGCATGTGGTTCAGGTTCATGACCCCTAGACCTCCACACTCCTAGGCTGAGCTATAGTGTTCCAGTTTTTCCAGTGCTTTTTGGGGGATCCCATTATTTTGAACAAAGGACATGACATAGAAAGACAGTGAAGATTTGGACAAGAAGATGCAACAGCTCGGAATCGATCTAACACGTGGTCAAGATACTATGGAGAAATCACGAAGTTAGTTAAGAGCCACGTGGGAGCCCGAAGCAACCATGCGAAGAATTACCCGGAGCTGTTCGGTAAGTCATCTTCCTCTTACGATCATATGGAATTGGGGACCAAATTTCTTTTAAGAGGGAGAGGATGTAGCAACCTGATTTTTTAAAATCCAAAAATAAAAAATTCAATTAAATAAATGAAATAAATAGATTTAATTAGAATAAAAAGGGAATAAATAGAATTCAAGTGAATTAAATCAATACTCATTAACCAAAATTAGGAATGGTTATATAAGCCCAAACATGAAAGAGTGGGCCAAAATGTGGAGAACCCATCTGGGATGGGAAATAATTAATCTAATTTTGTATAAATTAATTAATATTAGAAAGGAGTTAAGATAAATGTTAAATAAGTCATATATATCCTAAAAGAAGTCCTATACTTACCCAACCCTTGCCCACAAATTTGATCTCTTCCCAACCCTAATTAAGAGATAAAGGAGGGAAAGTGGGAGATAAATATGGGAAATTTGGAATTTTATGGAAGGAAGGACACTCTTAGAAGGGTTAGGACTCTATTAGCCACAAAACACCCAAATTCATCCACACCAAACCCTAGACCACAGTGGGAACTCTGGAGGATGGAGAGGAGGCGATTGGACATGGGAGGTTGGAGGAGAAGTCTTATTACCTATGGGTGTGATTGACGGATTCGCCCCCGACAAAGCCTTGTTTACCCCAAGGTGTTTGATTGCACAGTTTTCCCAAAAGATGTTTGTTACCCCAGGAGTTGATTGTTAGGTTGATCCCCTAACAAAGTCGTGTGCCTGGCGTGGTGCGGAATAATGAATTGTGCTTGGCATGGCACATACGTGTTACACGTGATAAACTTACTTGCTTGTTACCTGCTACTGTGTGTGGTCCTAACCCGAGTGCTGAAGGACATACTTGCATGAAGCCCCAGTAGATCCTGCGTGATATTCTTGTGGAGTGCTCCGAGGGTTTACTCAAAATGCTTGCTAGTGAATGGTCATTTTGTTACATGCTATCTTGCTCTTGTTCTTGAAGTTACCATCTTGCTAGATCATTGTTCACAATATCTTGAACTCTTGAATAGAACCTTATTGCTAGATTGATCATTACCTCTCTTGATCAGACTATCTTGCATGATACACTGTACACGTGTTACTACCAATGTTTAATTGCATTGTACATATCATGTTTATACATTCTACCTTTTTAAAATGTAAATACTTACATCATTGCTGGAAGATGTAAATCCTACTGGGCGAGTGCGCTCATACCTGCTTCTTTAACATTTCAGGTAGTGAAGGTAAAGCTAATGATGGACTGTGCACCGAGCGTGGTAGTACACTTAGAGAGTCCATCCCATTTTTATTTAGATTGGTCATTAATGTAATTTTCCCTTTCTTGAGAGATAGATAGATTGGTGAGCAAGGAGTGTTTCATTTGACATGGAGGTTGTAATATTCGTTGTGATAAATAAAGAAGAAGAAAATGATTATTGCATTATGGGCCTATTTGTAATAGCTATTGGTCTATAGCTTCTGAATGCTAGCTGTTTGGTGCGGTCTCCCAATTTATTCTGCTGTTAAAAATAAAAATTGGGGGCATGACATTCCAGATGTTGAAGACAAGGAGGGCATCTGCACCCGTGTTGATATTGCCTAGTGGTGCAGAGGGTTTTTCTATCTATTTGATGCTTCACAGATAGGCCTTGGATGTGTGTTGATGCGGCTGGTAAGGTAGTTGTCTATGCTTCTCGTTCAATTAAAGGAGCATGAGCGTAACTATCCGACCCATGATTTGGAGTAGGCGGTTGTGGTCCATGCACTAAAAACTGGAGACACTATCTTATGGTGTCAAGTTCGAGGTGTTCACGACCACAAGAGTTTGAGGGTACCTTTTCTCTCAAAAGGAGTTGAACCTGCGACAGAGAAGGTGGATAGAGTTCCTTAAGGACTACAACTTCGAGCTTCAGTACCATCCAGGGAAGGCGAATGTCATGGCAGATGCACTCAGTAGGAAGAGGTCTCTACTTCGGTAGGATTGGAAGATGCTAGAGGATGCGGCATGTGCTATGATCGAGCTAGAGCCATAGTTGTGTCATGCTTTCGTGGCAGTTGTCTATCCGATCCACAGTGTTAGACGAGGTGATCGAGCAGCAGGGAGTTGATCCTAGACTTCAGGAGATGGTGGGCAGAGCAGGCATTGCTCGAGATGAGGACGGTGTCATCAGATTTCAGCATCGAGTATGTGTACCTGATATAGTGGAAGTTCGTGAGCGAGTACTTGCAAAAGTTCACAGGTCGAGGTTCTCCACTCATCCAGGTAACACCAAGATGTACCAGGATTTGAAGAGATCCTTCTAGTGGTCGGCATTGAAGAAGGATGTGGCAGAGTTGTATCCAGGTGTTTGGTGTGTCAGCAGGTTAAGGCTGAGCATCAGAGACCATCAGGCCTTATGCAGAAGATGAAGAGACCTGTATGGAAGTGGGAAGCAATCACCATGGATTTTGTGGCGGGTTTTCCCAAATCAGTAAGGGCAATGACTCGATTTGGGTGGTTGTAAATCGTTTCTCCAAGACTGCTCACTTTGCCTATGAAGAAGAATAGTGTGTGAGAGCTTGGCGAGGCTATACTGCATGGTGTGCCGAAGTCTATTATCTCTGACAGAGACCCGTGGTTTATAATGAGGCTATGGCAGGGTCTTCAGGAGGCTTTGGGTTCTCAATTGAAGCTTAGTTCAGCATTTCAGCCTCAGATAGATGGCATGTCCAAGAGGACGATTCAGACGCTCGAGGACATGTTGAGAGCATGCGTGCTTGATTGGAAGGGCGATTGGGAGCGTCACCTACCTCTTGTGGAGTTCACTTACAACAACAGTTTTCATGCGAGTATCAGCATGGCTCCATTCGAGGCTTTGTACGGTCGGCTCTGTAGATCTCCTTTGTGCTGGGAGGAGACAAGTGATAGGCAGTTGGTTGGTCTTGAGTTGGTGCAAGAAACATCGGATAAGATTCAGCTCATCAGGTAGAGATTGATGCAGTGCAGGATAGGTAGAAGAGCTATGCTGACAACAGAAAAAAGGACTTATAGTCGAGGTTGGCGAGCATGTTTTCCTCAAGGTTTCACCTACTCGAGGCGTGGTTAGGTTTGGCAGGCATAGCAAGTTGAGTTCGAGATTTATTGGCCGTTTGAGATTCTCAGGCGGATGGGTAGCATGGCGTACGAGCTAGCTTTACCCCCAACGCTAGATAATGTGCACATGGCCTTCCACATGTCTATGCTCAGAAGATACGTGCGAGATCCGTCACTGTTATCAGTCATGAGCCAGTGGAGATTCAGCCAGACTTGTCTTATGTAGAGTGACCAGTAGCTATCCTATATCGGAAGGTTCAGCACCTCGGAATAAGGCTATTGCATCCGTAAAGGTGTGTGGAGAAATTTCTCACGGGAAGAGGCTACATGGGAGCTTGAGGAGGCCATGAAGAAGGAATATCCCCATTTGTTTGGTTAGTATTTCTGTTCTAACTTCGAAGATGAAGTTTTCTTTTAGAGGGAGAGGGTGTAAGGCCCTCAATTTCTGTGCATATTATATCTGTTTTGGTGTTGTATGTTCTGCCCGAAATCTCTGTTTAACGTCAACATCCCTTGACATTAAGTGCATGTTGACGACAAATTTTGTGTCGTTGACTATGTGGCCAGAAGAAATAGACGTCCACATCGATGACGCCTATTTCTAGTTGACGACAGCTATGTGGCTGTTTACTTCTCCAACTGCGTTTGGGATTTCAGATCTAAAACTGCCTCGTTTTAAATGTATCCCCAATGGTCAGGACTCTTAAGACCTAGGTTCACCCCGACTCTATTGTCTATATAACCTAGACATCTCAGTTAGAGAGGGCTTTTCTCACCTAGGGCTATTTGGGGTTTCGGGGTGAGAAAAAGAGAGAGTTTGAGAGGCTTGATCCGGCAATCTGAAGGCTTCTCTAGCGATCTTCTACGTTTGGAAGGTTCTTCTGGAAGTGGAGGAGCTCTCCTAACTCCGGGGGATCGACTGTGCAACCGTAGGGATCAGATCAAGGCAAAGGACATCACCCCTTTGGCTTTGCTGAGGAGGGCTTCATCGCTAAAATTTGATCTTCAGAGATTTTTAAGGAGGAAAGTAACTTAGGGGTTTCGTCTCTAGACCTATCACCTAGAGTTTCGGCATTTTTCTAGATTTTTAGATCGTGTCCTGGACCCTTAAATTCTGTGTTTTTCACCCTTAAATTCTGTGTTTTTCTTGTGTTCGATTTGCACTGTCTGCAGACAGGAGGTTGACGGCAACCATGTTATCGCCAAGTTGATTGTGCCGTTAACCCACCCTGACGGCAAGCCCCTTGCCGTCAAGTTCATCTGGTTTTACAGAAAATGGATTTAGTCTGTGTGATGTGCTTTTTGGAAAATTTCTAGATGTTTGCACATGCTATAAAATTTTTGAATGTCCAGGTATGTTATTAGGTTAAACTGTGAATTTCTGTAAATTTTATAATAACAATTGGGAATTATGAAATTTCTGTTAAGGGTAAATATGCATGTCTTGACAGAGTTAAAATTGAAATAAACAGATTTGATGCATGATATTGTTACTTGAAATTTTCATGAACTTAAGGCTAGTAGTTACATGTTTTGGAACTGTTAGATCTGACTATTCACTATTTATAATGTTTAATAGAAATATCTTATTGGATGCATGAGATCCCTGTTAAATGTTAAAAATAGAGTTACTGTCATGGAAATTCTGAAAAAATTAGCCATATGATACATTCCATTCGTAGGGTTTATGGTTAAAATTTGAGACGTTTGAATATGTAGGTATTGTTTGTAATTAAAGGTATTAAAAGCCATATTATGCATGATTATTCAAGAAACGGAAATTTCCAGTGGTTATGATCATGTTTAGGTATTGTTATACATGATTTAATACTGTTAGACAGTCATCATAGGTTCTGTGAATTGAAGTATATGTGTTTGAATGGTATGCATGTGAATGGAACAAATAGTGCATGTAAAATGATGTAAATCATGTGATAAATTGAATAATGTGATTAAGTGAAATGTGTGCCGAAATTGACACTGCTACCATAGAAGGCTGTGGAGTCGTACTATAGAAAAGTCCCTATGGAAAGGCTCAATGTATATGTGATATCCTGTGGACATCAGGATGAAATTCTGGAGGTGGACAAGTACCACTGGTTAGGGTGGAGAGAGCTTCTCTCGGTTCTGCGCAGTTACTAAGATTCGTCACTATAATGCCTAAGTGACGGGTATGTGTTATGTGATATGTGTGTCCTTTATGGTGGTTCAGACTATGTGTCACGACAAATAATGTGTAAAGGTGTGAAATATGTGTAAATGTGTAAAATATCATGGGAAAGTGATGTGCTAATATGTTACAATGTGAATCAATGTGAAACTATGTTATTATGATTTATTTATGTTAAAAACAACAAGCAAATGTGTAATTATGTGATATAAAAGTATGTGAAAAATGATAGATATCATAGTAACCATGTGTTTAATTCCATGATCAAGTTAATAATGTGAATGAGTTGTATTTGATATTATGTTTAAAGTTAAGACTATGTGTAGATAGCGTGTTATATGTTATTCATATGTACTTGTTTATTATGACATGAACCATGTGCAAAACTTCTCTTGTTGTTTAAAAGATAACGTAAATATAATATATGTAGGATGTGCCAAGTGTTACTTGCTGAGTCTCGGTGAAGACTCATATTTGCTTTAACATGCAGGTGAGACAGGTGTCTCCACATACTAGTAAAAGAAAGTACAAGTTATGCACTAGTCCTCCACAATCTCGCTACTCTTCACGTTCGGAGTCGCTCCTCATAAAGTCAAAGTCCATAATTATACAAGTCTATAACATAACATCATTGTCCACATAATTATATAGACTATGGAATATATGAATGATGATGAAATAAGAATCTCTTCAATTCCACTATATTTCTTATGTTGTTTATGCACATCTTTACTTATTATATTGTGTTGAGTACATATTTCACTGCGATGATATCTTATATTGATATAAATTAATGTAATAGTATAGATATAAAAAAAAATCGTTACATTTTCCTGCTCCCTTCACAACAAAATCAGTATCTTTTCCCCTTCATCACGCAAGGCCTGCCTCTCTACCTCAGACAACTTTTTGGAGGGGCTGTGCATCTCCCGAGTCACCTCCTTACATGTGCCATCGCGTGGCACTCTCTCATTGACCGCGAGAGTCTCGAAGCCCAGAGGGCGCGACAGCTCGCTCTGGATGGAGTCTTCTCCACCAGAGCTAGGCTTCACACGTGCTCTACCAACTCTCCTTGTACTCTGCTTCCATTCCTCTTGCTTGCTTCCCACCACTGTTGATATTTGTGACCCCCTGTCTTGCATCCGCTACCTCCGTAACATGATGTTGCAAGCAACCTAAAACACTGTTGCAATGGACACTCCTGTGTGTCCAGTGGCTCCACAGGAGAAGCATTTAGCTCCTTCACCTGGTACATGGTCATAGGCAACTGGCTGCCCAGGCCATCATCAACCATACACCTTCAGTAAGTGGATTCTCCAGATTAATCTCCACACAAATCCCTGGCAAAAACTTCTCCTGCTACCTCTGAGAGTTATTATCGGACGACCTATTGCAGAAGCAATGGTGAACAAACAGACTCTGTCCCGGTACTCAACTGGCAGATGATGAAGTCTCACCCAGACGGCAGCAGCTCTGAGGGAGTTGCGATCTGGCTTAAACCACTTTTGCACTCCTACCATTAAGCCTTTGCAGAACCAAGGGCCAGCTGCCAGGATCTCGTCCCTCAGTTCCGCAATGGCAAAGCCTTGCGCAAGCATAGAGAGTCTGGGCTTCCACTTCTCCCAAATGGCTTTCAGGGCATCCAGTAGCACATCGTCTCTGATTCTGCCGTTCCACACCTGGGCAAGTATTGCCACCATCCACCGTCCTCATTGCCTTTCACCTGACCCACCCTACCTCTATCTTCAGCGGAGAACAACTCCTTCGCCTCACTTGCACTTGCTCCCAGCAGAACATTCTTCCAAGACGATTCTGCAAGCCGAATTTTGTTACTACGCCCCTCAAGATACTCTGAAACTCCAGCTCTGTCAAGGACCTCGCGAATCTCAGAAGCGCCACCAGGTACCCGGTCTTCACTACCCACCAGGGACAGGTGTCTCAAGCGGAGCAGCCACCTCCGTGCCCGTCCAGCACCACTAACCCCGGGATACACCCCAAAACACCCTTCCTCACCCAGACCAGCTAAACCAGAGTTCCCACAGTCTGCTCCCTCACCGCTTTCTCCATCCCCACTCTCAGCGTTTCCCTCACCCATACATATTGCTACATATTGCTCTTACTCGCTGGGACATCATTTCAACTACTTATTAACGAATGAAGTAAAAGTCCCGTCTCGATATTTATATATTCATAAGTATTATAACGTAAGTAAATGTGATATCAAAAATAAAATTTAAATTATTTCGAACAAAAATTATTTGAGATCTTTATCTAAATAACAATAATCAACTGTATTCCTCAAATTGAGATATCCAAAATTCTCAAGTTGTAACTCAAAGGGTAGATGTAACAAATGTTGATCTCTCAATCTACAATTCTTGATATCCCGCCTTCTAGAGTTGTAAATTACTTGAAAAAAAAAATAGATATGAATAATCTTAATCTTCTACGATCAAGAAATTGAAGAAACATATAAGAAATCAAGAAGATTATTGATCTGGCTATAACAAGTACCAGGGTGAACGAAGAATATTACAAATCAAGAAATAGAAGAATTGAACTAGCATTAAGTAACAATGGTATAATAACATGATATGCCAGTGAACTGACCTAGGATGACAAGTAGCAAACAATAATGACCATCAGTGATATTGTAGAGCGTAAGTGTATGAATAATAGTTCATAAGAAAATTGAGAAAATGCATGTATAGATATGTAAATATTCATGTCATAACATAATTTATGGAAATGTCAACCAATTTAGAATATAGTGGTGTCATGTCAAACACTATGTTGATTCATTATCATTATGTACGACTAATAAACGAATTCGAGTGTTCCTCCCGGGACTGGATCTTACCCTTGCACATACATTAATCTAAAAGAGTCCAAAGACCTCAAAATTGTCATCTCATTTCATTAGTGACAAATACACATACATGATTCTTGGGCACTCAACAAAAATAAAACAATTTCACAAGGAACATGTTTATGTAAATTAATATTCCGAAGATATCTAGAAGGTATAAGAACAATTTGGAATAACCAAGACTGATTCAAGGATGTATTTGGTTGATGACTAAATAACTCATCCTCTTAAAATCCAGGAAAATAAGAAAGACAACTGATTGGACAATTAAGAAGTGTACAACTTCGACTGATGAAGAAATGAGTCTGTTTGTCGATAGATATTGGATGGTTGTCGATAGGTACTAGTTGGTTGTCGACAACTACTATTCCATCTAGAACTGCATTCATGAATCTGATCTTTAGTTGTCAATAAAAAAACTAGTTTGTTATCGACATGTACTAGATTTCTGGGTTTTTGAGTTCTGTGATCACTGTCAACAAATAGGATCTGTCTGTCGACAGACGATTATTTTCTTTCTGAGTGGTAAAAAATCTGCCAAAAAGACACTTTCAAAGTGATTACACTTTCTATTGAAGATCAACCAATGATTTTGAGTCTTGAGCACGTTCTTGTACACAAGATTTCGTGGCTAAAATGATGAAAGTCAATTCACCTGGTTGTTACGTAGGACAAGTTACTGAGAATATTATAGTATGGGTAAAGCCTATAAAATGCTACAAAGAGGGAAAACAAGAATATGCAATAGCAGTTTCTACCAATCTGAAGCCGTAGGGACTAATATATTAGGGAGATGTTATCAAAATCATGTGATACATGAGCATAGGAGGAAAACTGGAGATCTATTTGGCTTGTTCAAAGTCATAAAATAGAATAAGAGGTTGATTTGGCTTGTTCCAGAAATTCTTACGGAGCATGAAACAAGCAAAAAATAAGAGTTTTTAAGGATGGAGAGACCCTTAAGCATGAAAATAAGAAATTAAAAAGGAATCGTAGGGAGGGACCTACCATAGCCAGACAGTACTCTCAGGTCAAGACGACTTCTAAGCTTCATGTTTCTGCATCATTGTTCCTACTTTCTCTCCCTCGCTTACTTCTTTCTTCCTTCTCTCTTTTCCTTTCTTTCTTCCTGAAGAGAGCACTCCCAAAGTACGGTAGAGATGGTGGGGAAAAAAGGATAGAGAAGTTGAGAGAGTACATAAAGAAGTGATGGTGGGGTGTGAAGAGAAGAAGGAGAAAACCTAGTGGCGTGAAGATAGTATAAAAACAGAGAGAAAGGAAATGAGAAAAGATACAGAAGAAGTTAGGAATGATCTTTATAGACTTGGCTATCTTTCTGCATGGCTGCACGTAGATGAGGAGAATCTTCATCACCTCCAAAGCTTTCTTGATCACTAGCCACAATTTCTATTTGGGATAAGGCTTCACTAAAAGCCAACACGCATGAGCCGCCATCACAAAACTCATATACTACGTGTATAAAAAAATCAAATTAATTTGTTTAAATTTTTTTAGGAACTTAATTTATATCTAAATGATGTCCGATTAAGGTGAAATTTTAGACTAAGTCTAATTAGAAGATTTTACAAATTTTAGTGATTTTATTTTAATTTTTAAATTAATTTTTTATCAGATGAAAATAACCTAAAAAATCATTAGGTCACATTAATCTAGATATCTGTGCACTAATAGTTCTTAATTTTTTTAATATTTAGAATAAATATATTTTTTCTGAGATTTATGATGAAGTCATATTTCAATTCTCCTTATCGAGGTGCGTGCATTAGAAGATAATACCAGGGTTACACTAAATATGTAGAAATATCTCTAAATTAAGGGTAATTATATTTATGTAAGTGATTATATTTCTAGTAACTATTTTTTCCTTTTTATCAAAATATTTTCTAATCTTCGATATCATATTATTATTTTAATATTAAATTTTAGAGTGTTACAGAAGTTAGGTTGCTTAATTTTGTTGGTTGCCCCCTCCACCTCCGAGGGTGCGGAAAGGTTCTGCTCCTCCGTAGTTCGTCAGTTTTTCGCTTTGGGGCTATGCGGAGTGAAAGGATCATGACTATGACTAGCCCTAGAGGGGAGTGAATAGGGCTATTAAAAATTTGTCTTGAATGGCCAATAGAAACTAATGCGGAAATAAAGCTACGGTGCAGAGCAGAGAAAAGTGAGAGGGAAGAAGGAAGCAAGCACACAAAGAGACACCGATTTTATCCTGGTTCGGTAAGACCCCCTTTAGTCTACCTACATCCAGTCCTCACCAACACGGTGAGATTTACCCTTTCAAAGAGATGAACTACACCTGCTGATTTATGTGGTGCCCAGCTCACCAACAAGCTGCTAATTAATACGGTGCCTAGCTCACCAACAAACCGCTAGTTGATGCGGTGCCCAGCTCACCAAAAACACAGGTAGGGTATGCAACCCCAACCAGCTCTCAACCCAGAAGGAAAAAAAAAAACAAAAAGCAAGAAACTCAATATAGGAAAGGATAGATCAAGGAATGGCAGATGAAAAGCTTATGAGGATGATCTCCAGATGTTGATGAAGCTCTTGAGCAGAAGAGATCTCCTCTAAGAACTCCCTTCTTCAAAGATGTAGCAGGTTGGAAGCTCAAGAAGGTGAAAAAGTTTGAGAGAAAGGAACTGCAGATGAATCTTTGAGGGTGGCTCTCTTCTCCGTGAAAATCTCCACCTAAGGTTTCCCCCAGGTGTCCTTTTTATAGCCTTTCCTAGGAAGTATCTATTTCGGAGTTGGTGGAAAGCAGTCTTGGTCAAAAAAGGTGTTTAAACTTTGCTTTTTGCACAGATCTGCATGTCAGGGTCGACTTCTCCTTTTGCTGGGGTCGACTTCAGTTAAGCTCAAAGTCGACTCCTATAAAAGTTGAGGTCGACTCCACTTAGACAAAAGAACATCAACTAAATGGAGGCTGACTCCTTTAGAGAGTCGGGTCAACTCTGAATAGCCGAGCACAATCAGGGTCGACTTCTTCATAGGTCGGGGTCGACTCTGCTTCAGCAACTTGACAGGCTGTTGAATGGAGGTTGACTCCTTCAAAATCTAGAGGTCGACTCTGAACACCCGAGCAGAACCGGGGTTGACTCCTTCATAAGTTGGGGTCGACTCTGCATAAGCCATTCCATCTTCTTTCTTGAGAGGTCGATTCCTTTAGAACATTGGGGTCGACTCTGAATACCTAAGCTGAGCTGGGGTCAACTCCTTCAATATCCTGAGGTCGACTCCTTCAACCAGGAACCAAAGAGACTTCTTTTGAAGGCCCACCTGCTTTATAAAAAACATGTTTTCTGTATACAATTCAAAAACTTGATAGCAAACATAATGAGTGTTTTGTGATCATCAAAATTCTAAGGGATCCAACAATCTCCCCCTTTTTGATGATGACAAAACACCTACATATAGGAATAAACATTTTCTTAACCAATCATCCATTTGCACAATATCCTCAAATACATCAAGGCACATAAACAAAATATAAATCTATTCAATCACAACAATCAGTCCATTCACTTGATCAAATATAAGCATATCTATCCATTCATAAAAGGTCAATTCACAAAAGTTGTTTAGTTTATCCCCCTGACTATAAGCACCCTTTGTAAAGAGAAAAACATTCACAAATGTTTAAGTACTATCACTTTACAAAAGTTCTCCCCCTTTTTGTCATCGTTAAAAAGAGAGGAGGGAATGTAGCCCGACTCGAAAAAGAAGACAAGTAAGAAGAGAGTCATGAGAGATGTCCAAGGAAGAAGATATGGGGAAAAGGAAGTCAAGGATGACTCCGAGAGAGGGTATCCCACATAGGGGTGTTCACTATTCGGTTCAAACCGAAAAAACCAAACCGAACCGAGCGATTCAGATTGGTTTGGTTCGGTTGAACATGAAATTTTTTGGTTTGGTTCTAAACCAAACCGAACAAGAAAATTTGGTTTGGTTTGGTTTCTAAGCTCTAGAAACCAAACCAAACCGATTAAACCGAATTACAATAACAAGTTTTAATTTTTATATATCTATCAAGTTTTTTCAATATTTTACGTAAAAATATATATTATGGAGGTTAATATGGTCATCAATATTTAATACTTTATTTCAAACATTATTTGATAGTGATTATTAGAGAAACAAATGATTAAAATCTTATTTAAGACTAAGAGAATCTAAAGGCCATTTATTTTCAAGTTAAACCGAACCAAACCGAATTTTTGGTTTGGTTTCAAAGGACTTCGGTTTGATTTGGTTCAGGTTGAGTCTGGATTTGGTTTGGTTTGGTTTCTTAAAAAATCTCATATAAATCAAACCAAACCAAACCATGAACACCCCTAATCCCACATGAAGTTTCCAGATCCGGCAAGATCCTTCAAAATCTTCTTGAGATCCTGATTATTGTCTAGCATCACATCTTGACTCTTGGTAATAGATTGCATGAAATTCTCATTCCTATCTTGCTGCATCTTGAGAAAGTGAACATCTGTGCAGAGCTCTTCTACCTTAGTTTACAACGAATTAAACTGGGAATCAAAATGAGCATTCATAGTAGAACCAAACTCAGAGAATAACTGAGAAATTTGAGCAACTAGGGCACGAGGTCTGGAAGTGCATGGAGTGGAGAGGACAAAATCATCACCTCTATCATCATCTTGAGGACCATGTCCCTTCTGTGGAGTACGTGAGCCAGTGCGAATAAAAGATCCATCCTTGATAGACATCTTCAAGCGAGCCAGTGTGCTCCATCAATAACATCAAAACCAGTCAAATTTTGCCTTCTTCACTAGAGAAGCTGACCTTGAACTTGTGAAGAATCCTAGTAATGAGCATTCCATAGATTAGTGACCTCTTGGGCACACCGATAACATCCCGAATGTAATTTAAAGTGATGTTCGGAAGATCCACTTGAGTCCCATCAAGAAGAGCTTGAATAAGTAGAATGTGATCATCGGTCACACTGTCCATGCTTCCACTTCTAGGAACTAAAATGGAGCAAACTATCTTGTGCAAAAAATGATGAAGTGCAGAAAATGAGCTGGCATTGACTCGCTCAATATAATTTGGGTCTACATCAGTTTCGAAAACACGTCGGTAGGCATTAGGCCGATGTTCCAACTGAAGAATATACCATACCTCTTGCTTAATTGGAATTTCCATGACTTCTGAAAGCATAGATACTTTAAGAGGGATATGGACCCCCTTCACATATGTACTAAGCTTCTTCTCTTCATCTTCCACAGATTGGCATAAAAAAGATTTACTAGATGGGGGTAAACCATCTCATCCATAGACACATAGAAAGCCCAGCCCAAACGCTCAAACATGCTACGGAGATCAAACCCAGCACCACCAAAGAAATCAAAGTCTATTCTCTTGCCCAAATGTACCTTCCTAGGGGTGATATCCGTGAAATAAAACTGAAAAGCTTATAGATTTCGGAAGAGAGTACCATCAAAACCTTGATCATGGGAGCCACTGCTAGGACGAGACTGCTTGGAGGGAGTTGCAGAGGCGACGACCTTCCCTTTGTCACTGCGCCTTGGAGGAGCCATCACGAATAAGGATGAGCGGGAGAAGGAAGAGAAGAGGGCCGTGAGAAAGGAGAAGAGGATGGAGAAAGAGGAGAAAGGAGAAGAAGGAGAAGATGGCAAGGAAGCAAAGGAGCCGAGGATGGGGTCGACCCCAAGCAACGATAGGGGCACCCCTTGCACAGGAAAGAAGGAGGAAGAGGAAGGAGGGTCGCGGCTGTGGTTTGAAAGAGATGGGGGAAAAAGAGAGGTAGGGCCACCCTCTTTTAAAGGATGCCCCAGCCGCTCGAGATCAACTCCAAAAGGAGAGGTCGACCTCAGTCTGCAAGGGAGTCGACTTCCATAGAATGTGGAGTCAACTTCAATTCAAAAGAAGGCAGACATATATTTTTTTTATTTGTTTGTCTGCACAGGGGGTTGACCCTCAGAAGGCTGTGTAGACAGTGAGCATGAGAACAGTCCCAAAGACTCTTAATCTGCCGACTTTTTAGTTGGACAAATTTCTGTATGTTGCTTATGTATAGATAGAAACACATGCCTAATTCACGGCGCAATGAAGTAAACTGGTCTTCACACAATGGTTTAGTGAAAATATCAGCCAATTTATGTGTGGTGTCAATAAAATTTAATTCAATGTCACCCCTAGAGACATGATCTCTAATAAAATGATGGTGTACTTCAATATGTTTAGTGCGAGAATGTTGAACAAGATTTTAAGATAAATTTATGGCACTAGTATTATCGCAAAGCAACGGAATTTTAGATAAACACATCCCATAGTCTTCTACTTGGTGTTTGATCCAAAGTGCTTGTGTGCAAGAACTCCGGACTGCGATATACTTGGCATCGGCTGTCGAGAGAGCAACAAAATTTTGTTTCATAGAGGACCACGAAATGAGCAACCTCCCAAGAAATGACATGTCCTGCTTGTGCTCTTTTGATCAACTTTACACCCAGCATAGTCCGCATCGGTGTAACCCACCAAGTCGAAGGAACATCTTTTGGGATACCATGAACCAAAGTCAATCGAAGAAGCGAGATATCGAAAATTTCGTTTAACAGCAATTAAGTGCGATTGTTTGGGCGAGCTTTGAAATCTCGCACATATGCAAACACTAAATAATATATCGGGCCTACTTGCAGTTAATAAAGTAGAGATCTGATCATACCTTGATAAAGCTTAGAATCAACTGGCTTACCAAGCTCATCATTATCCAAGTTTTTTGTTGTAGACATAGACGTTGGAAGAGGCTTGGTGTTGCTGAACCCATATTTTTTTAGCAGTTCCTTTGTGTACTTAGATTGACTTACAAAGATTGCATCTTGACCTTGTTTTATTTGAAGTCTGAAAAAGAAGTTGAGCTCACCCATCATGCTCATCTCGAACTCCCCCTGCATCAACTCAGAAAATTCCTGGCACAATTTTTCTTTAGTAGCACCAAACACAATATCATCTACATATATTTGAACAAGTAAAATATCTGAACCAACACACTTTATAAACAAAGTTGAGTCAACAAATCCATGCTTAAAATTATGTTGAACAAGAAATTGACTCAATCTCTCATACCATGCACGCGGTGCTTGCTTAAGACCATGTAGAGCTTTTTGAAGACAAAGACATGGTTTGGGAAATTTGGATCCTCAAACCCTGGTGGCTGCTCTACATAGACTTTCTCTTTTATGAAACCATTAAGAAATGCACTTTTAACATCCATTTGAAATAATTTAAAATTTCTAGAGCAAAGGAATGCTAATAGAATCCTAATGGCTTTAAGTCTAGCGACCGGTGCAAAAGTCTAATCATAATCAATCCCTTCTTCTTGAGAGTATCCTTGGGCAACTAAATGAGCTTTGTTCTGAGTTACCACACCGGATTCATCAATTTTGTTTTGAAAAATCCACTTGGTTCCGATTACTTGATGGTCATTCGGACGAGGAGACAAGGTCCACAATTTGTTCCTCTCAAACTGGTTTAGTTCCTCAAGCATAGCAATAGACCAGTATTCATCAAGAAGGGCTTCATCAACATTTTTTTGTTCAAATTGAGAAATAAATGCAATATAATCACACTGATATTGAGTTTTTTGAGTTCGCATATCGGATGAAGGATCACCTATAACATTACTGATTGGGTGACTTGACATGATCTTCCATGCTCGTAGTAATTCGTCATTTGTAGAAGATACTTGAAGTTCTTCAAGTGGAGCATCTTCCTTTTCCTTTTCTTCACCAATAAGTTGGGTAGGATCTTCCATTGATTCTACACTTGGCTCCATGAGATCTAAATCATGTATGGTTAAATCTTTATCCTTCATGATTTCTACATCATCGTCATCATTTCTTTTTCTAGCATCGTGGTTAGATTCATCAAATATTACATGAATAGATTCTTCTACAACTAATATTTTCTTATTAAATACACGAAAAGCTTTAGAATGAGATGAATACCCAACAAATATACCTTCGTCGCTTCAAGGATCAAACTTACCTATATCCTCTTTGCCATTTACCAAAATGAAGCATTTGCAACTGAATGGCTTGAAGTAGGAGATGTTTGGTTTTCTGCCTTTATAAAGTTCATATGGAGTCCTATGCAACAAGGGTCTAATCAAGCAACAGTTAGTGATATGGCATGCAAGATTAATAGCTTCAGCCCAAAATATCTAGGCAAGATAGATCACATAGCATAGTTCTAGCCATATCAATCAAGGTCTAATTTTTCCTCTCAGTTACACCATTTTGCTGAGGAGTTCTCGGAACTGAGAAATTATGACTGAACCCTTCATCATCACAAAAGTAATTAAATTGTAGATTTTCAAATTCCTTACCATGATCACTACGAATAGCATTAATAACATAGCCCTTATCATTTTGAACCTTCTTACAGAATTTTATGAATTCAGCTAAGGCATTACTCTTGTGAACCAAATATAGAACCCATGTAAACTGAGAGAAATCATCAACAATCATAAAACCATAACGCTTACCGCCTAAACTAGCAGTTCTTGTTGGACCAAATAGATCAAGATGCAGGAGTTGCAAAGGCCGAGAGGTAGAAACAGTATTCTTGGGTTTGAATGAAGTTCGAGTTTGCTTACCTTTGGCGCCACACGCATCACAAACCCCATTTGAATCAAAGTTCATTTTAGGCAAACCGACTACAAGCTCACGTCTAGACAATTTGGAAATGATTTCAAAGCTAGCATGGCCTAGCCTTCAGTGCCAAAGCCATGGGTTGGAGTTGTTTGGTACAAAGCAAATCTTATTTCATGCAATTAATCTAGATTAACAGTATAAACATTTCCATTTCGATTTTGTACAAACTTGACTTCATTTGAGGTATTATCAGTTAGCATACAATGAGAAGCAGCAAAAATAACTTTAAAACCTTTATCACAAAGTTGACTAATACTGAGCAAATTATGTTTTAATCCATCTACAAATAACACATGCTCAATGCTAGTAGATGGTGTTTTACCAATATTTCCAATGCCTATTATCCTGCCTTTGTTGTTGTCTCCAAAAGTTACGTTTCCACCATTTTTCTTTTCAAGACTTGAGAATTGTGATTTGTCTCTCGTCATGTGCCGAGAGCACCCACTATCCAAATACCACTATTTACTTATCGAACCACTGTAGCCCTGCAGGAACAAAGAATTTTACACTTGATTTCTTGGTACCCATATTTGCTTGGGTCCATTCATGTTAGTCCAACTTTTGGTTGTTTCCTTTGGCACCCACATAGTTTTGATCTTGTGGATGTTCTTTTGGAACCAACTACTCTGAATTTTGTGCCCCATTTTGCCACAATAATTGCATGTTGTAAAAGGAGTACTGGATAACTTAGCTCCAACAAAAGAAGTTTCAGTTTAGATTTTAACTTATGAGGGATGAACCCAATTCCTTCTTTTCTAAAGACCCTTTTGTGCTACCAAGAATAACATCTAAATTATCATGGCCACGCACAAATGTAGACAGGGTATTTTTTAATTTATCAATTTCCTTTCGAAGGTTAGAACAATTATTTTTTAAACTAGGAATTTGTTCTTCTAATGTTTAAATCTTTTTCTTAAGCATATGTTCTCGTTTACAACAATATCAACATTTTCACACTCATGTAAACGAATACATTTAATTCTTGAGTCATAGAATCAATGTTCTTTTTCAAACATTTATTTTCAAGTTTGCATTCAATAATTTTTCATATAGCTCATTAAAGGCATCATCAAGTTCTTCAATTTGTAAAAATTTCAGAATTTACCTTCTCATGGTCAGATTTTGCCATGAGACATAAATTGGCAATTTCTTCTTCACTTTCTTCTTCTGTAGAGATATCTTCATCAGTCCATGCTGCAAGGGCTTTCTTCTTTGCTGTCTTTCCATTTCCCTTAGTGTATGCCTTTTCTTTTTCAATTCTGGACATTCAGGACGGATATGTCCAAGTTTTCGGCATTCAAAGCATGTGACTTCCTCACTTTTGGAAGCTTCCCCTTTAGCTTGACCTTTCTTCTGAAATCTTCTATTTCATGAATTGCCTTGTCATTAAGGCAACTTCTTCATCATCGATTTCTTCATCGCTATTATCATTGTCACACTCATTCATCACATTAGTAGCCTTGAGGGCAAGACTCTTTTTCTTCTTAGAGTCATCCACGTCCCTCGATATATTAATCTCATAGGTCATTAGAGATCCTATGAGTGCATCCAAGGATTCTTGAGAGGTCTTTTTCCTCTTCAATAGCTATGACTTTAAGATTCCAAGACATAGGCAAAGAGCGAAAAAAATTTCTATTAAGTTCAGGGATAGTATATTCCTTACCAAGGGCTTTGAGCCCATTTGTGATGTCTATGAACCGCTTGAACATCTCACTTATGGTTTCATTTTCTTCTATCTTGAACAGCTCATATTTGTGAACTAGGAGGTTGATCTTTGTTTCTTTAACCTGAGAGGTTCCTTCATAGGTCACCTGAAGTTTGTCCCAAATCTCTTTTGCACTGCTGCAAATAGAAACACGATTAAACTCATTAGCATCTAGAGCACAAAATAGAGCATTAATAACCTTGGCATTCATAGACATTTTTTTATAGATTTCAGGAGTCCACTCCTTTTCAAGTTCCTTTGGAGCGTAAGGACATTTCTCCACAATATTCCACAATGCATAATCCATAGCTTTCAGAAGATGGTCATCCTAGCCTTCCAATAGCTATAGTTATTGCCATAGAACAAAGGTGGCATATTTGTAGAGTTGCCTTCAGTGAACGCACTCTGCTCTCTAAAACCAGCCATAGTCAATCCACACTAGAGGCTGTAAAACCTTTTAAACTAGTGACCAAGCTCTAATATCAAATGAAAGGATCAAGACTATGACTAGCCCTAGAGCGGGGTGAATAGGGCTATTAAAAATTTGTCTTGAATGGCCAATAGAAACTAATGTGGAAATAAAGTTACGATGCAGAGCAGAGAGAAGAGAGAGGGAAGAAAGAAGCAAGCACATAAAGAGACACCGATTTTATCCTAGTTCGGTAAGACCCTCTTTGGTCTACCTACATCCAGTCCTCACCAACACGGTGAGATTTACCCTCTCAAAGAGATGAACTACACCTGCTGGTTTATGCGGTGCCCGGCTCACCAACAAATCGCTAGTTAATACGGTGCCTAGCTCACCAACAAACCGTTGGTTGATGCGGTGCCCAGCTCACCAACAAACACAAGGTAGGGTACAAAGTTTGAGAGAAAGGAGCTGCAGATGAATCTTTGAGGGTGGCTCTCTTCTCCACAAAAATCCCCACCTAGGTTTCCCCCAGGTGTCCTTTTATAGCATTTCCAAGGAAGTATCCGTTTGGGAGTTGGTGGAAAGCAGTCTTGGTCAAAAAGGTGTTCAAACTTTGCTTTTTGCACAGATCTGCATGTCAGGGTCGACTTCTCCTTTGCTGGGGTCGACTTCAGTTAAGCTCGAAGTTGACTCCTATAAAATTTGAGGTCGACTCCGCTTAGACAAAGAACATCAACTGAATGGAGGTCGACTCCTTTAGAGAGCTGGGGTCGATTCTGAACAGCCGAGCACAATCAAGGTTGACTCCTTCATAGGTCGGGGTCGACTTTGCTTCAGCAACTTGATAGGCGGTTGAATGGAGGTCGACTCCTTCACAATCTGGAGGTCGACTCTGAACACCCAAGCAGAACCGGGGTCGACTCCTTCATAAGTCGGGGTCGACTCTGCATAAGC
Source organism: Colocasia esculenta (assembly GCA_014218235.1). Lineage (NCBI taxonomy): Eukaryota > Viridiplantae > Streptophyta > Magnoliopsida > Alismatales > Araceae > Colocasia > Colocasia esculenta. Next base: position 27,115,864 of record CM024758.1, read on the forward strand.
CATTCCATCTTCTTTCTTGAGAGGTCGGCTCCTTCAAAACTTTGGGGTCGACTTTGAATACTTGAGCTGAGCTGGGGTCGACTCCTTCAATATCCTGAGGTCGACTCCTTCAGCCAGGAACCAAAGAGACTTCTTTGAAGGCCCACCTACTTTTATAAAAAGACTTGTTTTCTGCATACAACTCAAGAACTTGTTAGCAAACATAATGAGTGTTTTGTGATCATCAAAATTCTAAGGAATCCAATAGGGAGGGGGCATTTCGGTCTTCTTCTCTTCTCTAGAATGCCCCCTCCCCCTCCGCCTCTATCTCCTCCTCCTCACATAGGGTCGCCATGATGTGGAGGTTTTGGTGTCTCCTCTTTGGGGAAGAGTTTTGTTCTCTAACATGTTTGGGGAACCTCTCTCCTTCAGTTCGGCCGGAGTGCGGCTTCAGGCGTTTGTAGCCTTTTGTTGCCAAGGCGTTCTCTTGTGCTATGCAGGTCTGATTGCAGCGGTTGGTGTTTCTTGCCATCTTCATTCATCCCCAAGATTCAGTATGATCTCTGATAGGAAGGCTCTCTTAAGCCTCTTGTTGTGCTATGCTACTATTTTAGGTGTTCCCATTAGTATGGATGTGTCGATCTCCCCCCTCAACGTTCATGGTGACTGTAGGTGCACTTCTTCCTGTCGAGCCTTTGTCAGATTTTGTCGACAAACTCCTTCGACAGCCTAGTGTGACACTCGGCATTTGAAGCATGGTAGCTCCTTTGGCGCCCTTGTGCACATCTTTTGGCCACATCTTCCCTAGCTCGTTCAAGCGAGTCTCTCCCCAGCAATCAAGTTGTCCACGGTGTGTTTCTCCATGATGGTCAGTCGTCGGCGCTGTCTGATCTTCTTTCGTAAGAAAAGCGAAGCAGGGATGTATGCAATAGATAGATGATACGTTCACAGAGATCAGAAATGTTTATCTGGTTGAAGCGCCGGCGTGCCGACTGTCTTTAGAGAATATATTGCCGCCCAACGGTGCAGAGGCTCACTAGAAAAATCCTCCTAAGATCTGACAACCACTCGCGGCGCTCGTAGGTGCACTCCAACACGAACGTCGCCCACGGAATCAACCTTAGATCGCCTCAGAAAAAGCCACAGGACATACACGATACGCAGCGAAATAGAGCGGGACGAAGCAGGGAAGCAGCATTCGGAGGGCAGCGCGCACACGTACATAGGAACAGCAGCATGCACTGTTGGAGTTCGCCGTTTTTCACACTGGTCGCAGGAGAAGAAAACGAAGCCCTTTTGTTCGCGAGTTCGCCTTCGCCACAGTTCGCACAACGCAGACGAGAAAAGGGAAAAACAAAGCGTCCCTATGCCGCCCTTACGAACTAGAAAGGCACAGCATCGCCTCGAGCAGCAAAAAATAGAAGAATATGCAGAGACAGCAACGCAATGCCTGGGTTGGTAGGAAGACACGAGAGAGAGAGAGAGAGAGAGAGAGAGAGAGAGAGAGAACGAAGCGGCGTGTGTCGCGCCCGGTTAAAGGATTCCCGGCTCGGGCCCCCCGAAACCACCTGGTTTGGCTCGGCCAGTGCGTGCGTGTAAGTTCCCTTAATATATCTAAGTATGTAAAAAAGGACCTCATATTTAAGGCCATCCATGTCACGCCGCGAATATTTAGCAACGAATAAATACCGGGGGACGTGAACGATACAAACCGGCGTATCACAGTTGAATAGTGCAGAGTCACATTCAGATATAACAACACATTCAAGACTATAATATGGTCACCAATAGTATACTTTAATTCATTTCATTCAACTAGATACAACCTCATATAAGAAGAATTAACCAAAGGGTCCATTATTCAAATAACTTCCAGAAAAGTTTCACTATTACACAGACTACTCAATTCTATTTCTAAACTGTCATCTATTCTAGGACGGGTGCTCGTCACTCTTTCCCGGCCCCATCTGACTCCACTGGTTCCTCATCACTACCTGAAAAAGGGCAGGTTGATAGGGGTGAGCGAACTAGCTCAGTAGGATTTACATCTCAATAACGTGCGGGCACTAGTATACGTGATTAACATTTTAAGTAGGTAGATATGCATATGAATATGATGACAATGTATGCAATACTAACAGATTGAATAGCAGAATAGAACGGATATCGTATCAGATCAAAATGTCGAATTGCATATACAATGAACAGATATTTCAAGAATAGAATCATGTCAAAAGAGATTGGCCATATTCAAGCAGAACTCATGTGTTCACAAAAACAAACGTCATATCATGTCAAGTCAAACTTATCAAGTCAAACAGGAGGCACATATACACAAATCTTGCATGTCAGGTGTGCTATGCCAAGCACCAAGAGTCCATACTCCCGCGGTTAACAAGTACGTTGGGGCGCTCCTCCCCAGGACCGGACAGGGCCCTATTGCACAGGCATTGTATCAAGTTTTGGACCGGAGTCCCATGATGTGCCGAACAAACATATTCATATTATGGCCACAGAGTTTCAATGACAAGCTCACAGTAAAAAGGACATGATCATTCATAGAGTCAAGAAATGACAAACAGCTCAAAAGAACAAGGCAGGATAACGACATATCTTATATTTCATAATTCATTAATGTCTTGACATGAGGGTGTTTCTAAAGACATATCATATGTAGAACATGTACTTTCCTAACATGTATGCATATGACAATTAATCAATTGAACACCGGAAACATGAAACCATGAAACTTATATGCAAATCATAACATTTACACCACTAATATGTCCGTACTAATCATGTATTCATCCCCACATTCATATCATATTATTATCTTATCAATTGACAATAAGCAAGATCACAAGATAATCCAAGGATCATAAGAACAATCAAATTTACACATTAGAATCATATTCATATATTACAATTTCCTTTATTGTTTGATTATTTTAAGTCCATGCATACCATATAACATCATGTACATGCTTAAAGACATCATGAAATGATTAGACCCAAATTTACAAAAATCTTGTAAGGGTAGTGTCGACACTAGATCAGGTGGTGTCGACACCATGCTCCAAACCCAAGACAAAATAGGCAAAACTGGTCAGGTAGTGTCGACACTAGTTCAGGTAGTGTCGACACAGTGCATCCATACAAGGCAAAAAGGTCAAGTAGTGTCGACACGAGATCAGTAGTGTCGACACTAGAGACAGCTTCCAGAAAACCCCCAACCAATATGGGACAGTGTGTCGACACTAGCACAGGTGGTGTCGACACTAGATCAGCTTCCCAGCACTTTCTGGGTCAAACTGGGGGAGTGTGTCGACACGAGATGGGACTGTGTCGACACTAGAGGGCTTCCCAGAACACTTTCTGGGCTGTTTTGGGACAGCAGGTCAACACGAGTTTAGGTCGTGTCGACACGGGTTCAGGTCAGGTTGACACGAGTGCCTCTTCCAGACAAAAACACATGACTACAGTGCAGCGATCCACTTCCACCTCTTATAACTCTCTAAAGAGTGACATTTATACAAAATGTTAAACATGAAAGATGAAGAGGACAACTAGTAGAAGAACTTTGATGTTGAGAGTTTGATCTAATTCGGTCTCGAATCCCAAGAAAACATATGAGGAACAATGAGTTAAGTGTAGCCCGAAATCGCAGTATTCTGCAGAGGCTCTCTTCTCATGCTCCTAACATTCTAACGAAGGATCTTTGGACAAACGTCCAACATAGAAGATGATCGTAACTTCAATAGGAAGAACTTTCATGAAGAAAGTTTAGCCAAATTAAGTCTTGAATCGTGTGCACAATATGACGAACGAGAAAATCCCTAACTGTGCAAGACTTCGGAAAATCACCAACGCAATGTATACTCCATGCAAACCAATCAAACCAATTGCAAATGAACCTAGACTCAAAGAACTACATGATGGTGTTGGTTTTCTTTAATCTTGGCCCGAGAACACCTACCTTTAGGAAGATCTAACACCCGTTGCTGTTCTGGATGCAACAAAAGATGCAGGGGATGAAGCTCCGGATTCCCAGCCTTTCTCCTGCTCCTCAGAAGTTCTTGCTTGCTTCCAAACGACTCCACTTCGTTGTTAAACCTTCCCCAAGAGTTTAGGGACGAGTTCTTATAGTTTTAGGATGTTGTTAAGAGTCCTAATGATGCTAGGAAAGGGGCTACGAGCTTTGTTTCCTAGTTTCCAGAAAATATGGGATTCCTTTACTTAAAAGAGGTAGCAGAGGTTTAGGAAACCTCCTCTTAGAGTTGGGTTCGGTTTTGGCTTACCTTACATGACTAATCACCTAGCTTTTAACCCTAAATTGCCCTTTCTAATTATGGCATAATTATCTACACGAATTTCTGGGTAATTCCCTGTCCTAGTTTATTTATATCCTTGGCCAAAAGTACTCCATTGACCCAATCTTATTAAATGGGTTATTAATACATACTGTTGTGAGTCTCTCCAACATGTTTATTTAATTTATGGTTGGGTTATTTTTCCGTGTAACAATTTTCCGACTTAGTTTCCTAATTCGGGTAACTTGGTCACGTGTGACATATACTCGGCCAATTGGATTTTCCGTTGCACGAATTCCTTTGTGGAACGCTTAGGGATAATATTTGGGGTTGGTTTATAATTTTTACAGAATTTTCCGATGTATTTTCTCACGTACGATAGTGGTACGTAAGTTCTATCATTCCGATAATACGGAAGTTATTTATTTACTAACTTCATACTTGGATTTGTTCATGGGTCATAAGTTGTCCGTTAATCCCATTTATTTTATTTTATGGACTACCCCCACATATTGTTTGGAGTCTTCATAAATTTCTCATTTAGTTTATGATCTCATTTTATACACCTGATAATGGGTTGTCCAACTTATTTCCTCATACGATAATAAGTCATACTAACTCTTGAATATATCCCAAATGACTTTTGTTGACCCAAATTTCTTGATAAATCATTAGAATATATTATTTGAAGTCCATCTATGATTTCTATTAAATTTTCTGACTCATCTAAGTATGTGTGATAATGATTTTCTGACTTATTCCCTGATTACGATACTCAGTCGCAAAATGCCTTAAACTTGGACCATCCAATTTTCTTTTGCACGAATTTCTCAGTGGGTCATTAGGGAGTATTATTTAGAGTTGAACTATGATTTTTATGAAATTTTCTAATGGGTTTTTGTATGTATGATAATGACACGTGCATTTTTGCTATTTCACATATATGATTTTATCGTTTTCGATTTATTTCTAATTTTCCAATTACCGAATTTCCCGGGTGTTACATCCTCCCCCACTTAAAAGAATTTGGTCCCCAAATTCACATGTGTTTACAGGCTAGCCTTACAGAGAATCAAATTGTGAATTGCTAATAATATAGTGATTGATGGTGCTGAAATTTCAAGGTCAAATAAAAGCGAGTTAGAAAGAATACCTCTCTCATACCTCCTTCCTTGGTTTGTTCTGCCATTTATTTCCTGAACTTGATTTCTCATTAGGGCAATCCTTAACCTTGTGGTCTTGGCTGCCACAACAGAAACACTTGCCCTGAAATTCCCAGCACTCCTCGAACCGATGATTTATTTTGTTGCAATGCTGGCACCTTTCTACAGGAGCGGGTACTAGTTTCTTCTTGCACTTCTTTCTCTGTGCAATTTGTTTCTGTTGTTGTTGGCTGTTTCTCTCTCGACTATAGGTTTGGAGTTTCCTGTGGTTGTAATTTGTTCTTTCTTATTAGTTTCGCCAACTCCTTTGTCATCCCTAGACCTTTCCTTCTCCTTTGTATCTCCCTTAGCCATTATTAGGGCATCCTCTAACAGTTGAGCAGCTTGTCGAAGTGCTTTGGTTAATATTTGAACCGATCTCTGTCCATCTTTAGATGGTGTAGGTATATCCTCCATTGTTGTTTATTTAAGTTCCTTCAAAAATAAATTATCACCCGGTCAGTCTTCTTTACTCCTTGTTAATACCTTGTAATCTTACAATATTTAGTTAGTAATAAAATTTTGGACTAAGCCCATGTTTCTACCCAATCTCATCAGGTAGGTATAGAGTTCTTGATAGTTAACTGGTTTAGTTGTCTGTAATCTATACATAGCCTCATCGACCCATCTATCTTCTTGACGAATAGGACAGGTGCACCCCATGGTGATGTGCTTGGTCGGATGAAACCCTTTTCTAACAGTTCCATCAATTGCTCTTTTAGTTCCTTCAGTTCTGCGGGGGACATTCTATATGGTGCCCTAGATACTAGTGTTGTTCCAGGGACCAACTCGATGGTAAAATTGACCTTTCGCTCAGGAGGAATTCCTGGCAAGTCTTCTAGAAAAATGTCAGCGTATTCGCTGACAACTTGGGTATCCTCAACTTTGACTTCCTTCTTTGTGATCACAACAGCGGCAAGAAAGTCATACTACCTTTCCTCATCAGCCTTTTGACTCGAAGTGCAGAGATAAGTGACAATCTCTGCAATTTCTATCCCCTGGTTCTACCCAAGCTCACATTAGGTACGACAGATTTTGACTTGTGTGATCTAGTTTAATTCTATGTTCCTATTCCCTTGGACCCTAAATTTAAGGCTCTGATACCAACTGTCACGCCCAGATATTTAGCAACGGAATAAATACCGGGGGACGTGAACGATACAACCGGCGTATCACAGTTGAATAGTGCAGAGTCACATTCAGATATAACAACACATTCAAGACTATAATATGGTCACCAATAGTATACTTTAATTCATTTCATTCAACTAGATACAACCTCATATAAAGAATTAACCAAAGGGTCCATTATTCAATAACTTCCAGAAAAGTTTCACTATTACATAGACTACTCAATTTCTATTTCTAAACTGTCATCTATTCTAGGACGGGTGCTCGTCACTCTTGCCCAGCCCCATCTGACTCCACTGGTTCCTCATCACTACCTAAAAAGGGCAGGTTGATAGGGGTGAGCAACTAGCTCAGTAGGATTTACATCTCAATAACGTGCGGGCACTAGTATACGTGATTACATTTTAAGTAGGTAGATATGCATATGAATATGATGACAATGTATGCAATACTAACAGATTGAATAGCAGAATAGAACGATATCGTATCAGATCAAAATGTCGAATTGCATATACAATGAACAGATATTTCAAGAATAGAATCATGTCAGAAGAGATTGGCCATATTCAAGCAGACTCATGTGTTCACAAGAACAAACGTATCATATCATGTCAAGTCAAACTTATCAAGTCAAACAGGAGGCACATATACACAAATCTTGCATGTCAGGTGTGCTATGCCAAGCACCAAGAGTCCATACTCCCGCGGTTAACAAGTACGTTGGGGCGCTCCTCCCCAGGACCGGACAGGGCCCTATTGCACAGGCATTGTATCAAGTTTTGGACCGGAGTCCCATGATGTGCCGAACAAACATATTCATATTATGGCCACAGAGTTTCAATGACAAGCTCATAGTAAAAAGGACATGATCATTCATAGAGTCAAGAATGACAAACAGCTCAAAAGAACAAGGCAGGATAACGACATATCTTATATTTCATAATTCATTAATGTCTTGACATGAGGGTGTTTCTAAAGACAGATCATATGTAGAACATGTACTTTCCTAACATGTATGCATATGACAATTAATCAATTGAACACCGGAAAACATGAAACCATGAAACTTATATGCAAATCATAACATTTACACCACTAATATGTCCGTACTAATCATGTATTCATCCCCACATTCATATCATATTATTATCTTATCAATTGACAATAAGCAAGATCACAAGATAATCCAAGGATCATAAGAACAATCAAAATTTACACATTAGAATCATATTCATATCATTACCATTTGCTTTAATGGTTTGATTTATTTTAAGTCCATGCATACCATATAACACATGTACATGCTTGAAGACATCATGAAATGATTAGACCCAAATTATACAAAAATCTTGTAAGGTAGTGTCGACACTAGATCAGGTGGTGTCGACACATGCTCCAACCCAAGACAAAACAGGCAAAACTGGTCAGTAGTGTCGACACTAGTTCAGGTAGTGTCGACACAGTGCATCCAATACAAGGCAAAAGGTCAAGTAGTGTCGACACGAGATCAAGTAGTGTCGACACTAGAGACAGCTTCCAGAAAACCCCCCAACCAATATGGGACAGTGTGTCGACACTAGCACAGGTGGTGTCGACACTAGATCAGCTTCCCAGCACTTTCTGGGTCAAACTGGGGGAGTGTGTCGACACGAGATAGGACTGTGTCGACACTAGAGGGCTTCCCAGAACACTTTCTGGGCTGTTTTGGGACAGCAGGTCGACACGAGTTCAGGTCGTGTCGACACGGGTTCAGGTCAGGTCGACACGAGTGCCTCTTCCAGACAAAAACACATGACTACAGTGCAGCGATCCACTTCCACCTCTTATAACTCTCTAACGAGTGACATTTAGACAAAACGTTAAACATAAAAGATGAAGAGGACAACTAGTAGAAGAACGTTGAGGTTGAGAGTTTGATCTAATTCGGTCTCGAATCCCAAGAAAACATATGAGGAACAAAGAGTTAAGTGTAGCCCGAAATCGCAGTATTCTGCAGAGGCTCTCTTCTCATGCTCCTAACTTTCTAACGAAGGATATTTGGACAAAACGTCCAACATAGAAGATTATCGTGACTTCAATAGGAAGAACTTTCATGAAGAAAGTTTAGCCAAATTCGGTCTTGAATCGTGTGCACAATATGACGAACGAGAAAAGCCCTAACTGTGCAAGACTTCGGAAAATCACCAATACGCAATGTATACTCCATGCAAACCAATCAAACCATTGCAAATGACCTAGACTCAAGAACTACATGATGGTGTTGGTTTTCTTTAATCTTGGCCCGAGAACACCTACCTTTATGAAGATCTAACACCCGTTGATGTTCTGGATGCAACAGAAGATGCAGGGTGAAGCTCCGGATTCCCAGCCTTTCTCCTGCTCCTCAGAAGTTCTTGCTTGCTTCCAAACGACTCCAACTTCATTGTTAAACCTTCCCCAAGAGTTTAGGGATGAGTTCTTATAGTTTTAGGATGTTGTTAAGAGTCCTAATGATGCTAGGAAAGGGGCTACGAGCTCTGTTTCCTAGTTTCCAGAAAATCTGGGATTCCTTTACTTAAAGAGGTAGCAGAGGTTTAGGAAACCTCCTCTTAGAGTTGGGTTCGGTTTTGGCTTACCTTACATGACTAATCACCTAGCTTTTAACCCTAAATTGCCCTTTCTAATTATGGCATAATTATCTACACGAATTTCTGGGTAATTCCCTGTCCTAGTTTATTTATATCCTTGGGCCAAAAGTACTCCATTGACCCAATCTTGTTAATGGGTTATTAATACATACTGTTGTGAGTCTCTCCAACATGTTTATTTAATTTATGGTTGGGTTATTTTTCCGTGTTAACAATTTTTCGACTTAGTTTCCTAATTCGGGTAACTTGGTCACGTGTGACATATACTCGGCCATCAGATTTTCCGTTGCACGAATTCCTTTGTGGAACGCTTAGGGATAATATTTGGGGTTGGTTTATAATTTTTACAGAATTTTCCGATGTGTTTTTCTCACGTACGATAGTGGTACGTAAGTTCTATCATTCCGATAATACGGAAGTTATTTATTTACTAACTTCATACTTGGATTTGTTCATGGGTCATAAGTTGTCCGTTAATCCCATTTATTTTATTTTATGGACTACCCCCACATATTGTTTGGAGTCTTCATAAATTTCTCATTTAGTTTATGATCTCATTTTATACACCTGATAATGGGTTGTCCAACTTATTTCCTCATTACGATAATAAGTCATACTAACTTGAATATACCCCAATGACTTTTGTTGACCCAAATTTCTTGAGAAATCATTAGAATATATTATTTGAAGTCCATCTATGATTTCTATTAATTTTCTGACTCATCTAAGTATGTGTGATAATGATTTTCTGACTTATTCTCTGATTACGATACTCAGTCGCAAAATGCCTTAACTTGGACCATCCAATTTTCCTTTGCACGAATTTCTCAGTGGGTCATTAGGAGTATTATTTAGAGTTGAACTATGATTTTTATGAAATTTTCTAATGGGTTTTTGTATGTATGATAATAACACGTGCATTTTTGCTATTTCACATATTGATTTTATCGTTTTCGATTTATTTCTAACTTTTCAATTACCGAATTTCCCGGGTGTTACATTCCAACTTTCTTAGATATCCAATATGGGATAAAACTTTACACACACACACAACTAAACATGAAGAAATGCTTGAATTCAAAACAGAAAACCAACATCTTTCTCCATCACCCCTATGTGACTCCTGAACTGTGGCGTTCCTATACCCCTTTTTACCTTTGGGTTGGGAGATTTCTCACTATGCAAGGACCTATGGTCTTTGGGATTTCTTGTGTTTGTGGCTTTGCTAATGGCACACGCGACCCCTCTCTGGCAACAACACTCTGTGCCTCGTATCCCTTGTAATCTTTTGCTATGGAATGAAACGGCAACATCTTTCGTGGTCGAAAAAAAGTGAGGTTGGTTTTGTTGTGAAGCAAATTTGGGGTGTCCTCCATGCATGGAGACTTTCCCTGGGTGTGTTTAATTTGCTAAAGGTATATATTTGATTAATGGGCGTTCTGCTGCTCACTTTAGATCTCCTTATCCTTGTGCTATCGATCCCAACCAAAGTGTATAACCTCGCTCAAGCCCAAGAGTCTGTCTTCTCCAATGATAGTGGGTTATGGGCTGTTTATATATCTACTTCTGTTCCAGATCGCATTGCCAATCGCCATCAAATTAGTGTAATTAGGGGAGGCGCTGCTGACGAGGTAATTATAATTGGGAATACATATTTTCTCACTTCCTCGATCCCTTTTAATTTGTTAGCAAATATTAAAATACTCAGTTATCTGAAGGCATAGATTTTGCTGTGTGGATATATATATTATAGGGTAATTCTAAAGGAACATGTGATGGGGTTCCTCGGAACAATCTGCTAGCTTTTATTCCTCCAAAACCGCCCATTTTCTGTTGAGAATATTCTTCACCTGCGGGTGTTTTAATCCCCTGCCTTAAAATTCTCGTGTTGTCAAAATCCTTCTACGGAGGACATGGATCACCTTTTTATTTCAGGTGATGTGGCTACATATATAAAATTAAAGCTTAAAGTTGATAGATGTTCTTGAGATAACTTAGGTGCTTTTACAAATGTTGCTATCCTTAAAATTCACATTTTAAGTATACAAAACAAAATTCAACTTAAGACTAAAATATCTTTAATGCACATAAGAAAATATAAACTTGATAATATTTATTATGAATAATAGATGCATTTTTACATTGACGGCTAGTATAAAAATCAAGATTTCACTTTTAAAAGTATATATTCTTTATTTTTAAAGTAATAAATAAATTATAATTTAATATAATAAAGACTAATGAAGATTGCACACATAAAAAGTTTTCTTCAAAGATACATCTTTCCTACATCTTTCTTACGCTGCAAGTGTGCCTATTTTCTTAAAATTGTCTTGAAACGGTGTGATTTAAGAGAAAATTTTGAATATAAATTTTGAATTAAAAATATAATAATATTTAGAAAAAAATTCAACTATTTATCCCCACTTGTATCCTCTTTGTACTAATCGCACTTTAAGGATATTCTCCTTTCTTATCCTTAGCTGTATCAAATGACAAGGGGGTAGTTGTGATATAGGTGATGATATATCTCTATACCCACTGCTTTTATCCAGATACTAAACAGAGCTTTAGGTGCTAATTTAATCCATATTTTGAGAAAAGCAAATTGAGCTGCGGATGTTTTGGCCGACAAGTGTGTATATAAAACAAATCATGTACTATTTTTGGAGAGAGATGCTAGCTGCTACTCGTTGATGTGTTGTGGTGGATTCCAGTGGCCTTATGAATGTTCACTATCTTCTTTTGGAGAAGGCTTATTGCACTTCACATTGCACTTAAAGTGCAATGTGACTAGGCAACAAACTCATGTGGCATCCAACAATTGGATTGCCACTTTATCACTCCTCATGTGAGGGGTGCCACATGGGATATTACCTAGTCACATTACACTTAAAGTGTAATGTCCCGACGCGGAATATCGGAGCGGAATTACAGTTATTAAATAGTACAGAGCGAGAAATAAAGAACAAACCATTGCACAATTGGAATAATGCCAAATGAAAATCAACTTCATTATAATCCATCAAATACTGTTACATTCACTAGTCAGAGCCAAACTAGGGTCCAGAGTACTTTATTTCAATCTAAACTATTACATAGTGACTAACTAACTGACTGACTCATAACTATCAAACTGACTACGAAGCAACGGTTGCTGAACTGGTCACTACTGACATCATCCTTAGTCTCTTCCTCGTGAGTGTGGTAATCGCCATTCGACTCACCTGAACACATGAATAACAACGTAGGATGAGCGAATAACGCTCAGTAGGACTTAATATCTCATGAGAACAAGCATGGTTTTAAATGATTAGTGTCTTAAAAGCAAGGTAACTAGAGAGCATAGTCATGTCGAGCATTGTAAGGATAGCAAGAGAATGATAGCACTAGTACATAAAAATAGTACAACGAATGTAACGAAGATTGGCCATGTAACGATATAGCAGTAAGTTGCACAACGGTGCACTAGTAACGATAGCACTTGTATAAATTGCGCTTGTATAGATTGCACTTATATAGATTCCACTTTGATTGTCATAGATTAAATCTTGATAGTATAATGGCACTAGATGTATGCCAACATACCGATCATTTTAACTCACATGGGCATTGGCACTTTTCGGGGCGCTCCTCCTAGGACCTGATCGGCCCTATTGCATTGGCATAAGTTATTTTTCTTATCTTAGACAATTACATAAGTGGCCAAGAGAGTACCAAGAATAGATGAGAGTAGTAGATGAAATAGACGAGAGTGTAGAGTGAAAGTAAACAGATGAGAGTAACGAGATAGTAGATGAGATAGGGACGTAATCGTAAAACTACGCTAAACAACGATAGTCATAGTTGCACAGCACACCATCGTGTACCAGCAGTCTAGTAGAAGTCACCACCACCCACTAGCCGTGCCAAACACAGTCTAGATGGTCCGGCGTGATCACAAGGTAAGAAGGATACACACTAAGCCGTTGGATCATACTGATCCCTAAGGGTGTAACGGATTTTAAGGGTACAACCAGCTCGTCGGCTAAGGACGTGCACGAAGCCAAGGAGACTTACGGAGGCCTTGACAAGGAGTCCCTGGTCCAATCAGGAGTATTCCCGATGGAGAGATGGTCCATGCCAAAAGAAAGTGTGTAATGAAACAAGCGTCCGTCATGCCTCGAGTGCTCGAAGGCCAAGGGAAGCGGTAACAGTGTACAAAGCACGCGATTAACACGAAAACAAGTGTCATTATTAAATAGAGAAATTTAGTAATTATTATACTTAATTACCATATACATTATTGAGTAAATTTAATAAGGTCTCATTGCAAACATGTATGTTAGTGTGTGCAAGTGTAAGAAATCAAGAATGTATGATAAATTGTGCACATGACTTTTAATTTATAAGATTTATTTAAATATTGAAAAATAATAATTTCTGGTTAATATTGATCTTACAGTGCAAGACTTAAACTTAAACAAGGGTTAATTGGCATAATAGGTAGGGTTATATTTGTAAATTTCAAGTTCTGGCCGTCACAGTCAGATCGCGACGTCGGCCGCTGTCGCGATCAAATTGCGACAGGGGTAGCCGACGCGTTTGTCTGCACAGGACCGACATGTTCAGGTACCGCCGAGACGTTGTCGCGACGACGCGTACACGCGTCGCGACAGGTCGGGGTGGCGCGTCCAGGTCGGGCTGTCCTGCAGAGAATGTCGCGACGCAGAATCCCGTCATGTTCAGAACGTGACGTGACCCTCTGTCGCGACGAGGTTGAGAACGTGACCTGTCGGGCTGTCGCGTTCTTAGAGCCTTGGCCCGAGCACTAGCAGATGATGTAGGACCCTTTTGAATTTGGTCCATACCATCTAAACTCGACACAATGCTCTTTAAAAATGTAGAACAAATCGTAAACACCACGAAAATTCATGAAATCAATCTTGAATGAAACTAGACATGTAGATCTATCAGTGGGCATGATTAATTAGAAAATAGACACGTATAGAGCATGCTTTAATTAGGTTACTTTTCAGTGACCTAAATAAGCACAGTCCTGGAAAACGAATTAATTGGCAATGGATACAAGATAAAAATTAGGGCAAATAAGTGCATTTGAAAGCTAAGAGCATGTAGTATTTATGACAATAATATCATGGCATGGGATCGAGTACATGCTTGGATTTAAGATAAACAAGAGGGTTCAGGTACATGATACTGACTGAGTTTAGAGGAATTAATACTCCTCATGGAGCCACGAAAATTAGGCAAACTATAGGGCTTTGCAAGAGGGGATGATGGTCTACCTAGGGTAAAATTTGATTAGTTCATGCTTGAGAGATTGCCTACATTTTCTTGTTGTGATGGAAACCTAGGGTTGATGACGAAAATGAGAATTCTCCTTGGTTCCTAGCCTCCTTCTCTTGCTCTCCACGTCCAGAACTCCTTCTCTTCATCCTCCAGAGTTCTAACAATGTTCTATGGGTTGATAGGGCCGAATTGGAGGTGTTTTGTTTGGTTTAAGAGTCCTTACCCTTCTAAAACTCTTCCCTTCTCTTAAATTCCGAATTTCCATGCTTATCACCTTTCTTCCTAGCATTTATCTCCTATTTAGGATGGAGGAGAGGTCAATTTCGTGGGTAATGAGTTAGAGTAAGTATAAGACTCTTTTTAGGATAGATATGAGTTGTTTTATTAATTATCTCAATCCTTTACTATTTATTAATTAATTAGATACAAATTTACTTAATTGACTCCTATTCCATGATGGGCTCCCCACATTTAGGTCCATTCTTTCCTGCTTGGGCCAATCTTTTTATTTCAGACCTCCACAATTCAATGGAAATCAAAACTTCGATCAATTGTTCACACCAATTTTCAGCAACCTTCATACAATCAACCACCATCTTCTCACCCAATTGGGAAGATAAAATGAATCAACTTCAAAACATGATGATGACTCTTTGCCAAACTATGCAAGAACAACAAAATCAATATCAAAATCAAACCAAAATATTCAGCAAAATTTGAATAGGATAGAGTCTCAGATTGCTGATGTGTGTAGGGAGAATTGGGTCAGTTACAAGTCAAACTATAACAAACCCATGGAACAACCCTTATGGATTTATCAGAACCAGCAAAACCATCAAGCTCATGGGTACAGACTATCTGCTAGACCAAATGTACCTTTACCACAAAGCACACAACAAACTTTTGTCCAAAATATTTCAGCACCACAAATTCAAATCAACTTATACAACAGGACCACCATTCTGCCCAAGCTAGGGGCCCCCAGTGGAAAATATGGAAACAGTGTCTACTTAAGAAGTGGAACATTGCAACAAATCCTCACTCACACATGTCAACATTGCATGTGGATAAGGAAAATGAAATTGAGATTGAAATTGAAGAAGAGGTTGAAGAGAATGTTGAAAAATTCAAGGAAAAAGAGAAAAAAATTGAAGAGTCTCTAAACACAATCAAAATAAAAGAAGAACCAAGTCATTATATTCCAAGAGTCCCTTTTTCTGAAGCTTTAAAGCCAAAATCTGAAAACAAACCAATTGGTAATGAAGAACTCTTGGAAGAATCTTGTGTGAAAAAAACGGTAGACCAACCCTGTGCTCTAGGGTTTGAGGGAGAGGAAGGACAATTTAATTCCTTATTTCAGAATAGTGATCCATCAATTCCATCTGAGTGTCCTCCTAAGGTTGAGCTAAAACCACTCCCTGCTAATTTAAAGTACATCTTTCTTGGAGAGAACGAGATTTGGCCCATCATAATTGATAGCGATCTTGAAGAAGGGCAGGAGAAGAAATTGATTGAAGCCTTGAAAATTCATAGAAAAACTTTTCAAATACAAGATAAGGTCTGGTTATTTAATTCTCGGCTTCGTCCATTTCCGGGAAAATTGAAGTCCCGATGGGATGGTCCGTACAGTGTTGTCAAAGCTTATGACAATGGTGCTATGATTCTTGATCCTAAAATTGGACAATCATTCACTTTCAATGGGAAAATGTTAAAACATTTCTTTGAAAGCCCACTTTTCTTAAAAACGGATTCTACCAAGCTAGTTGAGCCAAACGAAGCCTAATTACGTCCGGCTGAAGACGAAATAAACTTAGCGCTTCTTGGGAGGCAACCCAAGTGTACAGATTTTCTTTATCAGGTAATTTTCTATCTTTCTTGCAAATAAGTAGGGGGGAGAGGTAAACAAAGCATGCATAGTCCCCACCCCTAACCAATGCTTTCATTTTCTTTCTTTTAGCTTGTACATATGCAAATAAAACAAAAATTTCACAATGTTTCACCTTTGAATATCAATGTGTGGCATTGCGCTACCCAGACTATGTGTCTGATCTTTAACTATTAAAATTTGTAGTTGTCACATTCCCTTGCAAAAATCCTGTTAGTAGCCTCTAATAAAGGATTACATGTACTTCTTGTCTACCTTATGTAGGATTTATGGCAAGAGTTTTCATACACACACTACACAGCCACTTGACTAGCTGAACCCGAATGTACAAATTTGTCAAGGCTAGTAGGAGAGGTGATTGGTTTTCTCCCTTCCCCTTAAGTGAATTGTGAAGGAAGTGAAGGCATGTGATCAAGGAACCTGACTGTTCATTCTTCCGTAAAGAGGAAAAGAAAGGAAAAAAAAAAACAAAAGCAAAAGCAAAATATATCCATGAAAAATGCCCCGATCTGAGTAAAGTTGGACTCGCTACTCTTGAAAAGTGATGGGTTGTGCAGCATTATGGATGAAATAGAAGAAAGAAATTCTGAGTGCACAAAGTGCAAAAAGAGGCAAAGTCCTCAGCTCAGAACAAAATAATCCTCAAGGAAGATGGACAGAATGGAACTGAGAGGACAATCCGATCTGACTAAGCAAGGATCTTATTTCACATTCTTTTCTTCTCCCTCGAATTATCTAATCTCAATTACTAGCTGAGGCAGAGGAGCTTCAGAAGGGCTGATGTGAACTCTTAAGTGAGCTATCACTTGTGCACTAATTGCTTGCCATAAGCCTTTACAATTAGGAAAGACATGTCTTTACATTAATCTTTTACATGATGGCTGGTTAGCATGAGATATTACATTTTCTAGTCCTATATTTGGAGTAATTTTCATTGCTAAGGGACTAGCAATGTTCAGTAGGGGGGAGTGATAATTACAAAATTTTAGTGTTAAAATTCATGCATATAGTTAAGTTAGACAGTCTTTGTCTGTAAATAAAGTGTATGTTGATTTTAATTTTCATTTCGTCCAAAATAAATTTAAACATATTAGTTAAATTCTCGAGTTGAACACATGGTTAAAGTCTCATTTAATAAAAATCAATAATTTTGAATAGTTTATGTTTCTTTACACTGTATATAAATAATTTTTTATCACTTTAATATCTTTTAATTCTTGTAAATATTAGTGTAAAAAAATAAAAAATAAAAAATTTGATTCACCCAATGTATCATGACACATACCCCCTCCTTCATATGACCATTACATATTTTTTAATCTCATCTCACCATCATACCACACACCCCCCACCCAAAACCCATTAAATAAATAAACATTTTTTAAACATTTCACCACATGTTAATACTCACCCAACTCATTAAATCATTTTAATACCTCCCATCTCATTAAATAAATATAACTCCCCCTACCCAATTCCAACACGCACATGCCCATAGGTCCCTTATGCTTTCTCTCATTAGAATAGGTCATGCACAATTTTTTAATTGTTTCTTTCATCTTAACAGGTCGCTTGGAAGCCTCTGGTGTTTCGGCGATTTAGGGCTTGTGAAGGCCAGGGCTGGTGCGGCTGGGAGCTGAGATTGAGGAGTTCTGCTGGTGCTGGCCGAAGCAGCAGGAGCTCGGGCGCCCAGGTCTGGGCATGGCGGCTCGGTGTGGTGCTGCCAAGTGAGATGGGCGCGGGCGTGGGCGGCCAGCGCACAGGTATGCAGGCTGGATGGCGTGGCCGAGCTGGGAAGAATGGGCGGCCAATTTCGAACTTGCTGAGGCTGACGGTTGCGATGGTGGAACTCCGGTGCAGGGCTTCCCGTGCGCAGCATCAGAAGGTGGGAAGAGGCTGATGCAGAGGCCCTGAGGCCTATAAAAGACCCAAGGTCCAGGGGCACCGGGGGGGTCGGATGGTAGGAATTTTTTTTTTTAATTTTCTTTCCTATTTTTTTTCTTTGAACAGAGCAGAGGGTTAGAGTTCGATTTTGGTTTTGGTTTTCTTCTTTGCTCTGTAAGGGATTGAGCTTTTTCTTGTTGCTTCTGCTAATTCAGAGGTTGTGAGGTTTTTAATTCAGTATTGTTGGGGTTTCTTCTTGGTCTCTGGTTCGACAGAGAGGGTCGGAAATTTTTAGGATTTCCAGTTTTTATGTTCTTCTCCAGTTCAGATTTTCTTAGATAATTTTCTGCCATTTTTTTCCTGTATTTCTCTTTGAGCAGAGCAGTGGAGTGTTCTTCTTGTTGTGAGTCCGGTTGGCTAGAATCAACTTTCTTTCTTACAGTTCTTCATTTTGTTCTGTGCAATTTGCTGAGTTAGACTTCGATCCAATGCATTTTCCATTTCCTTGTGTTACAGAGGGTGATTTTGGTGCAATTATGGTTCCATTTCTTTTGCGCTTCTATTGTTCAACTCTGCGTTTAATTGGTTCGATCCCTCTGCATTTGTTATCTCTTCGTTTGTTGATTTAATGGTTAGACAGTGAGAAATTGTTCTCTGAGTTGGATCAGAGGTAGATAATTTTTCGTTTCATTTCTTTTGTGCTTATGGGTGATCCAGTTTAGTTTTTTTCTTTCTTATGAGATCTGTGAAGGCATCTGGGAGATCCGCAGCAGCAGGGGTTTAATATCTCTTCTGGTGGAGATGGTTGGCTATTTTGATTTTGGGAGTTTTTAGTTATTCTTTCTTCTATTGTTCGACATTTGGGCAGTAGAGTGTTCTGCTGCTGCCGTGGGGAAGGAATTGAGCATTTGTTTTGAGATTTTTCTCCTGTGTTCAGATGGTTACAGGGCAGATGAGCTTGTAATTTTAGCTACATTCCAGTTTCCAATTTTTGCTGTGTTTAAACTTTCGATCCAGTGCATTTAGTTCCCATTGGCTACTGTGTTTGCTTCTCTTCTGTGCTGCTGTGAGGGATTTGAGAGTTTAGAATTGTTGTTTCCATTGCTTCGGTGTTATTTCTTCCATTTTCTTCTGTGTTTAGAGGGATCCAGGAATTAGATCATGAGTTGAAGTTGCAAGTTATATTTATTTTACTGTTTTCTTAATAATTCATCCCTCGAGCTATGAGGTTACATTAATATCAAGTTATTTAATTTCAGTTTTATTTGTCCTTTCATTACGTTAATTTGTCGAAGTGTGAGAGATTTGATTGATGTTACTTACACAACTGATTCTAATGTAATATTAGTTTGGTGAAATAGTGGTTGCTCGAATGGTTTCAAGTCAAAGTAGTTTAATTCGAGTTCTATTCTGCCTCTCCGTGGATATGACCTGTACTCACCATTATATGAGTTCATATTTGCAATTTTAAATTCGTGAGACAGTTTAGAGGAAGTGCGCTTATTGATCTGTGCAATGAACTTTGAACAACGAGAGTGCACAGTCAACAAAGTCGCGCGCTTCATTGTGCTAAAATTGAGTTTTGTGCCTAAGGCAGTCTGAAGTCCCTTCCAGAATCTAGAAGTGAACCTGGGGTCACGATCTGAGACTATAGACACAGGAACTCCATGCAGTCTTACTATCTCTTTTACATACAATGCCCGCGAGTACATCCACACTCCAGGTACTCTTTATTGCAAGGAAATGTGCGGACTTGGTCAGTCGGTCCACTATGACCCAAATAACATCAAGTCCACCACGAGTTCGGGGTAAACCCATGATGAAATCCAAGCCAATACTCTCCCACTTCCATTCAGGTATATCCAAGGGTTTGAGTACACCCGTAGGACGTCGATGTTCAGCTTTTACCTGTTGACATGTGAGGCAGTGCGCGGCATGCTCAGCCACCTCACGCTTCATGTTGGGCCACCAAAATGACCTTTTCATGTCTTGGTACATCTTGGTTGTGTCTGGGTGTATTGTATACTTTGTCTTGTGGGCTTCATCCATCAACTTTCTCTTCAGCTCTTCATTATCCGGCACGCACGTCCTGGCTTGGAATAATAGTCACCCATCCTTAGTGATGGAGAAATCGGGTCTGTCGGCTATGTTTTCCTTGACTCGGACCAAGAATGGGTCATTAGCTTGCTGCTCCCTGTTCTCGTCAAAAATGTTGGGTTGTGCCCTAAGGTTGGCCACTAACACTTGATCACTTCTCTACTCAATGTTCAGATCCATACTAACAAATTGCTCTAACAATTGCATCTCACCCATGACTAGATAGGATAAGGATGCTACTGACTTTCTACTGAGTGCATCAGCTACTGCATTACCTTTTCCTGGATGATATTGAATATTGAAATCAAAGTCCTTCAGATATTCCAGCCATCTCCTTTGTCCCATATTGAGCTCCTTCTGGGAAAACAAGTACTTCAGACTCTTGTGGTCGGAGTAGACAATGAATTGCTCTCCATACAGGTAATGCCTCCATATCTTGAGTGTAAATACCACTGCAACCAATTCTAGGTCATGGATAGGATAATTAACTTCGTGAGGCTTCAACTGTCTTCATGAATATGCTATCACTTTCTCATTCTGCATTAACACGCAGCCTAAACCGATTCCAGATGCATCAGTGTAGACTGAGAATCCTTCGCCCTCGACTGGTAACGCGAGGACAGGTGCAGAAGTCAAGCATTGCTTCAGTGTCTGAAAGCTCTTCTCACGTTCCTAGCTCCAGACATCTGGGTTCTCTTTTCGCATAAGGCGAGTAAGAGGTACAACTATCTTGGAGAAGTCTTTTATGAACCGTCTGTAGTAGCCAGCCTGTCCAAGAAAGCTTCTTATCTCTGTGACGTTGGTTGGTCTTTCCCAGTTAAGTATAGCTTCAACCTTGGAAGGATCGACAACTATACCATCCTTGGATATGCCATGCCCTAGAAATGACACCTCCTTGAGCCAGAATTCACACTTGCTCAATTTGGCGTAGAGTTGTTGTCCCGCAAGATCTGCAGAGCAATCCTCAGATGCTCCTCATGCTCTTACTTGGTCTTGGAGTATATGAGAATATCATCAATAAAGACCACGACGAACTTGTCGAGGTATGGTCGATAGATGTTGTTCATTAATTGCATAAAAGCTGCAGGAGCGTTGGTTAGTCCAAAAGGCATGACTACAAATTCATAATGATTGTACCTGCTCTTGAAAGCTGTCTTGTAAATGTCTGCATCTTTAATCCTCATCTGATGATATCCCGATCTAAGATCAATCTTAGAGAAATATTTAGCTCCTGAGATTTGATCAAACAGTTCATCAACACGATGCAGAGGGTATTTGTTCTTGATAGTGAGATGATTCAACTGCCTATAGTCGATGCAGAGCCGCAAAGATCCATCCTTCTTCTTGACGAACAACACTGTGCTCCCTAAGGAGAAGTACTTGGTCTGATAAATCCCTTTTCTAGCAACTCCATCAATTGCTCCTTCAACTCTTTCAATTCAGCGGGGGACATGTGTAGACACCCGGATCCAGCTAATGGGTTGAACCACATTTCTTGTCACCTTAGTGGGCCCCTAATTGGTCACTCACCTTGAGCCCATCATTAGCCTTGTTTTAAGCCCATTAACAATTTAAATTGCCTTGAAATCCCGCCCATTATCAATATGAAGAGTCCTTAAGCATCAATAACTCTTATCCTTTCATGTGGTTAGTTGATAATTCGCCATTATTCGTTTTCATAGTCGCGACGCATCGTAGCTCCGTGTTTCGGTGTCGCGTCGATGCAAGCCGCCGCGACAGTCCATGCATTATCCATGCACGTGGGCACACTGTCGCGTCACCCCGCCCCGTCGCGTCTCCATGTCGCGGCCCTACGATACGCTGCGACAATAGCTGCGTATGCAGGCCTCCGCAACCACCTCCTATTTATCCTCTCATGGGTGTATCTATATCCCTAGGGAATATCTCAACCCCTTGGGCGAGATTTGGGCCCTACGGGCTCTCCTTGAGGATCCCAAGGACTCTCCATACGATTTTGGGTGATATTTATCACTCATTTTAATTATTATGGGATATTCTCTCTTCAAAGCTCTATAAAAGCAAGGCCCTTCCTCAAGGATGGGAAGAGCCCGATTTTCACCCCGAAGGGCTGCCGAAATCTCCTCTCACCAACACTTAGACTCGTAGCCCTCCTATTTTCACTTTTCCACACATCCCACTCCACAAAAAGCCACTCATTTCTTCATCAACGGAGGGTGGAACGTGTGAACGGCGACTCCAACACTTCCCTGAAGCCTTTGCATAACATTTGGGACGATCATCAAGCCAGGGATCGAGTCGCCCTTATGGGGCTCATCCTCTTCCCCTTTCCTTTTTTCTTCATTTCTTCATGCATTTCATTTATGTTCTAGATAGGTTGCATCCATTTTCCACCCACGTTTTCACACACCCACAGGGTTTAAAAACCACCCCCAGGTGCGTTCCCACCATGATCTCACGTTTCCCTTCATTTTTAGAATAAATACTACACCTAACACGTTCTAATAGGGCTTTTTTTTTTTTTCTTCTTTGTTTTGGCAGGCACCCAAAAGGAGCTCTTGTTCCCCAGCCGGCTGGAGGATGGGAAGAAGGTCCACACTCGACATCTCCCACACACAGAGAATGCGACAGTGGAGGACGATGCGACAGGAGACGCGTCCGGCGGTGGCGACGCATCACCAACCTCTTCGCGGCAGGTAAGCTTGCCGCGACACAAGGTCCGCCTCCTTTCTCTTTCCATTTCCTAGTTAAGTTAGCCCGTGTCATTCTCTACTCGTTAGGCAACTTACAAGGTGGTGATCACATCCTATTTTTACATGCTATCACATTTGATATTCATTCGCGTGTTGAGGGGGGGGGCACAATCCCCGTGATTACACCTTTTGGCGATCACGGTGGGACCTTCAGTGCTACCCTCGTTGATTTAGTTTGCCTGCATGCCATGTTTTATTCCTTGTTTGTTCTTTTAGTGCCCTGTTAGTCTTTTGTTCATTATTTCCTGCATTTTTGGCGCTCAGGTCTTGTCGCGGCGTATCGCGGCGACGCGATAAGCTCGCGTCGCCCGATAAGGACACATTAGCAGGTCAGTGCTTTCCTTATCGTATCTATCTTAGTTTGCTTCTATGAGATCATGCATCCCTGTTCTATTTCTCTGTACCATGTACTGTCGTGTTTCTATATGTTAGAATCCTGTTAGGGTTCGAGTTTTCCTTTTATTTTTTACTTGTAAGTTTTCGGGGTTTGTCGCGGCGTGGCGTGCGGACTCGATCAGGTCGCGTCGAGGGTAGGCGTCGCTTTACCAGGTATGCTTTGTATGTTAATGTCTTGATCTATGAACCAGCTTCTGAGTGCTTCCTGATTTATCCTGTATTAGTTTAGTATTTTGTCCTTTTATCACCTTTTAGGGTAGTCTGTATGAGTCTGGTTTGGTGACTTTCTTTGTTCTCGGGGCTATGTTCTTATCACGGCAGGCCGCCCTATCGCGATAGGGTTGCGATGTACACGGCCACCGCGACTCTGCCGGAGAACTTTTTGTTCACCCTGTTCTGTTTTTACTTGTCACTTGTGCACACATTTTGGGCACTTAGGCCCTTGCATACACTACTCGTCCCCTTTTGTTCAGATTCCCCCTTGGTTGAGTAAGCCCTCTCACCTACGAGCACTCGTAGGTTGACTCGGGCCCACCCTCTGAGGACCTCCGTAAGTCCTCATGACCGTACACACGTTGCGGTTCACCGGGCCGGTTGTACCCGTCGCACCCCTTAGTCCGAGCCGCCCCATCGCGTGTGAGTGTCCCACCCCTTAGCTACACTGGAGGACTCGAGTTCATGCCTATCAGGGTCCACTTGACCGAGTGACATCCCCTTAATCAATTTATTTGAAGGTCAAGTGCAAACTTTAAGAAATTTACGCATTAATCATGACAACTTGAGTGTTTCGGTTCACCCCTCCTCCTCTCAATCTTTCTTGTTGTGCTAGAGTTTAGGCGTTGTCAGTATCACCCCCTTATTTGTTTCGGGGGTGCATGCGTCATTGTTTAGGGAGATCGAGTCAGTCCCCTCCGATCCTTGTATTCTATCATAATCCCTTGTTCGACATGGACCAATTCCGGGTCCTTGCCGACGATGTCCTTCCAATCAGGCTGCTCGAGGAGGTGGCCCAACCCCCTGCGGCCACACTCCCTGGGCATATCCAGCCTCCCCTTTTCATCGGGAGTCAATCCCGTCCTCCTTCCCCTCTAGGGGGAGATGACCCCCATTCACAATTCAGTCAGCTCCTCCCCCATCTCACTCCGGACCAAGTCCGTGAATTTCTAGCCGCTGCCAAGGGGAAGCGACCTCTATCTCCCCCAGGTCAAAGTTCAATCCGACCGTCAGATCCCTCCGCCCATATTGCCTCAGCACCCCATCTTCCTTCCTCAGGGGCAGACCCCACACCCCTTCGTCCTCGGGCCATTCATTTTTCGGAACCGAGCTACCCTCCTGCACAAGAGGTCCACCTCGATCCCCTCCAACTTCAACATATTATACAGCCGAGCCTGCTCCCCTCCCTCGTGAGAGGTCTCACTCTTTTGAGCAATCTCGCTCCCTTGTTTCTGCACATCATGTTCAAACCCCCTTCGACTTCTTCGTGGAGTGGACAAGTATGAAAAGGAGCTACATGACCTCAGGAGGCAAATTGATCCTCGCAAGGTAGCCGATATTGCTCTCCCATCATTCCAATACCTCCGGGTACCACCCCAGTCGGAGCTCCCTGTTTACCGGCGATACTCTGGGGTAGGGGACCCATATGTTCATTTAAAGGATTTTGTTTATGAGTCTGCACCGCACAAGTATGACCTCCACCTCATGGCATACTTGTGTAGAAAATCTTTAGATGGTCCAGCTCTGGAATGGTTTTATTCTTTGCCCTCGGAGGAAGCCGAGGATTTCCAGATTGTTCAAGAAAGGTTTCTACAGCAGTTTCAAGATCGGGTCGGACCCGAATACTCTTTTGTAGATCTGGTAGCTGAAAAGATGAAGTCCGAAGAGGAGTTCTCAACTTATGCTGATTGGTGGCGTTCACTGGCCGCCAAGGTCCGTTGCCCCATGCCGGAGGAGGAGAAAGTCAAGCTATTGATCTCCAATGCTACACCAACCTACCGAGCCATCTTAGCCATGAATGACATCACTACCATGCACCAGCTATACAGCCGAGCCCGTTTCATTCAGACCCAACTCAAGGACTCGCCTATACACTCTATGTTTGAGACCCCTAAGGCCCGTTACACTAAGAAGCCTCAAGGCCCAGTCACCGAGGGGATCCAAACCAATGAGCAAGTAGGTGCGGTAAGTAACCCCCAAGGCCCGGTAGGTAGGTCTCCATACACCCAGAAACCTCAGCAGCCATGGAGTAACAATAGGCAGCAACCTCCCCAAGGTCAGAACCCTCTGCAAGATCAGTGCCAGTACTCCCAAGTTCCTCCTCCTCAGAATGGCTATGCCCCCAGAAAGCCCAATGGACCCAAAAGAGCCCAATATCCTCCTCTGCCCGAGTCTTTGGCCGATGTCTTTGTATCCCTCATGTCCTTGAATGCCCTTAGACTCCCTCCTGAGAAGGCAAATTGGAATATGGCAGCAGACCAAACAAAGTATTGTGTCTACCATCGCCATCCGGGCCACAATGTGTTGGATTGTTTTCAGTTCCGGGACATAATATATGACCTTCATGAGCAGAACCAAATTGATTAGGCAGAAATGAAAAGGTTAATTCAAACATTAAGGGACCAACAGGGTCAGAGGCAACAGCAGAGGCGACAGCAGCCACAACAACAACAGCAACAACAACAGCAGTTCCAACCCTTCCAACAAC
Organism: Colocasia esculenta; assembly: GCA_014218235.1. NCBI lineage: Eukaryota > Viridiplantae > Streptophyta > Magnoliopsida > Alismatales > Araceae > Colocasia > Colocasia esculenta. Next base: position 27,142,100 of record CM024758.1, read on the forward strand.
AGTACCAGCAACAGCAACACAACAACAGCCGCAGCAGCCGCAAATGACCTTGGCATAATTCGCAACCCCATGCCTCAACACCCGCCTGCTCCACCACCTCCTCCACCCGCACATGTTAACCCAGTCATCCACCATCCACCACCAGAAGCTCAATGGGCCTTCGACGATGAGCATGACGTGGGCCAGCTTTTGGTTATCTCCCATATCACACCCCCTACCACCCCTTACATCCACCCACTATCGCCACCATCACCTCACCATCTTATAACCCCTTAGTCATATCATCCATTGTCCCTTCGTCCAGCAACATCTCTCTCTCCCCTACGCCAGCGCCATTACTAGCCAACCCCTCCATCCTTGACGCCTCACCCCCTCCACTCCACCATAACCTCGCCCTGCGGAGCGGGCGGATGTTCCATCGGATGTACGCTAATGTGTCCGTATCCATGCCAGGTCAACCAACGCAGCAGTCCAGCACCCAGCAGCAACAAGATATGGAAGAGATAGACTCGGTCCCGGGGACCCAATATGACATTCTGAAGCATTTGGATCAAACCCCGCCAAAATATCCATATTAGAGCTGATCAAAAGGTCACAGACTCACCAAGATGCCCTAAGGGCCTTCCTGCAAAGGGTCATGGTCAGCGAGGACATGAGCCCCGACAACCTACCTTCAGTACTCTCTATTGTGAACAGGGGACCCACTATTACCTTTTCTGATGGTGAATTAGCTGCCCCTAAAGCCAGGAAGATGCCTTTGTGCGTGACACTCACTATAAACAAGGTGGCCATTGATGCAGCGCTAGTAGATACAGGGGATTCCATTAATGTATGCCCGTTGAGCACCCTAAGAGCCTGCAACATTTCAGAGCGCCAATTGCAGCCTACCCCCACCACCATAGCCGCCTACGACAATTCACGACGTGCCTGTCATGGGATTGTCACGTTGCAAGCAGAGCTGGGGCCACTTATATGTCATGTCAATTGAATTTTATGTATTAAACATCGATCACACTTACAAGGCCATCTCAGGGCGCCCGTGGATTGAATCACTAGGGGCAGTACCTTCCACGGCACATCAATGTTTGAAATTCCCCTTTCAAGGGCGGATAGTCAAGGTTAAAAGCGTAGCAACGACCCACACAGTGGAAGCAGTTGAGAGGGTATTGCCATCAGTCTGGCCATCGAATAAGCCCATCATCTCGGTGCTTGATGTGAATTACCCCTCGGCTTATACTTTCTCTTCTAATCGCCCGATTGGATCCCCATCAGTGACAACCGTTAGAAAGGATATGTCCACAAATGCAAAAGGATGGAATATCATGTTCAGGCTCGGTTATCAATCAGGGAAGGCTTGGGTGCTCATCGCCAAGGGAGGACCAAGACAGTGGCCAGCACAAAGAAGTTCACAAAACATGGTCTAGGATACTCAGAATGGGCTGCATTCTCATCTTCTGCGCAGTCAGACCATGGCCCACTCACTTGGACACTGTATGAACATTTTTTCAGAGGACCGGTGCAGCCTGGGTACAATACTACAGTGGAAGAGGCACCAAGGTCAGCATACCAAGCCCTGTAAGCACAACGACCCAACAAGAAGAAGAGAGCCGAGACAGATACAGAAGCACCTGATCTTGAAGATTTGATTTCGTCACTCAGCCTGTTATTTGAGGAACCGGAAGCCGAAAAAGAAGAGCCAGAATCAGAGGATCTCAGCCGCTTGTTCAGTGAGGATGACGAGCCACAGTCTCAGGCAGCAGCATTATCAGCATCAGCAGCCACAGTCTGATAAATCCCTTTTCTAGCAACTCCATCAATTGCTCCTTCAACTCTTTCAATTCAGCGGGGGACATGTGTAGACACCCGGATCCAGCTAATGGGTTGAACCACATTTCTTGTCACCTTGATGGGCCCCTAATTGGTCACTCACTTTAAGCCCATCATTAGCCTTGTTTTGAGCCCATTAATAATTTAAATTGCCTTGAAATCCCGCCCATTATCAATATGAGAGAGTCCTTAAGCATCAATAACTCTTATCCTTTCATGTGGTTGGTTGATAATTCACCATTATTCGATTTCATAGTCACGACGCATCGTAGCGCCGCGTTTCGGTGTCATGTCGATGCAAGCCGCCGCGACAGCCCATGCATTATCCATGCACGTGGGCACACTGTCGCGTCGTCCCGCCCCATCGCGTCTCCATGTCGCGGCCCTATGATACGCCGCGACAACAACTGCGCATGCAGGCCTCCGCAACCACCTCCTATTTATCCTCCCATGGATGTATCTTTATCCCTAGGGAATATCTCAACCCCTTGGGCGAGATTTGGGCCCTAGGGACTCTCCTTAAGGATCCCAAGGACTCTCCATATGATTTTGGGTGATATTTATCACTCATTTTAATTATTATGGATATTCTCTCTTCAAAGCTCTATAAAAGCAAGGCCCTTCCTCAAGGACGGGAAGATCCCGATTTTCATCCCGAAGGGCTGCCGAAATCTCCTCTCACCAACACTTAGACTCGTAGCCCTCCCATTTTCACTTTTTCCACACATCCCACTCCACAAAAAGCCACTCATTCCTTCATCAACGGAGGGTGAACGTGTGAACGGTGACTCCAACACTTCCCCGAAGCCTTTGCATAACATTTGGGACGATCATCAAGCCAGGGAGTCGCCCTTATGGGGCTCATCCTCTTCCCCTTTCCTTTTTTCTTCATTTCTTCATGCATTTCATTTATGTTCTAGATGGGTTGCATCCATTTTCCACCCACATTTTCACACACCCAAGGGTTTAAAAACCACCCACAGGTGCGTTCCCACCATGATCTCACGTTTCCCTTCATTTTTAGAATAAATACTACACCTAATACGTTCTAATAGGGCTTTTTTTTTTTTCTTCTTTGTTTTGGCAGGCACCCAAGCTTTTCCACGAGGAGCTCTTGTTCTCCAGCCGGCTGGAGGACGGAAGAAGTTCCAAACTCGACATCTCCCGCACACAAAGAACTGGACAGTGGAGGACGACGCGACAAGAGATGCGTCCGGCGGTGGCGACACGTCACCAGCCTCTTCGTGGCAGGTAAGCTTGCCGCGACACCAGGTCCGCCTCCTTTCTCTTTCCATTTCCTAGTTAAGTTAGCCCGTGTCATTCTCTACTCGCTCTACTCGTTAGGCAACTTACTAGGTGGCGATCACATCCTATTTTTACATGCTATCACATTTGATATTCATTCGCATGTTGAGGGGGGGCACAATCCCCGTGATTACAACATGCTGTAGGGTTGGCGTGATGCCGGTGCAGCTCCAGGTATGAGATCAATTGAGAAATTCACATCTCTTTCAGGTAGAATGCCTGGTAGCTCATCGGGAAACACGTCGGGGTATTCTTGCACTATATGGATGTCTGACATCTTAGTTGCTTTCTCAACTACTATTGCGGCAAGAAATGTCACACAACCTTTTCTTATCATGTCCTGCACCTTAATAGTAGAGACGAGAGATAAGTGCCTCTTGTGTCTACGTCCTGTAAAGGTCAGCTTAGGGAATTCACTAAACGTTATCTTCCCTCTTCTACAATCACAATGGCCCCATAGGTGGATAGCCAATCGGCTCCCAGAATAACGTCGTAGCCCTCCATGGGCATGTAGATCAGATCGGCTCTTAGATTGAGATCACCAATCATAACATCAGCTAATGGAAAATATTTGTTTAATTGAGCTTTCTCCCCCAAAGGGGTAGTGACAGGTAATTCGAATTCCATAGAAGCAGGTCTTTCATTTAATGTATCAACGAATGCTAGTGATATGAATGAATGTGTTGCGCCAGTATCGAACAAAATAAATGCTGATTGAGAAAAGACTGGTAGTGTACCTTCTACGACTCCACCTTCCTCGGTGGTCTCCACTTCTTGTAAGGCCTGCAGTCTGCCTGTTTCTTCTGTCCCATAAGATGCTTCTCATTTTCCTTTAGCAATGGGCATTCGGGAATCCGATTATCTCGGCTCCCACAGCGATGGCATGTGCCTGTCTTTCTCCGACATTCTTCTACAGTGTGACCTTGCTTGTCACAGTGCTTGCATATTGGCTTGTTAGGGGCAGTGGGGTGAAGACTTTGGGCTTTCACTCTTGGCTTGGCCCATCGGTGATGCTTAACGGCCTTTTCTTTCCGTTAGTGGGCTTGCTTGATGTTCCAGAGGTCTGCTCCTTCTTTACCATTCTGCCCTTGATGCGATCAGTGAGATTGGTCGCATCCTCCAGCAATTGTGCTTTCTTAACCATCTCTGGATAAGTCTGAATGTCCAGAGACGCCAGTTGAGTAATGTATGCGGGCCTGAGCTCATTAAGAAAGCGCTTGGCTTTCATTCTTTCCGTGCCGACCAGATGATTGACATATCGTGCCAATCGGGAGAACTGAGCTTCATACTCAGCAACAGTAAGGTTCCTCTGTTTCAATGCCGCAAACTCAGATGACTTCCTTTCTTGGACTCTTTCTGAAAAATACTTGGAGTTAAAGTGTTCCTTGAATTCATTCCAGGTGAATTGTGCATCTGCCCGTGTAGCTTCAACGGACTCCCACCACACACAGGTGTCCCTTTCTAACTGGAATGTTGCCAGTAAAAGCTTGTACCCATCCGCACACTGCGTAACACGGAAAATACATTCAATCTTTTAGCCAGTTCTCGGCCTCGTCGGGATCAATGGTCCCACTGAAACGAGGCGGATTCAGATTGCAGAAATTTCTGTGTAAATCCTCCGGCTCCTCGGTTATTATTGGCTCCAGCAGCCTGAAGTAATGCATGTGTGAGCTGCTGAATAGTGTGTTGCATATCACGGAGTTGAGCACGCTCCGCTGCCATTGTTATGGTTTAAGTTCCTTCAAAAGAGAATTTTAATGTAAGATATTGAGTTTACACTAAGTTTGTGCGTGCGTGAGTTTATTTTTATCTTATTACCCATGGTGCTACCCATCTCTCACATAGGTATGGATTAGACTCTAAGTCAAGGTAGGTCAAACCTAGATCATCCTATACTTAAGAATAACATAGGCTCTGATACCACAAAACTGTAATGCCCCGACGCGGAATATCGGAGCGGGATTACAGTTATTAAATAGTACAGAGCAAGAAATAAGAACAAACCATTGCACAATTGGAATAATGCCAAATGAAAACCAACTTCATTAATAATCCTTCAAATAGTTGTTACACTCACTAGTCAGAGGCAAAACTAGGGTCCAGAGTACTTTATTCAAATCTAAACTATTACATAGTGACTAACTAACTGACTGACTCATAACTATCAAACTGACTACGAAGCAACGGTTGTTGAACTATGTAATGAAACAAGGTGCGCGATTAACACGAAAATACGGTTGCTGAACTATGTAATGAAACTAACTGACTGACTCATAACTATCAAACTTATAACTATCTCCTTCGCGTGCTTTGTACACCGTTACCACTTCCCTTGGCCTTCGAGCACTCGAGGCACAACGGACGCTTAACATACAAAGTGCGCGATTAACACAAAAACAAGTGTCAGTAATTAAATAGGGAAATTTAGTAATTAATTATACTTAATTACCAGATACATTATTGAGTAAATTTAACAAGGTCTCATTGCAAACATGTATGTTAGTGTGTGCAAGTGTAAGAAATCAAGAAAGTATGATAAATTGTGCACATGGCTTTTAATTTATAAGATTCATTTAAATATTGATAAATAATAATATTCTGGTTAATATTAATCTTAACAGTGCAGAACTTAAACTTAAAGAAGGGTTAATTGGCATAATAGGTAGGGTTATATTTGTAAATTTCAAGTTCTGGCCGTCACAGTCAGATCGCGACGTCGGCCGCTGTCGCGATCAGATTGCAACAGGGTAGCTAACGCGTTGTCTGGACAAGATCGACATGTTCAGGTACTGCCGAGACACCGTCGCGACGACGCGTACACGCGTCGCGACAGGTCGGGGTGGCGCGTCCAAGTCGGCCGTCCTGCAGAGAATGTCGCGACGCAGAATCCCGTCGTGTTTAGAACACGACGTGACCCTCTGTCGCGACGAGGTTAAGGACGCAACCTGTCGGGCTGTCGCATTCTCAAAGCCTCGGCCCGAGCGCTGGCAGATGATGCAGGACCCTTTTGAATTTTGTCCATGCCATCTAAACTCGACACAGTGCTCTTTAAAAATGTAGAACAAATGGTAAACACCACAAAAATTCATGAAATCAATCTTGAATGAAACTAGACATGTAGATCTATCACTGGGCATGATTAATTAGAAAATAGACACGTATAGAGCATGCTTTAATTAGGCTACTTTTCGGTGACCTAAACAGCACAGTCTTGGAAAATGAATTAATTGGTAATGGATACAAGATGAAATTAGGGCAAATAGGGGCGTTTGAAAGCTAAGAGCATGTAGTTGTAGACACGCGAATTTGGCTCCACCGTGGGCAAATTTCATATTGCGCCATAATGCCATAATGGCCCTCTTTTTGCCTCGCAAGAGTGTTTTTCCAATATTTTTTAGATCTCACCCATTCTTCTTTCCGGGTGCTTCTCCATCACTTTCAAGCTAAATTTGGTTCACAGAGGCCCATGAACAACTTCATTGAAAGGCGTCTGGATTGGCAGACGTGATTCAGGAACCTTGTTGTGACGGCTCCAAGGGGCACGACCTTGTCGCATCGGCCATGCAGGATGCGAACATAAAGGCATCGTCCGTGACGGGCGTGTTTATGTTTTTTGAAACTACGTCCAATTAGTTGGACGCGGTTCAAAGTAAAAAAGGTTACGCCCTCCAAAGTCGTCGAACCGTTGTGCAATCATGACAAATCCCTGAATCGCGTCCTTGTCAGTAGACGTGATTGAGAAGGTTAAATCCAAATGTCACATCAGCAGACAGTGCGTGTATAAGTTAGTTGCCTTGGAACCACACATATTGTAATCGCGTCCAGGCGGCCCGCCGCGATTCAAGTCACGGTGCCCTGGCCCGACGCGATTCTAAAGCATAGCTGAGGCTACGCCATCATGCGCCCGTCACATCGGTTTAACTTTCTTAATCGCGGCCTGCCGCCCGGACGCGATTCAATTCATAATCGCGGCTTCCTATTTGGACGCGATTCAAGAATCTGTCCTCTATAAATTGACCCCCGAGGGTCATTTGTAAGAGGGGGGTTCCACGAAACGGCGAAGCCCTGCCGGATCCTTGCCTCGACTCTGAGCCATTCCTCGCCGATCCGTTCTTCTTCCTCGGAGTCCGGCGCCGTCGTTTCCTTCCATTCCACGTGCGAGCCGGGAGCGTCTCCCTCCTCTCCTTCCTCCATCAACTCCGGCAACGGCCCGTCACGCCGCACCAACATTTTGGGAAGCACCCCCTCCCCTCTCTCTCTCTCTTTTATTTGCATTTCTACTCCCTCCGGGCCCCACGTGGCTCTTTACGTTTTCACCTCCTCCGGGCCCCACGTGGTCCTTCTTTCATCCTTTTTTATACACATGCATGCATACACACACACACACACCGTTTAGGGGTTTAAAAACCACCATCCAGTGAGTCCTCCCCATTTTACCTATTTCACATATTTATTCGGGATTTGGTACTACACGCCTCATTTCTCTAATCCCTATTCTTATTTGTCTTTTTGCAAGGGTAATCAAACAAGGAAACGCCCTCTACCACGGTCGGCCATGTTCGTAGAGGAAGGTAGGGCCCACATCATCCCCCGCTCAATCTCCCCGCCAAAAAGGTACACTCGTGATCATTCTTCCATCTGCACCCCTCGTCGTGCACTCTCCATTCGGCACCCTCTCGTGCCTGACGATCACGATCATTTTCCTTTATTTTATCACCACCCTTTTTGTGGATTTAAACGCTCCGGGCTCCCCGACGGACCACGCGGCGACATCTACAATAGTATTTATTAAAATAATATCATGGCATGGGATCGAGTACACGCTTGGATTTAAGATAAACAAGAGGGTTCAGGTGCATGATATTGACTGAGTTTAGACGAATTAATACTCCATCATGGAGCCACGAAAATTAGGCGAACCATAGGGCTTTGCAAGAGGGGATCATGGTCTACCTAGGGTAAAATTTGATTAGTTCGTGCTTGAGAGATTGCCTACCTTTTCTTGTTGTGATGGAAACCTAGGGTTGATGACGAAAAACTAGAATCCTCCTTGGTTCCTAGCCTCCTTCCCTTGCTCTCCACGTCCAGAACTCCTTCTCTTCGTCCTCCAGAGTTCTAACAACGTTCTATGGGTTGATAGGGCCGAATTTGGGGTGTTTTGTTTGGTTTAAGAGTCCTTAGCCTTCTAAACTCTTCCCTTCTCTTAAATTCCAAATTTCCATGCTTATCACCTTCCTTCCTAGCATTTATCTCCTATTTAGGATGGAGGAGAGGTCAAATTTCGTGGGTAATGGGTTAGGATAAGTATAGGACTCTTTTTAGGATAGATATGAGTTGTTTTATTAATTATCTCAACCCTTTACTATTTATTAATTAATTAGGTACAAATTTACTTAATTAACTTCCATTCCATGATGGGCTCCCCACATTTAGGCCCTTCTTTCCTGCTTGGGCCATTAATACAACCCATTTGCATTTTTGCTTAATGGTTATTGATTTAATTTCTTTTTATTCCACTTATTCTTCATTTATTCTAATTTAATTCTATTTCTCACATTTATTTAATTAATTGAATTTTATTTAGGGTTTAAAAAAAATCAAGGTTGCTACATGAAGTGCAATGTACAAGTGCAATAAGCCTTTCTCCTTCTTTTGAGGATCAGGTTTTATTTTCTTTGATATTGTAACTCACTTGCGAAGTAGGGTAGGGGAGTCCCATCTACATTTTTTCTTTGTCTAGATATTGAATTAAAGTGCCTTCTGAATGTGTGATAGTAGAGTGAGAACATTCTCTTCTGTTGATAGTGGATGCACTCTGCCTTTTGCATCTAAGAATATTTATTGTAAAGAAAAGGGGGGAGATGCAATAGTCATATCACTGGATGTAACAGCCAATTTATACATATATATATATACTAGATATACACACCCCTACTGTTGGAGGCGGATCTCTATCCAATGGTTGTAGTTGTAGGAGGTTTGGTTGTCAGATGTGGCCTCCCACCATGGCCGCACAGTCACCACCTTTGCAGTTGTCTAGTGGGCAAAGGGTGCCTCTGGATGCCCCACCTCCTTCTAGGACTGTTCAACAGTCTGGTTTGGTCTGGGTTGGTCAATTTTTGGTCGATTTGAACCGAACCGTATGATGGAAAATCGAATCATATCGAACCAAATTATTTTGATTTGGTTCAGTTTAAATTACTTTTTATTTAATTAAGTTTGATTTATATTTATTAATATTTATATATTAAAAATAAGAATAAAATTGAAAACATGTGTATATGTATAAATTTAATCGTATAATTATTTTTAATACACATATATAATACATATATTATATTATAATAATAATAATTATATTAAAAATGATTTATTCAGTTTAGACGGTTCGATTTGGTTTCATAAGTGCAAAATCGAACTGAACCGAACTTCGGTTCAAATAGAATGGAATAGACCAATTTAGTTTGGTCTGGTTCGGTTCTTCGGTTTGAACCGAAGTTTGAACACCCCTACCTCCTTCTAACTTGTGATGTCACCCTTTTTCCCTTCCCTTTGCCCACCTAGCCCTCCCTTCTGTTTTTTTATCCTTACACTAGCTCCCCTTCTCCTCACCTGTGACTATAGTCTGTCCCCCTACCCCTTGAGCCATGTCCCCTCCCCCTTTGTCCCCCCATGTAGCTCTCCCCAATCTATTCACCCCGGCGCTATCTTCCCCCTCTTCATTGATTGCTTCTCTCTATTCTCCCCACGATTTTGATTAGACAACAATCTAGTTCTAATATCATTGCAAGGAATCACGTCAGAGCCTAATAGAAACTTGCAATTTCTTGTGATATTAATGCTATGATCGAAATTGAAATGAAAAAATCAAAGCAAGAAGAACATTGCTTCACCTTTGTAGGGTGTAATCTTTCATGTAGATTGGTGGGATGTGAATCACATAGGCGCTCTATCTCTGGAACTATTCACATGAGCACTTGTAGCAAACAAGCTTCTCTGTGTGATCTCCATTCGTCGATTAGACCTTAACTCCACAATACAACACCAAGGAGAGAGAGAGGAGGGGGCTCCCTTAAGAGAGAGAGAGAGAGAGAGAGAGAGAGGAGTGGCTAGGATAGAGCATGTTACTATAGCTGAGAGTTTTGCCCCCATCGCTATTATTTATTCACAACTAATATTTTTCATAAAAATATAGATATTCTTTTATAAATCACATCCTACTTTGTCTGAAGAAAATCTAATGTGTGTGACTCTCTAGACCTAAATATTAATTCGATTTTCAGGTCCACTAAATCAAGAACTCATTCTTAGACTTAGTTAAATTAATTAATTATATATCATCACATGAAACATAATAAACATAATATTAAGAGGATAATTAATCATGATATTTATCCCATTGGACTTCAAACTATGAATAGCACCAAGCATTACCTCATGATCCAACGATATTGGCGACTCCCACTTAGAACATGTCTATATATCGATACCGCACATCTATCGTCTTTCACTCATCCAATACCCCAATAATACAAGGACATGGTTATATTATCAAACCTTTTTAAGTTTGACTAGATAGAACCCATACTCATAATAATCATAACTGAAAAACTCCTTTCCTAATTTGCACCTAGCTAGCCAAGTATTTCCGACTATGGTTCCATAGAACATTCACTCTCTAGTTATAAACCAAAAGTAAGTGATCCCATGTTGTTCGCTCAATTCTCTCCTCAAGTCTTTCACTGTGTTTGAGTCACTAACTATACAAGACCTAATTGTAACGACCCGACCTCCCGGACCTCCGCCAGGGACCCCCGAAGGTCGCGCCGCCACCCACGGATCCAAAGACCCGGAAGGGTTAGAATTTAGTCCAGTGAGATAAGTAATGAATTCAAATAACTATAACAAGAAAGGTTGTACATTAATGAAGAATTTTAGTACAACATGTCCCAAATAAAAGTACAGGTACAGAAAGAAGGCGTAGTCCTTAAGGGGCATACCCCGAGGACTTATAAAAAGGCCACTTTCAACTCACGCTACAAGAGCACTCACGCTCACAACTCACACTGCTGGCAACGCACGGTGCAAAAAACCACCACCATGACCGTCCAACAACGAACTCCTGCGACAACGAGTCCCCACCTGAAGAGAGTAGGGGGGTGAGCCTCGCGAACAAGACTTAGTAGGGATTACCAGTCCCTTACCAGCCAGAGCAGCAGGAACTCCAACAAGCGGAAGCAAAACTCCAAAAAGTAGTAAAGCGAGAAACACCTACTGCAGAGTACTACAAAGCAGCGGAAACATAGTAAATGCCTCGACCACAACCCGGGTCAGGCCAAAGACGATTCCCGCAAAACCAGCGGAGTCAACACATGCGGAAGTGACTAGAGCAACGCCACGACCTGCAACCAGGGTCAGGCCAAAGCAACACAATGCGGAAGTAAACCCTTGGCATACACCCGCCGAGACAAAGAAGCTCACGGAACACTGGAGTGACCACGTGAGACCAGAGTCTCACAACACAAGCACCCAACATCCCAGACCTCCACAAGGTCGGGAAGGAACAACCAGGTGTCACCATGAGAGACACCGAACAACCATGTGAGAAGCAACGTCTCACCACAGGCGCAGCCACCTCAACCTCCACAAGGTCAAGGATCCACAATCAGAACCAACCTGCACCTCGGACACTCCACAAGGTTAGGGAACTATACCTACCGGTCCACCATGACGCACCAGGAACGGGTTACCGAAACAGCAATTGGGTGTCTACACAAGACACCCCGAGAAAACCCGCAAAATGGAAACCTCTAAATACAGCCCACAAGGCCAACCGACAAAGCTCGAGGAAGCGAGACACGGCGAGGCTATAACCATTGTGTAAACCAGGGCAACGAGAAACCATTTCTTGGAAACAGTGTGAGAAACACCGTCACAACAAGAGCAACCAAGCCACCGCCACAGGCAACTAAGAGAGAGACACACAGTCTACCCCTCTAGCACGCCGGCCGCCAACTCCCACCTATAACCTCCCTGGTAGAGTGAGGCTAGCGAGTCACGGCCAAGAACACAACCAGAACACTGCAGTCTGACCAAACTGCGGCCCCACGCCTGACCTCCCTACGTGGCTCCAGAACCAACGCAGAGCGAGGCAGTGAAACGGACTAGCTGGTCTGCATCAAACGAGCACCACAACAACCTCGGCGTCCCAGACCCAGCTAAGAGAGCTCTACAAATGACAGAAGCCGCTGTCCCCATCGTTTTCCCCTCCGCTCTGAGTCCCTAACCCTAGCATGTCAGCCATCTGGAGAAGCCCCCTCTGACACAAGCGCGCGGGGATGGGGGTCCCATGTAACGGTAACAACCTGTCTCGCGGACAAACCCTCAAGTGCCGAGCACCGGGTGAAAGAGAACTGGCGTGGCAACCACCACAGAAATGGCATCGTTGGCTCATAATCAAGACAAGCCCAGCAGACACAAGCATGCATGGCACCCCTTCCAAAAACCCCTAGAAGGGCTGTCAGCCAACGCCGGCACACAAGGCACGGCCCGAGAAACCGAACATTAACAACAGAACAGAAACCACCGCTCTTCTAATAATCGATTGACACACGACAATCGATTATTGGACAGGCGCAAGCCTCCTAGCATAGCCGCTAGGACACAGCCATGAAGGTGTCACCTTCGGTCACTGAACGCAGCAAGACAACCTACTGCGTTCCTCACCAGAAGGTCCGGAGGGCAACCTTGCCCTGGGGCACACGCCGACAGACCAACCGCGGCCACGGAAAACACCCGAGGCAACCCAGACCTTATCGCGCCCTCCTAGCCCGTCACGATCTCATCGCGACGGGTAGGGTAACCGCGACAAGCCAGTCGCGTCGGGGAAGAAGATCGCGACAAAGCTCTTGTTGCGACAGCAAACCAGGTCGTGACGACCCTGTCGCGACAAGGCTGCGCGTCACGACAAGAACCTTGTCGCGATGGGCAGCCGGGTCGCGACACCCTTATTGCGACGGCCTCATGGGCTGCGATAAGGTCGCGCCCGACCGGGGCGACGCCTCCTCTGGTGTCGCGACGCGCTCGGCGGTCGCGACACCAGCAGGAAGACCGGCCACCGGGATGCCACATCCCGAGGTCACCCACACAACTACAAACGCACAAACATGGGTAGGGGATCATGGAGAAAGCAGTAAAAGCATACATTCCACAATTTGAACCCCCAAACCACACAAACAAGTAAGGGTACAAGAATCCCTACCAGAGAACGAAGAACCAACCCACAAAGGGGCCTTCACGACGAGCTTGCCACCTCCTCCTCGCTCTGCACGAACCGCCGCCGCTCCGCCAAGCCTGAACCACCGGATCGCCGAGAGGGAAGCTTCCTCCTTGGAGAGAGAAGGGAAGGGAAAAGGAAAGAAGGGAAAGGGGAACCGGCCAAGGCTTTTGTAACGCCCCACTTCCACCCGGTACGGTTATACCAACCCACGTTGGATGAGAGCAAGCCGCTACAGGGGAGAAACCCCAACGATATACAAAGAGCTGAGATATACACGAATAGAAATGGAATATGCAACGGAAATTAATAACTCTTATTCCATCAACATTCAAAAATTTCACATACCATAGTCTATATAGTCCAGAAAGAAATAACTTAATTATAAACATCTACATAGCCAGTTTCCAATTACAATAATGCCCAAGTTCAAATTACAAAACTCTTTACATACTAGAAAATGAAACCAAATCTTCAATCTAATCTTCACATTCCTCGCTGGACCTTGTCACGTTCTCAACTTCTAAATCTCCTGAAATGTAAGCAAGGATGAGTCTACATAATAGACTCAACGCACTTAAAAGTCACAAACCATACACTTATCACGCATGCTTTCTAACAGTTTAACATTTTATTCCCCTACCAAACTTTCACATTTAAACTCTTATATGTTCATGCTATGACATAAGAATTAAACATGAAATCTTTTAAACAAACTATACTAATACATGTAAATCAACGATGTATACATGGGTACTTATGCTTTCATTTCCTATGAATTCACATAAGGCTAACATATGCTTATCAAGTAAATATTATCACATGGATAATTTACAAAATCCTACACATGGTTTTAAACAAATGTCATATTCATCATTTTACATGGGTTATGTTTAAAACATACATATACCTTTTCATGACATGTTGCATATAAACAAATTCAAGTAATTCCCTAACCTATATTATGCAACATTCATGGGTTATCTTGTAGCAAGTGATTATTCAAACATGCAATGAGTATTACCTATAACAAAAGACATGTAGTTCATATGGCATGTGATTATGTAGCATGTAGGCATGCAGCATGTAGTCATATACCATGTAGATCTTGTAGTCAATTTTCATGTAGACATGTAACATGTAGGTCATCTAGTCATGTAGCATATACTCATATAGTCATTTAACATTTAGTTGCCAAGACATAGCCCGCACTATTATAAGATCATATAGCATATAGACATTCACTTATCACCTAGGCAATGCAGTGATGAAGTCATGGTAATTACGCAAACCAGGGAAAGCCCTTCCCACCTTTCAGGTAGAACTTGTCTACTTCCAGGATTTCTATCCGTTGCCCACGGATTCATATAGTCATATAGTTGAACCATTACCATAGGGCATCCATGGTGTAGTTCCCTGTAGGAATCTCTATAGTAGCAATGTCTTATAGGCCAATTTATTTTAGAAATGCAATAACATATATATTAATGCAATCATGAAATGATGAAACTATCGCATATCATATCTTCAGTTCTGAAATCAAATCCTACTATAAAACGACAACCTAGCATGGTACTATGTTTATCCAAATTCAACATGCATAAACATTATCATGTCTATTGATTTCTATATTCATTTATTGTTCAGAAAACCATAGTAATATGTACAGTGCTCATAATGATATCAAAATTTAACCACAAGATTGACATAACATAAGGAACATATCTCTAATTTTTCAGAATTTTATAAATAGTAAAACTATTTTTACCATTACATTAAGATTTCAGATAATTTGCAAGGCACTTTAATTTGAACATGATAAACAGAAATTAAATCATTTTCACAGGTATAAAATATGCACACAGAGCTTCTACTTCCTTACAGTTTCTGAAAATAACATCCTTCGTCACACATACTCATTCTATATTTAAATATATCATTCCATTGTGTAAAAGAATTCAGAAATTATTAGCATTCTATACCACACTTAGAATTGGACAAAATTTTAACTACTGCTTATATATAGCACAGAAACATTTTTGTAAATTTTCATAATTTTCGGAACAGTAACGATAATTTTAAAAATTAACATAGATTACATGCAACTTAACAAGATAAATCATTTTAGCATGGTTTACAGTAATAAGTCGGTTCTAACAAGTCTAAAACATAATAACAATCATTCCACTATCACTATAAGTTTATCAATCCATAACATGAAACAAAATCATTTAATCTGAATTTATCACAATCAAACCTAATTATTCTCAACTAACAAGAATTCTTTTAATTATCACCATACTCAGAAATTTAGTGAATCCTCATGATATGACCTAATGGTCACCTTGGACTTCGTAACAAAATTTACAACATTTACAGAAATTCAGAAGTCCATTAAACACATTAAATAGATCAAATAGCATTTCTGTAAACCCTGAAGAACTTGACTACAATAGATGTCTCCGTCACCAGTTAACGGCGCAATCCATTGCCGTCAACTCAGGATATTGACTGCAAGAGATGCTGCCGTCAACTTCCTCACAGCACAACATGCTAACCACCGAACAACCAAAATCACATTACAAGGATTAAACAGTATTTCTATATAAACAGGCGAACTTGACGGCATAGCCCTGGCCGTCAAAGAAATTAACGACGGGATCTGTGGCCGTCTAGACAAGAACTAGGCGGCAACATATTGGCCGTCAACTTCCTATCTGCACACAGTGCAGAACTAATGCAGAAACATGTGAATTTAGGGGGTTCCAGGACTCGATTTAAAATCCATAAAATTCATAAAACCCTAGATGACAAGTCTACGGGTTGGGATCTTAAGCTACTTGCCTGAGAATAAATCTAACAAGATCTAAATCTGCCGGTGAAGCCCTCCTCGGACAAGCCAAGAAGGTACTCAGAAACTCTTCTGATCCGGTTCTCCTGTCGATGCAGATGGTCCTCGGGTTGAGAAAGCTTCCTCTATGTATAAGCTATCTCCCAGTCATTGTAGCTCCTCGGGGAACACCTCTAGTCGACGGATCCGACCCTCCAAAGATCAGCTTTTCTCCATTGCGAATGCTAGGGTTTCACTAATGCAAAAGGCTTAAATCCGGCCGCAGGGATGGGTTTATATAAACTCCAGGGTTCTGGGTACGCTCTAGGGTAGGTTTCCTACGGGTTTAGGAGGGTTTCCTAAACTGGAACCGGGCAAAACGCAGACGTTACCAAATCTGAAACCGTCAGACAGTTGGGAACTCGACGTCCACATCTGGTGCCGCCAACAGGTGATTGGCGTCCACCTAGGGTGCCGTCTACATAGGTATAGGCGTCCATCGATCTGGACGTTTACAAATCAGGTTATGCAGTCAGCGGCACAGGATGTTGCCTCCAACTGTGCATCTCGGCCAAAAACAATTATTCATTAAATAGATGTAATAACACATCATAAACATTTTAATGGTACTAAATAAGTAGATATTACATACACAAAGTTAAACATATATTCGTATATGTACACAACATAATTACATACCACATGCATAGATTTAAATGTATATACTATATACTACAACAATGGATAATGCATGCACATTAAATATATATTACATGTACAAAATAACCTTATGCGTACTTACAAGATATACAGCAATGATTTCATAATGATCACATTATATTATTCAAATACACTATGCACATTAATATAATATACACACAACAATAACATACTTTAAAATCATGCATATAAGTAAGAAATTTCTTATAACAAGCACCAATTAAATGATATTAAATGCACAAAATTCGGGTCTCACAGCTTTTAACCTCCGGCCCCCAGAACGCGACGGGGCGGGACGTCGCGACACCAATCGTATCACAACGGCCGCCCAGACCGCAACCAGAACGCGCCCACCCTGGGTGCCGCGACAGCCTGACAAGTCCCTCTGACCTGCCTGCCACCCTGACATACGGCAGACGCCTGTCAGAAGACCAAAATCAAAACCCTGTCGCGACCCGTTGACCGGGTGCGACAGGAATGCGACACACCTAGTGGTCGCAACAGGGATGACTATCGCGACGGGCACCTCTATCGCGACATGGCCAGTCATCCCACACACGCAAACGGAAAGCCGGAAACCCGAGATGTTACGCAATACCTCGAACAAAAAAAAATTTTGTCCTCAAAATTAAGGGCGAAACCTGGTCGGAGAAAACAACAGGTCCAAGGGACCACTAAGTCGTGCTATGACTTCCCAGTGGTCAACACCATGACCTCGCCACAAAGGGAGTGCCAAACCAGACATCCGACAGCTCACAGGGCACACAACAACAGTGCAGGCACACAAGCAGATGTCGACAACTCCACAGGTGCGGCGCGCACCAAGCCGACCAGACACATTGAAAATGCCAGCCGGAAACCACACGACTGAGCCCTCACAGACCACGCCGTTGAGACCAACCGGTCATAACTCACTATGTCACCAACGACAAGACAGAGGTCCCAGCTACTGATGACAACCGTAGAAAACGCCAAGAGGTCATCCACAAGACTCCACTGAATGGCTCCGCACAACTAGCAACAACTAGTACCTACGGCAAGGCCAAACGAGCTTCTTAATGGTGACCCAAAGCCAAGCAGAAAAGACGCACGTGGAGAAAACCACGGCAAGCAAGGCAGTGTCTTCCGGCACCACTAGATCTCAACCAGATCATCCTCGTGGTCCGACAAGGACACACAACGACTATGGAGCCACAGAAACTGACTGAACACACTCCCTCCGCAGGCACACACACAGAGGCAAACCCAAGAAGACGTCTGAGGTTGGCAAAGCCAAGCAGCTCGAGACGTCGACAAACTGCACAAAAATTGAAACAACAGTAGAGGTCGAGGGTAGCACGTCGGCCTCAGGGGGATCCAAACCGAAACAGGGTACCCCAATTGAGCACCTTCGCTCCCAACGGGAGGACAAAACTCGAACACAGGCCGGGACCAACACCTGGCGTACCATCGATAGGGCTACCTAGACAAGGCAAAGCAGCCACCCCACAGCGGTAACAATACAGCCACAAGGCACGGCCAACACAAAGTGTCCCAGAGACGAAAAGCTCAACGCCTTGAACACCGAGTAAACTCGCGAAGCGACGCGCGAAGCTTACGATCAGGACACACGGCATAACATACAGTGCTAACACAAGCACCAGGAGCCACCCAAGGGACAACACAATGCACCCAGGCTCCAGACGAAACAAAACAAACACCTGAGCACGAGCACATGGTGCCACCACAAGCACCAAAACCAGGCAAGGTGCAACACAACCAAAACAACACGGGTAACAGGGAGGACTCTCCACAAGAGACCTGCCAAAAGCCACACGCAAGAAACCGCAAGCCTAAGAAGGGCACGACGGGCCGTACCGGCCCCAATCCTCAAGGCACAAGGCATGAAACATCGAAGGGAAACACGCTCAAGGTTCAGTACACAACCGCACCAACGGCCTGAAACAACTCAAGGCCAACCGAAAGGGACTCTCTGCCAGAGACCCACAAAAAGGAACGAGCGGAAAACCAACAGCTTCAAGCGCACAACAACTACATTGGCTCTTAGAAGCCCACAACACAAGGCACCGCTCCTACCATGCAGGTGGAGAGGGCCAGACACCAAACGGCAACAAGTGCCTCCAAGCACAGCTGAGGCACAAGCGGAAACGTACACCAGAACGATGCTTGCCCAACCAAGCCAAACCACAGAAAACCGGTGCCGCCTCACACTGAACACAGGGCACACTGCCCTACATCGTCCAGTCAGGCGACAAGAAACCAGCACGACAAGCGACAAGACAATAAGTCACCACAACCTATCACACCACAAGGAAACCACGCGTACGAGGGGAGCAACTAGCTCAACCTCAAGACAGCACAAGGGGAGGGACCTTCACCACAAAGGTCGCCACAGTGCGCGACATGGCACCAAATGCCATGTGAAAGGACCACCACCCCAAGCAACCCACGGAAAGTAGAGAAAGAAGGTACACAATAGGCCTCCTCCTCCCACGAAAGAGGAAACAACAACGCAAGAAATATCAAACTAAACCACAGGGACCCACAAGTGGTCCCGCTGGCACAACCAAGAGACTTGGAAGCGAACAACACAGCGAACTGGCCAAACACAGGGCCACACACAAGGTTAAGGTCCTCCACCTTGACCAAAAGCAGACGAGCAACAGTCCAACCCAAGGGAAGATGACTCCACCAGAAGGTCGCAACAATGAGCACCTTGGCGAAAAAAACACCACAGTCGAGCATCATCACCCTGAGCAACCAACAGAAACAAGGGAGGAGAACTCTCACAACGAGTCTCTTCCACAGAAGCACAACCTCCCGACCATGGGGACTCACGAAGTCCCACCAGCGCAGCCGGGAAACCCGAAAAACAATCAGGAAGACAAACTGGCCAGCACCACAACTAGACACACGGTCAAGGCACCACACCCTGACCGACAAAGCCCAAGTAGACTGTAACACGGACAGTCCGATCGGCAACACTGATAGCTCATCTCTACAGAGAGAGAGCAGCGACAAACAAAAACAACACAAGGCAGCTTGGGGAGGACCTCTACCCAAAGCGCCAAGAGCCGTTCTGAAAAAACAACACTAGAACGCAGCCCAAGCAAACGGCCAAACGAGAGAACACAGCAGACAGCGAAAGCAACACAACTAGTTCTGGGAGAAACATCCACTGGAACCACCAAGGTGCCGTTCTGGGAAAACCCACCAGAACGCAACAGCCAGCACAACAGCAACATACCTCAACCCTGAGGTAGCACAACAACTGGCAGAAACAAGCCAGAACAGTCCTGAGAGCGAACGAGCTCACCAGGACAACAACCAACAGTTATGGAAAACCGCACCAGAACATAGGGCAACCAAGCGATGCACCCCAACCCAGAGAGCAATGCTACAACAACCAGAAACGAGCACAACACTGTTCTGGGGAAAACCTCACCTCCACCAGAACAACAGAGAAGAACTCCGAAAGCACCTCCCAGAGTTCACAACCAGTCAGCACTAGGTCGACAACAACCACAAACAGGTGTCATAGCGCTTAACCAGCGGTGCAACACGGCACACAAGCATCTGCTTAGCTCGAGCAAAGATGCCGACTGAGCAGAGCACAGCGCCCAACGGCGCACAGGCACGTAAGGCCAAACACACAACCAACAACACACACCCCAACAACAAGGGGACATCCAACAAGGACACACCCCAACAAGAAGGGGGTAGCCAACAAGGCTAGGACACCTTCTACTGGTTCCGCAGACCGCAACCCTGCACCGGTGAAGGCCACACCACACGCAGGCTCTCTCAGCCTTCGCGACACACCCACACGGATGCGCAGGCCGAGGACGAACCCAACCGCAACACGAGCGAACCAGCAACACTCTCCTACAGCTCACACTCGGACCCTGCTGGAAAGCTAACCACCTGCAACAAAGGCCAAATGCTCACCAAAAGGCAACTCTACACGGACAGGCCAGTAGCTCACGAGTACCTTTCTTTGGGACCGCCATAGTTATTAACCCATTACAAATCTCTTTGGACCCCTGAGCTCTAATACCACTATAACGACCGGACCTCCCGGACCCCCACCAGGGACCCCCGAAGGTCGCACTGCCACCCACGGAGCCGAAGACCTGGAAGGGTTAGAATTTAGTCCAGTGAAATAAGCAATGAATTCAAATAACTATAACAAGAAAGGCTGTACATTAATGAAGAATTTAAGTACAACATGTCCCAAATAAAAGTATAGGTATAGAAAGAAGCCGCAGTCCTTAAGGGGCATGCCCCGAGGACTTGCAAAAAGGCCACTCTCAACTCATGCTACAAGAGAACTCACGCTCACAAGTCACACTACTGGCAACGCAAGGTGCAAAAACTGCCACCACGACCGTCGGGCAACGAACTCCTGCGACAGCGAGTCCCTACCTGAAGAGAGTAGGGGGGTGAGCCTCGCAAACAAGGCTCAGTAGGGATTACCAGTCCCTTACCAGCCAGAGCAGCAGGAACTCCAACAAGCGAAGCAAAACTACTCTACAAAGCAGTAAAGCGAGAAACACCTACTGTAGAGTACTACAAAGCAACGGAAACATAGTAAACGCCTCGACCACAACACGGGTCAGGCCAAAGACGACTCCCGTAAAACCAGCGGAGTCAACACATGTGGAAGCGACTAGAGCAACGCCACGACCCACAGCCAGGGTCGGGCCAGAGCAACACAATGCGGAAGTAAACCCTCGGCATACACCCGCCGAGACAAAGAAGCTCACGGAACACCGGAGCGACCACGTGAGACCAGAGTCTCACGACACAAGCACCCAACATCCCAGACCTCCACAAGGTCAGGAAGGAACAACCAGGTGTCACCATGAGAGACACCGAACAACCTTGTGAGAAGCAAGGTCTCACCACAGGCATAGCCACCTCAGACCTCCACAAGGTCGAGGGTCCACAAGCAGAACCAACCTGCACCTCGGACACTCCACGAGGTTAGGGAACTACACCTACCGGTGCCACCACGAATGGCACCAAGGAACGGGTTACCGAAACAGCAGTTGGGTGTCTACACAAGACATCCCGAGAGAACCTGCAAATTGAAACCTCTAAACATGGCCCACAAGGCCAACCGACAAAGCCCGAGGAAGCGAGACACGGCTAGGCTATAACCACAGTGTAAACCAAGGCAATGAGAAACCATTTCTTGGAAACAGCATGAAAAACACCGTCACAACAAGAGCAACCAAGCCACCGTCACAGGCAGCTAAGAGAGAGACACACAGTCCACCCCTCTAGCACGCCGGCCGCCGACTCCCACCTACAATCTCCCTGGTAGAGTGAGGCTAGCGAGTCACAGCCAAGAACACAACCACAACACCGCAGTACAGCTGAACTGCGGCCCCACGTCTGACCTCCCTACGTGGCTCTGGAACCAACGTAGAGCGAGGCAGTGAGACGGACTAGCTGGTCTACACCGAACGAGCACCACAACATCCTCGGCGTCCTAGACCCAGCTAAGAGAGCTCTACAAACGACAGAAGCCGATGTCCCCACCGTTTTCCCCTCCGCTCCGAGTCCGTAATATGAGCACGCCCGCCATCCGGAGAAGCCCCCTCTAACTCAGGCGTGCGGGGATGGGGGTCCCAGGTAACGGTAACAACCAGTCTCGCGGACAAGCCCTCAAGTGGCGAGCACCGGGAGAAAGAGAACTGGCGTGGCAACCGCCACAGAAATGGCACTGCTGGCTCGTAACCAAGACAAGCCCAGTAGGCACAAGCACGCACGGCACCCCTTCCGGAAACCCCCAGAAGGGCCGTTGGCCAACGCCGGCACACAAAGCACGGCCCGAGAAACTGGAACACTAACAGCAGAATAAAAACCACCGCTCTTCTAATAATCAATTGACAGACAGACAATCGATTATTAGACAGGCGCAAGCCTCCTAGCACAGCCGCTAGGACATGGCCACGAAGGTGTCTCCTTCGGTCACTGAACGCAGCGAGCCAACCTGCTACATTTTCTCACCAGAAGGTCTGGAGGGCAACCCTGCCCTGGGGCACAAGACGACACACCAACCGCGGCCACGGAAAACACCCGAGACAACCCAGACCTTGTCGGGCCCTCCTAGCCCGTCGCGATCTCATCGCGATGGGTAGGGCAACCATGACAAGCCAGTCGCGTCGGAGAAGCAAATTGCGACAAAGCTCTTGTCATGACAGCAAACCAGGTCTCGACGACCCTATCGCGACAAGGTTGTGTGTCGTGACAAGAACCTTGTCGCGATGGGCAGCCGGGTCGTAACACCCTTATCACGACGGCCTCATGGACCGCGATAAGGTCACGCCTGACCAGGGCAACGCCTCCTATGGTGTCGCGATGCGCTCGGCGGTCGCGACACTAGTAGGATGGCCGGCCACCAGGAAGCCACATCCCGGGGTCCCCCATACAGCTACAAACACACAAACATGGGGAGGGGATCATGGAGAAAGCAGTAAAAGCATGCATTCCACAATTTGAACCCCTAAACCACACAAACAAGTAAGGGTACAAGAATCCCTACCGGAGAATGAAGAACCAACCCACAAAGGGGCCTTCACGATGAGCTTGCCACCTCCTCCTCGCTCCCACGGCGACGCGCCACTGCTCCGCACGAACCGCCGCCGCTCTGCCAAGCCCGAACCGCCGAATCGCCGGAGAGGGAAGATTCTTCATCGGAGAGGAGAAGGGAAGGGAAGAAAGGAAAAGAAGGGAAATGGGGAACCGGCCAAGGCTTTTAACCTCCAGCCCCCAGAACGCGACGGGGTGGGGCGTCGCGACACCAACCGTATCGCGATGGCCGCCCAGACCGTGACCAGAACGCGCCCACCCTTGGCGCCGCTGATGATCAGATCATCCCCATATAATTTCATGAATTATATATCTATTTTGGTGATTAAAAAAATCCTAACAATTAATATCTAACAAGTTTTTATGAAGCTTAGTCACTGGAAATAAACCAGGCAAAATCAAGCAAAGACTTGTAAGTAAATCCTTACATTATTGTTCTTAATTTTTAGAGCATGAAATTTCTCTAAATACATATCAACTCGCTTTGAAGCATAACGATTTCATAAGTCATCGCAAAGAATAACTCTTTCATAAGTTTCATATCGTTTTTGGTTTATATCGATTTCAATCTCAGAATGATTCGCTAAGTTATCGCATCAATTTCGCTCTCATAACGATTCGACAAGTAAGTATAACGATTTCAATCTCACAACGATTTCGTAAGTGAGCCTAACGATTCGACAAGTGAGTATAACGATTTCAATCTCACAACGATTTCGTAAGTGAGCATAACGATTTGCTTATAGTCTCATAACGATTTGGTTATAATGATTTGCTCATAACAATTTGCTATAGTGTTATAACGATTTGCTCATAACGATTTGCTAATAGTGTTGTAACGATTTGTTCATAACAATTCGCTCATAACGATTTGGTTATAATGATTTGGTCATAACGATTTGCTCATAACGATTTGGTTATAATGATTTGCTCATAACGATTTGCTTATAGTGTTATAATGATTTGGTTATAACAATTTGCTCATAACGATTTGGTTATAACGATTTGCTTATAGTGTCATAATTTGTTATCCAGAACGATTTGGTTATGAATGCATAACGATTTATGTGTACAACGATTTGTTTACGAATGAGCAACGATTCACATGAACAATGACTCATTCACAACGATTCTATAAGTCATGTTCATATCGACTTCATGAGCTATAACGACTTGATATTTGAATATCTTGACAAGTCAAAGTCATCCTGCGTATTTCTCTGTTATCCATGCATTAAATATAACCGTACATTTCTCTACACGATGCATATCCAGATATCTTCCATTATTATGCTCCTGCATGTAATATCTTTTTGGAAAGACAGAATGGAAATTTCTATCTTGATGTATTCTCACTCTAATGTTGACTGACAACAAGAGATAGCTTAGCTATCTACATTTTAGCATTTAATGTGTGTAGGTCTCTGACAGCACGACTCTATACAATGTTGGATAAAGTAGAAGCTGGAGGATATCAAGAAGGAATTTCTTCTTACGTGCATGGAATGCAAAGAACCGTTGACTACAAAGGAAAGCCATGAAGTCTAATCTTCTCGGAACGTAGAGACAACAGATACTTCAACGGCTACATTTTCAAAAGAAAATACAAACAGAAGACTGGTGCCTATGCAAAGAATAACTAATCTTGAAAATTCAAAATCTGTAGCACCATAGAAGAGCTCAAGTCTCACTCCATCGTCTCGTTGTAGCTCTTTGCTCTTTGTGTCTAGTGTAGAACCTTGAGAGAGCTTTTGTGAACTTAGAGTGTTCTTCTTTGTAGATCTTTTCCTCTCAGTCTTCACTTTGGATCAAGCACTGTGCTATTAGCTTGGTCCAGAGGCGTATCATCCCTTGAACACATCTTTGTGTTATTCCCTTCGTGTTGAAGGAAGACCTGGGGGTTCCAGGGTGTTGTATTCCTCTTCAGGTTGTGAAGAGAAGATCAGCTGCGGCTAGGTGTGTAAGTGTCCTTGAGGGGGACTGTACCTTTGGGTAGTGAATCCTGAGTTGCTGCTCAGGGACTGGACGTAGGACTCCTGTGGAGAGGAGGTCTGAACCAGGATAAAATCTTGTGTAGTGTGATTGCTTGCTTTGTGTTTGTTGTTTACTTTTCACTAACGCTATAAATCAACGAAGTGGTATTGTGTGAACGTTTTTGTGGATAGGTTTAGCTATTTAAATTTTAAAGAATCTCATTCACCCCCCCCCCCCTCTGGGCTTGCTAGCTGGGCAACAAGTGGTATCAGAGCTAGCCTCTTTGACAAAGAAGAAGATCCAACGATCTGAAGAGAAAAGATCAAATGGCAGCCCAAGGTCACTTCGAAGGTCAGTCAGTAAACAAGCCATCGCTGTTCGATGGTGAAGACTACATATTTGGAAAACAATGATGGAGTTCTTTCTACAAGGACTTGACTATCAGATCTGGTCGATTGTTGAGGAAGGAGATCTTCTAGTCACAAATGAAAAAGATAAATGGACGGAAGATGACAAGAAAAAGATTTTCTTAAACTGCAAGGCCAAAAGCATCCTGTGTTGTGCTCTTAGCAAGAAAGAGTTCAACCGTATATCTGCCTGCAAGTCAGCTATGGAGATGTGGGAAAAGTTGAGGATCACATACGAAGGTACTGACAAAGTAAAGGAAACCAGAATAGATATTCTGGTAACTCAATATGAAAGATTTTAGATGCAACCCGGTGAAACAATTACACAGATGTACAGTAGGTTCACCGACATCACTAATGGATTTGCTGGTCTTGGTAAGACCTATCAGATGGGAGACATGGTTAGGAAAATTCTCAGATCCTTACCTGCCTCGTGGACTCCAAAAGTAACAGTAATAGAAGAGGCTAACGACTTGAAGATAATGTCGTTAGAGAAACTCATTGGGTCCCTTATGGCCCATGAGATTAACATGGAAAGGTTGGAAGAATCATCTAGCAGAAAGAAGCATTCCAACGCACTCAAGGCAGAAGAAGACACATCAGAAGAAGGCTCATGTAGCCAAGAAAGCATGAACAGCAGTGAAGATGAAGAGGCAATGCTATCCAGAAGGTTACAACGCATCTTGGCTAAAAAAAAGAAGTATCAGTTCGGAAGAAGATACTTCAAGAAGGGAAAAGACTTCAAAAGATCAGAAGTCAAAGATGCAAAGAAGACTGAACTGATTTGTTATGAATGCAGGAAGCCCAGACATATCAAGGCAGAATGTCCGAAGATCAAGAAAACTGAGTTCAAAAAGAAAACAGTTCTAGAAAACCCAAAAGAATTAAGAAGAAAGCCATGTCAGCAGCATGGGACAACAGTAGTGACTCGGACAGCGAGTCAAGCTCAAGCAATGAAGAAGAAGAAGAAGAAGCCAACCTGGCATTCATGGCCAACATCGAAGACAAGGTAACATCAGACTCATCTTTCTCTTCGTGCAATGAATCTGATTCTGATAACTTAGAAGAAACTTTTAATGAACTGTATTGTAAATATAAAGAAGTGTGTAAATCACTAAAAGCCAATAAGAAAAATCTCGCATGCTTAGAAAATACTAATTCAAACTTAAAATCTGAAAATGAGCAAATGGAAAAACAAATTACTGAACTAAAAAGGAGAAATGAATTGTTATGTGAAGACTTGAAAATTAAAAATGAACAATTAGCGAGTTTGGAAAACCAAGAAACTATAGATAAATTAAAACAAGAAGTTAACACTTTAACAACAGAAAATGAAAAATTGTCAAGCACACTAGAAAAATTTACTAATGGTAAAACAACATTAATATTAAAAGGTGCTAGACAGTCAGGTAAAAAGAAACATAGATTAGGTTATACTCCTCCCGATAATGAGGAAACAGTAGTATATCTTAAAACATTCCAACTCCTAAATTTGTACTGAACAAGACACATCATATAAATCAAATTTTAAATACATTCCAACTAAAAGATAACTAAAATGTCTTGTTGTAGCTATTGCAATAAGTTAGGACACATTAAAGTATCATGTCCAACTAAACATAAAATATGGATAATTAAAAGAAAAATTGATGATACTAACCAATCAGGACCCAAAAGAACTTAGGTACCTAAAGCTTAATGTTTTTAATGCAGGGAAACCGTCGAGCATCTAAATGGTACTTAGATAGCGGATGCTCAAGGCATATGTCAGGTAACAAGAAGTTGTTCTCTCACCTTGAGGCTGAAGAAGGCACAGTTACATATGGTGACAATGGCAAAGGAACTGTAATAGGTTGCGGACCGGTTGGTAGCAAAGGAAAAGTTATCATTGAAGATGTACTTTGTGTGAAAGGACTGAAGCACAATCTTATTAGTATCAGCCAGCTGTGAGATAAAGGACATCAGATCATATTTCAAGAGTCAAAGTGCAGTATTATGAAGGATGGTGCAGTCGTGTTTGAAGTCAGCAGGGAAAAGAACCTGTTTGTACTTTATTTGGAAGAACTAAAGGATCAGGACATATGTCTGGCAGCAAATAAAGAGCAGTCAATAGATCTCTGGCACCGAAGACTGGGCCACTACAGCTTGGATGGCATGAGAAAGTTGATCAAAGAAGCTTGGTGGAAGGTCTACCCAAGGTTAGTGCAAAAATGAATGGTGTCTGTAGGCCGTGTGCAAAAGGGAAGCACACCAAGTCATCCTTCAAGTCAAAGAGCATGGTAACAACCTCTAAACCCTTAGAACTTCTACATATGGATCTATTTGGGCCAATGAGGACAACAAGTCTCGGGGGAAAGAACTTTGGATTTGTTATAGTAGATTACTACTCCAGGTTTACATGGGTTTCTTTCCTAGAACACAAGGATGATACTTTTGAAAGTTTTGTTAGTTTTTTAAGAAAGTTCAAAAGGATAAGAAGTATAGCATCATTAGTATCCGATCAGATCATGGAGGAGAATTTTAGAATGAGAGCTTTGCAAAATTCTGTGATAGCCAAGGAATAGAACACAACTTCTCAGCACCAAGGACAGCACAACAAAATGGAGTTGCTGAAAGAAAGAATAGAACCCTATTGGATATGGCAAGGACAATGCTATCAGAATATGACTTGCCAAGATATTTTTGGGCCGAAGCCATCAACACAACATGCTATATAATCAACAGAGTAATGATCAGGCCAATATTGAAAAAGACTTCATATGAGCTATACAAGCAGAAGAAGCCGAAAATCAGCCATTTCTGGACATTCGGATGTCCATGCTTTATCCACAACAACGGTAAAAGAGATATTGGTAAGCTAGACTCCAAATCAGATGAAGGTATATTCATGGGGTATGCTTCCAAACCCAAAGGATATAGAGTATTTAACAAACGAACTTTATTAATTGAGCAATCAGTGCATATTATTTTTGATGAAACTAACCCTTCCTTGAGAAAGAAGTAGATAGTGATATTGATGATACAGATGAATTGTCCAAGAAGCTAAAGAACACATCGATTGAGGACAATGAAGATCCACCCTTGGAAGATCTGCAACAAAAGGATACATCTCATGATAATCTTCCAAAAGAATGGAGGTATAAGAAAGATCACCCACTGGAAAACATCATTGGTGATCCATCGGTTGGGGTAAGAACCAGAGGTAATATAATTCCTTGTGACTACATTGCCTTTGTATCTTAAATAGAGCCTAAGACGGTCAATGAAGCACTGACTGAGGAATCTTGGATATTAGCCATGCAAGATGAACTAAATCAGTTCAAGAGAAACCAAGTATGGTCCCTTGTTCCGAGACCATTAGATCATCCTGTGATTGGCACCAAATGGGTGTTCAGGAACAAATTGGATGAAGCTGGCGTGATCATAAGAAACAAGGCCAGATCGGTAGCTCAAGGCTATTCCTAAGAGGAAGGCATAGATTTCGATGAAACCTATGCACCAGTGGCTAGACTTGAGGCAATTAGGATTTTACTTGCATATGCTTCTGCATTAAATTTAAAACTCTTTCAAATGGATGTAAAATTTGCTTTTCCGAATGGTTTTATAAAGGAAGAGGTATATGTAGAACAACCACCTGGTTTTGATGACATGGATTTTCCAAATCATGTTTTTAAGTTGCATAAAGCTTAATATGGTTTGAAGCAAGCACCTAGAGTTTGGTATGAAAGGCTTAGTTCTTTTTTGTTAAATCATGGTTTCAGTAGAGGAAAAGTAGATAGCACATTATTCATTAAGTCTAAACTTAAAAATGTGTTACTTGTTCAAATATATGTTGATGATATAATATTTGACTCTACTGATGAATCTCTTTGCAAGTATTTTGAAAATCTTATGCAGGGAGAATTTGAAATGAACATGATGGGGGAGCTCAACTACTTCCTCGGATTGTAAATCTTATGCAGGGAGAATTTGAAATGAACATGATGGGGGAGCTCAACTACTTCCTCGGATTGCAAATCAAACAAGAAAAGGAAGGATCTTGCATCTGTCAAGCCAAGTACACCAAAGAATTACTAAAGAAGTTTGGATTTGAAAACGCCAAGCCACTGTCAACACCCATGAGCACATCAACAAGGCTAGACAGTGACAAAAATGGTAAGAAAGTATATCAGAAACTTTACAGAGGTATGATAGGTTCATTACTCTATTTAACAGCAAGCAGACCTGATATATTGTTTAGCGTATGTATGTGTGCTAGGTACCAGGCAGATCCTAAAGAGTCTCATTTAATTTGTGTTAAAATGATCTTTAGATACCTAGCCAAAACTCATGTTCTAGGATTATGGTACCCAAATTCATGTGAAATTAATTTAGTAGGATATTCTGATGCAGACTATGCTGGATGCAAGGTAGATAGGAAAAGCACCAGTGGATTTTGTCAATTTCTTGTAGGATGTCTGATATATATCATGGTCCTCAAAGAAGCAAAATTCAGTAGCACTATCTATAGTTGAAGCTGAGTACGTGGCTGCTGGAAGCTGTTGTACACAACTCTTATGGATCAAACAGCAACTTGAGGATTTTGGACTAAATATCAAGATAATTCCCTTGCTGTGCGATAACACCAGTGCAATAAATCTCACCAAGAATCCAGTTCAGCATTCAAGGACAAAGCACATTGAGGTTAGGTACCATTTTATTCGTGATCATGTAGCTAATGGTAATATAGATTTTTTTTTTGTAGATACACAAAATCAGTTAGCAAATATCTTCACAAAGGCCTTACCTGAAGAGAGATTTACTTCTCTTAGAAGAGAACTAGGCATGTGTAAATTGTGAAAGATTTATCTATATAAAACTGAAATATAAATTATTTCAGAATAACCAAATTTTCTCTCCCCTGTAGTTAAGCAAAATCTCATTAAAATATTACTTGTTTCTTACTTATCTGAGACTGTTCGATTAATTTTAAAATATTTATTCCTCTCGAACTGGTCACTTTGTCATTTTCTGCCATTATGGCGCCTCTTATTTTGAAAAGTCACCTTTATTCTTTTTGATAAAAATCCGAAATATGTGGTACAATGATTCACCCTTCGTCTTCATCTCCTTCAACTTGCCTGAGGCGATACCCTATCGACTCCGGCATCAACTCTCTGGGATTTCAAAGCTTCTAACTCCTTCCTATGAGAAATTTCTTGAGGGCTTCTGCTCCTTTCCACATTCCAATCATCCAGAAACTTTCCCCATTCAAATCCATGGCTACATCTGGTGTATCCGACAGCATCAGGGGCTATGGAGTTGCGTTTCTTACCGCCGAGCAGCAAGAGAGGTATACCTCTGTGAAGATCAAGGTCTGTGGCAACAAGGTAGTGGACGTTGCAGATTTGTAGAATAATGGAATGGGCAGCATCATTACAGCAATGGAGAGGATGAAATGGTCGAAAATGGCAACTCTTTAGAGGTGAGTTATCCAGACCTAGTAAAGGCATTTTATGTTTATTTGAAGACTGAGGAGGACGGGTCCTTGACATCCACTGTCAAAGGAACCCAGATTAAGATTACCTATGAGCTTTTGGAAACTTTATTTGGAGTTTGCACCACCGGTCACAGTGGGGTTCACACTGTGGCTATCCAGGCGAAGGGTTTAGGGATTGTTGGTCCCGAGTACAAACTAAAGGATGGAAAGATAGACATCAACCAGATGAACGCATTCAACCGGATTCTACATTTCATAGTGTGCCGGATTCTAGTCCCTAGGAGTGCCACCTACTCGACTTGTACAAAGGCGGACTCAGATATGATGTTCTGGGCTATCCAGAACCAGAGCATAAATATGGCAGAGGTTATGATAGAAAGGATGAAGTTTGCATCCGCTCAGGTTTGGGACAAGAAGAGCAAGCTAAATGTGTCCCTACCATATGCACATCTGCTCATCAAGGTATTTCAACATTTTGGCATCAATTTATCTGGAGCAGTGTTAGAGAAAATAGGCCAGGCTATTCGAAGCAGAAACTTAAAGAAAAGTGGATTCTCATTGGTTGGAGGTATATGGACCAAGACCTCAGTGGTTGAGGGTGAAGCCATTATTGGCGAAGCCCAAGAAGTCCAAGAAGAAGTAGGAGAAGTAGCAGTAGTAGCAGAAGTACCAGTAGGACCAGGAGTTCAAGAGCAACAACAAGAAGTTATCCGTTCAGAAATTGCAGTGGAACAAGTAGCAGCAGAAGCAGAGGTCCGAGTAGAAGAATCGGTGATCATTGGAAGCCAGATTGAGGACATTCCTCAAGAATTTATTGAGCCTGTTGGACAGAATTCAGAAGTTGCACCTCCCTCCTCTCAAGTAGCTACAATTCTTCATAGTGTACTGGATTCTTTAAGGTTTAGGGTTTAGGGTTTAGGGATCTTGGTAGATCTAGTTGCAGAGGTTGTAGCATCTAGCCACAGTACAGATGCTGTTATGGAAGATGCTCCTATTCAGGGGGAGCAATCTGTTGAAAAGGAAGCACAAATCCAGGGGGAGCACACTACTAGTGCCCCCGTTGATGATCAGTTCAGAGAAGGCATTGTGGAGAGTGCCTCAGGTGAAGAAGATAATGATGATAATGTGGAGCCCGTTGCAAGGGCAAGTAGCAAAGGGAAAGAAGTAGCTTCTGAGATTCCTCTCTTGACCAGGAGGCATCATCAGAGGCAGAGAAAGAAGAAATTGAAGGTCAATCTGAAGCCCTTAGTTGCTAGAATGGATGAACAAGGAAAGATCCAATGCTCTGTGCAATCTAATATTGCTTCTATCTTTATAAGCCAGAGTACCTCAGCTAAGGAGATGGGAATGGTCAGAAATGCAATGAGATGGGTGCAAAGTGAGCTCATTAGCATCAAGGAGTCTATAGCCGCACTTGGAGATTTGGTCAGGGCATAGTCCTCAAATGCCCCTCCTGCTCCTTCTCCTACAGAACTAGTCCGCAGTTCTGGGCCTTCTGAGGCCAGGCAACAAGATGCTGGGCTGTCAGGGCCAATTTCAGAAGAACCAGCAGGGCCATCCGAGCCACAGGTTGTTAAAGAGGCAGCAACTGTAGTGCAGGATCATGCTGAAGCTGTGAAGTCTGGGCCATCAGGGCCAATAGAGGATGTTTCTGGGCCAACAGGGCTAGTGGTTTCCGAGGGTGAGATTCCAAGAGTAGAAGAGCCAGCTGTAGCTCCAGAAGCCCCTGATCCTTCTCCTCTTGCAACTCTGGCCCCTCCTTCACCACCATCTTCCTCCATAGCACCACCAGCACCTATCCCTTTCAAACAACCCATGCCTCGCTCCATTTCATCTCCAACACCATTTCCTTCGGAATCCTCCTCATCTCCTGCCATCTCTACATCCATTCCTCCACCTCCTCCTGTCATTGAAGACCCTCCAGCCTCATCATCAGCTGGAGCCTCATCTTCCTCTGGTCCTTCTTCAGCTGGACCATCCATCATACCTCCTCCTACCCATCAATCCTTTCTTCATCCTCCTACTCCTCCCTCCTTTGTTACCTTTATACCTGAAAGTGCACAACTTGAAGGTCCCTTTCTCAAGAAATTTGAGGATGAGTTGGAAATTACCACAATCCACTCAGTCCTGGAAGTTGGTTCTCATGTCCACAGAACTGACTCTCCTTCCTCTAGTCCTTCTTCTAAAAAGAGGAAACTCTCCAACACTCTTGCTCTTCCCAAGTTTCCTCCTCTTTGGTTTTACCTCATTGTTGACAATCAAAGGAAACCAATCTATTGTGAATATCTCCAAAAGTGTATCCTTGCCACCATTTTTGTGTTCCTTTCCTCAATCTAACTGATCACCTCAATGTTGTCCTTCCTATTGCCACTTCTCAAAAGTTGATCAATCAAAAATCTTCCAAATGGCTGAATGCAAGTCTGAAGATCAGTGTGCTAAAGGGCACAAGGCTCTCTACAGGAAGTTTCTACTTTCAAAGTCAGATCGGTTTCCACCCCGGGATCACCCACTCACTCTCTCTCAGTGGTTTGTCATTAATCACAAGTCCACATGGGCACCCTTCATTCAAAAGGAAATAAAGCTCATCCGGTACTTCCAGCTATTCAATGACTACTGTTATCTTCACAAGCTACCTGAAGTGCAGTTGGGTCAGTTCCAGGGAGCCATTGCTTCGTTAAAAATTGAAAATCCAGTTAATTGCTCCTTCAAAGTGGATTTCTCTACCCTACAAATACCAGACAGTGTGTTTCTCCCCAAGCTGCATTCTTTGGTCATGGACTCCTCAGTTGGTCCTGTTATTTTTGAGAGATTTGCTCGTGTAATGGGTAGGATCTCAGCTCAACAGGGTCGTCTCCCCTCCTTCCAAAGATTCCTCTTCCAGGAATTTCATCTAGGCCATATCACTTCTGAGGTTCTTGCCCCTCTTCTCTCTGAAAGTGAAAGGCTCTCTCCCTCCGATTGGGAAAAACATTACAACCAGTCAGCCCTTCAGTTGGAAGCTTTGAACAGCTCCTTGTTTAAGGCAGGCAAGCCTGCTCTCTCAGCTGAAGCATTTTTAGACTTGAATTCCATCAATCTGGTTCAAGAGCCCTATGATCAGTGGGTCGAGCAGTACAAACTGTTTATGGCTTTGAAGAAATATCTCCTGCAGCATCAGATCCACTACCCTATCAAGATCAACCAGTTTCTTCGGTTTGCCAGTTTTGGCTCTTTCATTTTCCTTCAAGGTCTCCCTTGGCAAAGATGAATATGCTACCTTTCTACAAGCTCAGTGCCAACTTCACATCAAAAGAATGCTTCCTGTCATGGGGTCATCTTATTCTATTACTTTTGGGGTTTTTCAGACCTATTTTGAGGAACAGGAATGCAAGGCTTTGCGCATTATTCAACGGCATGCCTCTCTTCTGTCTCCTGCTTTCTACCTTCATGTAACCCCTCCAGATAAATAGAACAGTTCTTTGCTCTCTCTTTTCTCTTTCTTCTTTGTCTCCGAATGATATCTTTTTGCTTAATGACAAAAAGGGGGAGAACTATAGTATTTCTGAAATACATTTTTTTTTATATTCTGCACAATTCCTTAGATTTATTTCAGAAAGTCTATGCTTATGTTATGTTTTGTCATCACCAAAAAGGGGGAGATTAATGATCAGATCATCCCCATATAATTTCATGAATTATATATCTATTTTGGTGATTAACAAAATCCTAACAATTAATATCTAAGAAGTTTTTATGAAGCTTAGTCACAGGAAATAAACCAGGCAAAATCAAGCAAAGACTTGTAAGTAAATCCTTACATTGTTGTTCTTAATTTTTCAGAGCATAAAATTTCTCTAAATACACATCGACTCGCTTTGAAGCATAACGACTTCATAAGTCATCGCAAAGAATAACTCTTTCATAAGTTTCATATCGTTTTTGGTTTATATCAATTTCGATCTCAGAACGATTCGCTAAGTTATCGCATCGATTTCGCTCACATAACGATTCGACAAGTGAGTATAACGATTTCAATCTCACAACGATTTTGTAAGTGAGCATAACGATTTGCTCTCATAACGATTCGACAAGTGAGTATAACGATTTCAATCTCACAACGATTTCGTAAGTGAGCATAACGATTTGCTCTCATAACAATTCGACAAGTGAGTATAACGATTTCAATCTCACAACGATTTTATAAGTGAGCATAACGATTTGCTTATAGTCTCATAATGATTTGGTTATAACGATTTTCTCATAACGATTTGCTTATAGTGTTATAACGATTTGGTTATAACAATTTGCTCATAATGATTTACTTATAGTGTTATAACGATTTGGTCATAACGATTTGCTCATGACGATTTGGTTATAACGATTTGCTCATAACGATTTGCTTATAGTGTCATAACGATTTGTTATCCAGAACGATTTGGTTATGAATGTATAACGATTTATGCGTACAACGATTTGTTTACGAATGAGCAACGATTCACATGAACAATGACTCATTCACAACATTTCTACAAGTCATGTTCATATCGACTTCATGAGCTATAACGACTTGATATTTGAATATCTTGACAAGTCAAAGTCATCCCACGTATTTCTCTGTTATCCATGCATTAAATATAACCGTACATTTCTCTGCACGATGCATGTCCAGATATCTTCTATTCTTATGCTCTTGCATGTAATATCTTTTTGGAAAGACAGAATGGAAATTTCTATCTTGATGTATTCTCACTCTAACGTTGACTGACAACAAGAGACAACTTAGCTGTCTACGTTTTAGCATTTAATGTGTGCAGGTCTCTGATAGCATGACTTTATACAACGTTGGATAAAGTAGAAGATGGAGGATATCAAGAAGGATTTTCTTCTTACGTGCATGGAACGCAAAGAACCGTTGACTACAAAGGAAAGCCATGCAGTCTAATCTTCTCAGAATGTAGAGACAACGAATACTTCAACGGCTACATTTTCAAAAGAAGATACAAACAGAAGACTGGTACCTACGTAAAGAATAACTAATCTTGAGAATTCAAAATCTGCAAGCACCATAGAAGAGCTCAAGTCTCACTCCATCGTCTCGTTGTAGCTCTTTGCTCTCTGTGTCTAGTGTAGAACCTTGAGAGAGCTTTTGTGAACTAAGAGTGTTCTTCTTTGTAGATCTTTTCCTCTCAGTCTTCGCTTTGGATCAAGCACTGTGCTATTAGCTTGGTCAAGGGGCGTATCATCCGTTGAACACATCTTTGTGTTATTCCCTTCATGTTGAAGGAAGACCTGGGGGTTCCAGGGTGTTGTATTCCTCTTCAGGTTGTAAAGAGAAGACCAGCTGTGGCTGGGTGTGTAAGTGTCCTTGAAGGGGACTGTACCCTTAGGTAGTGAACCCTGAGTTGTTGCTCAGGGACTAGACGTAGGACTCCTGTGGAGAGGAGGTCCTAACTAGGATAAAATCTTATGTTGTGTGATTGCTTGCTTTGTGTTTGTCGTTTACTTTTCACTAATGCTAACAATCAATGAAGTGTTTGTTGTGTGAACATTTTTGTGGACAGGTTTAGGTATTCAAATTTTAAAGAATCACATTCACCCCCCCCCTCTGGGCTTGCTAGCTGGGCAACAGTCGCGACAGCCTGACAAGTCGCTCTGACCCGCCTGCCACCCTGACATGCGGCAGACGCCTGTCAGAAGACCAAAGTAGAACCTTGTCGTGACCCATTGACCGGGCACGACAGAAACGCGACACACCTAGTGGTCGCAACAGGGATGACTGTCGCGACGGGCACCTCCGTCGCGACATGGCCAGTCATCCCACACACACAAATGGAAAGCTGGAAACCCGAGATGTTACAATGGTTAAGACTTATAAGCCAATAACTAAGATATAATAGTCCTCATGCAAGATATTTTTGGTGACTTAAGTTTAAGGACCAACTGTGCTATTGAAACATTAGAATATCCTGATTGAAAGCTAAGTATAATGACTATCTCTAGGGATTCTAGGTAGGATCGATTTGGTAAACTCATTTCTTAACGAGCATCTACAAGTCTATCATAGTGTCTCTACACAAGTGATTATAAGACATACCACTATCATTAAATGAACTGGTACAACATAGCCTTTTCGGGAATTTAATGTCCTCAAATATCTTTTGACCAAGAATAATTTAAGACATGTTTATAGAAAATTGATCCCATTATCAATTATTTCATCATGATTCAATCTTTATTATATATGTCTACAGACTAGTTCATTATGTAATGAAATATTCAGTTAAACATAATGAATAAAATATCCTTGTTATAATAATATGTTGAGTTCTCCTAATTTATTTTCATGATTACAAAATTGAGTATTAAATGGTCTAATTGGTTGTAGAGCAATGTTGGAGTCAGTAAATTACAAGTTGCACATTTATGACTTAAAGGGAATCAAGGAAATAACTTTTGATGTATTATGATGGTTAGATACCAAAGTCAGACACCATATGGCGCAGATTGAGATGACATTGCCAAATCATGGTTTCCTAATTTTGTGCTGCACTCAAGCAAGGAAGATTGTCTCTAGGATGGATATAGAGTGAAGAGGGATGTCTTTTTAGGGTAGCAAAGCCTTCATGAACAAGATAAATCTCAGAAGTTTGGGCTGTTGTAAAAGGGAAATGCTTAAAGCCCAGGCACCCAAGCAGCTGCCCATTGAGGGTCGCGCCAGTCGGGCGCCCGAGTGCCTAGCAATGCTCACTGCAAAAAAGGTGTTTAAACAAGTTAGATCTTTCCAAGAACTCATGGATCGCCCAACCTTTGCTCACAAGAACATAA
This sequence comes from Colocasia esculenta, assembly GCA_014218235.1. Taxonomy (NCBI): domain Eukaryota; kingdom Viridiplantae; phylum Streptophyta; class Magnoliopsida; order Alismatales; family Araceae; genus Colocasia; species Colocasia esculenta. Next base: position 27,180,322 of record CM024758.1, read on the forward strand.
AGGAAGCATCCCCAACATGTTCTCCATCAAATTTGCCATCTAAAAACTCTATTCTTGATGTATTTTGTGTATTTTTTATGTGATTCTTCTAGATGAGATGTATTTAATTATGAGTCTTCATCTTGTAAGGGAGAGGAACATGGTTCTTTAATGCTTTTGATTCATGGTTGTATTAGTCTAACTAAGGGCTTCATCTCTAGTGGTGTTTAAGGCGAGTTAACGTCATTGTGTCTAGCATGGGTGGAGGTGTCCTTACGCCTTGATGTCAAGGGGATTGTAATAAGCTAGTTAGGGCCTTCATGTTTATGGGTGTTTAAGGCAAGCTAGCACCATTGTGTTTAGCATGGGTGGAGGTGTTCGTGCACCTTGATGTCAAGGGGATTGTAGTAGGCTAACTATTAGAGTCTTTGTATCTAGTGGTATAGGAGTTGGCCAAGGAGGTCTTAAATTCTTGTTCCGGATAACATTCTTTCATAATGTAAATTAGAATGTGCAATTGATGTGTTTGATTGCCACATAAGCCACTTTATTTAACACTAATATTATTCAATAAATTGTCAGCTTGATATTAGGTATATATAGAGGGCCATGCAAATAAGATATTTGTTGATAACAAAGATATAATTAATTCAATTTGAGATGTTTATTGTGAAGATATATTTACTAAGCATGAGATGTTTAATATTATGGTGAAGTCCAATTAAGAATTGAACTTAAAGGCTTTTAATTTAATCTAATTGAGAATTGGATTGGACCATAATTAATCCAATTAGGAATTGAGTAGATTCAATTAAAGAGTTCTGCTAGGGTTTGGGCTACACAGAAACTCTAGAGCAACTACTATAAAATTATAAATAGGAGGAAAAGATGAGAAGACTACGTAAGTCAAATCTAACCACCCTCTTTTTCTTCTCTCTTCTCATCTTTTTTGTCCGTGGCTCGTGTGAACTTCACTAAAGATGGAACGTTTGCCATATATAATCCGTGAGAAAAATCTTACATCGATTTGAGGAGAGACTAATCTCCACAAAGGTGAAAATAAAATCGTCAACTTGTTTTATATATAGTCATTTTCACTATCCTAAGACCCAAAAAGAAAATTGTTTTTAAAATATTAAATTTCACTGCGTCCGTATACCTCAAATTTCCTTACAGCTGGTTATATATTGGAATGTCAAAAAGCTATGTATTGGACATAATTAGAGTTCATACGAAACCCCTTGGGTCTTCCCCGGAGAGAGAGAACTGACAAGTTCATCTAAGATTCAAGTGGGGGATGTGAAGAAGCGATCGGCGAGGCCTCTAACTTTAATCTTCTTTTAACTTTAGAAGATAAGATGTCAACGGCCGGAGAGAACCTTCGCAGATCCCCAGAGGAGAGAGAGAGAACTGATCAGAAGTTCGCCTTGGCTCTCGTCGTCGGAGGAGGAGTAGGTGAAGAAGCTGCAAGGCGACGCGCCTTTGAAGTGAAAGGACTATTTATGCCATGGGGGATCGATCCTTGGAAGCTAAGGTTCCTCACACGTCAATGGGGAACCTTGGAAGCTAAGGTTCTAACATGGAGGCGGATCAGAAGCTTGCAGGCCAAGTCTCTCATTTTGAGAGGCCAAAAATTATTTGGAAGAAAGGAAACAGTTCTAAGGTCTTTTGACTCAGCTGGAGTCAGGAACCTGCTCAAGGCATGCAGTTTTTTTGGAAAAAGGAAAAAGATACAGATTAGAATGGAACCAGTTGCCGACTAGCTCAATTAACCAGCTGGCGGTGACTGTTGACCAGAAACCCTTGCTTCTGCCGTGTGTGTTTATATATATATATATATATATATTATACATCATGCGGATCTACAAGTTTAGAGGAACTATAATAATGTCGACAAAGACTTTGAAATCGAGGAGATGATAGATTATTGATGTGGGAAGATCGTTGCACTTCGTTACCTTTTTTTTTTAGAAGGATTTATATATATATATATATATATATATATATTGGCAGTCTCTCTTTTGTCCACGGTTAGTTGATCACGGCATGCAGCACGGCCGTTTGATATCGTGTTTGGGTTATAGCAAGGCCGGCCCGACAAAGTTGATACGATACAGATAAATATATTATTTTAATATTTATTTATTTATTATAATAAAATTTATCGAATCGAATTATGTCAGATTTGTATCGTATTAAGACGAATTTGTTATGACTGAGTCGTCCAACATGACAAATCTTACTTTTATCCTTGTTCAACCGTCCAAATTTTTTAGAGACCTCCTCGGCATATGAGTATTTAAGGCAAACAGTTTTCTTGAACTTTCCAGCAGTGATCACATCGAACGAGATAGTTAGCCTTCGTGAAGAAAGACTGCCAAACAATGAACGTATGAAAAACGTATGGTTCTTCTAAAGAGTAGGTGCCTTATTTTATTTATAGGGATTTTTACAAATGAACATTGTTAGAAGTGAATTTTTAAAAAATCATTCTTAAAAATGCATTAACAAATATATCCTTATCTAAATCAAATAGCGTAATGCACTAAAGGTCCTTTGCAAATATGTCATTGTCACTATCGTGACTATATATTTGTCTTATTTGATTTTAGATAAATATATGTTTGCTAATATAATTTGAGGGATGATTTTTTTCTACGATCGAATTCATTTTTATCAATGATTTATTCACAAAAACCTCTTATTTTTATGTAATCGGTTCATGTAAGATATGAGATTTGACAAATTCTTAGTAGTTAAATGTAGCATCACATGTTTTGCTATTCTTTTATGGATCAATCATATGAGAGATTAAGGTGAAACATCTCATATTTAATTGTACACGTAAGTGTGCAATTACAAATGTTACTAAAGAGATCTCAATTTTTTTATAACCTACCATCTTAAGAGCAGAATCTTGTGAAATAGATAGATTTTAAAGATATACGTCGAGGAAATTAAACAAAGAAGTGATATTTTGCCATGAAAAATATAACAAAACCATATGTAATGTGCGATCAATTCCTTGCGCATCATATATAGATATACATCTCACTATGAAAGTAATATATAACACGTACACGTAAGAAGTGATACCACAGAAAATAATATACTATATATGTTCAACATGTACATTTTTTATGCATAGATCGCTTCTTTATTTCTTGAGAAAATATTGAAAATAGAGATTCTGCCTATCAGGTGGGACGGAAAAATATTGAACAGAAACTCCATCGATGGAAATATTGATTATTGCTTCAAAAGATGGCAAAAAGAAGTTAATTAATTGATAAATATTCTTTTACTTTGGTTAAAAACTAGGCTGCTATTATATTATCCTTTAAAATTTTCTTACAATCCCGCTCTCAATAAAATTTGAAACTCTGACCTTACAACTTCACGTATATAAAAGACTGTCAACTAAACCACTCGATCTCTAAATACTAGTCATCACAATTTTAGTTGGTTGCTTCACGCAGACGTTTCCGTTCACATGTACATGCTCCAATCACCAGACTTGATATAAATGATTGTATATGGAGTTTTTGGCTCGGTGAGCCTACTTGAATACACATACGGCACGGTGCCATGGCTTGCGAGGCATGGCACGGTCGGGTCATTTTAATGGGGCGACTCGAGTATGCCATCACAGCACATCGTGGATCGACACGGTTCGATTCGCAGTAGATTGTTGAAAATCGTTTTATTTGACGCATTTAAGTAAATGATGTTTAATTGAGATAAAATTTTAAATACAAATTAATTAAGAGATAATATAAATTATAATAATTTTAATTTAATTTTTAATTAATTTTTTATCAAGTAAAAATTATCTCAAAAATTATTAGATCGACTTAATCTCAATATTTATGCATCAATAATATCTGATATTCATATTTTTAAAATCAATATATTTTTTTAATAATTATAGTGACTTCAGTTTTGACTTTGTTCTCAAAATCAGATATTGTCCTGTCAAAGTACATATAACTAAAGATAGTATCAGAATTATATTAATAATATAAAAATATTTTGAAATTAAAGATAATTATATTTTATGTAAGTGGTCATATCTTACGTATAATTTACTATATCTTTCAATTTCTTAGTGTTATATTAGTATTTTATTATAAATTTTAGGACGTTATAGTTTTGTTTCTATTTTCGAATTCTTGATGTTGATCTAATATAATATATTGGTCATATCATAATAGTATATAATGATCACAATGGAGTTGGTGGTGATAGTGGTAGTGGAGGTGGTGCTGATCGACTCAGACTGCTACAGTATAATATAGTACCATTAAGTCAATATAATAGTATTAAATTACGAATCTATATGGTTTAGCAGTCCATCGAATCCCAATAGATTTCCCAATATGGATATTGATCCGTCAAAAAATTTTGTCAATAATTCTAAATTTTATTGCAGTGTGGTGGACTCTTCTCCAATGAGAATTGAAGCCTTTAGATAATGTCATATTGGCTCTCCAACTTAATTTCAAGATCTCTGTTAAGAAATTTATTGTGAACGTCCGATATGAAGAAGACTCCACCTTCACAAAATCGTCTTGGTGATGGAGAGATGCAAATTTCATATAGTTAGATAATAAAAACTTTAATTGGCATCCACTTCATATACCTAGGATGGCATAGATCATGGATTAGCTTGAATGATTAAATGAAGTTGTTTATATTTTTCAACCTCTCTATATGATGTTCTTATGTTTTACTCAATTTTTTTTTGAAATTTATTCATTTTACATATTGATCAAGTCACAAGATTAAAAAGAAAATCAAACAGACATCTTTCCCACCATATTTTAGCGGTATGATATCGTTACAAAAAATACGATATGATCGATTCGTGCGATACAACGAACCATACTTGAATACATACGTGTGGGGTTCAAAAGTGGTGGGCACCAATTGTTAATATTGCATAGTCATCTTAAATCAATTTTAAGACATTATTTTTTCAATAAAATAGATGTGAATAATATAAAGAGAGTAATTTTGTAGACCGCAAAAAGAGAGAAGAGTATTATCAAACCTCTCAACTAATATTTTTTTTTCTTATCCTCTATAACAATATTAAGATTATAAGAGTAATATGGCACTAAACGTTCCCCTTCTGTTGTAAGAAACGGGCGGTGGGACGCGCGTACATAAGCGCATGTTTCTAGTAGCAGTTCAACTCTATATATTTGAAATCTTTTCATGGCAGAGAACGAGTCCCCGGCACCCAGGAAGTTTCACAGACGACGATGCGATTAAACCATGTAAATAGTTGAAAACCTTTTCTTGTTAAACCCCATTATTTTTAGTGAGGGAGTGAGAGGAGCCACGTTCATCATCTCATCAACTGTTGTTTCAAAAAGAAAAAAAAAAACCTTCGTATATAGGATGATCAAATATGAAATAATATATATATATATATTAAAAAATAAAATTTAGGGTCATATGTTATTTTTTTCTCACACTGATCATGTATACTAATCATATAAAGATGTACTTATCGTGCCATCAATTCCACACAATTAATTGTGCAATATTAAGTTCGATTCTCACCACTTAAGAGGGTTTATTTGGTCTGCATTTAATCTTTTGAAGAGTGCAGATTTAAAGTTTTTTCAATTAAATAGGATAGGATAATATAAACATACGGTAAATTAGGGGCTGTCAGATCTCAACTCTGAGATCCATAAAAAATATTTTTTTTTGGACAGGGTTTTCTTGTTGTCAAACAAAACAATGTGCAATAAGAAGTGCTATTTGTTCATCGTTAGATTGAACCTCTATATATTTTGCATTGCGACACGTGCTAATCGGAGTGTGGATCTCCCTCGCGCGAGCAAGACCGCATGTAAAATGCTCAATTTAATCGCCCACGCTGTGTTTGTATTGTATCCGATTATCCAGATATTATCTGTTTAACAAATATTCGGTGAAGTAGATTTTAGATACGGATATTATCTGGATAATAAACGGAACGGATACAAAAATAGGTGATCTGTTCTGTTTAAGATCCGCTCCGAAATGAAGTTATTTTTGACCATTATATCTTAAATCTAATGATCCATATATAATATATATAATATTAATATTTTGTTTAGAAAATATTTTTGATATTTACATATTTTTAAAATATATATATTTTATAATTTTTAGATCACTTAATATTTTTTATTAAATTTATATTTTCGAAACAGATAATATTTATATTTATTTTAAATCTAAAAATTATCTGACTAAATTATCCGTTCTATATTTAAATTATATTCGAAACGAATACAAATTATTCGATCAGATTGGAACCGACAAATACTCTGTTGTTTACTGTCTGTGAACCAAACATCTCTCCTCCCGGTCGACATGCTGCCAGTGTTAGCTGCTGAGATGGGATCTGCGGGTGGCCACGAGGGGCGGCGAAGGCTTTATATTACTATAGAGTCGTAGATGGAAATGTCTACCGCTTCGGACGAGAGGAAACCATCTACCCTTTTCCTACGACGCACACTTTGTTTATTAAGCAATGTTTATTATTTGTCATTTTTAACATATGAATAATTATTAAAATAATAATAATTAGATGTTGAACGAATAATTTTTATCCATGTAGATAGATAGTAAATATTTTTCTTATTTATTTATATCATGAGAGGCGATATATAGAAAGGGAGAGAGACGTGTTGATTCGCTGATCCTTTTCACTGGATTTCACTTTGTATATACATATAACCGAGCTTGTGAAAAGGCTTGAAAGCCTGTTTTGAGTTTTGCCGTCGAGTTGTATGGTGTACCTGTATAATTAATTAACTTCATGAGTTTGGAGGAAGGAGCAAGGATTAATTGATATAAACTCACTTGGATTTTATGATAAATTCAATTTTCTAACCTACATGAGCTTTCTGTGGGCCCAATTTGGGGCTGATTCAGACAGAAGACAATACTTCTGCTCCAGAATGAATTAGGCCGGATAGAGTTCACCATAAACTCCTGACTTATGTTTACACACAAGAATCGAGGAAATTCACATAAAATTTTGCATGTCTCGTTGAGTTCAAGAACAAAACTATGAATATGATCGATCGACTGTGCAGTTTTGAACAGGCTGACGACGAAGGATGCTCCTTGTTTAAGATCTGAGCTGAGGCCTGAGGGGGCAATTAGACTACTCTTACTGAAAATCTGGATCAGCCTGAGTGCTCATGAATCTTAGTACTTTTTTTGTTTTAGAATCTTGATTTAATTTGGTTGTGTGTGTGTTTTGTTTGTCTCATATCCAAAAAAATTGAAAGGCTTTAAATATGAAGTCATTTCTTTTTTATTTAGATGAGTTAGGAGATCTTACATTAATCACACGCAATTCAAGCCCAAATCCAGTAGTTCGACATTACTTGAGTCGAAAACTAATTAGCGGGCACAATGCGCGCACACAATTATCGGGGGTTTGGTTTCGGGTTTCTCTTTCTTAGAATAGAAAAAATATATTGTCGTTGCTCTCGCTCTGCACGTCTACTTCTCTTTCTTGATTTTTGTCAGCAACCTTTTGCACCATGAGAGAGTAATATATTCTCTAATTATATAAAGACATTCAATTTGTCAGCACTTCAACTAGATAACATTCTTAATTTTGATATCTGTGAATGCATTGGTTATGTTTGCAACTTGGATTAGGTGATTAAGGTGGAGTGTCATAATCTACCGAAAACAGGAGAGGATAGAGTACTGTTGTCCCATTTGGTTCAACAAATAAACTTGCTTGACTACTCTAATCTTAGTATTAAATTTATGACAACTAATGTCAAATGTTTTATCTTTTTTCCCCATGATCTAGAGGTCGTGATCATGTCGTAAACTTACTTGGCGAATGAGATGTCAGTCATCTCGTAGTAAAAATTGCAGATTGGGACATTGAAACTATGAACATCTTCAATATATATGTTGGTTATAGATAAAACATCTTTTTTTTTTATTTGAAGGCGACTTTCCTCATTTGGGTCTTTCCTTTTAGAGGAACGCTTACTTCCTCAAGCCCTGCTAGTTGCTCGTGTGTTGAACACCCAAGAGATCGAGGGACATGCCGCCGACGGAGCCGAGGGGATGGGCTCTCATCACCCTGGGGAATAAAACTCCCACCGATCGAGTAGCTAGGAGAACAAACAGGAAACTAAGTTTCTCGGACAAAACCTCCCCCTAGAGGAGGGAAACACCCTCAGAAGGTGCCCGAGTCCTCGATGAGATGAAAAAACGTGAAACTGGGTACGAGAGGGAAACGCATATGCTGAACTCACTTCAAATTTCTTTGTCAAGCACCCCCCTCCCCCACTTTTACAGCGTCATTGCAATACGGACAGAGGCTCACAAAAGGACGATGGGTGGGGGGAAGATGAGTACAGTGCGCATCTAACACAGACTTACCTGCACTCAACTTTAGGCATCTTTTTAATAAAAAACATTTTTTTAACCTCGGTATTGCACTTCATTGATTAGGCACTTAATTCTTCGTCTTATTGGCACATGAGGTCTGCATGTCGGACTAATGAGGTGCCTTGATCGGATAATTTTCTAGCCATTTCATGGGTAAAAAATGTTTCTCCATTTTAATTACTTTGACGGAAGATATCATCCCATGTTATATTTACATAAACACATTGATGCCATGTTTTGATGGCACTTTGTAGCATTTTACATGATTAAATGATCCTCTATTGAGTGCCAAAGAAATGTCATACAAGTCACAACATAAATAATACTTACAATAAATTAACATACGTGCGGACAGTCAGTTCGAGGAGAGACAACAGTGCACGTCATAAAAGAGAACACTATAGATTTTGAAAGAAGGTTATTGAAACGAGGGGTACAAATAGGGTTTGTCATGTCATACAGTGTTAGGGCATTTACAAGTCCCGACACGATCGACATGGTATGGTAAAATCAGTCGATTGATTTCTTCTTATCGGTCGACCGATTCTTCTAATGAGCATCTCCAAACGTTTAATAGATCAAATTCTAAAATCGATCAACTAATTTCTTTTTATCATTTGATCGATTTCTGTCATGGTAATATCCAAATCTCATAATCTATTCGATTTCTGTCATGGAAGGTCACAGCCGCGAACTGCGGCTTCTCTCCTGGCCGTGCGCCAGAAGAAGGGCGAGGCGCTCTGGGACTTCGTTAAGAGGTTCCGAACAGAGGCGCTTCGCATCTCGCGCCTGGACGTCCCTCTGGCAACCAGTGCCCTCATTCAGAGCACCCGCGACGGCTTTTTGCAGAGGACCCTCGGCGTCCAGCAGCCCGCTACCCTCGCAGAGCTGCTCTCCATCGTACAGCGCCACGCGGCTTGCGAAGAGAGCTTAGCAACGAGTAGGGCCGAGCAGGGGGAGCAGTCAGATAAGAAGCGACCTTCCAACAACGGTTCCAACCGAGATCGGAAGAAAGGACGATGCAACGGTGACTCTCCGCGCCATCCGCGCCCCTTCACCAACTACACCCCCTCACTGTGGCACCCGAACTGATCCTGGCGGAGATCAGGAACGAAGCATTTGTCCGGTGGCCGCAGAGGATGCGCTCCGATCCTCGGAAGCGCGATCAGAACAAATACTGTCGCTTTCATCGCGACCACGGCCACGACACCTCCGAGTGCCGCCAGCTTAAGGACAAAATTGAAGACCTTATCAAGCGCGGCTATCTCGGACGGTTCGTGCGCCGGAATGAAGAGCGCCCCAGACGCCGAGAGTGCACTCCCGAGCAGCCGATCAACAACGAGCTCAATGGGCAGGAGATCAACGTGATCGCGGGAGGCTTCGGCGCAGGCGGAGAAAGCACTCGAAGCCAACGCGATTACGCAAGGCGAGTGCATGTCGTAGATAGACCTTCGGCACCTCGGCCTACTCCATATCCCACCAGTCCTGCACGCGCACAGCCCGAGGAGGTTATTACCTTCTCGGACGAAGATCTTGTAGGGGTTACAACCCCGCACACCGATGCGTTGGTCATTTCGGCCACCATCAACCACTGTAATGTACGCCGGATTCTGGTGGATAATGGAAGCGCCCCCGATGTCTTGGCTTACGACTGTTTTGTCCTCATGGGTCTGAGAACCGATCAACTCACCCTTGTAAACTCGCCTTTGTTCAGCTTTTCGGGGGTTTCGGTCCAGCCCATGGGAAGGGTTCGCCTCCCGATCACCTTAGGGACGGCTCCAAGGGTCGTGACCAAGATTGTTGACTTCTTGGTCATCGACAATATGCCTGGATACAATGCCATCCTCGGCAGAGGTCTGATCGGGCGTATAAAAGTAGTACCTTCATCACTCCATCAGAAGATGAAGTTCCCTACTCCGAGCGGAGTTGGCGAAGTGCTCGGGTGTCAGCGCGAGTCTCGCCGTTGCTATGTCCTATCCTTAAGGGACAAGCAACCATCGCTGATTCAGCCCCTCCAACGACCGATCAACCTTCCACCAGCCGAGGAACGCCTGCTGAAGATTTAATCCCCGTCCAGGTAGACGAAGATCCCGAACACGTCCTATACATTGGCGCCTTGTTGACAGAGGCCGAGCAGCAGCGCTACACAGCCTTCCTGCTGGCCAATTTGGACGTGTTCGCCTGGTCTGATGATGAACTTCCGGGCATCTCCCCGGAGGTAATGGTGCATCGCCTCCGTTTGGATCCCCGGGTCCCACCAGTTCAACAGAGGAGGTGACCTGTGAACCGGGAACGGCAGACCGTGATTCAGGATCACGTAGTCAAGAGCCGAACTGTTGGGCTCCTTCGAGAAGCCCAATACCCAAGATGGATCTCCAACATGGTCCTCGTACGCAAGGCCAACGGTAAATGGCGTGTGTGTGTTGATTACAAAGATCTCAATAAAGCAATGCCCAAGGACAACTTCCCTCTGCCGCGCATTGACCAGCTGGTGGATGCTACTTCCGGTCACGAGCTTCTCAGCTTTTTGGATGCCTACTCTGGTTACCACCAGATCAGTATGCATCCCCCGGACCAAGACGCCACGACGTTCGTCACAGACCTAGGCTTATACTATTTTACCAGAATGCCTTTCGGTCTAAAGAACGCGGGCGCAACTTACCAGCGGCTGGTCAACAAGATGTTCGAGCAGCAGATCGGGCGCAACATGGAAGTCTATGTGGATGACATGCTGGTCAAAATGCTTCCGAGCATTGACCACATTTCCGACCTCCAAGAAACTTTCGCAACTCTGCGAAAGTATAATATGAAGCTTAATCCTGCCAAGTGCGCGTTTGGTGTTCGGTCGGGCAAGTTCCTCGGTTTCCTCGTGTCAAACAGAGGAATAGAGGCAAACCCGGAGAAAATCCAAGTCGTGCTTGAGATGAGCAGTCCAAAGACAGTGCGCGACGTCCAGCGTCTGACAGGGCGCCTTGCGGCACTGAACCGGTTCATGTCCCGAGCAGCAGAAAGAAGTTTAACTTCTTCAAGTTGCTCCGAGGCCCTAAAAGCGCCTCGAAGGAAGGGGGGCAAGTACGATGGACTGACGAATGCGAGGCCGCCTTCACCGAGCTGAAGGCATATTTGGCAGCCCCTCCTGTTCTCTCAAAGCTTGTGCTCGGGGAACCTCTGTTCGTGTATCTTTCGGTTACCAAACACTCCATCAGCGCAGTCTTGATCAGAGAAGTAGGAGCGGCACAGCATCCGGTATACTACATCAGCAGGGTCCTCCAAGAAGCTGAAAGGAGGTAACCCAGAACAGAAAAACTCGCCCTTGCTCTCGTCACGGCTGCTCGGAAGCTTAGGCTCTATTTTCAGGTCCATTCCGTCACGGTTTTAACCGATCAGCCGCTAAAATCCATCCTTCAGCGGCAGGAAGCTTCCGGCAGGCTGGTGAAGTGGGCGATAGAGCTCGGTGAGTTCGACATCAGCTTCCGACCGAGGACAGCGATCAAGGCGCAAGCGCTAGCAGACTTCGTGGCGGAATGTACCCTCCCGGCCGAAGAGGATCCACTGTTGGCGGATGAACCCCTATGGGAGCTCTACGTCGACGGATCCTCTTGCGTCACAGGGAGTGGGGCTGGTTTGGTCCTCACCTCCCTGGAGGGGTTAGAGTTCCAATACGCCCTCCGCTTCCGCTTTTCGGCCTCCAACAACGTAGCCGAGTACGAAGCTTTGTTGTCTGGTATCCGCATGGCTAGGCACCTTGGAGCCATTCGGCTTAGAGTCTTTAGTGACTCTCAATTGGTTGCCAGCCAGGTGAGCGGGCAGTTCGGAGTGAGGGAACCCCGCATGGCTCAATACCTCCAACAGGTCAAGAGCCAAGCAGAGGGCCTCATATACTTCGAAGTTATACATGTTTCACGGGAGCAGAATGCGCGAGCTGATGCACTGGCCAAACTGGCATCTTCAGGTGACATCGCCCTTCCCGCTCCGTGTTTATTGAAGAGCTCGCCTTACCGAGCACGGAGGTAAATGTAGCAGCCATAGAAATGGGCCCAACAACTCCGAGTTGGGTGGACCCTCTCTGGGCATACTTACTCTAGGGTGAGCTTCCGCCCGAACAGGGCGAAGCTCGGAGAGTCAGGATGCGTTCTCAGCATTTCACCTCGTAGAAGGCAAGCTGTACCGACGGTCCCTTTCAAGACCTCTTCTGCGTTGCCTCAACCCTGAGGAGGTCCTTGCGGCCACAGAAGAAGTCCACGAGGGGCTGTGCGGTAGCCACTTGGGGGGCAGAACGCTAGCGCGCAGCATTATCCGAGCAGGGTTCTGGTGGCCTTCTCTTCAGAAGGATTGCATGTCCTTTGTCAGGAAATGCCCAGAATGCCAAAAGTTCGGGGAGCTCATCAAGCAGCCTGCCGAACAGCTTCACAGCCTGTTCGAGCCGCGCCCTTTCGCCAGATGGGGCATTGATATCTTGGGTCCCTTCCCTGAGGCCCAAGGGCGAAAGAAGTTCCTGTTCGTGGCCATCGATTACTTCACCAAATGGATCGAGGCCGAACCCGTTGCCACAATCACCGAACAAGCCGCATGGAAGTTCGTCTGGAAGAACCTTCTCTGCAGGTTTGGCGTCCCAAGGGTGATCACCTCTGACAACGGGAAGCAGTTCGACAACACCTTCTTCAAGCAGAAATGCGCCGAGCTCGGGATCTACAACCACTTCACCTCCGTGGCTCATCCCCAGGCTAACGGTTTGGTCGAAAACGCCAACCGAACACTGCTGCACGGGATCCGCACAAGAGTGGAGGCTGCAGGTGGATCATGGATTGACGAGCTCCCAAACGTCCTTTGGTGTCACCGAATGACTGCTCGGGTAGCTACAGGCGAAACACCTTTCCATTTGGCCTACGGCTCAGAAGCAGTTGTACCTCTGGAAGTAGCCCTTCCAACCATCCGAACAACCCACTTCGACGAAGCTGCCAATAACCGTGCTCTTCGGGAAAACTTGGACATGCTTGGCGAACGACAAAGCGACGCCAGCATTCACCTCGTTCTTACCAGCAACGACTCGCACAGTATTATAATGCACAAGTCAAGGAAAGGCGGTTCAACTGGGAGATTTGGTCTTGCGCCGCTGTTCGGCTTCGGACCCCGAAGAGCAGCCGGCAAACTTGCCATCAAATGGGAAGGACCTTATCAGGTCACCCATGTTTGTGGCGGAACGCCTCGGCCAAGCCCGTTAATTAATAACGTACTTGATCCGAGTCGCCTCCCGCGAACGGGCCGGAGCCTCGCAAGGGATACCAAACCACAGTCCGTGTAAACACAAAGGAACACACCACAATTTATACATATATCACAAGATTACATAGCCAAATTTCCACAAAAACTAAAAAGAAGTACAAGAGCCTGGGGCATACCCCGAAGTACACTGAAGAAAAATAAACAACTAACTAAACTACACAACACTACACTGCTGGAGCTGCTACTACACAGCTGGAGGTACCGACCCTGCACCGCTACGGCGCGGCTCTGAACTGGACGACGGTCGAGAAACGTCCTCCTCACTCTCACCTATGGGGGGGGGGGGGGGGGGGGGGGGGGGGGGTAGGGGTGAGCCTCGCTAGTCACTGGCTCAGTAGTGAACTCACCCAAAACAGAGCAAACCAAAACCACAGGTACAAAGCTATAAACAATACCAATAATTTATAGAACAGCAGGATATTAAAGCTGTAAAAGTACTCACCGTCTGCCGACTACGAGAAACACTGTAATAATTAAACGGCAAACCCAAACGGTGTACAGCTAAAGTAGAGACAGCCAAACACGAGCCACGTGAATTGGTTCGCGACACCAGAAACTGACCGAACAAGCTAACACAGGTCTACCTCTCAGTCTCGCAGCCACGGACGAAAGGTCCAGCAGCTGCTCCACGTGAAAAGTCAAGCAACTATGGAGACCAACTAAACACCACCACCTGTGTACTACACGGTCACAGGCCCATGCCTGGCACCTCTAGAGATCTGGCCCGGAACTCTCTAGAGTGAGACACTGGAAAAGGACTAGCTGGGGTCCAGTACGTCTACTGGGTGTCCGTACCCCCAACTACGAGCGCGCTACAAGTGACTAAAGACAAACAAGTGTCACTGTCCCACTGTCGTCTTTCCTCACCGGACGTGCAACTCTAACACAGAGTGAGGGTGTCCAGGTCAGACGACACAGACCTCGACGGTACAGCACAAGTACCAGGACACCCCCGAGCTAACAGCCTGACTCACAAAGACCTGGGGCACCCAACTAGAGAGGTAACCACGGTAGGTGTCGTACTACCCGCCACGTACACAGAACCACGTGCACGTCACACAGAAACCACGTGAAACCTCACGTAAACCACAAGTAACACTGGTCCACTACACGTGAACCCGACTGACTCGCATAAACAACGCGCAGTCACTGATGTAAGTAACTAATCGCATACCTTGTATGCTAAACACGAGAACCATGTGCACTTAGTGCACCTCATGTGTCAATACACATGCATTATCGATAAATACTGTAATCAGTCATTTCTGCTTATAACCAGTAGGCGGCAACATCGACTGCCGCTTACAATAAGTCAACGGCAAGAGACCTGGCCGTTAACATCTAGTTTGAGGAGCTTGGCGACAACGATGTTGACGCCAAGTTCTCCGGCCTTAAACCGTGCCGAAACCCTAATCCGGCTCTGCGGGCTTTCCAACCGTTCTAACTATAGAAAAACATACAAATGCAGTTCCTTTAGCATACTAGAACCCAATACAACCCATTACAACATGTTTCGTACATTAAACTACTCAAACCACCCATTATCCCCGTATGGTGTAACTTTATCCGAAAAATGCATTATCATGTTGATTCAAGTGGTTACGATGTGTTTTAATGTTTCTACGGAGCTAAACGGGGTTCGTCCCCTACCTCAGAACACGCTAGAATCTCCCGCAATCTCCCGGTTCACGCCGAGCCCTCCCGAGCTCCCACGGGAATTGCACCACGCCGCGATGTTTCCTCGCGCAATTCAACAACGCCACGCGTTCTACGTGTTGAACCACTCCTATATTTTACCTTTTTATTTTGGTGATAATAAAATTTATGTTTAATTAATTATTATTAAAAATATTTAATATTATGTTTTTCTTAATAAATATAAATTTACATGATTAATTGAATATTAAATGTATTTATTAGCATGATTTTTCTAATAATAATTAAATATCATGATTTTCTAATAAATATAATTTTATGACATTATTCTATAATGATTTGCACTAAACAGATAAATGGATTCCATTCATATATATATGGATTTCAGTTCGCAAAGTGCCATAAGGATTCACTGTCATAAGGATTCACTCTCATAAGGATTCACTGCTATAAGGATTCACTCTCACATCGATTTGGTCCCATAACGATTTGATAAGTGACTCTCATATCGATTTGGTCCCTAACGATTCGCTCTCATAAGGATTCGATAAGTGAAACATGGATCCTTTGTAAAACACAGACTTCTTTGTAAAACATGGATTCCTTTGTAAAACATGGATTCCTTTGTAACTCTCATAAGGATTTGATAAGTGAAACATGGATTCCTTTGTAAAACACAGACTTCTTTGTAAAAACATGGATTCCTTTGTAAAAACATGGATTCCTTTGTAAAACATGGATTCCTTGTAACTCTCATAAGGATTTGATAAGTGAAACATGGATTCCTTTGTAAAACACAGACTTCTTTGTAAAACATAGATTTCCTTTATATTTCAAAGTGCCTTTTGGCATCTAGTGAAAAAGTCAATATTCTTGATTTGCGTAATCCTCTATCTTTCTGACAGGAGATCTTTTTGCTTATCTTTCTAGATCTCTTCTCTCCTCCTGCCAACAAAAGAGAGATTACTTACCACTTCTGGGTGGCATCAGGAAACATAAAGGTATGAGCCTTTTTGACAGAAACACTATTTTATCTAAACACTTTTTTCTATGCTTGCAGACCTCGTAGACCACAAATTATCAGAAGAAAGAGAAGATGAGCAACGGCTAGAACTCCAACAGATTTATTCAAATTGCTCATATAAAAGATGAAGCAAGGCTGAAGAAGAAGCATGAGCTTTTCCTGAAGATTTTTCAAGAGTGTACATCCGGGAAGAACCTCAACTCCACATACACTCAAAAGAAAAGAGAGAAAGAGCCTGAGCCCAAGAAGAAGTGTTCAAGCATCTGAAGCCCTCAAGCTTCAAGCTCCTTCTCCTCTCTTCTCTCTCTCTCTCTCTGTGTGCATCTTGTAAATCTGGGGGAGAGAGTCTTTTGCTGAGAGTTCTTGTAGTTGGTTTTTATGTTCCAACTCTCAGCTTTGTTCTTTCTTTTCTAGAAAGACTTCTGTCCAGCTGTAGGACTGTATACAGTGTAGAACCCAGCTAGGGGTTTGTGTCTAGCAGAACCGCACTGGGTTTGTACCAGGAGGTTGGCTTCTTTACCTGTAAGAGAAGTGGGCTGCCTTTCTTGCCGGGAAGAGAAGAAGACCAGCTAGGGTGCTGGGTGTTGTAGTGTCCTTAAGGGGACTGTACCCTTGGTTAGTAAAATCCCAAGAGGTTGCTTGGGGACTGGATGTAGGACTTCCATGTGGGAAGGGCCGAACCAGGATAAATCTCTTGTGTTATTTGTGTGATTGTTTATTTGCTTCCGCACTGCTACTCTTTATCACACTAAACTAACCAAACCTTCAAGTGTTAATTTCTGTGTTTAAAGTTTCTATTTCAGATTTCAGAAAAACCTATTCACCCCCCCTCTAGGTTAGCTTGCTGCCGTACCAAAAGGGCCAACACTACGAACCGTCCAACCACTCTTAGGTACCTGCTTAAAGCTTCAGAAACACCAGGACGCGAAGCTGGGGCAAGAGGGGAAGAGAACCAGGTAAGAAACCTGCTCTCGGGTGAGCATATAACCTGCATCATTCTCAGGTTGGCGTCAACCCCTATGCCGCCAACAGCAACCGCCACCCTCAGCGTCCACATTCAATGCCGCCAAGTTCATGCAGTCAACGTCCACTAACCGGGACGCCACCAGTCAACGGCCACCCCTGGCCGCCAACTCCAACTGAACAGCAACAGGTCCTGTTTCATTTCAGGACCAACCCTGCACTTCACTGCTCAACCACACATTCACACCACACATTTCACACAACCAACTCACATTGGCCTCACAACGGCCGCCACAACCACAGAACACAGATCCGCATGGATCCGAAAGGCACGCGACGTTACATTACTATCATCTAAAAAGAAAATTTCGACCTCGAAATTCATACACAACTTAAAATTAAACAACTCATATAAACATACCCTTACAAGCACTATCATCTAAAAAGAAAATACACAAGCTTACTCAAACAGATAGGGATACCCTTTAGCCATTTCCCCGGCTAATTCCCAGGTATCCTCACCACCCAACCTATTTTCCCATCTCACTTTAACTAGCTCAATTTCTTTATTTCTCAGCTTCTTCATCTTTCGATCTGTGATCTGCACCGGATACTCTGGCATAGTCATGTCCGGTCTCAGGTCACCACCTTGATATCTAATTATTTGAGCTGGATCTTCAATACACTTTCTCAACATGGAGACATGGAAAATATCATGCACATCTGCAAAATCTGCTGGTAAATCCAGCCTATAAGCTGCTTCCCCAACTCTTTCAATCACCTGGAAATGTCCTACATACCTTGGACTCAATTTTCCAGTCTTGCCAAACCTCTTAATACCTTTACTCGGGGAAACTCTCAAGAAAACAAAATCTCCCACTTCAAACTGAAGCGGTCTTCTCCGGATATCAGCATAACTCTTTTGTCTGCTTTGAGCTGCCTGCAATTTCTCTTTAATAAGCTTCACTACTTCAGTGGTTTGCTGAATTAATTCAGGACCCACTAATTGCCTTTCTCCCACTTCATGCCAGTTCAATGGGGTTCTACATGGCCTTCCATATAAAGCTTCATATGGTGCCATCCCAAGACTGGTATGATAACTATTATTTAGGCAAACTCAACCATTCCCAATGATGCTCCCAGCTACCTCCCCAAACTAAACAACAAGCCCGCAACATATCTTCAATTGTCTGAATAGTCCTCTCTGTCTAACCATCTGTCTGGGGATGATAAGCGGAGCTATACCTCAACTCAGAACCAATTACTCTTTGCAGACTTCTCCAAAAACCAGAAGTAAACCTTGGATCTCTATCTGACACAATAGTCTTCGGAACATCATGCAGTGGAACAATTCTTTCAACATAAACATTTGCTAATCTGTCCATTGTCCAAGACATACTTACTGCCACTAATCTACACCCTTGGTCAATCTGTCAACAAACACCCATATTCCATTATGCCCTGAACTCGTCCTCGGTAAACCTGCCACAAAGTCCATAGCAATGTCATCCCACTTCCACTGTGGAATGGGTAACGGTTGCAATAGACCTCCAGGCTTCTAATGCTCTGCTTTAATTTGCTGACAGATAGCACATCTTGCAACAAACTCCGCTATTTCTTTCTTCATATGAGGCCACCAGAAATGCTTTCTTAAATCATGGTACATTTTAGTACTACCCGGATGGATAGTGTACCTAGATTTATGAGCCTCTTCCAGCACTCGCTGCTTCACCTCCCTTTCTGCAGGAACAAACAACCTGCCTCGAAGCCTGACCACACAATTATCATCAATAGAAACTCCTTCCATTTTCACATTTTCTGCAAACTTGCATATGCTCTCTGAGCCTCAATAATCTGCCAATACAAAGACGGCTCTACAGCACTAGCAGCTAAAATCGCCCGACGCTGACTACTGGGCACATACAAGGAATTCTCTGCTACTTCTTCATACAACTTCCATTCTTTAATCATCATCATATTCATATATGCCTTTCTGCTTAAGGCATCAGCTACAACATTGGCCTTACCTGGATGGTAAGCCAAACTGAAATCATAATCCTTCAAATATTCAATCCATTTGCGCTAGCGAAGGTTCAAATCTTTCTGCGAGAAGATATACTTCAAGCTTTTATGATCTGTAAAGATTTCAAATCTCTCGCCATACAGATAATGCCTCCACATTTTCAAGGCAAAAACAACTGCATCCAACTCCAATCATGAGTGGGGTAATTCTCCTCTGCTGGCTTCAATTGCCTGGACGCATAAGCTATCACTTTGCCATACTGCATAAGCACTGCGCCAAGTTCTCTTCTTGAAGCATCAGTATACAACACAAAACCACCACTCCCTGCCGGTAATGTCAATATAGGTGCTGATGTAAGCCTCTTCTTCAATTCCATAAAACTTCTCTGACATTCACCGGACCACACAAAAGGCACCCCTTTCCTGGTCAATCTAGTCATAGGTGCTGCAATCTTAGAAAAGTCTTGAATAAAGCGCCTATAATAACCTGCTAATCCCAGAAAACTTCTAATCTCAGTTATTGACTTAGGCACTCCCCACCTTGACACAGCTTCCACTTTACTCGGGTCCACTGCTACAACCTTTAGCTGAAATAACATGACCCAGAAACTGAATTTCCTTCAACCAGAATTCACATTTACTGAATTTAGCAAACAACTGGTTATCTCTTAGCAACTGCAGAGTAAACCTCAAATGAGCTGCATGCTCTTCTTCAGATGCTGAATAAATTAGAATATCATCAATAAAGACCACAATAATTGATCTAAATATGGATGAAAAATTATATTCATCAGATCCATAAAACCTGCAGGAGTATTAGTCAACCCAAAAGGCATAACCACAAACTCATAGTGACCATATCTGGTTCTAAAAGCTGTCTTGTCTATGTCTTCCTCTTTGATTCTCAACTGATGGTACCCGGACCTCAAATCAATTTTAGAAAACACTTTCGCTGATTGCAACTGATCAAACAAATCATCTATTCTTGGCAACGAGTACTTATTTTTAATGGTCACATCATTCAACTTTCTATAATCAATACACATTCGAAAACTTCCATCTTTCTTTTTCACAAATAAAAACCGGCGCTCCCCATGGAGAATGACTCGGTCTAATAAAACATTTCTGCAACAACTCTTCTAACTGCTTTTTCAACTCTTTAAGTTCTGCTGGTGCCATCCGATATGGAGCTTTAGAGATCGCATGGTACCTGGCAGCAACTCAATGGTAAAGTCCACCTCTCTATGTGGAGCTAAACCGGGCAAATCCTCAGGAAAAATATCAGCAAATTCCCTAACCACGGGAACTACTTCCATTGGCTGACTAGCTTCTACCAACTTACTGAGGCTAAATAGGCCACACACCCATCATTTATCAACTTCTAGCTTTAATTGCAGAGATTATAAACTTGGAGGTATAAAAAGGCATACCTTGGTATTCGAACACTACACCATTAGGATGACAAAACCTGATCATTTTCTTTCTGCAATCTAACATTGCTCCATAAGTCTCCAGCCAATCCATACCCAAAATAATATCATAATCTGACAACTGCATGGCATACAATCGACCCGGCATCTGGTTCTCTTCAATCATAACAGGAGCTTCATCTACATAGCTCGAAGTGAGCAAGAACTCACCTGAAAGAACCTCCACCACTAACTCACAGATCTTCTCTTCTAGAGGATGAGCTATACAATCTAGAAATTCTTCGGAAATGAAAGAATGAGAGGCACCTGAATCAAATAAAACTCTTGCTGAATATTCATAAAGAGGTAAAGTACCTTCTATCATATTCAATGCCTCCGCCTGGGCTCGGGTGATAGCCATAACCCGGCCTCTTCCTCTCTGCTGCGGTACTCCTCTGCCACGACCTGCCTGCGGCTGCTGAAACTGTTGAGGTTGCTGCTGCTGCACACCTCTTCCATAACCATACTCTCTCGCATAGGGACAATTGCGGATCAAATGCCCCGGCTGATTACAATTATAACACCGATATCTTGGTGGAGTGATAGGCTGCCTGGCAGTACTCTGCTGCGACTCCTCCACCTCAGGCCTACCTCGGCCCTGCTGCAACTGCGGACGACCTCCCCATCCTCTTCCTTTGCCTTTAAATGCTTGCTTTAATTTCTGGCCCCATTTACCAAAGCCTGATGAAGAAGGTCCTGCAGGTGCTTTATCTTTACTAGCACCCACTGACTGCTGCGGTAGCCAGAAACTACCTGAACCTGACTCGCCCACCTGACGAGTCCGAATAGACCTCTCCAGTATAGCTGCTCTCTGAGCTGCCTCTTCCACTGTTTTGCACATGAGAGGTACTATCGCATCCTGCAATTCCACTCTTAAACCTCTGATAAAATACTCAACCATCATGTTATTATCTGAAACCACATAAGGCGCATAACGGCTAAGTGCCATAAATCTCATCTGGTACTCTAAAACTGAAGAGTTACTTTGCTGGAGAGTCCGAAATTGCTCCCTTTTTACTTGCTGCACTTGGATCGGAAAGAATGTATCATTAAATACATCAAGAAATTCCGACCAAGTGATGGCCTCCTCTGCCTTACCTGCAAAGGTGGTCTGCATCTTCAATCGCCACCACTCCAATGCAAAACCCCTCAACTGATAAGCAGCTAACACCACTCTATCCACTGCCGGACACCTCATAGTTGCAAAAACTCTTTCAATTTCATGAACCCAGTGCTCTACTGTATCTGGATTCGGCCTTCCTGAATAAGTAGGTGGCTGCAATCTCAGAAACTTTTCAACCTGCATCACGGGTTCTTCTGCTAATAACACTGACGGTGGCACAGGTGCTACAAAAGGCACCTCCACTCTTGGCGGAACTGGAGCAACATGTACAGCCTCTCCATTTCCAGGTGGCACTGCAACCGATGGTACTGGCGCCTGCTGATCCATCCTCGCCCGAATATCCGTGAGGCTTTCCCAGATTCTTTCAATCATACGCTGGGTGCTTTCCTCCGGATCATCTCCTCCACCACCCCAATCTCTTCTATCAGCCATTCCAGAAATTTCTACATACACGAAACACCAACCAAAAATTAAAACAACAAATTATCAAAAACCAGGGTCCCTACCAGCAGTGTATAAAGACCTAAATAAGGCTATGTATCTTTCTAGTTCCCTTATATTAACACGGACCTTGCTCTGATACCAACTGTGGCGGAACGCCTCGGCCAAGCCCGTTAAATTAATAACGTACTTAATCCGAGTCCGCCTCCCGCGAACGGGCCAGCGCCTCGCAAGGGATACCAAACCACAGTCTGTGTAAACACAAAGGAACACACCACAATTTATACATATATCACAAGATTACATAGCCAAATTTCCACAAAAACTAAAAGAAGTACAAGAGCCTGGGGCATACCCCGAAGTACAACTGAAGAAATAAACAACTAACTAAACTACACAACACTACACTGCTGGAGCTGCTACTACACAGCTGGAGGTACCGACCCTGCACCGCTACGGCGCGGCTCTGAACTGGACGACGATCGAGAAACGTCCTCCTCGCTCTCACCTGTGGGGGGGGGGGGGGGGGGGGGGGGGGTAGGGGTGAGCCTCGCTAGTCACTGGCTCAGTAGGGAACTCCCCCAAAACCGAGCAAACCAAAAACCACAGGTACAAAGCTATAATAATACCAATAATTTATAGAACAACTAAGCAGGATATTAAAGTTGTAAAAGTACTCACCGTCTGTCGACTACGAGAAACAACTGTAATAATTAAACGGCAAACTCAAACAGGTGTACAGCTAAAGTAGAGACAGCCAAACACGAGCCACGTGAACTGGTTCGCGACACCAGAAACTGACTCGAACAAGCTAACACAGGTCTACCTCTCAGTCTCGCAGCCACGGACGAAAGGTCCAGCTTCTGCTCCACGTGAAAAGTCAAGCAACTATGGAGACCAACTAAACACCACCACCTGTGTACCACACAATCACAGGCCCATGCCTGGCACCTCTAGAGATCCTGGCCCGGAACTCTCTAGAGTGAGACACTGGAAAAGGACTAGCTGGGGTCCAGTACGTCTACTGGTGTCCGTACCCCCAACTACGAGCGCGCTACAAGTGACTAAAGACAAACACAAGTGTCATTGTCCCACTGTCGTCTTTCCCTCAGCCGGACGTGCAACTCTAACACAGAGTGAGGGTGTCCAGGTCAGACGACACAGACCTCGACGGTACAGCACAAGTACCAGGACAAACCCCCGAGCTAACAGCCTGACTCACAAAGAACCTGGGGCACCCAACTAGAGAGGTAACCACGGTAGGTGTCGTACTACCCGCCACGTACACAGAACCACGTGCATGTCACACAGAAACCACGTGAAACCTCACGTAAACCACAAGTAACACTGGTCCACTACACGTGAACCCGACTGACTCGCATAAACAACGCGCAGTCACTGATGTAAGTAACTAATCGCATGCCTTGTATGCTAAACATGAGAACCATGTGCACTTAGTGCACCTCATGTGTCAATACACATGCATTATCGATAAATACTGTAATCAGTCATTTCTGCTTATAACCAGTAGGCGGCAACATCGACTGCCGCTTACAATAAGTCAACAGCAAGAGACCTGGCCGTTAACATCCTGGCTGAGGAGCTTGGCGACAAACGATGTTGACGCCAAGTTCTCCGGCCTTAAACCCTAATCCGGCTCTGCGGGATTTCCAACCGTTCTAACTACAGAAAAACATACAAATGCAGTTCCTTTAGCATACTAGAACCCAATACAACCCATTACAACATGCTTCGTACATTAAACTACTCAAACCACTCATTATCCCCGTATGGTGTAACTTTATCCGAAAAATGCATTATCATGCTGATTCAAGTGGTTACGATGTGTTTTAATGTTTCTACGGAGCTAAACGGGTTCGTCCCCTACCTCAGAACACGCTAGAATCTCCCGCAATCTCCCGGTTCACGCCGAGCCCTCCCCGAACTCCCACTAGAATTGCACCACGCCGCAACGTTTCCTCACGCAATTCAACAACGCCACGCGTTCTACGACCGTCCAACCACTCTTAGGTACCTGCTTAAAGATTCAGAAACACAAGGACGCGAAGCTGGGGCAAGAGGGGAAGAGAACCAGGTAAGAAACCTGCTCTTGGGTGAGCATATAACCTGCATCATTCTCAGGTTGGCGTCAACCCCTATGCCGCCAACAGCAACCGCCACCCTCAGCGTCCACATCCAATGCCGCCAAGTTCATGCAGTCAACGTCCACTAACCGGGACGCCAACCAGTCAACGGCCACCCCTGGCCGCCAACTCCAACTGAACAGCAGCAGGTCCTGTTTCATTTCAGGACCAACCCTGCACTTCACCTGCTCAAACCACACATTCACACCACACATTTCACACAACCAACTCACATTGGCCTCACAACGGCCGCCACAACCACTGCATCAGTGCCCTCCTCCCGCCGAACAGGAGACGCCGCAATTTCTTCACTCCTTCCGGAAGGAGCCCCCGCAGTGTTACTGATAGCACCGTCCTCGGCACCACCAACGTTGGAAGCACCAGAGGGCTCCCTATCCTTCGAACAGGTGGAGCCCCTGGCCTCTCCTCCAGCAGGGCTCTCGGACCCTTCGCTTACAAAGACGAGCCCCAGTTTGGTCGCCATCTTCTGTGCGACCTCTGGGCGCGTCACAGAGGCCACCCGTGGCACTCCCTGATCGGCCGATTGTACGGCCTTACTTCTTCTGCGCAGCAGCAACTGCGCCTCCTCTTCTTCTTCAGTCCCCTCCTCGTCACATGGAGGAGTAGCTTGGACTGTCTTCTTCCGCTTCCGAGCATGGAGTTGTTCCGCCTCCTCCGCGCTCTCTTCAAACAAAAACCGGCCTCTTCTTTGCGGAAGCAAAAGGCCGACTCGCTCCATCACCCTCCGCCGGAGAAGTCCGAGCTCCAGCCGGAACCACCTCTTTGGTGGCCTTCTTCTTCAGGCGGATCCTTCCAGGCCCCTTTTCAGGAGCCCGTGCCTTGGTTGGGCGCCCCTCAGTAGGTGAAGGAGCAACGAACGCCGTTGTTACCGCGGCGCCAACCCTCACTGCAGAGGGAACCCGAACAACGGCTGCGACATCGTCACCTTCATGCACCATGTGCGCTAAGACAGGGATCTGTTCGACAAAGTCTTCATTCGCCTCTTGATCCCTTCCAGCCTCCAGCTCTGCGGCCGCTGCGCACAAAGAAAATAAGAAGAGGAAGAGTAAGTATGAGGTCACCAAACCCAAGAGTAAAACAACCAAGAGGTCGTATACTTACTCCACGGTTTGCTCAACCCGTACTTGACGAGCTGGAACTCGGTCACGTATCCTTCTCCATTTTGAACACCTGCTCGGAGAAGTCTGTCTGATGCCCTCGCCTCGTCCTGGATCAGCTTCAAAAAGCTGTCCTTCCGTGCCGAGCGGATGACAGTGGGGAATCCCCACTCGGCACCACCCCGGTGGCGCACAAAAAGCAACATGTCCATACAACCCTTGTTGTTGGAGTATTTGTTGGACAGCCCGATGTGCATCCTGTCTGTTCGGTGCTTTGCGTAGTAAATGTCTGCTCCTGACGCCCGGGAAGCAGACAACTTGAAGTGAGCTCGAAAAACATCCGTCGAGCCTCGGATTTCTTTAAGCTTGCAGATTACACTGAAGATGCAGATGTATCTCCAGGTGTTGGGCGTCAGTTGTATCGGCGAAACACCCCAACAGTTCAGGAGCGCCTTCGCCACTTCCGGCAACGGTAGCCGGAAGCCTGCCTCCAGATGATCCACGGAGAGGAGGAGACAGCCTGGTTTGTTCACCAGGATCGATTCCCCTTCCTTGGTGTCGATGATTTCGTACTCGTCGCTGATCCTGAAGCGCTCACAGAGTCCGCTGTAATGGCGGTACCGTGGTCCGCTGGACGCCGCGACGGTCACCCCACTCGCTCCGGCAACGGCCTTCCCTCTGCTCGCCATCGCTGGAAGAGTCGTAAGAAGCAACGACGACGCTCCTGGCTCGACACGGCTTTGCGCCCATCATGACGAGTTAGCCGTTTGACAGGACCCCAAGCGGCGGCACCCCGCAACGGGCCATCGCATTAAATGCGGAAGCGACGCCCTCGAAGTGCTCGTCTCACCGAGCCACTCGAGTGCGTGGGGGGCAAGTGTGGTGGCCAAATCTGGATAGGCCCATGATGGCTCGTTACGGCCCGCTCACGTCCTGTCAACAAACGTGGCACCATCTCCGGAGACCACACCCTCACCAGGGTGGTCCGAAGACCTCCTTTGAATGACCCCCGTGGTCGGAAGTTGTCAAGCTCCGCAGCGACATATCCCCGAGCAGGTCATCTGCCCTTCCATACTGAACAACCACGAACGACTTCCGAACAGGGACATTAACCCTGCTGGGCGGAACAACCCTGGATATCACCGAACAGCACATTCGAGCCCCCATGTGGGTCACCTGCTCGGAAGGTGTGTCCAGAGGGTGCCGAGCAGGTTCTCTAGCTTACGCCACGGTTATAACCGCCCCAGGCCATGCGCTCTATCATCAAGAGGCACGAACTGCCTGGCATCCCAACGGGCACCTGAGCGCGTAACTCCTCCCGTTATGCGCGCCCATTAAGGCGCCTTTTTAGACACGATCTACCAACGTTACGAACGTTCGTCTTGGCACCCTACGCCTATAAAAAACACAGGTACAGTACCATGCACTGGTACGTTCTCTCCCACGCGAACACGCTCTCACATTCCGAAACCCCCTGCCTTACAAGCTCTCCACTGACTTAGGCATCGGAGGGTTTCCCCGGTCTTCACCGGGCCCCCTGATCCATTTCTAGTATTGCAGGCTCCCGTCCGCACCGGAGTCCATCTTCCCAGTTCTCTCTAGTGGAGGCCCGTTTGGTTCCGACCCAAACATGATTACACCACCACAACAACTAATGTCAAATGTTTTATCTTTTTTCCCCATGATCTAGAGGTCGTGATCATGTCGTAAACTTACTTGGCAAATGAGATGTCAGTCATCTCATAGTAAAAATTGCAGATTGGGACACTGAAACTATGAACATCTTCAATATATATGTTGGTTATAGATAAAACATCTTTTTTTTTATTTGAAGGCGACTTTCCTCATTTGGGTCTTTCCTTTTAGAGGAACGCTTACTTCCTCAAGCCCTGCTAGTTGCTCGTGTGTTGAACACCCAGGAGATCGAGGGACATGCCGCCGACGGAGCCGAGGGGATGGGCTCTCATCACCCTGGGGAATAAAACTCCCACCGATCGAGTAGCTAGGAGAACAAACAGGAAAGTAAGTTTCTCGGACAAAACCTCTCCCTAGAGAAGGGAAACACCCTCAGAAGGTGCCCGAGTCCTCGATGAGATGAAAAAACGTGAAATTGGGTACGAGAGGGAAACGCATATGCTGAACTCACTTCAAATTTCTTTGTCAAGCACCCCCCTCCCCCACTTTTACAGCGTCATTGCAATACAGACAGAGGCTCACAAAAGGACGATGGGTGGGGGGAAGATGAGTACAGTGCGCATCTAACACAGACTTACCTGCACTCAACTTTAGGCATCTTTTAATGAAAAACATTTTTTTTAACCTCGGTATTGCACTTCATTGATTGGGCACTTAATTCTTCGTCTTATTGGCACATGAGGTCTGCATGTCGGACTAATGAGGTGCCTTGATCGGATAATTTTCTAGCCATTTCATGGGTAAAAAATGTTTCTCCATTTTAATTACTTTGACGGAAGATATCATCCCATGTTATATTTACATAAACACATTGATGCCATGTTTTGATGGCACTTTGTAGCATTTTACATGATTAAATGATCCTCTATTGAGTGCCAAAGAAATGTCATACAAGTCACAACACAAATAATACTTACAATAAATTAACATACGTGCAGACAGTCAGTTCGAGGAGAGACAACAGTGCACGTCATAAAAGAGAACAATATAGATTTTAAAAGAAGGTTATTGAAACGAGGGGTACAAATAGGGTTTGTCATGTCATACAGTGTTAGGGCATTTACAAGTCCCGACACGATCGACATGGTATGGTAAAATCAGTCGATTGATTTCTTCTTATCGGTCGACCAATTCTTCTAATGAGCATCTCCAAACGTTTAATAGATCAAATTCTAAAATCGAACAACTAATTTCTTTTTATCATTTGATCGATTTCTGTCATGGTAATATCCAAATCTCATAATCTATTTGATCTTCAAAGAGAGATCAAAATTGATCGACCGATTTACCATTTTCAGTTGAACGATTGGTACGGTACGGACGTGTCATGGAGAATGCGACTCGGTCGATCTACGTGGTACAGTCAACCATGGGATGAATTAGATTTTTAAAATATTTTTTATCAACACAATTACTTTGAATCGATTTAACAACAAAACAAACTATTCAAATAAGATATATGAGAGACAATGACAATCCAACACAATGAGGTGCATGACTTTTAAAGTGATTCGAAAATAACTTCAATGTAAAGTTGTTTCTACATCTACTCTCAAGACCTTTTTAGGTTGCTTCTCTACCACTAGACATAAAGATTCTACTTAGTTTATTGCAATCTCCTTGACATCAAGATGCAAAGACACCACACTAGATACAATGGTGCAAGCTCATATCACTAGATATGAAGAAGTTAGTTCATCTATTACAATCACAAATCGTAAACATCAAAGAATCATACTCATCTCCCTTACAAGAATAAGACTCAAAACACATCCTAACTAGAGATTTCACATAAAGAATACACAAAAAACAACAAAAGTAAGGTTTCTAGAGAGCAAATCTGATGAAGAACGAGAGGAGAATGCTTCCTTTACATTCCCACGAGGAAAGGTTGAGAGATCATCAAATTCTTAGAAATATCTGGCCTGTTCAATAGCCTCCCCTGCAGCGGACTTTTTGGGTTTTTTTTGTTGTCCATGAAGGCTCCAAAATTCTAAAAAGGCATCTCACTTGTCTCTATATCCATCGTAGATCAAGCATTCTTTGTTTGGGTGCAGCACAAACTTGAGAAACCATAATTGAAAATGATATCTCAACTTGCACCATATGGTGTCTGTCATTTGGTGCCCAAGTATCATAATGCACCAAAAATTATTTTTTGAGTTTCCTGATTCTCTTTAAGCCATCAACTCACAATCTACAACTTACTACTTCCAACATGCTCGATAACTAGTTAGATCATTTAATAATCAATTTTATAATCATTAAAATAAATTGAAAGAACTCAAAGAAAAAGAGCTAAAAATAAATAAGAAATGGTGATGGGCAACTAGGAGTCAAGAGTTCAAAACCTACACTTGGAGACGAAGATAGCTTTTAGAAGCATTCGAAGGGTTAGGCTGTCCACATTGGACAGAAGAGGAAGGACAAAGTCGTGTGCTGTTCTGTGGTATCAGTATTAAAGAAGAAGAAGGTTCAGCATTGCCTACGGGCGCGAACAAAGAAGACGCGCTCACGCCCAGAAGCACGAACTCGTGCATGGAGGAGAGGAAATGGTCTTCTTTACTTTACCAGCATCTATACGTAAAGTCTCTTCCGACTTCCTGTAAGCCGCCTCCTTCCTGTAGGTTTCATGGGCGAGCAGTGACACAGAGAGAGGGGGAAGCAAACAAACAAAGCATGTTCACTCCCCGCGCTGCCAACCGTTCAAACCTCGACCAAACATGGCGGTGGTGGGCCTCTGCTGGCAACATGACAAAGCAAGATTCACATAGAATAAAGAAACGATATTGCAATGGAAACTGTGCGTTTTAAAGGAGGCCCTCCCCTTTCTTACCCCCCACCCCCAGCCCAGGACGTCGGAGTGCGCCCAGCGCGAGTGGGTGAGGATTCGTCGTGTAACGGATAAGAGAAGCCCCAAGGAGATCGCGGCATCCGGTGACGGACGGACCCCAGGCGCCGGGGAGCTAACGGTGTGGGGAGCGGGGGGTGTTGGCAGTTTCTGGGTCACGTCCCACGCAAAACCCCGGTTTCTCTAGCTTTTCAGTTCTTCTTCCCTCCTTCCACACACCACTGGGGGGGGTGGTTTCATGGGTGGTTCTCCCATCACCCCAACAACGTTTTCGAACGTGTAGGGTGCACACGGAGTCCCCAAGGTTCCATCTTTTGCTCGTTTTCCGAATTGGCGGTGTTGGATACTTCGCTGGGATTGTTGGTGCGTGGTTAATTTCTTAGCATTGGAATTCCTGGTCTCCGCTGCTGATTTCTAGTTGTGGTGAGTTCCGGCGGTGGTGGTGTGGTGGGTGAAGCGGCGGCGGCGAGGATGGGCCTGATGAGCGAGACGGTGGTGCAGACGGTGATACCCGCAGCGGCGGCGGTGGGTATCATGTTTGCTCTGCTGCAGTGGTTCCTGGTGTCCAAGGTCAGCGTCTCTGGCGGCTCGAGGGAGAAGGAGAACCTGATGGGCGACGAGGAGGAGGACGCGGATGACGACGCCGTCGTACTGAAGTGTGCTGAGATCCAGAGTGCCATCTCAGTTGGTGGGTTTTTGAGTTCTCTTCTTTTCTTTTGGGGAATTGGCGGCTTTGTTCTCTTCGTTTTTGTTCTTCTTTTCTTACTCTCTGCTACCTGTTGGATTCTTTTAGTTATTGGTATGTAGTTGATGCATTGATAGAATACAAACTTCAAACTCAATTATTTATGCCCTGTTGTGATTGATTTAATTGTTCTTCATCTTCTCCCTGGTTTCTTGGTCATACATCTTATGTAAATTTGCCTTCATGCGTTTTCTAGTAGTCTTTTACTACTGATTTCGTCCAGGGTTCTTAGTTTTTCTTGTTTCAGATCTGAATATGTCAATTCATGGGACTTCACTTTTTTCTTTTTAGTATTACCTCTTTATTCACTTTCTTGACCTTGTTTTGGTGGGGCAAAGAATGAACATCTCTTATTCTGCTTGCACAGTTTGCATATCATTTGGTACAGACATTTGGATACTGTGCAAATGGCATGCAAAAGTGATATCTTTCGTTTTAGCTGCTGCTCTGAAATTTTGTTTGTCCTGTTTAGATATTTCTTCCTATGTTTTCCCCTGATTGGAGTGACTTCTCTTGTTATGTTTTAAACGTTAGATACTTGTTTCTTGACTTAGTAGTTTGTTTAGGATTAGCCTGCATTAAAAGCTGGAACTTTCTTCAGTAGTCAATGCCATCATAGATGAGATTTAATTATTCACCTAACGCACTCTTTTGGTTGTCAGATGTACTTTGTGAATCTGCAGGCAGAACATTAAGTGGTGGATCCGGATCATGACAACCTTTAGCTCATTCTAGTCCTAATTAAATTCAGGGCAACTACTAATTCGCTTGGCAGATACTGGAAATTGCTCTTTGAAATTTTATTTTGGCTATGGTAGCTGAATCTTTGATGCCAGCCAGATTCACGTGTTCACAGTTTTCTTTCTTTGATAGGTCGCATGTTCGCAGTTACTGCACAATGTCTGGGTTAATACCTAATACCTTAAACCCTTGAAGGGACTCCTGTATGCCCGATGTATGTGTTCCATGGGCTTCTTTCATCATAGCTATCCGGCTTTCTGTATTCCGTGTGTTGGGGACCTGGGGTAGTTGCTTCACTTGGTTGTATACGTTTTTGCTGTTCTGTGATCCAACTTTTTGGAGTAATGGCATTCTTCTGTTCCTAGGGGCAACGTCATTTCTGTTCACCGAGTACAAGTATCTGGGCATCTTCACGGTTGTCTTCGGAGCAATCATATTTCTCTTCCTTGGATCTGTGAAGGGCTTCAGCACCGAGAGTGAACCTTGCACTTACAGCAAGGACATACTCTGCAAGCCGGCATTGGCAAATGCTGCTTTCAGCACAATCGCATTCCTACTCGGTGCAGTCACTTCTGTTCTTTCGGGCTTCCTTGGGATGAAGATAGCCACCTTTGCCAACGCTAGAACAACCCTGGAGGCCAGAAAAGGTGTTGGGAGGGCATTCATCACAGCCTTTCGATCTGGTGCGGTGATGGGTTTCCTTCTTGCCGCCAATGGCCTCCTGGTGCTGTATATTTCCATCAATGTGTTCAGACTGTACTACGGAGATGACTGGGAGGGTCTCTATGAATCCATCACTGGCTATGGCCTCGGTGGCTCCTCGATGGCACTTTTTGGAAGAGTTGGAGGCGGCATATACACAAAAGCAGCAGATGTTGGTGCTGATCTCGTTGGTAAAGTGGAAAGAAACATCCCTGAGGATGACCCACGAAACCCTGCGGTAAATCTTTAGATCCACATTCGCCTAGCCACTACTTCTCTGTCTCTTAATGTTAGTAAAACATGGCGGTCTTCGATCTTTTTTTAGTCAGATGTTGAACCAATTGCAACACTTGTCAAATAAGCACTGCTCTACCCTTTCCAATGCTTTGTTCTTTCCCTTGGTATATATTGTTGTGCAGGTTATCGCAGATAACGTAGGTGACAACGTTGGGGACATAGCAGGGATGGGCTCTGACCTGTTTGGCTCCTACGCCGAATCCTCCTGTGCTGCACTCTTTGTTGCATCCATCTCATCATTTGGCATCAGCCACGACTTCGCTGGCATGTCATACCCCTTGATCATAAGCTCAATGGGGATCGTAGTCTGCTTAATCACCACTCTATTTGCTACCGACTTCTTTGAGATCAAAACTGTCAAGGAGATTGAGCCTTCACTGAAGCGGCAGCTGCTCATATCCACTATCCTTATGACCATAGGGATTGCCATCGTCAGCTTTGTGGCCCTGCCATCTCAATTCACTCTTTTCAACTTTGGATCAGAGAAGATTGTGAAGAACTGGTATGCATGTGATTTTTAACTTTCTGAACCTCTTCTGTTCTTTGACCTGAGAGAGACGTCATTTACTATGGTGGGCAGGCACCTTTTCTTCTGTGTCTCAATAGGCCTGTGGGCTGGGCTTGCTATTGGCTACAGCACTGAGTACTACACAAGCAATGCTTATAGGTGATGCCTCTAGTCTAGTGTGTCGTCCATTGTTCTTGATTCGTTCGGGGTTCATAAATTGTGATGTTATGAGAAGGTTCACCTTTCGTTCTTTTACCTTGCAGCCCTGTACAAGATGTGGCCGACTCCTGCAGGACAGGTGCAGCAACAAATGTTATCTTTGGGTTGGCTCTGGGGTACAAGTCCGTGATAGTGCCCATATTTGCTATTGCTGTGGCCATCTTTGTGAGCTTCAGCTTGGCTGCCATGTACGGCATTGCAGTGGCCGCTCTGGGAATGCTCAGCACGATTGCAACTGGGCTCGCCATCGATGCTTATGGTCCCATTAGTGACAATGCTGGTGGGATTGCCGAGATGGCCGGGATGAGCCATAGAATCCGTGAACGAACAGATGCTCTAGATGCTGCAGGGAACACGACCGCTGCCATAGGCAAGGTACATGCCCTTGACCCCCTTCTTTTGTTCCCTTAACGCAGTGTGCTTAAAAGGGTACGTACAGTTTGGTAAAGATAACACTTGCTCATTCTAGATGTTGACGTCTCCTTCTCATTTGGGGTTTCAGGGCTTCGCAATTGGGTCTGCCGCACTTGTTTCTCTTGCTCTGTTTGGTGCTTTTGTGAGCAGAGCAGGACTGAAGAGCGTTGACGCCTTGACTCCCAAGGTCTTCATTGGGCTCATTGTTGGCGCCATGCTTCCCTACTGGTTCTCAGCCATGACCATGAAGAGTGTTGGCAGCGCGGCTCTGAAGATGGTGGAAGAAGTTCGGAGACAGTTCAACACGATCCCTGGTCTCATGGAAGGGAGAACAAAACCAGATTATGCAACCTGTGTGAAGATCTCCACTGATGCTTCGCTGAAGGAGATGATTCCTCCGGGTGCCTTGGTTATCTTGACACCCTTGATCATTGGCACTTTCTTTGGTGTCGAGACTCTTGCTGGAGTTCTTGCCGGTTCTCTTGTTTCCGGTGTACAGGTGATCAGTTTCGGATCGTCTTCCTTGTTGTATATATGATCATTTGAGTCGCATCTCATTTCCCCCATGTTGTCCACTTACGAAATGATCGATGCATCTTGCTAGTTTTGATGATGCTATTCTTCTCTTTTAGTATATACTCAGAAGGGTTCTTATCTGTGCAGGTTGCTATCTCAGCTTCTAACACTGGAGGTGCTTGGGATAATGCAAAGAAATACATAGAGGTATTGCGAAAATGACTCCTCTGCTTTTACTGCAATCCTAACATAAACTCTCAACATCCTTAGCAATAGTCCTCCATTTATGCATCCCGAAGTTAAATAATAACATATGTTTAGTGATCACTTTTCCTGAACATCTCAATGAACGGGGGATATATATGACAGCACACTTGAGCATTAGTTTCAAGCCTTCATGTGACCTTCCACCTCAGGAAAAACTGACTGATCATAGGACCTAGAATGCATCTATAGCCGCTCACTGAGACTAATAGCTCCCCAACAGTTTGTTGCTAGTTTTTTTTTCCACCCTCTTATGATTTGGAGGCAAATGCAGAATATTAGATGACAGCAACTTATTGGGGCTTCACTTGTGCAGGCAGGTGCCTCCGAACATGCAAGGTCACTGGGCCCCAAGGGTTCTGATCCGCACAAGGCAGCTGTCATTGGTGACACTATCGGTGATCCCCTCAAGGATACCTCAGGTCCATCTCTCAACATCCTAATCAAGCTTATGGCAGTAGAATCACTGGTGTTTGCCCCATTCTTCGCAACACATGGAGGGTTGCTCTTCAAATGGCTTTGATGCGAAGGTGTCGTCCAAGTTTGAAGAAACACTTGGAACAAACTGGAAGGTGAAATGTACACCATGGTGATTCGGCCTTCTCTGTAATGTAACATCTGATGGACCAAGATGGATGCACAAAGCTGACAGGCCTTGAACTCCCTGTTTACTTGATCACTTAATTAGTTGGCTGAGTTTGTCTGGTCAGGGAGCTGCTTAGGCTTCTCTCTCCATGTCACTTCAATATCAGCTAAGTATTTGTGCTTCCTGCATCGGCACAAAGTTTCTGGTTTTGATGTAGAGATCAGTTATTTTTAAATAATCGAAGTTTTGTTTTGACGATTACCATAACCAATGACATATCAAAGCACTCCATGCCCAACACGACATTCTTGTCTGCCTTTGGATCTATCTGGCTTGTTTGGCTTCTCAATTGTCTTTACTCCACATATCTGAGGCTCTCTATGATATTGGGTTTAGACATGAGGGGGTGCGTTATATGGCTGCAAAATCTTCAAAAAGTTCTTTAGGCCTATGATCATATAAGCTTACTAGCTAAACATCCAGAAAGAACAGACACCACTGTGGCTCCATTAAATTACTCAGAGAAGGTTCGAAAATAAAAATAAAATGCAAATAAACCCACTGAACTCTTCAGGGGTGAATCACCAAGTGGCCGGAGACGAAGATAACGAGGGTACGTTATCACGATTTATGAGGAGAAAAGAACTAGCTAACTAAAGATATGGTGATTTGGAGCTCATGGGTCGATTGGGGTGCTAAGGGGGACCTCCTACGGGCATTAATTCTTGTGAGATCACTTGATGCTCCTAGAATACGCCGGTGAGGAGGTTGGCCGCCGTGGAAAGCGCTGCGCCCGTGATGGCGAACTGAACCACCCGCTCGTGCGACGAGCCCTCCGAGGCCAGCGCCAGTGTCGCCCCTGTGATTGCCCCCGCGACGGCACTGTTCTTCTGCACGACATAAATACGTGTGGATGTCAGCATAAAACACTGAGGCATGTGCATTTCGGCCGGGTAGAAAATATTTTTCATAAACACCAAGTTTCACAGATGCTTGGCCGTACCGATTCTGCATTTGTCAAAACATTCCGGAGTCACTGCACCGTCGATCCGGTAGGTTCAAAATTGGTTGATCGATTCGGTCAATCGATTCATCTAATTAGTGTCCTCAAGTGTCCAACAGATCAAAGTCTAAACTCGGTTAGGTTTCGATCAGTCAACCAATTTTTGTCAGGGTGGTAATTTGATATCTAGATCCCGTAATCTATTTAATCTTTAAAGAGAGATAAAAAATGATAGATCGATTTGATTTTTTTGGTCAATCAATCAGTATGGTACAAATTGATTCGGATCGTACCAAGAAAATTTTGAGTCGACTAATACGTACGGTACGACCAACCTTGGTTTCACATAGATTGTGTTGATATTAAAATATTGTCAAAAATATCATTAATATATTACTATTGTGGTTAATTTTTATAGAGAGAAAGAAATATTTCTTGCCAAAGTTCCCTTGTTCTCATTAGTTTAATATTTTTTAGACAGAAATACCCATATATAGATCAGTTTAACTCATGGTGGGGTTGGGATCATTGCCTTGAGTGCTAGCGTGTTTAACCCAAAAAGTAGTGAAGACATCTCTTTTCATGGGCTGTTAGTCTAATTCAAAGTTAAATAGATGAAGAGTGACTCCATGCAACAATGGTGGTATCTCAGCAATGTTTTGCATATATGAATGCTATTTTTGACAATGTTTTAACAATGATGGCATAATTGCCGTTTTTAAAAGAATAATTTTTATACAGAAAACCCATAAATAATCATTCTTTATGTGATGTTGATTAATTTAAAGATAAATTAATTAAGAGTCTATGACTGTAACAATGAAATTTTTGTTGTAACATGATTTAATATATACTGTAATAAGAGATAACACTTATTATAATGAATTATAATTCTGTCAGAGATTAGAAAATAAATTAAATATCTGATAGGGACTTCTAATTAATTTACTCTTAATTTAATGATCGGACTAAACTCTAGATGGATTTGTGTTCTTTGAGAGGAAAATTGATTTTTCATGTTTATTGTTGAAGAATGCATTTGACGTTTTTAGTGAGCTAGAAAAAGAATCATCAAACTGCAATTTTGTCCAGTTTACCCTCGAATGCAAAGGGATATTGGAGTTCTGCATATTAGTCCAGTAGTGGAGATAAAATGATCACAAATAAACTATTAAACAAGCATCAATAAGTTATAAAACCACTAGATAAATTTAAACATACTGAGCCGCTTAATGTTCAAACTCGATTTATTTATTGACAAGTTGAAGCTGCCCTGTAATTAAGCAAGAGCAATGTACGGCAATTCTTTGAACCTTGACTCTAGCAAACTCGATCACCCTTGTGGATTCAGTTGCATTCATGACTAATCCAACTAATGAAGACGAAACGTTTAAACTAATTAATCTCTACTAGGTGGTGTTTGATAACACATAAGATATGTTTGATAACACTTAAATCTTATTTGTCATTTATTTTTTAAATTTAAAATTCAAAAAGAACTTAATATATATCAGACATAATTTAAGAGTTGTTTAATAATCACCTTAAACAACATATGAATTGTAGTATAGTTGGTTAAGATGCTACATTTAGATAATTTTTGGGTTCAAAACTCAGAATTGTTAAAATATTTTTTTTAAAATTGAGTAATAAGAATTCGGCCAGAATCTGATCTCTGGCGATCGCCAAATTCCGGCACTGGCCGTCGACGGCTGCCGGATTTTGGTGATAGTCGTCGGATTCCAGCGTCGACAGTCCAACAAGAGTCTATGATCTAAAAATTTAAAAAATGATTGTTCTTAACTTAAAATTTAAGTGATTTTTTAGATTTAAGTAATTAATTAAGATATTATTTCAGATATTTTATCAAATTATCTAAAATCTTAACAATTAAACATTTTATACTTTAGATATTGATTAAGGTCCTGTTTGATAACAATTATTCAAATCTAAAGTCTGAAATATTTAATTTTTAAGATTTCAGATTGTTTGATAAAATATTTAAAATTATATCTTAATTAATCACTTATGTCTAAAAAATCACTTAATTTTTAAGCTAAGATATATCACTTTTTTTTTCGGATCGGCGTCCGGCATCGAAATCCGGCGCCGACCGGAATCCGATGAGCCGCCGGCCGAATCCCGACGATCGCCTGCGGCCAGCTCCGGTGGCCGACGACTCAATTTAAAAGAAATATATTTTTGAGCATTTTAGATTTTGAACTCAAAACCTACCTATTAGAAGTGTAACTTCTTAACCAACTACATTATAATTTAGATGTTGTTTAAGTTGATTATCAAACACCTCTTAAATTATATTTGATATATATTAAAAAAATAATTTTAAATTTAAAAAATAAATATAAAATTAAATTTAAATATTTTAAATAAGTGTTATCAAATACCACCTAAATGTTATGAAATGAGATCTTAATCGACACAACATGGATAAGTCCTCCTGAAAGCATGTTTAATCACTAACCCAGTCGTGCGAGCCCCGCGCCTCCTTCAGACCGTAGGTCAGACCAGAATACACGCCAGCTGCCAGCCCTGCACCCGGCCAGATATATGTATACTCGATCAGTAAATTTAATTGCAGGGTAATACATATATATATATATATCAAAAACAGAGTAGGTGATTTAACATAAAGAGAAAGGAGCACTGCAAGTCGTTCTTCTTACCCCATTCAAAGGACTCCTTGCTGGTGTTCTTCACCTGGTAAGCAAAATTAATTATGAAATAATAAATATGAGTGAAATATTCGTCGTCATTTAAATACATGTTATCAAAAGTTCATAGAAAAAGTAGATCCTACAAACATAAGTGTAATTTCTTATGGGTTAAAAAAAAAACTATCAAATCATCTAATTAATTCAAGATTTAAGAGTGGTTTGTCTTGCGCACCTTTCATATTTTAAGAGAGTACTACACATATGATGATACTAATTATATGTAATAAAGTGAGTTCTTTCCCCTTTCTTACCACGATTTCCAGCGTTTTCTTGTAGTTGTCCCCTGCAGAGATGCAGCAGAACAGAGGTTAGCAGTTCGACCATTCCACATGCAGCCGGGATCACCGGGTAAGCCATAGATCAGATCGATGAGTAGATAGAGCACAGGCGCTAACTGGCTCTTGGTTTCGGGAGGAGGCAACAGTACCTTTGAAACCCGGCAGACGGTGCTTCTTGCCCTCGCCTCCCAAGGCGGCACCGGCGTCCGGACACGCACCTGCACATCCAGAAGTTCAAATGGATCGGACGAAAGGGTAAAGAGAAGATGTGGCCATGCAAGATGCGGATTAATATTGTTTTGATGCATCCATGCATCAAACACAGCCCCATGCGTGCACTTACTATCCATTGCAGCGAAGAATGCCCCGCGAGCGACCGCCTGCACTGCTCCGATCTGCAAAGACAAGACGCCGGCGACGGCGACGGGTGTTCATGAGTACGTAGCGCGTGGTGACAGTTAGTAGAGGAGGAGGAAGGTGATCGGTTTGGGGAAAGGATCAGATGACCCCTGCGGCCTTGACGAAGCTCTCGGCGACGCGGTTGAGGAGAGGGTGGCCGAAGTCGAAGAAGCCGCCCTTGAGGTCGTCCAGCAGGGAGCCGCCGCCCATCTCGTCCTCCGCTCCGCTTCCCTCCCTCTCTCCTTCGTCGGTGCTGAAAACCAAGGACACCGCGTCCGGACTGGAAGAGGAAACTGCATGCGAGCTGAGAAGAGGGTAGGAGATATACGGGGGTGGAGGAGTTGCTACGATGATGGAGGAGCTGGAGAAAGGCTCTCGGGATGCCGGCGGAAGAAGAGTTCTCGGGCGAGGAGGCGCCACCACGTGTGCAGCGGAGAGCTGATCACGTCTCTTCCCGGTGCCGGCGGACGTGGATGCCGACGGCGCGGGATGCGGGAACCGCGTCCTCGGCGGTTCTCTTCCTACTTCCTATTAAGCAGAGTTATTAAATAGATAACTAAGCTATTCACTCTATCAAAATAAAACAATTTTTAATCATTTAATTACTCATAGTTATCCATTCTACAAAAACTAATCGTTAACAATCAGTACCATCTTTACTGCCTAGAGCATGTACATAGTTCATTCCACCAGTCGGCTAATGGATTTATCCAGAAATGACATTATCCTTTTCACCATGCCTAGAATGTGTCCGGCCGGGTTGTATGGTACATATATGGAGATGCCAACAGATAGGTATATTAAATTTATTTAATAAATATAAATGAATCTAATAGCTATTCCTTAGCTCCCGTAATAAAGAGGAACCCTGTAGCTCTCTCATTCTCTCGCTGCCGATTTGATAAAAGAATAAGATTTGATCAGTGATGGTTAACTCACTTCAATAAATAATAGGACATATATCACCAGTTTATACCCATTGACAAAAGATAGAAAATCGTTGACATTGATGTATATCAGCGGCCTTTAAGTTATTGATAAAATCGTTGACAAAATAGTCGTTGGCTAATGTTTGTCAGCGGCTGTCATTAACCGTCGACAAATACTTCATATGTCAGCGGTTAACATTCGATGACATATATTAGATATATCAATGGATTGCAGCCGTTGACATATAGTACATATGTCAGCGGCTCCTTGTTGTTGATATAGGAAGTATATGTCAGCGGCTAACTACAGCCGCTGACAAATATATTTTTTTAAGAAAAAAAAATAACATGTCGCCCCCCCCCCTCCCCAGTCGCCTCCTCTGGCACCCCTGCAACCCCCCTCCCCCGATCCCGACATTGCCCCCCCCCCCCCCCCCCCCGTCGCCTCCTCCGGTGCCCCTACAACCCCCCTCCCTTGATCCCGACGTTGCCCCCCACCTCTGCCCTCCCCCTCGTCGCCTCCTCCGGTGCCCCTACAACCCCCTCTCCTGATCCCGGCGTTGCCCCCCACCTTTGCGGAGGTGTAGGAATAGGGCTGCACATTCTCACCCCAACACTCGAGGTCAAGATTGAAGGCCGCCAACGGGCGCTCCTAGCATAGCCGCTCGATCTAATCTATGTACTGGTTCCCCATGTAATAACGAGAACCGAGCACAGATTAATGCAGACCTATTTGCCTGCCTGTGGACGTGCTGGATGTTGAGGATATGGAGATTAATTTGGTTGAAACGGACGGGGAGAAGTGGTATGCGGAATATGTCGAGTTCCGATCCAGTCTTAATTAGAGGCGCTGGTGATCCTGCGTTGCCTCCGAAGAGATGCCGACCAACCAGCTGGGAATCCATAGCCGGTGGGAAACATTCCAATAAGAGTGCAGGTTCACGAGAATGTGGCGAGTTTGTCGGCGGGATTGGCTCATGTAGATGGTGGGATCAGGCAGCTCCAGTGCTGCTACATGCGCACATGATCCAACGGCAAAGAGAGGGAATGCAACAGGGCTAGCATCCGTGCAAATTAACCGGCACCACCTCCGGCGGAGCTGCGACTGGGTCCGCCGTGGCGGTGCCGCCCTGTTCAGCCGTGGGCGGTAGTTGTTCATCTCTCCGCCAACCAGAATAGCTTCAGATGACTCCAGAGCGCGCAGTGCTGTAGGGTTCACCAACTAATACGGCAAAAGAAGCTTTCGCTGTCAGGGACAAGCTAGTTCTTCAAGGTGATGAGCTCGATCCCCTTGAACTGCCACTGCTTCTCCCGCTCCATGATCTCAAATATGTCGGGATCGGCCACAGCGAGGCTCTGGTTCCCCTACGCCCGGATGGAGGCCCTCCGCTCCTCCAGATCGGTCTCCACCATCGCCTTCTTCAGGGGATGCAAGTTGGAGGACGAGCACGAGGAGGATGATTCCCCCTCCTTCCTCTTCCACAGGCACATCGGGTACCCCAGGATGGGGGCGTGCGGCGGCATGGTGTGGGGGTGGAACCCCAGCGATTGCGGACTGGTGATGTCCATGCATGGAAGTAGTATGATGGAAATTATGGGATTGGGGAGGAAGAACAGTAACAACCGAGGGTTCATCGGGCGTTCTAGGAGGTGCAGGAATAGTTGAAGTAATTGTCAACGGCTTCTATAGCCGCTGACACATGTAACATATGTCAACAACTATCCCCAGCCGTTGACAAGTGTTAATAAGGGCGGGAAATATCCTGCCATTTTTTCATCAATATATGTCAACGACTAATAGAGGCCATTGACATATGACAAACATATGTCAATGGCTTACTATAGCCGTTGACATATGTTCATCATATGTCAACGGCCCTAATAGCCGTTGACATATGCTCGCCTACAGCAGTCGTTGACATATATCTCATATATCAACAGCTATTACTAGCCATTGACAAAAAGTCGTCAACAAATCCCACTTCTCTTGTAGTGACTGAGAGTTTCAAAAAAAAATTGATCGGTTATTTAGATAACTTTCTTACAAGAGTTGTTAATTACGAAGGT
This sequence comes from Colocasia esculenta, assembly GCA_014218235.1. Taxonomy (NCBI): domain Eukaryota; kingdom Viridiplantae; phylum Streptophyta; class Magnoliopsida; order Alismatales; family Araceae; genus Colocasia; species Colocasia esculenta. The sequence continues at coordinate 27,222,926 of CM024758.1, forward strand.
TACGCAAATGGGTGGGCTACGCTAATCACTTTTACCGGAGCTATTTGTTATTTATCTGATCACTCAAATCACAACCTGAGTTAACTCAAATCAAATAATTTTAAGATTGCTTATCCGACACTATTCTACCTGACAATCAATTATCACCATAAGAAAAGGCACGATCAGCAGTAGACAAATCGCTACAGAATTCATTTGTTGCTAATTTATTGTAAATTAGCAATGAATTTGTGACGGATCTATTTTACCTCTAATTAGCGACTGATTAGTGAGAGATTTAATTGGTTGTAAATCTATCCTATATTATAGTGACCGATCAATGACAGTTTCATTTTGTTTCCGCCATTGATCTGTCGTCAAATTAGATTTGTTGTCAAATCCACTCATTACAAAGTACCACGAGCACCCAATCTGAGAAGAGCTTCTTATCTCTACATTGAAGCCAAAAGGAAGGCCCGAGGCAACGGTGAGAGGCTCTAGAGATAATTCCACGGCATGCTCTAAGGTAGATAACTAATTCGGCCCACTTTCCACTTGTTAACTAGGCAGGCCTTTGTGCCGTTGCATTGTGTCGTTGAAACAAGTGAAATAAGTGAAACTTGGCGGAAACAATCACACGAAGTGCACAAAGATTTTATCTTGGTTCGGATCTCTTCTCAATCAGGAGTCCTACATCTAGTCCCCAAACGTCCATTGGGATTTCCACTAATTGCCAATAACAATTTGTCTTCTCTCGACTGAAAGGTATTACACCCACTTGCTCCCAAGCAAGTTTTCCCTTCACAGATGGGTATTACAACCTCCTACCACAGTAGGTCCTCCCTTCTACAAAAGGGGAACTACAGAGATCAAACTCCTTGTTGGTTTCTACACTGAAATAAATGTAGTGTGTATGCTCAGAAAATGAGCAAACGCATAATATCAGAAAGAGATTACAAATAGAATTGAATGATCTAACTCTTTCTGACTCTAAGGGTGAACTAGAGAAAATATAGAATAGTTAAACACCACTCAAAATCTTCTTAGTGCAAGAGAGCAAGGAAGTCGCAGCTTGAACAGATGGCTCTCTTGAGATCTTGTGTGCTCTTCTCTTTCTGTGACAACCCAACCAACAAACTAGCCCAACAACCATACTAGTTGGTAGACTTCCCAAGAAGGTCACCCATCCTGGGACTACTCCTGTAACGTCGCGCATTTTTCGGATCCTCGTGGATCCTCGCTTAGTAGTTGTGGAGGCCGGTGTGTGGCCAATGACGTGTTTTATAGGTGTTTACGTAGGTTGTGGGCTTTGTGGGCCGGCAGGTTGGGCCCAAAGCGCTCACAGGTTCTCTGTCTGTGAACGCGACAGGGCCTGGCGTCGCGTTCTAAACGCGACGGTCCTAAATGTCGTGTTATGGTTGCCGTTGCAGAGCGGTCTTCGTCTGCATGTCCGCCACGTGTCGCGTGCTAGGCGGCCTACTGACGTTGACCATGGGGAGGCGACGACCTTCTCCGTCGCATTCAGGTCGCGACAGTAGGGTACGTCGCGTTCTCAACTGTGATGCATTTTTAACATAGGTCAGTAAGCTCTGCTCGGCCAGGGAGGAGTTTTTGCAGAGGTTTTCGGGCGATTCGGGGTTTTGGAGGTGTTTTCAACGTGGTTTCGCCGCGAGGGCATTGCGCGAAGCGAGGGAAACGCCAGGTGGTTGCCGTTCTTCGCGAAGGTAGGGCGTTTCTACCCCGTTTTACGTTGTGAATTGCATGTGAAGCATGAATAGCTTGTTACTCGCTTTATAAATGATAGATACCATGCTAGGACATTGAGTAGAGCATGAAAAATGGATTTTTACATCATTTTATATGGTTTGTGTGGAAGATCCGGAGATGGGATCCCGGATTAGGGTTCCTGCCTGTGAAGGCGACGAACCCTCCTGTCGCATTCTGAACGCAACAGGCCAACCCGTCGCGTTCTGCTTCTGAACGCGACCGATCGTGGTGTCGCGACCAGAAGGCGACGGAGGACCCTGTCGCGTTAAGGGTCCCGAGGGTTGTATGCTTGTGCATGGTTATGTCGTTATCGGATTATCGATACGTGTTCTATATGGCATTGGTAAGCAGTGCATTGGCACCTGTAGCGCTCGAGGAGCGTGTTGTTCACATGGTTTGAGCACTTAGCATGTGGTTTGTGTGTGCATGACGAGTAATGGGACGCATGTGTTCATTGCGATTTAACTTCTGTGGTTAGTTTGTGGTGATTGGGCAGTGAGGTTCCAACGTGAACCTAGCCTCGGTCCTTTGATGTCATTTATAGGTTATTTAAGATGGTTTAATTAGTAAAGCATGTGTAGGGTTAAGCGTTAGTGTATGGTTATTATATATTGTGTTTAATATGGCAATGGAGGTCATGAGATGATCAATGACATGCCAGGTCATTATTGGTTAATGTGGTTCTTGTATGTGTCTGTGTAGGCTAGCTCGTAGGTCACATAGTGACCGGGGACAAGCTATTCCTGACACTTGTACCATGGTTTGTAATAAAGATTATATATGTATGTATCGTGGTTTGTGCGTTGCCGAGTTTGGTGGTCCGGTGCCTTTTCCGGAGTACCTCTTCAGTCAGGTACCCCAGATTCTGTGTGAGCCATGCATGTGCGTTCTGTTGTGCCCAGGGCGTGTCCCGGTACGGTGTGTACCACAGAGGTCTGTGTCGTCTTCCTAGATACCCTCACTCTTGTGTTTGAGTTGTACGTCTGGCTGAGGGAAAGACGATAGTGGGGAAACGACTTATGAGAGTTTGTGTTTGGTCGCTTGTAGCGCGCTCGTGGTTGAGGGGACGGACACCAGTAGACGTACTAGTCCCTAGCTTGTAACGTCGCGAATTTTTCGGATCCATGTGGATCCTGTGTTTAGTGTTTGTGGTGGCTAGAGTGTGGCCAATGTGGTGTGTTCCAGATTTCTACGCAGGTTTTTGGGGCTTACTGGGCCGGCTGTTTGGGGTTATTGGGATGTCGCGTTCTGAACGCGATGGTTCTGCATGTCGCATTCCTATTGCCGCCCAAAGGCACTGATCGTCTGCATGTGCGCCGCATGTCGCACGTCGGGCGACCTGCAGACGCCAGCCCTAAGAAGGCGACACCTAGGTCCATCGTGATCTGGTCACGATGGAGGGGTCAGTCGCGTCCTTAACCGCAGCAAGCTCTTAAACCCTTGCTGACCAGATAGAGCTGGGTATGCTCTGTTTGGCCAGGGGAAGAGGCTGTGCGGGCTTCTGGGGGCGACTTGGCATTGGAGCGAGGTTTTGGGTGTCTTCTCGCCACGAGGATCGTGCGTGGAGCGGGGGAAATGCCAGAGGATTGTTGTTCTTCATGTTCTTCAAAGAGGTAGGGTGATTCCTCCTGTTTTTGGGCTATGGATTGAGTGTAGCAATCGTGTTAAGTGTTATTTGCATAAATAACAATAGATATCATGCTAGGAACCTCATTAAAGCATGCAATACGTGAATTAAGGGTGGTTTGCAAGGTGTGAGGTGGTAATCCGGAGGGTGTTCCCCTGATTAGGGTTCCTGCCTGTGAAGGCGACGGAACCCCCTGTCGCGACAAGGTCGCGACAGGCCGACCCGTCGTGTTCAATTTATGAACGCAACACATCGGGGCATCGCGTTCTGAAGGCGACAGAGTCCTATGTCGCGACCTCAGCCTAGAGGTTAGTGTGTGCATGGTTTCAGCGGTGTGAATATCCGATTGTCGTTATTCGATGTGTATAGTAATGGCGAGCGGTGCATTGGCACTTGTGACGCTCTGGGAGAATGTTGTTTCCGAGGCTAGCGTACTATTTACGTAGCTAGCGAGTGGCTTACGCGTTGGCGTGCTGCACACGCGGTGTGTGTTTAGTTCACGTGTTGTGGGCAGGCTGTACACGAGGTTGACGTGAGATTTCACGTGGTTTGTGTGGTGTGCACGTGGTTTCTGTGTGCGTGGCGAGTAGTACGACACCTGCCGTGGTTACCTCCTCAGTTGGGTGCCCCAGGTTCTGTGTGAGCCAGGCTGTTAGCTCGGGGCTTGTCCCGGTACTTGTGTTGTATCGTCGAGGTTTGTGTCGTCTGTCCTGGACACCCTCACTCCATTATTTGAGTTGTATATCTGGCTGAGGGAAAGACGACAGTAGGACAATGACTTGAGTTTGTGTTTGTCGCTTGTAGCGCGCTCTTAGTTAGGGGTACGGACACCAGTAGACGTCACTGGTCCCCAGCTAGTATTGTTTCCAATGCCTCACTCTAGGGAGCTCCGGCCAGAGTCCTTAGAGGTGCCAGGCATGGGCCTGTGGCTGTGTGGTCCACAGGTTGTGGTGTTGGTTGGTCTCCACAGTTGTTTGTTTTGTTCTTTTGGAGAGCCAGCTGGACCTTCCGTCCGTGGCTGCGAGGCTGAGAAGTAGACCTGTGTAGTTTTGTCCGAGTCAGTAGTTGGTGTCACGAACTAGTCTACATGGCTCGAGTGTGGCGGTCTCTACTTTAGCACGTACACGTGGTTGTGGTTTGCCATTTATTTATTAATGTTATTTTACGTTGTCAGTGAACGGTAAGTGGTGTTTACAGCTTTAATAGTTTGTTAGCTTGTGCTATACAAATTGCTAGCGTAGCCTTCTGTTTACGCACTTGTGTTGGTTTGCTCGATTTTTTGGGGGGAGTTTCCCTACTGAGCCAGTGACTTGCGAGGCTCACCCCTACTCTCAACAGGTGAAGGAGAGGAGGAGGTTTCACTACCATCTTCCAGTTCTGAGCCACATCGTGGCGGCGTTGGGCCAGCACCTCCAGCAGTGTAGTTCTGTTTCAGTTGTACCTCGGGGTATGCCCCAGGCTCTTGTACTTTTCTTGACTTTTGTTGAAATGTGGCTATGTAAATTCAGTATGAATATATGTGAATTTGTAAATCATATATGTGAATCAATGTTCCTTTATGTTTCCACGAATATGTGTGTGTTATCCCTTGCGAGGCTACGGCTCGATCGCGGGAGGCGGACTCGGATCAAGCTCGTTATTGGTTTAATGGGTTTGAGCAACGCAGCCCGTCACAGTTGGTATCAGAGCAAGGTCCGTGTAAATATGAAGGAATCGGGAAGTTACATAGCCTCATTTCCACATTAGTCCACTGCTGGTAGCTAACCCTGATTTTGTAATGATTTGCTTGTTTGTTTGTGGTTGGAATGTTGTTTGTACAGAAATTTTAAATGGTTGATAGAAGGGATTGGGGTGGTGGAGGAGATGAGCCTGAAGAGACGACTCAGTGCATGATAGAAAGGATTTGGGAGAGTCTGACAGATATTCGGGTGAGACTGGACCAGCAGGCACCAGTACCACCAGCAGCAATACCACTTGTTGTCGGAGGAGCAGTACCCGAGGCACTCGTTCCACCACCACTGGGTGTGGAGGTACCTTTTGTGGCACCAGTACCACCACCACCACCAGTGAGGGTAGTAGAGGAACCAGTGATGCAAGTTGAGAAGTTTTTAAGGTTGCAGCCGCCTACTTATACAGAAGGACCGAATCCAGATGTAGCTGAGCACTGGATTCATGAGATTGAGCAGGTTTTTGTGACGATGAGATGTCTGCCAACTGATAGAGTTATGTTAGCTTCATATCAGTTGAGAGGTTTTTCTCAGGAGTGGTGGCGCTTGAAGATGTAGACCACTTTCGCAGGCAGAGCAGAGGAGGTAATTACTTGGCCAGAATTTCTTGAGGTATTTAATGATACTTTCTTTCCAATTCAAGTGCAGTAGGCAAAGAGAGAGCAATTCCGGACACTTCAGCAAGGAAATTCATCAGTTTTGGAATATCAAATGCGGTTTATGGCACTTAGTCGTTATGCGCCTTATGTCGCATCAGACAATGATATGATGGTTGAATATTTTATCTGAGGTTTGAGGGTAGAATTGCATAATGCAGTGATACCGCTTATGTGTAGAACAATAGAGGAGACAGCCCAGAGAGCAGCCACACTTGAGAGATCTATTCGGACTCGTCAGGCAGGCGAGTCAGGTTCGGGTAGTTTTCGGCTACCCCAGCAGTCAGCAGGAGTCGGTAAAGGAAAAGCACCAGCGGGACCATCTTCCTCAGGTTTTGGCAAGTGGGGTCAGAAATTGAATAAAATATTCAGAGGTCGAGGAGGAAGTTGCCAACAGTTTCAGCAGGGGCGTGGCTACAGGCCAAAGGTGGAGGAATCTCAACAGAGTACCGCCAGACAGCCCACACTTCCACCAAGCTATCGATGTTATAATTGTGATCAACCGGGGCATTTGATCCGCAATTGCCCCTATCCTAGAGAATATGGATATAGAAGAGGCGTTCAGCAGTAGCAGCAACCCCAGCAGCCACCAGCAGGCCGAGGTAGAGGTGTACCACAGCAGCAAGGTAGGGGCCGGGTTATGGCTATCACCCGAGCCCAGGCAGAGGCATCAAATCTGATAGAAGGTATAATACCTATTTACAATTTCTCAGCAAGAGTTTTATTTGATTCGGGTGCATCTCATTCTTTTATTTCCAAAGAATTTCTAGATTGTATGGCTCATCCTTTAGAAGAAAAGAGGTGTGAATTGGCAGTAGAGGTTCCCTCGGGTGAGTTTATGCTCACTACGTGTTATATAGATGAAGCCCCTATTGTGGTCCAGGAGAATCAGATGTTGGTCAGGTTATATGCTTTGCAGTTGAGTAATTATGATATCATTTTGGGTATGGATTAGCTTAAGGCCTATGGAGAAAAGAATCAGATTTTGTCACCCCAGCGGAGCAGTGTTTGAATATCAAGGTATGTCTTTTTATACCTCCAAGTTCATAATTTCTGCAATTAGAGCTAGAAAGCTGTTAAATGCAGGGTGTGTGGCATATTTAGCTTCTGTAAGTTTAATGGAAACTGGAAAGTCAGTAGAGGCAGTCCCCGTGGTTAGAGAATTTGCAGATTTATTCCCAGATGATTTGCCAGGCTTGACACCTCATAGGGAGGTAGATTTTACTATTGAATTGCTGCCAGGTACGATGCCAATCTCTAAGGCACCATATAGGATGGCGCCGGCAGAGTTTAAAGAATTAAAGAAGCAGTTGCAAGAATTGTTGGAGAATGGGGTTTATCAGGCCGAATCACTCCCCGTGGGGAGCCCCGGTACTGTTCGTAAGGAAAAAGGATGGCAGTTTCTGAATGTGCATTGATTATAGAAAGCTAAATGATGTCACCATAAAGAATAAATACCCATTACCGAGAATTGATGATATGTTTGACCAGTTACAATCAGCTAAGGTGTTTTCTAAAATTGATTTGAGGTCAGATTATCATAAGTTGAGGATCAGGGAAGAAGATATTGATAAGACAGCCTTTAGAACTAGATATGGTCATTATGAGTTGTGGTTATGCCATTTGGGCTAACCAATGCTCCAGCAGCGTTTATGGATCTGATGAATAGAATTTTCCATCCATATCTAGATCAATTTTTTGTGGTCTTTATAGATGATATTCTGATATATTCAGCATCTAAGGAAGAGCATGCAATGCATTTGAGATTAGTTTTGCAGCTTTTGCGGGATAATTAGTTTATATGCTAAATTCAGTAAATGTGAATTTTGGCTAAAAGAAATTCAATTTTTGGGACATGTAATTTCAGCTGAGGGTGTGGCAGTTGATCCCAGCAAAGTGGAAGCAGTTATGAAGTGGGAAGCACAAAAAACAATCAGAGAAATTAGAAGTTTTCTGGGTCTAGCCGGGTATTACAGATGGTTTATACAAGATTTCTCCAGAATTACAGCACCCATGACTAGATTGACCAGGAAAGGTGTGCCATTTGTATGGTCAAGTGAATGTCAGAAAAGTTTCATGGAATTGAAAAAAAGACTTACAGCAACACCAATACTGACATTACCAATAGGCAGCGGTGGTTTTGTGATTTACACAGATGCGTCCAAGAGAGGACTTAGAGCAGTGCTTATGCAATATGGGAAAGTGATAGCTTATGCATCCCGACAATTAAAACCAGTAGAAGAAAATTACCCAGCTCATGATTTGGAGTTACCAACAGTTGTATTTGCCTTAAAAATATGGAGGCATTATCTATATGGTGAAAGGTTTGAAATTTTTATAGATCATAAAAGTTTGAAATATATCTTCTCTCAGAAAGATTTAAATCTCTGTCAGCGAAGGTGGGTTGAATATCTGAAAGATTATGATTTCAGTTTGGCTTACCATCCGGGTAAGACCAATGTGGTTGCTGATGCATTCAGTAGAAAGGCATATTTGAGTCTGATGATGGTAAAAGAATGGAAATTGTATGAATAAATAGCAGAAAATTCACTGTATGTCCCAAGTAGTCATCGGCGAGCAGTGTTAGCCAATAGCGCTATAGAGCCATCATTATATTGGCAAATTGTTGAAACTCAAAAAGCGGATGTAAATTTAGCAGAAATTGTAAAGATGGAGGGAATTACTATTGATGATAATTGTGTGATCAGGCTCAGAGGTAGGTTATTTATGCCAGCGGACAGAGAAGTGAAGCAGAGAGTATTAGAAGAAGCCCATAAATCCCAATACACGATTCACCCAGGTAGCACCAAGATGTATCAAGACCTGAAAAAGCACTTTTGGTGGCCGCATATGAAAAGAGAAATAGCAGAGTTCGTTTCCAGGTGTGCAGTTTGTCAACAAATCAAAGCAGAACATCAGAAACCTGGAGGTTTATTGCAGCCATTACCCATTCCACAATGGAAATGGGATGACATTGCTATGGACTTTGTGGCAGGGTTACCTAGAACAACTTCAGGACATAATGGAATATGGGTGTTTGTTGACAGATTGACCAAGGTCTGCAGATTGGTGGCAGTAAGCATATCCTGGACAGTGGACAGGCTAGCAAGAATTTATGTTGACAAAATAGTTCCATTGCATGGTATCCCGAAAACTATTGTTTCTGACAGGGATCCTCGGTTCACTTCTGGTTTTTGGAGAAGTTTGCAAAGAGTTATCGGCATAGAATTAAGATACAGTTCAGCCTATCACCCGCAGACAGATGGTCAGACAAAGAGGACTATTCAGACAATTGAAGATATGTTGCGTGCATGTTGTTTAGTGTGGAGAGGCAGCTGGGAGCATTATGTGGGCATGGTTGAATTTGCTTATAATAACAGTTATCACACCAGTATTGAGATGGCACCATATGAGGCACTATATGGAAGACCGTGCAAAACACCACTAAACTGGCATGAAGTGGGAGAAAGGCAGGTAACAGGTCCTGAGTTGTTATGGAAAACTACAGAAAAGATCAAATTCATTAAGGAAAAGTTGCAAACAACCCAGAGCCGACAAAAGAGTTATGCAGATAATCAACGAAGGCCACTTCGATTTGAAGTTGGGGACTACGTTTTTCTGAGAGTTTCCCCTACTAAAGGTGTTCTGAGATTTAGCAAGAAAGAAAAGTTGAGCCCGAGGTATGTGGGGCCCTTCCAAGTGTTAGAAAGGATCGGAGAGACGACTTATAGAATTGAATTACCAGCATATTTTGCAAATGCTCATGATATTTTTCATGTCTCCATGTTGAGAAAGTACATTGAAGATCCGGCACAAATTGTCAGCTATCAAGATGGTGATTTGAAACCAGACATGTCTATGCTAGAATATCTAGTGCAAATCACAGGCCATAAGACACGAAAGTTAAGGAATAAAGAAATTGAATTGGTAAAGTCAAATAGGAGAACAGGCTGGGAGGAGAGGATACCTGGGAATTGGCCGAAGAAATGATTAAGTCGTATCCTTATCTGTTTGAGTAAGCCTTTAAATCTTTTTAGATGATAGTACCTGTTAATGTGTTTAAATTTTTGGATGCTTAAATTGTGTTATGAATTTCGAGGTCGAAATTTCTTTTTAGATGATAGTAATGTAACGTCGCGAATTTTTCGGATCCATGTGGATCTTTTATTTAGTGTTTGTGGTGGCCAAAGTATGGCCAATGTGGTGTGTTTTAGGTTTCTACGTAGGTTTTTGGGGCTTACTGGGCAAGTTGTTTGGGCCCACAGTACCCCTCAGTTCACTGTTTATGAACGCAACAAGGAGGGACGCCGCGTTCTGAACGCGATGGTTCTGCATGTCGTGTTCCTGTTGCCGCCCAAAGGCACTGATCGTCTGCATGTGCACCGTGTGTCGCACGTCGGGCGACCTGCAGACGTCAACCCTAAGAAGGCGACACCCAGGTCCATCGCGATCTAGTCGCGACGGAGGGGTCGGTCGCGTTCTTAACCCCAGCAAGCTCTTAAACCCTTGCTGGCCAGACAGAGCTGGGTATGCTCTGTTTGGCCAGGGGGAGAGGTTGTGTGGGCTTCTGGGGGCGACTTGGCGTTGGAGCGAGGTTTTGGGCGTCTTCTTGCCACGAGGATCGTGTGTGGAGAGGGGAAACGCTGGAGGATTGCTGTTCTTCGTGTTCTTCGAGGAGGTAGGATGATTCCTCCCGTTTTTGGGCTATGGATTGCGTGTAGCAATTGTGTAAAGTGTTATTTGTGTAATAACAATAGATATCATGCTAGGAACCTCATTAAAGCATGAAATACGTGAATTAAGGGTGGTTTGCAAGGTGTGGGGTGGTAATCCGGAGGGTGTTCCCCATATTAGGGTTCCTGCCTACGAAGGTGACGGAGCCCCCTGTCGTGACAAGGTCGCGACAGGCCGACCCGTCGCGTTCAGTTTATGAACGCAACACTTCGGGGTGCCGCGTTCTGAAGGCGAGAGAGCACTATGTCGCGACCTCAGCCGAGAGGTCAGTTTGTGCATGGTTTCAGCGGTGTGAATATTCGATTGTCGTTATTCGATGTGTATAGTAATGGAGAACGGTGCATTGGCACTTGTGACGCTCTGGAAGCGTGTTGTTTCCGAGGCTAGCGTACTGTTTACGTAGCTGATGAGTGGCTTACACATTGGCGTGTTGTGCACGCGGTGTGTGTTGAGTTCACGTGTTGTGGGCAGGCTGTACACGAGGTTGATGTGAGATTTCACGTGGTTTGTGCGGTATGCACGTGGTTTCTGTGTGCGTGGTGAGTAGTACGACGCCTGCCATGGTTACCTCCTCAGTTGGGTGCCCTAGGTTCTGTGTGAGCCTGGCTGTTAGCTCGGGGCTTGTCTCAGTACTTGTGTTGTACCATCGAGGTCTGTGTCATCTATCCTGGACACCCTCACTCCGTTGTTGAATTGTACGTCCGGCTGAGGGAAAGACGACAGTAGGACAGCGACTTGAGTTTATGTTTGTCATTGTAGCGCACTTTTAGTTGGGGGTACGGACACCAGTAGACGTCACTGGTCCCCAGCTAGTCCTGTTTCCAGTGCCTCACTCTAGGGAGCTCCGGCCAGAATCCCTAGAAGTGACAGGCATGGGCCTATGGTTGTGTGGTCCACAGGTTGTGGTATTGGATGGCCTCCACAGTTGTTTGTTTGTTCTTGTGGAGCGGCAGCTGGACCTTCCGTCTGTGGCTGCGAGGCTGAGAGGTAGACTTGTGTAGTTTTGTTCGAGTCAGTAGTTGGTGTCACGAACCAGTCTACGTGGCTCGAGTGCGGCGGTCTCTACTTTAGCACGCACACGTGGTTGTGGTTTGCCGTTTATTTATTAATGTTATTTTACGTTGTCAGTGAACGGTAAGTGGTGTTTACAGCTGTAATAGTCTGTTAGCTTGTGATATACAAATTGCTAGCGTAGCCTTCTATTTACACACTTGTGTTGGTTTGTTCAGTATTTTTTTTTGGAGTTTCCCTACTGAGCCAGTGGCTTGCGAGGCTCACCCCTACTCTCAACAGGTGAAGGAGAGGAGGAGGTTTCACTACCGTCTTCCAGTTTGGAGCCGCATCGCGGCGGCGTTGGGCCAGCACCTCCAACAGTGTAGTTCTGTTTCAGTTGTACCTTGGGGTATGCCCCATGCTCTTGTACTTTTCTTGGCTTTTGTTGAAATGTGGCTATGTAGATTCAGTATGAATATATGTGAATTTGTAAATCATATATGTGAATCAATGTGTTCATTTGTATTTCCACGGACATGTGTGGTTTATCCCTTGCGAGGCTATGACTCGATCGCGGGAGGCGGACTCAGGTCAAGCTCGTTATTTGTTTAACGGGTTTGAGCAACGCAGTCCGTCACACAGCTTGTCCTATGTTTCCAGTGCTCTCGGGCCGGAGTCCCTAAAGGTGCCAGGCATGGACCTGTAGCTGTGTGGTCTGCAGGTGTGGTGTTGGTTGGTCTCCACAGTTGGTTGACTTACTTTATGTGTTTGTGGAGCGGTAGCTGGACTAAGTAGTCTGTGGCTACGAGACTGAGAGGTGGTTCTTGTGTTGTGTTGTCCGGATTGGATACTGGCGTCATGAACCAGTAGTCTGTTCCCGTGTGGTGGCGTCGTCCTTTCCGACTCGTGCTTTACCACTGGTTATGGCCTGTGTGTAGTGACTCGTGGTTGAGGTTTTACCCATTGGGGTGTGCCCTGATATTGGCACAATTGTGTTTGTGGTTCCGTGGTGGTACCTCGTGATAGTAGGTACTTGTACCCTTCGTAGGTAGCTTTGTGTTGTGGTACGTTGTGTACCAGCCTCTTCAGGTGTTGAGGTGGACTTGAGTTCTATGGTGGTCAAGTGGTGTGACCTTCCACACGTTGTGTTTTACCCTTCTTTGGGTAAGTTTCCGAATTGTGGTTTAAGTGCGTGGTCGATTGGCTTGCTGATGCCAGTCCTGTTACCCTTCAAGGGTACGTTACCTGTGAAGCTTGTGGCTTAGGCGACCAGTTGTTGTAATGATTTGCCTGTGAGGCTTGTGGCCTAGGCATTACAATTGTTGGGCGGACTAGTGGTACTGTGCTAGTCCTGTTGTCCCTTTTATCTTCCGAGATTTGTGCTAGCCAGTGAAATTGATTATTTAGCTATTATATCATGCTTTGTTGTGAGCATAATACGGTTTGGCTATCGGTGTTGCCAGTGAGACCCTATGTGGTTGATGTCTCTTTAGTTTTGTGTGTTGTTTTTGGGTGGTCCCTACTGAGCCTGTGACTTGTTGAGGCTCACTCCCCTACAGTTCTTTTCAGAGCTTGCCATTTTTGTGGCTTGCGACGGCGTTGCGACAGACTTGTATCACCAACAGTAGAGTTAGTCATGTTGTGTGAGCTTGTGCTCCCTCGGGGTATGCCCCGGATAGTTGTACTTTTCTATTGGACATGTAATAATGTATTGGGACAGTTGTAAATTGTTATATACAAGTATGAGCACATGTACTTTCTTGTGTATTATACTGGTGTGGTTGTCTTTTATATTCTTACTGGACACGTGTATGAGCTATCCCTTGCGAGACTTCGATCCGATCGCGGGAGACGGACTTGGATATGGAGCCTTATTGGGCATAATTAACTGGGGTCGTTACATTTGGTATCAGAGGATGGTTCAGTTAGAATATGAAAAGACATTGAAGTTACAATGTCCCAAGACATGGTTTAATGTCCACTGCTGGTAGTAAGTCTGCAGTTTTGTGTGCTTTTTAGTACAGTTTTCGCGTGAGTTATTGATATGTGAATTGTATGTATGGTTGGTTAGTGTGGCAGTTGTTAGTAATGACAGAGACATGGTGTGGTTAGTGGTATTGTTGAGTGGTTATACCAGTGTGCCAGTCTGCAGTTAAAATGTAGTCGTTTAAAGATTATCAGTTATAGGAATTGAAAAGATTATTGAACTTGGTTATGATAATCAGAAAGGGGAGAGTAGTATTCTGGAAAGGGTATGTCTGAAGTATTTTGGTAAGAAACAGAGTTGGCAGAGACAGGTATAGGGTAATGATATGGTAAAGAAGTAGTGAAACAGTGTTAGTAATGAGGAATAAATTAGTGCGTGATGAGGATTGTTAAGTGTGTGAATTGTAGTTGAGAACATTAGCAAAAGTAATTGTAGTATTTGAGATCTATGTTAATCAGTGTTAAGTAGGGCTGTTCATAATACGGTTCAAACCGTAAAACCGAACCAGCCAATTCGGTTCGGTTCGGTTCGGTTCGGGTTGAGAGGTCTGGCGGTTCAGTTCCGTTTTGCATTGGAAAACCGAACGAACCGAATATATATTAAATAATAATATATATCAAAAGGGAGAGCGTAGCCCAGTGGGCTAGCGCCTCCCCATTCCATGGGCTGACCTGAGTTCGAAACTCAGGTCCGCCCTCTGGGCTTTAAAATCTGTGGTTTTTTTTTTAACGGTTCAAACCGAACTGAACCGATTCGGTTCGGTTTGAAATTAATTTCGGTTCACCCAAAAAGTGGGATGAACCGAACCGAACCATGTTCACCCCTAGTGTTAAGGGACAACCTGGAATAATAATGTGATTAGGGTTATGGAAGGTTTGGAATAACTGTGTGAGACAGTTCAGTTTGGGATGAGGTACTGGTAAACAAAGGAGCAGAGATGTGTGGCAATCAGATTAAGTGTACTTTGTGATTAATGATAGTTACAGTAAAGAGTTTGAGAATAGTGTTGTTGTGAATAATGAAGATAATGGGAAATTTGTTGTAGAGATCCATGTAAGCATGTGCTGAGGTGACTAGTTGGGTGAAGAAAGAGTAAATGAAGAATAGTGTGTAGTTGGACTTTTTCGAGAATTTTACAAGAAAGATATTCATTTGATAAGTGGCAGTTTGTGAAGATTCCACAAAATGATTTGTAAAGAATTACAGTGTTGAAGATAAGATTAGTAATGTTAAGCAGTTGGATACAGTTTGTGGAAACAAAGTGGTAAAGTTTGTGTCAGAAAAAGATTGAGGTTAAAGTTAAGAATAATTGGAATAAGTTAGAACTATGTAAGTCGGAATAGAAAGAGAAGAATCAGTTGAGAAGCAGTTAAAGAATATCGAATTGAGAGGAACAACAAGGCAGATTGTGAATGGATATTTGTGAATGTGCTGTAACAGTGAAATTGTTTGTATTTGGTAGTAAAGCAGTAATGTAGAATAAAGGAATCAGGCAGAATAAGCTATTGTGTTTAAAGGAAATAGTTTTAGTTTATGGCTATGGCAGTATTTTAAAGAAAGATGATTGTATAATAAGAAGGATTGCAGTGTAAATGGCACAGTGGGATTGGTCAGTTAGTAGAATAATTAAGAGAAATACTTTGCAGAAACAATATTATGCGGTTGGCAGTATTATGATCAGATGAAGAAAGAATGTGGCAGATTATAGAATAATGATAATCAGATGATTCAAGAAATGTGCAGTAAGAATTTATGCAGTAGAATATAGTAAAGTGATCCAGATGAATAGATGAATTTTGTTATAAAGGTATTTCTAGAGTTTGATGTAAAAGTCACAGCAGATCAGTTAAAGAATAGTAAGCAGATTAAAGTATGACAGAATAGAGCGGAAAGAATAGGAATGTAGCAACTCCGAATTTTTAAAAAAAATCTTAAATAAAACAAAAATTTAATTAAATAAATTTGATAAATATAATTAAATTAGAATAAAGAATGATTAAATTGAAATAAAGAGAATTAAATCAAAACTCATTAAGCTAAAATAAAAGATGGGTTATAGTGGTCCAAACATAATAGAGTGGCCCAATTGAGAAGAGCCCATCTTGGGATGGGAGATAATTAAGTTAAATTTGCAATAAAAATAATAATAATTAGTAAAGGGTTAAAATACTTATTAATTAACCCATATATATCCTAAAAGGGAGCCCTAGACTTACCCAAACTCCTTACCCACGAAATTAAGCCTCTCCCCAATTCTATTAGGTGATAAATGAGAGAAATATAGAGATAAATATAGAAATTCGGAGTTTTATGAAAATAGGAGTTTTAGAAGTTAGGACTCTTATAGCTAGTCACTACACCCCTCAATTCGTCCCTACCAACCCATAGAACGTGCTGGAGCTTTGGAGGATGAAGAGAAGGGCTGAGGATGAAGGAGCAAGGAGGAGAAGGCTTGGAGCAAGGAGATTACACCATCCTCTTCGTCATAAACCCTAGGTCTTCTTAACAACAAGAAAATGTAGGCAATCTCTCAAGCACAAATCACATAACTTCGGCCATAGGTAGCCCATACATCTATCTTTGAAAGCCCCATAATTTCCTCAATTTTGTTGTTCCATGAGAGAGAATTAAATGCTCAAATCTCTGTCATCATCATGTACCCAAACCTTCATGTTTGCTTTCAATCCATGAAGATACTTGATCCCATGCCACGAACTTTTATCCTAGATACTGCATGATGTTAGGATTCTAATGAATCTATTTCCCTAATTTTCACTATGTATCCGTTGCTAATTAAATCGTTTTCCATGACTGTGCATGTTTTAGGTCACCAAAATGTAACCTAATTAAAGCAGCCCAATGCTCGTTTATTTTCTAATTCCTCATGCCTATTAATACATCTATAAGTCTAGTTTCATTTAAATTTGGTTTCATGATTTTTGGACTTGTGTGCGATTTACTATCGATTTTTGAAGAGACCTGTAGCATGTATGGAAGGAAGGAACCCAACCCAAAAAGAGTTGATTCCCCTTTTTGGGCTCGGGGCGCCTTCTAAAATCGCGACGGCCCGACCCGCCGCGATTCCCGATGGCTCACCCAGGACCGGCCCGGTTCATCTGTCGTGACCGGCCGCTGTGTTGTGATCTAAAATGCGACGGGTACCCCCGTCGCGATTTCAGTAATGCAGCCAGAACCTAAAATTGCTCATATGCCCCTGTTGGTTATATTATTTAACCCATGTTTAACCCTAATCATGCACTGTTATGAACAGTATTGATCCAATTATTAAAGTTTGATATTAATTACATGAAATTCATTAATTAAAAGCCATATGCACGATCATACATGCTCTCATGATTTCTTTACACTTGCACACACTAAACATTAATATTTGCCATTTGACCTTGTTAAATTACTCAATAATCTATCTGGTAATTAAGTGTAATTGTTTCACTTAAATTCCCTATTATTTTAAATAACACTTGTCTTTTTTATTCGCGTGATTTGTACATCGTTATCGCGTCCCTCTGCCTTTGAGTACTCGAGGCAAGACGGACAACATTTCGTACACACTTTCTTGGCATGGACCACCTCTCCGTTGGGAATACTCCTGACTAGACCAGGACTCCTTGTCAAGGCCTCCGTAAGACTTCTTGGCTTTGGCGCACATCCATTACCGACGAGCTGGTTGTACCCTTAAAACCCTTTACACCTTCGGGATCAGTACGATCCAAACGGCCTTAGTGTGTTTCCTTCTTACTTGGGATCAATCCGGACCATCTAGCCTGTGTACATATCAAGGCTAATGGGCGGTTGTGACTTCTACTGGACTGTCGGCACTCGACCTAGTGCTGTGCAACTGTTACTATCGACTATTTAACGTTGTTTTACGAATAGTCCCTATTCTTATCTACTATCTTTATCCTCTCATCTGTTCACTTTCTCTATACTCTCGTCTATTCATCTACTATTCTCATCTATTCTTGGTACTCTATTTGGCCATCTATATGATTGTCTAAGATAAGAAACATGACTATGCCAGTGCAATAGGGCCCGATCTGGTCCTGGGGAGAGCGCTCGAAAAGTGTCATTTGCCCATGGGAGTTAAAATGATCAGGATGTTGGCAACATCCAGTGCCATTATGCTATCAAGATTTAATCTATGACAATCAATCAGTGCAATCAATACAAGTGCTATCGCTACTAGTGCACCATTGTGCATTTTACGTGCTATATCGTTACATGGTCATTCCATTACCATACTTGTTGTGTTATTTTCCATGTTCAAGTGCTATTGTTCCCTTGTTATCATTACTTTGCTCTACATGCTACATGACTATACTCTCTTAGTTACCCTGCCTTTAAGACATCAATCATCAAAGCATGCTGTTCATACGAGATATTAAGTCCTACTGGGCGATTATCGCTCATCTTGCGTTATTATTTCATGTGTTTCAGGTGAGTCTGATGGGGAATAGAGGATGATGCTCAGGAGTGACCCGTTTCGATAAACCACTGCTTATTAGATATTTAGTTAGTCATCAGTTAATCAATATGTAATAGTTTGAGTTTGAATATAAGTACTCTAGGCCCTAGTTTTGACTCTGATTAGAGAATGTAATAGTTAGATGATGAATTATTAATGAAGTTGGATTACATTGTCTTTATTCCAATTTGTGCAATGGTTTGATGTTATTTTATCGCTCGATATTATTTAAATAACTGTAATTCCGCTCCGATTCTGCATCAGAGCGTTACCAGGAATGTATGGAAATTGAAATTGTTAAAGCCAATAGATTGTAGAATATAGAAAGGAAAAATGTGATCAGTTAAGCAGCAAAGTATTTTGGGTCAGATGGCACCTGGTGAGAGAGAGAGTTTGGTAAAGTTAAAGATGAAATATGTGCATAATTAGTTAAGCAGTTATGTTTTCCTGATCCGAAAGTACAGTGTCACAGCAATAAGAATGGAAATTGTGAAGAATTATGAGTTTAGTTGTTGAGTCAGTCAGAGAATATTATTTGATGTAAGGTAAGTATGTAAAGAGTAAAGCATATCAGTAGTAATATGTCAAAATTCAGTGTGGCACAGATAAAGTTGAAGTATTAAAGGAAGCAGTGCAGGCATTCAGGTATGTTTCCCTAGTGATAATTAATGGAATAAGATGATTTGATAAATAAGTAAAGTTAGAATTGAGTCCGGCTAGAGTCAGAGTAATAATGGAAGTGGAAAGTAATTGGAAATAGTAGTGGGAGAAAAATTTATGAAATGTTTTTCCTACTATACGGTGTAATCAGAGTGGCACAGCGGAAGCATGGAAAGCAAGAAAGATTTAACATTCACAGGTTATCCGAAGTTTGAGGTTTTTGCACAGTTGGATAGAGAGGCAGAGATTTTTAGTCGGATATGAGTTAAGGCGGTATGAGCAGAATGGTTTAAAGAGGCATGGAATTCAGTTATGATAATTTGAATTTCTTTAAGAAGCTGACAATTAAGAATATGAATATAGATAAGGCACAACAGCAGTAGGCAATATCAGTAGGGGTGTAAACGAGCCGAGTTGAGCCGAGTAGTATGCTGCTCAAACTCTGTTCGTTAACTTTTAATCGAGTTTGAGTCGAGCTCGAGCTATATCGAGTATTGAAAATACATGTTCAAACTCGGCTCGTTTAAATATTCTCGAGCTCGAGCTCTTAACGAGCTTAATTGAATTTGCGAGTTCGTATATATAAGTAAGTCCAATCTAATCTATAAGTAAAAAATTGATCGTTATTTATCTTATTTCAAGCTCATATCTTAATAGTTTTGATATGTTACTTAATTTAACTATTTTAATATAATGTTTGAAATATATTCATAATTTGTCACAAGTAATATGAGATTAATAGATAGACCCGCAAGGGAGAGGGTTGGTGCGCGACAAAGTAGGGGCGGTGCTACAACTCCCCTTCGCACACTGCCGAGAGCTCCCTTTCTGCACCGTCGGTGACGGTAGGCGGCCGCCGAGAGCACCTCGGCCCCACCGGGGGGCTTCTCTACTACGCAGGTCGGTCTCAGGAGGAAGAAGATGCTTGATATGTTGGGGGCCTTGCAACACTAAAATTTGTGTTCATGCCCCTATTTACATGATTGTGTATATACAGCCATTTACATAATTTGTGTATATATACTGTGGATTTAGTCTATGACATTTAAGCCCTCATAAATATTTTATATTGTAATAATAACTGTATAAAAACAAATAAATATTTTATATAAATATATACTTATATATTTAAAGAAATATTTAAATGAAGTGTTAGCGAGTATTTAGACAAGCTCTTAACGAGTATTTAATCGAGCTCTTAATGAGTTCTTAAACGAGCTGTTCACGAGTATAATCGAGCCGAGCTCACATGTGTTCAGACTCGGCTCGTTTATGAATCAAGCTTTTTTTTTTGTTCAAGCTTGGCTCGTTAATTAAATAAACGAGCCGGACCGAGCTTTTATCGAGTCGAGTTTCGAACTACTCGTCGAACGTATCGACTCGTTTACACCCCTAAAATCAGGTAGTAATGATGAAAGGCACCGAGAAATTTGAGACTTTAAAGGTGGTTTTATATGGTAGAGCATTTAAGGATGGCAGTTCATGATAAGAATTTCAAGCAAGAGAAGCGGCCCAGAAAGAAATGTTGCAAACACAGCCGGAAAAATGTGGAAGTAGTTGAGTCCAAGGAGATAAAGCGCCAACACAAAGTAGAATCGCCTACAGTTGAAAGGTAAAGAAAAGTAGATGAAATCACTAGAGCAGAGTAGTTGTGAAATGAATTAAAGAGAAAGGAGAAAACAGAACCGACACAGAAAGAAACAGACTGAGTTAATTAAGGCAGAATGATCTGAAAGGCAAGTGCAGAGGAAGTGTATCCTACTGTTCTGAATATGGCTTATTTCTTTTAGGTGATAGTCGGTTATCGTGGTTTGTTTTGAATGTCGAGGACGACATTCCTTTTAGGTGATAGTAATGTAACGTCGCGCATTTTTCAGATCCTCGTGGATCCTCGCTTAGTGGTTGTGGAGGCCGGTGTGTGGCCAATGACGTGTGTTATAGGTGTTTACGCAGGTTGTGAGGCTTTGTGGGCCAGCAGGTTGGGCCCAAGCGCTCATAGGTTCTCTATCTGTGAACGTGATAGGGCCTGGCGTCGCATTCTAAACGCAACGGTCTTGAGTGTCGCGTTCTAGTTGCCGCTGCGGAGCGGTCTTCGCCTGCATGTCCACCGCGTGTCGCGCGCTAGGCGACCTACTGATGTTGACCATGGGGAGGTGACGACCTTCTCCGTCGCGTTTAGGTCGCGACGGTAGGGTACATCGTGTTCTCAACTGTGATGCATTTTTAACATAGGTCAGCCAAACAGAGATCCAGTAAGCTCTGCTTGGCCAGGGAGGAGTTTTAGCTGAGGTTTTCGGGCGATTCAGGGTTCTGGAGGTGTTTTCGGCGTGGTTTCTCCGCGAGAGCATTGCCCAAAGTGGGGGAAACGTCGGGTGGTTGCCATTCTTCACGAGGTAGGGAGTTTCCGCCCCGTTTTACATTGTGAATTGCATGTGAAGCATGAATAGCTTGTTACTCGCTTTATAAATGATAGATACCATGCTAGGACATTGAGTAGAGCATGAAAAATGGGTTTTTACATCATTTTATATGGTTTGTGTGGAAGATCTGGAGATGGGATCCCGGATTAGGGTTCCTGCCCATGAAGACGACGGACCCTCCTGTCGCGTTTTGAATGTGACAGGCCGACCACTCGCGTTTAGCTTCTGAATGCGACCTATTGTGGTATCGCGACCAGAAGGCGACGAAGGACCCTGTCGCATTAAGGGTCCCGAGGGTTGTATGCTTGTGCACGGTTATGTCGTTATCAGATTATCGATATGTGTTCTGTATGGCATTGGTAAGCAGTGCATTGGCATCTGTAGCGCTCGAGAAGCACATTGTTCATGTGATTTGAGCACTGTGCATGTGGTTTGTGTGTGCATGACGAGTAATACGATGCCTGTGTTCATTGCGATTTAACTTCTGTGGTTAGTTTGTGGTGATTGGGCAGTGAGGTTCCAACGTGAACCTAGCCTCGGTCCTTTGATGTCATTTATAGGTTATTTAAGATGGTTTAATTAGTAAAGCATGTGTAGGGTTAAGAGTTAGTGTATGGCTATTAAGTGGTAGTATATATTGTGTTTAATATGGCAATGGAGGTCATGAGATGATCAATGATAGGCTAGATCATTATTGGTTAATGTGGTTCTTGTATGTGTCTGTGTAGGCTAGCTCATAGATCACATAGTGACCGGGGACAAGCTATTCCTGACACTTGTACCATGGTTTGTAATAAAGATTATATATGTATGTATCGTGGTTTGTGTGTTGCCGAGTTTGGTGGTCCAGCGCCTGTTCTGGAATACCTCTTCAGTCGGGTACCCTAGGTTCTGTGTGAGCCAGGCACGTGTGTTCTGTTGTGCCCAGGGCATGTCCCGGTACGGTGTGTACCACAGAGATCTGTGTCGTCTTCTTGGGCATCCTCACTCCTATGTTTGAGTTGTACGTCCGGCTGAGGGAAAGACGACAGTGGGGCAATGACTTGTGAGAGTTTGTGTTTGGTCGCTTGTAGCGCTAGTGGTTGGGGGGACGAACACCAGTAGACGTACTGGTCCCCAGCTAGTCCTATGTTTCCAGTGCCTCACTTTAGGGAGTTCTGGCCGGATTCCCTAAAGGTTCAAGCATGGACCTGCAGCTATGTGGTCTGCAGGTGTGGTGTTGGTTGGTCTTCACAGTTGGTTGGCTTACTTTGTGTGTTTGTGGAGCGGTAGCTGGACTAAGTAGCCCATGGCTACGAGACTGAGAGGTGGTTCTTGTGTTGTGTTATCTGGGTTGGATACTGGTGTCATGAACCAATAGTCCGTTCCCGTGTGGTGGCGTCGTCCTTTCTGACTCGTGCTTTGCCACTGGTTATGGCCTGTGTGTAGTGACTCGTTGGTTGAGGTTTTACCCATTGGGGTGTGCTCTGATATTGTCACAATTGTGTTTGTGGTTCCGTGGTGGTACATCATGGTAGTAGGTACAGTACCCTTCGTGGGTAGCTTTCTGTTGTGGTACGTTGTGTACCAGCCTCTTCAGGTGTTGAGGTGGACTTGAGTTCTATGGAGGTCAAGTGGTGTGACCTCCACATGTTGTGTTTTACCCTTCTTTGGGTAAGTTTCCGAATTGTGGTTTAAGTGCGTGGTGGATTGGCTTGCTGATGCCAGTCCTGTTACCCTTCGTGGGTAGGTTACCTGTGAAGCTTGTAGCTTAGGCGACCAGTTGTTGTAATGATTTACCTGTGAGGCTTGTGGTCTAGGCATTACAGTTGTTGGGCGGACTAGTGGTACTGTGCTAGTCATGTTGGTCCATTTTATCTTCCTAGATTTGTGCTAGCCAGTGAATTGATTGTTTAGCTATTATATATCTGCTTTGTTGTGAGCATAATACGGTTTGGCTATCGGTGTTGCCAGTGAGACCCTATGGGGTTGATGTCTCTTTAGTTTTGGTGTGTTGTTTTTGGGTGGTCCCTACGAGCCTGTGACTTGTTGAGGCTCACTCCCCTACAGTTCTTTTCAAGGCTTGCCGTTTTTGTGGCTTGCGGCGGCATTGCGACAGACTTGTATCACCAACAGTAGCGTTAGTCATGTTGTGTGAGCTTGTGCTCCCTCGGGATATGCTCCGGGTAGTTGTACTTTTCTATTGGACATGTAATAATGTATTGAGACAGTTGTAAATTATTATATACAGTATGAGCACATGTACTTTCTTGTGTATTATACTGTTGTGATTGTCTTTTATATTCTTACTGGACACGTGTACGAGCTATCCCTTATGAGACTTCGGTCCGATCGCGGGAGACGGACTTGGATATAGAGTCTTATTGGGCATAATTATCTAGGGCCGTTACAACAACCAACTGAGCACGCTTACTTCAGAGTTCTTTTCCTACTCGAGCTCTGAAAATGACTAGTCCGAGTTGTTGGTAGTTTGTTGATTTAGTCTATTTAACATATTCTTATATGGGGTGTTACAATCTATCCCTCTTATATAGAGAGGTCGTTGCTATTCACATATAGCACACAATCAAACCCCATGCATGCAGGATTCTAGAGGTGGCCCCTTCAAGAGCTGGCCTCCCACTATATAGCACTTTGTGCCATTATGGCCTCAAGAGGTGGCTCCCATAGCGTAGCACTTTGTCCTGTGTGGCACTTAGTTCCTACACTTCTGGCTGGACAGTCTCTGATACCATTTGTGATGACCCAACCAACAAACTAGCCCAACTACCATACTAGTTGGTACTTCCCAAGAAGGTCACCCATCCTGGGACTACTCCCAACTGAGCACGCTTAACTTCAGAGTTCTTTTCCTGCTCGAGCTCTGAAAATGACTAGTCCGAGTTATTGGTAGTCTGCTGATTTAGTCTATTTAACATATTCTTTTATGGGGTGTTACAATGGTGTAAGGCCCTCGAATTTTGTCCTCATATGTTAATTTAATTATGTGCATATAAATATATATGTTTATTTCTATGCATATAATATAATTATGTAATTCTGTGTATATATATTTATTAAATTCTATGCATATAGTATTAATTATTACTGTGCATACATGTTGTTTGATGGTTTCTGTATTTCTGCCAAAATTCTAATTAACGTCAATATCTCTTGACGTTAAGAGTGAGTCAACGACAACAAGTGTGTCGTTTACTGTCTGATTGGAAGATATCGACGTCAACATTTATTAATGTTGACTTCTGGTCAACGACAATATATTGGCCGTTTACTTCACCAGTTATGTTGCGTTTCTAGATCTGGAAACTGCTATGTTTTCTCCGGGAGTCGAATTGTGAAACGTCCCAACGGGCAGGTTTCCTAATTCCAAGCCTGACTACGACTCCTATTGCCTATATAGCTGAGTCATCTCTCCAAAGAGAGGGATTTTTATCACCTAGGGTTATTTGGGGTTTCGGGGAGAGAAAAAGAGAGGGTTTGAGAGGGTGGATCGGCCAAATTGCTGACTGTTCAAGGTTGGTGTTGTGAAGAAGAAGATACCCCAACCTAAGAGGAAGACCCTTGACGAGGAGATGAACGTCCTCAGTAAGCATACCTTCATGACCACCCTGGACATCCATTAGTTCCTGATGTTGTTCCTCTTCACTTTCCTCATCTTCGTCAGTGGCTTCCTCTTCTTCCGACTCTTGCCCTTTGAGAGTTCAGGTGACTCTCCCATCTACCATCTTGTAGCCCATATGATGGGCAGTGGTAATGTCATAGGCATTCCTTGTCTTGAGGGTGACAAGTTCACCCGCAATGATTTGAATTCCAACAAAGGACAGGAGGGAAGTAATGGGACATGCATATGGCATTGACCTCTTGGGGTTGTTGAAGCATTGCTTAATAAGGTCAAGCATTAGGTTGGGAAAATTGATCTGTTGGCCCTGAAGGAAGTAGTGGAACAAACTTTTGTGGACTTCGGTGACAAGTTCCTGACTTCCATCCTTAGGAGCGACGAGGGTATTGAAAATATGATGGATCATCATGTGGAGTGGTGGAAAAGTGTTGGCATTAAGTTTGACAAATTCCTTGGTGGAGTCATAGGGTTGTTGGGTAATGAGAGTGAAGTACGCAGAGGCATTGAGATGGGTAAGAAGGATACCAGCCCCTGAGTTAAGAATCTGCAAAGCACGGCTGAGGAGATTTGTGGTGATTTTGAAAGGAGTACCTTTAACAGTGGTGTATAGGCCCTCATTAGGAGTCATACTCAGGTTGTTGAAGAACTCAGAGACTGCAGTTGGGGAGTACTGCTTCTGGGACTGTAGAAAGGTAGTCCAGCCCTGGGTAGCAAGAGGATTTCCATGCCCTTGAACATGTCCTCCAGAGAAGAGAAATCAATATATCGAGGCTGGATGAACTTCTTGAAGACACCACGAACCCTGGTCAGTTGCAGGTCCGGGGGAATGATGAGCTCGGGGTTATGATCGGCCCGGTGCTTGCTTCTACGCTCTGCTAGAGCCCTAGAGCTGTCTTCGGCGTCTTGCAAGGAGTAGCGTTGACGAGAAGCAGTCATCTTCCTCCGAGTAGCCATGGGGGATGTGAGGGAGAGGGATGAGAAGAACAGATGGACCAGGAGGAGGAGGAGAGACAGAAAAGCATGAGCAGAGGGAGAGGATGGAGAGAGTGCGGTTGAGGAGAGGAAGGGGTGGATGTTTAAAAGAGGAAGGGAAGCAACGTTTGAGGGAAGGTGATGGGTGAAGGATCGTGGGCCAGCCTTTAGGGCTATTTACAACCCATTTGAAATAGAAAGGGCCCACAAGAACCGGACAAAATGTGAACCGGTTGAAGTTCTGGACGGATCAGAATTCCATCTGTCGACAGGCGCAAGGCATCTGTCGATAGATGCTGAGAAGAATTGTCCAGAAATGGATTTTGACATAATTGAGTGCAAAATGAGTGTTCATATGAAATCTTAAGTTGGAGAACTATGGTATACACTCATTACAAAGTGTCATACACAATAGTATTAACACATTTCATTTTACACAATGGTTCGGAGATAATAGTCCGGGAATCTTAAGTTGTAGCATGTAGAAGACACCTTACAAAAAATATATGAATATAAGATAACCCATTGAATAAAATCGTTGAAGAGTTACTTATTTCTTGGTGGTGTGATGTTCAGTTGATGCTTGAAATTAATATTCAAATGAGCATTTGACAAAAAACAAGCAATTTGATCTTGATTAAAACCATGGAGGCTTCACTTTATTCCAGCTTTACATGAATGTTCATATTTCTTTGGGGTAAGTGGTAGTTAAGTTCACATTCACCTTTTGACGTGAAGGTGGACATTTGTGATGCCCGTGCCCCCAGTTACTCAGTGTAGGTAACCATCATACCATTTTGCAGAGTTGATAGTTGAACCTTTTGACACGAAGATAGACATTTGTGATGCCAATGTCCCCGGTTACTCAGTATGTGACCTATCATTGCTCTGCCTTTTCCCCCGTTTTTTTTAATTGTTTAAGAAATAGGTAGCTTTTCTCCTCTTGTTGATTGAAACATCAAGTTCAAGGAATGATTGAGGTCAAAAGCCAATGGAGAGCATTAATTCCAAGAGTCTTCTTACTTGCCAAACCATTTTAGAAATAAGAGTATCCACAAATAAGTTATTCAATAGAGTTGTGTTAAGGCCATTATATTTGTTCAATGTGTTCTAGATGATACAACCTAGACTCATACACAGAGTATTATTTCAAAATCATGGTGATTAAGTCAATGTCTTTGCTACTATGTGAGTATGAAATGTTGTAATTAAGTATAAGTTGCCAATTCTCCCTTTTAAAAGAGTAATGAACAAACTCATTGAAAGTAGTGGACAGCTGAGGAGAATTCACAGAAGTTATGCATCTGCCACAGCTGAATATGTATGTCGACAGCTACTGCGAAACAGTAAGAAGTCAGTACTGGAAAAGATGATATGTCGACAGCTGACTTCATGTCTGTCGACAGCTACAGAAAAGGCATATTTGAAGCTTTGGATCAAGGAACATTTGGACCATCTGAAAGGGATATGATGACAAGATGATTATGAAAGATTGTCCCTCAAGCAGCTCACTCAAAAAATCTTTTTGACTTACTCCCCCATAATGTATGCATGGTATGTGAAATAAGCATTCAAACAATTTCAGACATATTCATGCCAAGCAGTGTGCACAAAGAGGAAACATCCATGAGCAAGTATGCACCAACATTCCATTCATTTGAAGAGAGAAATGTGCCAAGACTGAAGAGGCCAATTAATTTGTTTTTGAGGTTTTAATTTTCTTATGACCTTTATGTAGAAGAAGACTATTGATACTTGGCGGAGGATTTTTTCTCATGCATAATGATAGTTTCCGAACAAGTCTGAATTGTCCTTCCACATTTCACCATTTGATATACCACATAGTCACCACACAAAAATGTCATTTATTCTTGAATTTAGCATTAGTTTCATTGAAGTTTGCATAAGCCCATTTCTCTTCTCAGTGATGTAAACCTGTCTTCTGACAATGGTTTTGTGAAGATATTAACCACTTGTTTTTCAGTTGGAATGAAGTTAAGTTCCAAGTTCTTGTTGGCAACCTCATCTCTCAGAAAATGATGTCTTATTTCAATGTGTTTTGTTCTAGAGTGTTGAATTGGGTTCTTTGAAAGATTGATGGCACTAGTGTTGTCACATAGGATAAGTGTGCATCCAATGTCAATGTTGTAATCACACAATTGACTCTTGATCCACAACACTTGAGTTGCACAACTCCCTGCAGCAACCTACTCTATCTCTGCAGTGGAGAGTGCAACTGAGTGTTGTTTCTTGGATGCCCATGAAACCATGCAACCCCTTAGGAATTGACAATAACCACTAGTGCTTTTCTTATCAATTTTGCAACCAGCATAGTCAGCATCAGAATATGAGATTAAATCAAAATTGCAACCAGCTGGGTACCACAAACCCAAATCAAATGAACCTGAGAGATATCTAAAGATCCTCTTTACTGCAATCAAATGGCTTTCCCTTGGACTAGATTGATATCTAGCACAGAGGCAAACACTAAATTGAATGTCCGGTCTACTTGCAGTAAGATAAAGGAGAGAGCCAATCATACCTCTGTATTGCTTTGCATCTACCATTTTACCTTTTTCATCATTTTCCAGTTTTACACTTGTGCTCATAGGTGTAGATGCTGGTTTAGCTTGTTCGAACTGAAATCTTTTCAGTAGATCCTTGACATACTTCTCTTGATTGATGAAGAAGCCATCTTCATATTGTTTGACCGCAAGCCAAGAAAAAATTGTAGGTCCCCCATTAAACTCATCTCAATTCATGTGCACATGTTTTGAAAAATCTTCACACAGTGAGGGTTAGTGGAACCAAAAATAATGTGATCCACATAAACTTGAACAACAATTATATGATTGTGAACACATTTAGTAAAGAGAGTTTGGTCCACTTTACCTCTGGAATAATGTTTACTAACCAAAAGGTTGCTCAATCGTCATACTAAGCTCTTGGTGCCTGTTTCAAACCATAGAGAGCTTTTTGCAATTTAAAACATGGTTAGGTTTGTCAGGAACTTCAAATCTAGGTGGCTGAGATACAAATACCTCTTCTTTGATGTAACCATTTTAAAAAGTAGTTTTGACATCCATTTGAAATAGTTTGAATTTGTTAGAACATGCTATGCTAACAAGATTCTTATTGCCTCATGTCTAGCTACTGGTGTAAAGGATTCTTCAAAGTCTACCCCAAATTCCTGATTGTACCCTTTTGTAACCAGTCTAGCCTTATTGCGAACAACTTTGCCTCTTCATTTAGCTTGTTCCTAAACACCCACCTTGTTCCAACTACTGAGATTTTAGGGTTCTAGAGACTAAGCTCCATACATTATTCCTTTGAAATTGGCCAAGTTCTTCATGCATGGCATCTATCCAAGAATTTTCTTTGAGGGCTTCTTCAATGTTCTTGGGTTCCACTTGAGAGATAAATGCTAAATGACCATGTTCAACAATGTTTCTAAAGTGTGACCTCGTGTGAACTCTATCATTTACATTTCCAATGACATTTTCAAGTGGATGATCTTTTGAGTGCCTGACATTTGTTATTGTGGACTGACCCTGTTGATTTTGGTCTTGAGGATTTTGTTTAGTTTGTTGATCTTCTTCAGGTCTGTCGACAGCCTCTGTTTGGTCTGTCGACAGATGCTTGTCAGCTTGTTCTTCAAGTATGTTTCCTTCTTCTTCATCATACCTGCAAGCATTTGAGTTGTCAGTTTTTGCATGAGTCTCATTAAAGACGAGTCTCTTCCACAGTCTTATTTTTGTTATTAAACACTCTATAGGCTGTAGAGTGTTCAGAGTAGCCTAGGAAAATTCCTAGATCACTTTTGGTTCAAATTTATCTAGATCAACTTTGTCATTATTGTGAATGAATACTTTGGAGCCAAAAATTCTGAAATATCCAATACTTGGTTTCTTACCTTTCAGTAGTTCATATGAGGTTTTCTTCATTACAGGCCTTACCATGGCTCTATTCAAATATAGCATGATGTATTCATAACTTCTGCTCAAAAACTCCTTGAGAGTTGACTTTCCACCAGAAGTGTGCGAGCCATTTCCACCAAGGTTCTGTTCTTTCTCTCCACTACTCCATTTTCTCTAGAGTTATCTTAGAGAGGAGAATTTGTGTTCAATACCTTGGTTCCTGCAAAAGTCAAAAAATAAATTATTGTCAAACTCTCCTTTATGATCAGTACGAATTGAGCATATTTTGTTTGTGTTTCCATGCTCAATCTTGTTAAAGAACTCTTCAAAAAATTTCAGAACTTCATTTTTATGAGCTAAAAATTTAACCCAAGTGAACCTAGTGAAATCATCTACAATGACAAACCCAAAACATTTACCATTAAGACTGTGTTCTTGTAGGTCCAACAAGGTCCATGTGCAGCAGTTCAAAAGTTTTGGTGATTATCGGTGCATTAGATTTGAAAGACTTTTTGGTTTGTTTTCCCTGTGCACATACATCACAAAAGCTCAAATTTTTATTGAAGTGAATTTCAGAAATTCTATTTACCAGTTTCATTCTCATGATCTTGTTCAGAACATTGAAGCTTGCATGGCCTAGTCTACGATGCCATAAAGAGAGTTGATCCTCTTTATTTGCAACAAGACACAAGTTTTTATTTTTAGGTTCATCTACATCAACTAGATAAATGTTATTTACTCTTTTTTCCAGAAAATTTGACACTTCCAGAATTTTTATTAATGATTTGGCATGCTTCTGAATCAAAATTAACTTTATGGCCTTTATCACACAATTGACTAATACTCAGAAGATTGTGATTGAGACCATCAACTAACAATACATTTTCAATAGAGTTAGAAGCATTCTTACTACCTTACCTTTGCCAATTATTTGGCCCTTATTGTTACCTCCAAACACAACTTGACCTCCATCTTTTTCAACTAGCAAACAAAATTTTTCTTTATCGCCCGTCATGTGCCTTGAGCAGCCACTGTCTAAGTACCACTTGTTTTGATTTTGGACTGCTAGGCATTCCTGCAAAAACAGATCAAAAACGAAGTTTTGGTACCCAAATTACTCTGGGTCCCATTCTTTCATTCATGCCAGAAAGTAAATGCTTAGGAATCCACAATTGTTTGCACTTCATCATGTTCAATTTATTCCAGCATTGTAGCTCAGTATGACCAGGCTTTTTACAACAGTTGCATGATGGAGTTTGACTTTTTGAAATTCTTTTATTGTTGTATTGAACTTGTGAATACTTTTGTCCTTATTGTTGCTTGGATGGTTTTGATTTTTCAACTGATTTCTATACCTGTCGACAATTCAATTTTGGCCTTGAATGCCTATCGACAGGTGTTGTTGCTTGTTGACCAGTTAAGTTCTTTTGTTTATTTTTCAGATCTTTGTTTTTAGCATGAGTTTGTTTGCTTACACTTGGACTGTAATGAACAAAGGATGTGACCAACTTTTGTCCAAGTTTCTTTTGATTTTCCGTTTCAAATCTAAGTCCATACCTTGCTATGTTTGACTTAACTCCCAAAACAGCATCAAGATTTTCTTTTCCTTTGACAAATCTTGATAATCTTCATTCTTTCCTTTTAGTTCTTCTTGAACCTCTTCCATCTTCTTCTGAATCTTTTGATTCTCATTTTGATAAGTTTTAACAGATTTATTTAGAGTTTGTTTTTCTTTTTCATTCTCTTGAAGTTTTTCTTTCATGCAATCCATTTCAACACAATGGTTTTCCTTTTCAATTTTCAGTAGCTCTATCTCTCTAGTTAGGATTGAAAGTTGTTCATCATTACTTATGTTATGCATAAGATTGGTGATTTTCTTTTTCAGTGCTTTGTTTTCAGATTTGTATTCACAGAATTTTTCAAATAGCATGGTATATGTTTCTTCCCATTCTTCAACTGTGTAGCTTTCAAAGGAAAATTTACCTCATTGGAGTCTTCACTCCTTGCCATCAAGCACTGGATTTCTTCATCATCAGAACTGTCTTGAGCATTTTCATCTTCATCTTCATCACTCCAGGTTGCCATCATGGCCCTGGGTTTCTTATATGTAGACTTGTTCTTTATTAGTTTCTTTTTGAGTTTTGGGCATTCACCTCTCATGTGCCCCTATTTTTTGCATTTATAACAAACAATCATGTCATTTTTCTTGTTTGTATCAAATTTATTTGAAAAGTCCTTTTTAGGAAGAGTTTTGAAGTTACCTGGCCCTTCCTTTTAAACTTGAGGAATTTTTTGAACTATCTAATTAACATAGCCATCTCATCATTTTCACTTTCACTAGACATTTCATTTTCATCATTTTCTGGTTCAATCTCTTTCTTGGAACTTGATGAGGCTTTATTTGAAGCTTTCAATGCAATAGACTTTCTTGGATTGACCTCAGATTCTTTTCTTTTCAAATTGATTTCATAGGTCATTAGTGATCCTATCAATTCATCTAATTGCATTGTGAACAGGACTTTAGAGTCCTCAATGACAGTGGCCTTAGTGTGCCAAGAGGATGGAAGAGATCGAAGTATCTTCCTCACTAAGTCACTCTCACTGTACTCTTTCTTAAGAAATTTCAGACCATTGATTATAATCATGAATCGTGCAAACATGTCTGGGATTGTTTCTTCATTCTTCATTTTAAACATCTCATACTTAGACACAAGCATACTAGCTTTGGTTTCCCTTACCTCAGACGTACCTTCGTATATCAGTTCCAGTTTGTCCCACATCTCCTTTGCAGATGAGCATGTGGAGACTCTTGAGTATTCCTTCGGATGCACAGCACATTGCATCATGTTCAAGGCGCTCCAGTTCAAGGTTCCCTTGCAAATTTGTTCCCTTGTCTAGGTGTCCTCATCGACAGGAAGCTCATAGGGTCCCTTGCTTACGATCTTCCACAGCTCATAGTCTTGAGCTCTCAAAAATACCTGCATGTGGTTTTTCCAATATGTATAGTCAGTCCCGTCAAAGAAGGAAGGCCTAGACACTGAGTGTCCTTCAGCCAAAAAACCTTTGTTGGTTTCCATCAAACAGAATCTCTCCTGATCGTTAGATCAAGCAATTAAAGTTGTAAAATCGGAGAAACCTCTCTCTGATACCAATTGATAAGTGTGCGGAATTAACTATGACAGTAATCTAGAAGAGAGGTTGAATAGATTACTGCTAATTAATTGCAAACTGAACTTCTTTTTGAGATTAAGACTGACTGTAGAAAATCCTAAAAAGATATGGATCAAGTTTAAACTTAGATGTGTGTGTAGAGAGCATTTAGGAGATTAGCAGTACGAAGGATGTGTGAACAAATATTCGTGCCTAGCATACATCTAACGATGGATCAATGTAAACCATAGGATACAAAGATTTAAGGTGGTTCGGACTACACAACTCGTGTATCCTACGTCCACCGTCCACACACACACACGCCAAACTGCTTATAAAGCGAGTTCAACACAAACACTAACACACACACACACGAGATCTGAGATAAACACGATCTTAGATCAACCACCACACACTTGTGGAATGAGCACAAGGGCTGCTCAAACCAATAATACACACACATGTAAAGGAAATAAAATGCAGGAAGAGTTCAAAGTTGAAGAACAAATCGAATGGTTGAACACTTTAGGTTTTCATCCAGATGAACTTCAAACTTTACGTTGATGAAGATCTGATGATGATGACGAAGCTTGAGACTTGTGGACGAATCTGCTTCAACTTCTCTTCTGAGATGGATCTCTCGTTGATCAGGCTGAAGACTTGAAGTAGAGAAGCAGAGAAACAAAGAAACCTCCTTCTTCTTGTTCTTGGCTTAGGGTTTTGGTGTAGAGGCTGCTTGCTTCGAAAATGGGTCCAAAAGATCTATATATAGGAGTGTCCAAGTCTTGGGATTTGTGAGAGAAGGGACACCCTATAGAGATCACATGTTTGTCACATGTTGTGACTTAACAAGCGTTGTCGACAATGACCATCGACTGTCGACAGGTACTGCAGCACTTGTGTCTTCCAGAACCGGATTTCTTACCTTTAGCCTGGGCTGTCGACAGATGAATTCTTGCTATCGACATGATGAACTGGGTTGTCGACAGATGAGACCTAGCTGTCGACAGGATGAATTGGGTTGTCGACAGATGAGACCTGGCTGTCGACAGCTACTGATTATTTTTGTTTTCCAGAAACCTTTCTGATGAGCATCTTCACTACTTGTCGACAGATGGGTCCAAGCCTGTCGACAGCTGATTGTTTCTTGTGTTTTTCCAAGTCTTTTGTGCTTGAATTGCTTCTTGACGTGTACTTCCATTTTTCACTTACAAAAATAAAGCTTTGAATAAGATCTCATGTCACGTCCCGAGAATTACGCAGCGGATATTATTTCGAAGAATTCGAGTCGATAATTCGAGACGTGGACAGTCGGAAAATAAGCCTCTAGCTAGCACGCACTAAAGTGTATCAACACAACCTCATAATAGGGCCCATATTTGAACGCAATATAAATTGTAATCAAATCTCAGCTCATTATATTTCAAATAGAAACTATTACAGGACTAAGACTCAATGAAAGCAAAAGTACATACTACCTCACTTCCTACTACATTGTTCTAACACTCAAAATAACTAACTATAGATAGACTCATGTTGGAACGCTCTTCACTCGGACGCATTCCCATCCTCGACTTGCTCTTCCTCTTGCACTTCATGGTCACCTAGATTGGGTAAAAGTAGGGAATGAGCAAACTAGCCCAGTAGGATTTATATCTCAATGTGCGGGCAATGATATAAGTGATTAACATTTTAGAACTAGGCAAGTACGATGAATGATATGCAAGTACGAATAAAACTCGTTAAAACATGATATATAAAACAAGCTAGAGAGAGTGATTATGATAGAACGATTTGTGAACAAGATGACAGATCGAACTAGCAATAGATCACTTTGTACGAGTACGCGAGATTTCACTTGATGTCAAGAACGCAAGATATCACTAATTGCATTAAATGCAGGATGGCCATATCACGCAAGCAAGCAAGCAAGATTTCACAAGCACGATCAGTAACACTAATCAGGCACGTAGACACCAATGTACACCAAGAAAAGATCCATCAAGAATGTACACCAGGACACGTGTATGTGGTTATGAATCTATCATTCAACACGCACGCACGATTTTCCCAGCGCAGATGCAACGCCAGTAATCATTATACCCCATGGTTAACAGTATATCTATGACTCGCCGTCATTGGGGCTAGATTGGAGCCCTTGGACACACGTCGTGCCCTGTCAGCATCTCACTTAAATTTTTAAATGTAGATACCCATAGTCATTAATAATGGCCAATGAGAGTTTCAAAACGTAGCATGTGTAATGTCATGTTCATGATGATGATGAGAAGAAGTAATAATTAAATTGAACATGATTTCATGAGAACAATGGTCAAGAGATAAATTCGGCAGCATAACGTACAATTTATACTTTCGTTCAATCTTTACATTAATGGCTTTAGTCTAGTTGTAAGTCACACTCACGAGATTAAGAAGAGAAAGGAAGTGCACGCTATCTCCAGGGAACTTCAATGGTACAACCAACTCGTCGGCCATGTGGGAATCCATGGTCAGAGGAGATTTACGGAGGCCTTGGTGAAAAGGTCGCTAGTCTACCGATTCGGATGACCGGTAGAGAGTTTCCAATTTCCCAAAAAAGGTTACCTAACAGTGCTAGTGTGTAGTGCGGTACGCGTGTCTCAATTCTCAAACCATCGGTCTCAACTCGCAGGAAGCACTTGACAATATAACATGAATAAAACTATGCACTTTAACTCATCATGGTTTGCAAGATTTTATGATAACTCTTATCATTTAAACGTGGAAGAACAGTAGGAAGATTAAATCACAAGTAGCACGAATGGATCATAATATTTAAGGAGCACTTAGAATAGCATTCATGTAATTAAAGCTTTTTAAATGGGTTAATCGCTTTTAAGCCATTAACAACAATCATGTAAGGATTAGACCCAAGACATGCAACTTACACAGTAAATATCATATTTAAACAGATCTTGGGTATATGCGAAAAACTATGCAGGAAAACACTTGGTTTCAATTAAAGTTCTGAGATCGCGACATATCCCTATAAGGAAGACGACAGGTAGTTGTGAAGAACGCGACTGGGGCGGTCCGATTCAGGCAGCATGATCGCGACAACGGTCTTGTCGCAATCAGGTCGCGACATGTCGGGCTGTCGCGACGAGACCTCGGAAGGCGACACATCGAGCCGTCGCATTCACAGGATCTGCGCCTGAGTCCGACTGGGATCTGACATGCTCTTGGTTCAGACTTACCATGTTTTG
This sequence comes from Colocasia esculenta, assembly GCA_014218235.1. Taxonomy (NCBI): domain Eukaryota; kingdom Viridiplantae; phylum Streptophyta; class Magnoliopsida; order Alismatales; family Araceae; genus Colocasia; species Colocasia esculenta. The sequence continues at coordinate 27,258,865 of CM024758.1, forward strand.
ACACAGGAGCGATATTCATGAAACGCCTATATCTCTCTATATGCTGACCTTTAGACAAAACTTTCAACATAGAAAATGTCGAGGACATCTATTGGAAGAACTTTGATGTTGGGGGTTTTACCTAATTCGGTCTTTGCCCTTGTGAAAAACATGAAGAACTTAAGTTAAATGCAACCAGAAAAACGCAGTATCATGCATGACTCTATTACGAAGTTTATAACTCTCAAACTAATGACATTTACACAAAACCTTTAAACATGAAAGATGACCCTAACGACTAATAAAGAACTTTCATGTTGGAGTCTTGACCTACTTCGGTCTTAAATCTCAAGAAAACAGGAATAACCTAAGGCTAACTGCAAACCCGAAAACAAGTATTATGCATGACTCTCTTACGGGCTTCATAACTCTCTAACTAATGAGATTTAGACAAAACGTAAACATGAAAGATGATCGTAACATCAAGTAGAATAACTTCCATGTTAAGATTTTACTCTAATTCGGTCTTGAATCATGTCAAACATATTAAGAACGGGAAAAGCCCTGACAGTGCGCGACTTTTGCAAACGCTTATAAATCAAGATCTACTAAATGAAATTCGATGAAACCAGTGGGAAATGAAAGATAACTTGATGCTCTACACATTGGTATAGGATATGTTAAGGTTTGGCCCGAGAAAACCTACCTTTGGTCGACTTCAAGAGAGTGGTTTGTGCAGGTCGCAGCAGATGAGAAGGGGAGAAGAACGGCTTCTTGTGTCGTTCCACAGCTCCTCAGCCACCAAGAGCTCCTCCACACAACCCTAGCAAGTTCTAAATTCGTTCCTAGGGTTGGGTGAAGAGTATTTAAGTAACCATGGTGTTTAGGAGTCCTATTATACTAGGAAAAGAGGATTTCGGGATTGGCATGTTTGGTTTCCTATTTTTGATGATTCCCTCCTCCCTTTGAGTGTGTGAGGCATTAGGAAACCTCCCCTCATAGTTAGGCACGAATTTGGTTGCCATGAATGCATGATTGCATCACAATTCAACTCTAATTGCCTTTTTTAATTTCAGCTTATTTATGGTTACGAATTTCTATGTATTTTCTAGCTTTATTTGATTTTGGGCCAAATGTTGCCCTTGGCCCAATTATGATAATGGGTCATCAATATATAATGTTGGAAGTCTCTCCAACACTTTTATTTAATTTTGATTGCGTCGTATTTTCGTGTTAACAGTTTTCCGACTTGTTTCCTTATTTAGATAATCGGTCGCAATAACTCTTAATCTAGCCCAAATGATTTTTATTGACCAAATTTCTTGATGGGTCATTATAGGATATTATTTGAAGTCCATTTATGATTTTTGTTTAATTTCCTGACTTGTCCAAGTATGTGTGATAATGATATTTCGACTTATTCATGATTACGATAATAAGTCGCGAAACACTTTAAACTTAGCTAATCCAATTTTTCTTGTCACAAATTTCTTGTGAACGTTTAGTAATAATGTTTGGGTTGATTTATAATTTTTACGGAATTTTCCGATGTGTTTTAGCACATACGATAATAGTACTTGTGTTTTTTTAAATACTTCCGATATTATGGAAATTATTTATTTCCATTTATTTAATTTTTTATGTAATTAAATTTTCGGTGCTACATCTCATGAAGCCATATGTCTTATGCATTTTTCATAGTGTCATGTCATTTTATCACATTTTCTCGTCATCAATTATGTCCATTATTAAAATATTTAAGCATCACTAGAAAAAGTTGATGCTAAAAGGACGAATCATCTCCCAAGACTCATAAATGCTGAGAAACTACAAATGGACTAGAAATTAAACAACAAAAAAAAAAGGATTATGTGACTTCTAATCTTCTGATATGGACTATAAATTAAGCCAATATTCTGACAAAAATTTCTAATTAATTTGTCATATAATAAAGCATAGATATGCACATATATTTAACTAAATTTTAATAAAAAGTAAAGTTAGAGTGAAGAGACTTGGACCTGCACCTCAGCACTGTCTTCGACGGGACCTGCACGGTGCTGCCGTAGTGCGCCGCCGAACATCGTACCACTGGCACTATAAATTAATCCTAGCCTTTCCCACCAAAAATATCACCCCGTCTTCTGCCTGCCCTGCAACGTTCCCGCCACCTCTTTGCGTCTGCCACAGCAACGGAACCGGCGAATCAGGTTCACCCAACCTCCCCTTCTCCGACAGAACCCTAAGAGAGAGAGAGAGAGAGCACCCGGAGCTCGGCAAGATCACTTATCTAGACTTACTGTAAGTGATATCAAGACTTACTATAAGTGATATCAAATATAAGTGATATCAAATGTTTACTGTAACGATATCAAAAGCTTATTGTAAGTGATATCAAAGCTTACTGTAAATGATATGTATACTTATTGTAATGAATGTAAGTCTACATAGGGAAAGACCAGAAGAAGGAAGGTAAAATAGGAAAAAGTTGATGCTAAAAGGACGACTCGTCTCCTAGGACTCATAAATATTGAGAAACTAAAAATAGGGACTAGAAATTAAACAACACAAGAAAGAAAGGATTATGTGACTTCTAATCTTCTGATATGGACTATAAATTAAGCCAAATTTCTAATTAATTTGTCATATAATAAATTGCATAGATATGCACATATATTTAACTAAATTTTAATACAAAGTAAAGTAAGAGTGAGAGACTTGGACCTGCACCACAACACTATCTCCGACGGGACCGCGCGGTGCTGCTGTAGTGCGCCGCCGAACACCGTACCACTGGCCCTATAAATTAATCCTAGCCTTTCCCACCAAAAATGTCTCCCTCGTCTTTTTGCTTGCCCTGCAACGTTCCCACCACCTCTTCGTGTCTACCACGACAACAGAACACGGAGAATCGGGTTCACCCAACCTCCCCCTTCCTCCGACTCCTCTCTTTGATAGGAAACCCTAAAGAAGATAGAGAGAGAGAGAGAGAGAGAGAGAGAGAGAGAGAGAGAGAGAGAGAGAGAGAGAGAGAGAGCAACCAAGAGCTCTCCGGCAAGATCATTTATATAGACTTACTATAAGTGATATCAAAAGATTACTATAATGATATCAAAAGTTTACTGTAAGTGATATCTAAGCTTACTGTAAGCGATATGTACCCTTATTGTAATGAATCTAAGTCTACATAGGGAAAGATCAGAAGAAAGAAGGGTAAAATAGAAAAAAAGTTGATGCTGAAAGGACGAATCATCTCCCAAGACTCATAAATATTGAGAAACTAAAAATGTGGATTAGAAATTACAAAAAAAGAGACTTTGTGTTTTCCAATCTTTTTATATGGATTATAAATTAAGTCAAATATTCTGTAAAATTTTTAATTAATTTATCATATAATAAAGGGAAAATTAATTAGAAGTCCTTGTCAGAGGAGACTTAATTTATAGTCCTTATCAGAAAACCAGAAGTCATATAGTCCTTTCTTTTTTGTGTTGTTTAATTTCTAGTCTCTACTTTTAGTTTCTCAGCATTATGAGTCTTGAAAGACGAGTCGTCCTTTTAGCATCAACTTTTTCTTATTTTATCTTTTCTTCTTCTGGTATTTCCCTATGTAGACTTACATTCATTACAGTGAGTGTACATATCACTTATAGTAAGTTTTTATATCACTTACAGTAAGTCTTCATATCACTTACAGTAAGCCTTTAATATCACTTACAGTAAGTCTTTAATATTACTTATAGTAAGACTTTAATATCACTTACAGTCAGCCTACATATCGATTACAAAAACTTTCATATCACTTACAATAAGTCTTTAATATCACTTACAATAAGTATTTAATATCACTTTTAGTAAGCATTTGATATCACTTACAGTAAGCCTACATATCGCTTATATATAGGAAGTCTTTGTATCATTTACAGTAAGTATTGGTATAAGTTATAACCTACAACTACAAGTTTTTAGAAAACAAAAAAACTTTATTTGTTTGTGAGTGCTAGGATTCGAACCCAGATCTACATAAACTCAACATGAGATACGCTTACTACTAAGCTACAACCACAGTTATGTTACAATATAACATATAATATATTTCATTAAGTATTGATATCACTTACAGTAAATATACACATCATTTATAGTAAGTCTTAACATTAGTACTTATAGTATATGTTAAACTCAATTACAGTAAATATTATTCTCTATTACAATATATGTTTTTCTCTATTATAGTCTATGTTAAACCTCATTACAGTAAATATTATTCCATATTATAGTATACATTAAGTTATGTTACAGTAAACATTATCATTTATTATAGTAAACGTAATTCTCTATTACAGAATAACATACTGTAACATAGCTTAATATATATTGTAACAAAACTTATAACATACATTAACCTACATTAACATACATTAATAATATATATTAAGCTCTGTTACAATATACCTTAACATACATTAATAACATACATTAAGTTTTGTTACAATATACATTAACCTATGTTATTATGTAAAAATAATATAGGTTAATATATTTTAATGTATGTTATTAATGTAGGTTAATGTATATTAAGCTCTATTACAATGTACATTAACTTATAGAATAGCATACATTAACCTATGTTATTCTGTAAGAGAGCTTAATGTATGTTGTAATAGAGAATGATATTTACTGTAATAAGACTTAACATAAGTTGTAATAGAAAATAAATATATATTATAATAGAGAGTTACGTTTACTATAATAGATGATAATGTTTACTGTAACAAACTTAATGTATATTATAATAGAGAATAAAATATTTACTGTAACGAGGCTTAACATATACTATAATAGAGAATAAACATGTATTGTAATAGAGAATAACGTTTATTGTAATTGAGTTTAACATATACTATAAGTAATGTCAAGGCTTACTATAAATGATGTGTATATTTGCTGTAAGTGATATCAATACTTAATGAAATCTGTTATATGTTATATTGTAACACAACTATGGTTGTAACTTAGTAGTAAGGGTATCTCATGTTGAGTTTGTGAAGATCTGGGTTCGAATCTTAGCACTCACAAACAAATAAATTTTTTTTGTTTTCTAAAAGCTTATAGTTGTAGGCTGTAACTGACACAAAGACTTACTGTAAGTGATATAAAGACTTCTTGTAAGTAATATGTAGGCTAACTATAAGTGATATTAAAAGTTTACTGTAAGTGATATTAAATACTTACTATAAGTGATATGAAAGCTTCCTGTAAGTGATATGTAGGATTACTGTAAGTGATATCAAAAACTTACTATAAGTGATATTAAATACTTATTATAAGTGATATGAAGACTTAATGTAAGTGATATCAAAACTTACTATAAGCGTATATACACTAACTGTAATGAGTGTAAATGTATTAGGAAAAAACCAGAAGAAAGAATAGTAAATAGAAAAAGTTGATACTAAAAGATGACTAGTCTTCAAAAACTCATAAATATTGAGAATTAAAAGAGACAACAAATTAAACAACACAAAAAAGAGAACTATTAGCTTCTGATCTTCTGACAGAGATTATAAATTAAATTAATATTTGATAAGATTTTTATTATTTTTTATAATTAAATTATATAGATGTGCATTATTTAATTAAATTTTAATAAAAAGTAAAGTTAGAGTGAAGAGACTTGGACCTGCAGCACTGTCTCCGACGGGACCGCGCGGTGCTGCCGCAGTGCGCCCCGGACACCGTACCACTGGCCCTATAAATTAATCCCGGCCTTTCCCGCCAAAAATATCACCCCCGTCTTTCTGCCTGCCCTGCAACATTCCCGCCACCTCTTCGCGTCTGCCACGGCAACGGAACACGGCGAATCCCCCTTCCTCCGACTCTTCTCTCCGGCAGGAAACCCTAGAGAGAGAGAGAGAGCAACCAAGAGCTCTCCGGCAAGATCCCATCGCCCCCGTTCGGCCTTCCCCATGAACCCCGCTCGCCGCGCCAGCAATGGCCGGTCCCCTCTTGTCCGGAAGCAAAGCCAAATCACCTCCTTCTTCTCCCCGGGGAAGATCCCCAAGGAGAGCCCCATCCCAGCATCCACCCCGAAGACCACCTCCGCCAGTCCGAAGAACCCTAACCCTAACCCGAGCCCCAGCCACAGTCCTGATCCCACTCCGCCGTCCAAGCAGAAGAAGCCCGTATTAATAGTCGGACATACCCCTCTCTCATCCTTCAAAGCCGCGGAACCGGGTTCTGCAGGGAAGCGCTGGAAGGAGGAGGTCGTTGGACGGAGGCTCAAGGTTTGGTGGCCCCTCGACAAGGCCTGGTACGAGGGATGTGTCAAGTCGTTTGATGGGGCCACCGGCAAGCATGTAATTCAGTATGATGATGCGGAGGAGGAGGTTCTGGATCTTGGAGATGAGAAGATTGAGTGGTTGGAGGAGGAACCTCCGAGAAGCTTCCGCCGGTTGCGAAGGAGAATCTCGGTTTCCAAATCAGTGTTGCCTGCTGATGTGTCTTTAGAGGACGAGAACACGGGTGAGGAATCCACAGAAGACGATGATTGGGGCGAGGCTGCTGGAGAGGGGATGGAGGATGATTCGGAGGACATGGAGATAGAAGGAGAAGAAGACGAGGAGGAAGGTAGTGAAAATTTCTTGAGGAGGAGCCGAAAAAGGACTGCAGTGTCTAGTAAACGGAAGAAGGAAGAAGCTGACAAGGTGGACTCTGTTAAGAAGGCTAGGTCTAATGCAAATGTGGAAAAGATTTCACAGAAGTTCCCCATTGGTGGCAGTGGAAGCATGGTCCTCGATGTTTCTATTACCGACATTGAAAGTGAGTATGATCATTGCAAATGTTAGTTTTTGATACTACTGCTTGTCAATACAACGAATATGTTGCAGTTCGTGAATATACACTCCCACCCCATGTACGCAATTGTAGCAAATCTTTGTCAAATTCCGTCTTCGCACTCGTGCTTCTATTCCATTTTTGTTGGGGGTTTCCCGTAAAACAAATTATTAAAGCGAATAAGCATTGGAATTTCTTCAGGGAAGAAAGCATTGGCTAAGCCTCACAATACTGTAACTGATGATGCTGTGGAACGTTTTGGGAAGAGAGAGGTGGAAAAGTTTGGATTCCTCAGAGAGTAAGTACTCAACAAACTGCAAGGCCTGATCTTTTTTCACATTTATTCTTGCTGCATTTCATGTTTTCAGTTTGATTTTGCCTTCCAAGAAAAAATAAACTGTCCCAAGGAACTTTAATTGGTCTTTAGTTTCTTTTGATCAGTTGTTGGCAAATGCATCCATATCTGCTTTCTAGTTGTGGTGGAAAGGTCAGGAAGGCCAAATTGGAGGGCCATAAAATTTTCTAATTGTTCTAGTCAAGAGAATAAATTGGGGATTGGGGATACTGAACTGATGATGCTGTGGAACGTTTTGGGAAGAGAGAGGTGGAAAAGTTTGGATTCCTCAGAGAGTAAGTCTCAACAACCTGCAAGGCCTGATCTTTTTTCACATTTATTCTTGCTGCATTCATGTTTTCAGTTTGATTTTGCCTTCCAGAAAAAAATAAACTGTCCCAAGGAACTTTAATTGGTCTTTAGTTTCTTTTGATCAGTTGTTGGCAAATGCATCCATATCTGCTTTCTAGTTGTGGGGAAAGGTCAGGAAGGCCAATTGGAGGGCCATAAATTTTTCTAATTGTTCTAGTCAAGAAATAAATTGGGATTGGGGATCTAGTCAGAAGAATAAATTGGGGATTGGGGACGATCAAGAGAGAGAGAGAGAGAGAGAGAGAGAGAGATAGAGAGAGAGGGAGAGAAGAGAGAGAGAGAGAGAAGAGAGAGAAGAGAGAGAGAGAGAGAGAAGAGAGAGAGAGAGAGAGAGAGAGAGAGTTGCACCCAGTAGTGACACTGCAACTGATTTACAGCAGCCTGTCTTTGATAGAGTAATTGCTTCCTCTCCAACGTTCATTGTTCTAATCTTCGAAATTACTGACAACTCTGTGTGTGTGAGATCGGTACACACATCCTGCTCTAAATCAGGTAGAGGGTGGGTTGCTCTGTGCGTGAGAGAGGGAGGGGAGGAGGGACGTGGCCATTTATATCACCTGAGACTTTCTCCACTCGAAACTTGCTATTAGGGGACAGTTAGCAATGGCTAGCCACTAGCGTTCATTTCCAATGGCTAGTTTAAATAATTATTGATGTGCAATGGCTAGTTGGGATTGGTCTTAATTTGCTGATATGAGGCTTTTCAGTCCTGGATGAGCCAAATCCACTAATGTGGACCCCAAACAGTGAAGTCTTCTAAGAATTGAAGTTGTGAGGGATTGAAATTGGGAGTGCAGAGCCCAATTGGAATTTGGATCAGCTAATGCAGGCTGATATGATCTAATTCTGCCTCTCCCATGACTTTAGAAAACCATTTTCTTTCTATCTAATGCGGTTTTCTGAGGTTGAAAGGAATAGCCATTCTGCAGGTGAATTATTCTTCTCGTGATGAATATATGCACTGCCCTTGGGCCCCTTCAAGGACCCTTTTTCCCTTTATTCTTCTTTCAAACCACATCAGGTTCTTTGTTTTTCTTCCTTCTAAACTTTGTAAACTGGTTAACCCAAAGAGAAACCTATGGTCCACTAATGGGTATGTCTGGTGGTTATTTAAGCAGATGCAAGAAGTTTCTGGAAAATCTTAATTTGTCATGGTTATGATCAGTGACCATGGGTAGAGTGGAATATTCAAGAGCTTGAATTGTAACCAGTGTTATGGTTACCTTTAAGAAGAAAACTCTTTGCCTGAAGTTAACTGTCTGGCTGGCTGTCTGGCTGAGGAGGAACATTTCAAGATTATAGTGGTCAAATTTGGTACATCTTTTCTTTTTCAAGGGTTCAGTGTTACATGCATTGAATTCCTTTTTGTATGAGGTGATCTTTTGAATTTAGGGGGATCACTTTGATAAAATTTGATCAGGGTGCCCTATGAGGATTCCCGCTTATGGTTATCACTAGAATGGTTGCAGTTTCACTAGAATGGTTGCAGTGTTTTGTTTAGTTATGTGGGTGTAAAGTACAATTTATTGAAGAGAGAACTAATTTCTGAATATACACTAGCTTTGTCATGAGTCGTGAGAGTGTTGGCACTGTAGCAAGCATTGTAAGGCTGCTAGAAGGGCTTGTATAACAAAGAAGTGAGCAACACTATGAAGGTTCCAGATGTGCATCCTGCACTGTCTGGGTTCTTAAGCCAGTAAATTTTTTCATAGAAGAATACGAGTTCATAGCAGAAATAATGTGCCAAAAATGTGAATGGAAAGAATTTATTAGTTAGCCAGTCAAGGGAGAGGAAAAGTATGGGATAAAGCAAAAAGGCTGCAGGAAACAATGCTGGTGCCATTAGGGATGGGGAATGGCTGAATGATGGAGATGACGGTTCCAGAAACTAACACAACCAAAGTGTTCGAAATGTTGAGATTCTAATGGCTAGGCAGTTTATTGACATAGCTGTTAGATGAGCTTTTGAGATAGGTTTATCATTCTCAGGGATAACCAAACACAATTTTGGACAGCTCTAGAACAAAGTGCTTGTTGATCTGCTCCAACTAATGCAGTCACATCAACTTACAAAGTTAACCCACTCAAAAGTGATTCTGATATCTTGTGCATAGAGATTGCACAGGGTGCATAAGCACCTTTTGAAAGAGGTTTTTTATTGTTTAGGAGGTGTTTAGGCACAGAATTTGTAGAATTATAGCCATCTCCCATGTTTCATTACTGAGTTGTGATTAGGTAAGACTTAACCCTGTGTTTCAGCTTTAATCTCTTCCAGTACTTAGTCTGTCAACCTGGGTTCTCAAATCTCAAGAGACCCAAGGAATTTTGGGTAGAAGCAGCATGATCAGAGTTGAACTTTTCATTGTTTCTAATGAAAACTGATCTAAAATTTAATATCAAGTGACTGTATTGAAAAATTCATAACTCTCATCTCTTTTTTTGTTTATAACAGTTTAATCAGACCAAAAACAGGTGCATTTTCAGTAAATGAATGAATTTTGGTGATAGCATAATATTTATGTCTGTTGCTGGTTGGAGACTCAGAGTTGTCATGCATCTGTTTCCTTCTTTTCCTTAGTTAGTTGGACATTAGTTGGATACTTGGATTAATCATATTGGATCCTTATATTTTATTTACAGATACATAGCTTACTTCTTTAAGAGCTTGGTGCTACAATCCCATTTTTTGCTCAGGAAAGCAAGGAATGTTAGAGAACAAAAATTTGTTATTCCCATTTATGGCTTCCGATCTCCTTTGTAGTTTATTTTTTCCTTTTGGAAGTGCTTTATAGTTGTTATTCATCAACGAGCACTATACATTATATTCTTCTTGAACTTACCATCTATATTGAGCCCAGAACTTGGTACGAAGTTTCAAACATTGAAGTGGCGCAAGTTGCACTGTGCAACAACTATGACAACTACATTTTCTGTCCGAGAAACCTAGGTCAATGACTTTGATCTTAATTTCTGAACATTTAGGATGGCTACCTATACCTGAAACTCTCACTCTTGGCCACCAGACAGATTCATGGCACACCATTGGCAGGCTGGCATCTTGCCTTGTGCTTTTCCAACTTTGCCCTCTATGCCTTCCTTTGTGTTCCCTTCGTTCCCCTTCACCCCAGGCTTTATATCTGAAATTTTCCATCCAACTGGAGGCCCTACCAAATATATGTCCCCTTTGGTGTTTATAGTAGCAACATTCGTAAACTATTCCTCTGGGTAGTGACCCAGAACCAGATGACCCTTTGTCAAGTATATAGGCCCATTTTTCACCTCTTTTGGATATGAAAGTAAATGATGGAACAACCTAATATATATTGACACTGAATCCCAAGTTAAAGTCTAACTCATTCAAATATTACTTGGCTAAGTTTTCACCAGGGTCCTGCCTGACTGGGATCACCTACAGCTGCACTGGGTCTACTTATTGCTGCAATGCAGGGCTTAAATTCTTCTCTCCACACCTATAACCTTATACTTTCCTTGCCATGCAACCTCAAATAATCAATGGTTTTTTGTTTTCAATTTGAAACATTTTCCTTTCCACTAGTATCCGTAAGTGTCCATACTGAAATCATGATCATGCAGCAGGAATTTCTCATTTGCTGCTTTCCTTATTGTATTTTCCTTCCACAGAATAATGTTTGATGACAAATGTCATTTCTACATTCCATGTGAGCTTATGCCATTCTCTTTGGCACAGGGGCAGAAAGGATGCTAAAAGAAGGCGGCCTGGGGATGTAAATTATGATCCAAGAACACTATACCTGCCTCCAGACTTCTTGAAGAGCTTATCAGGTGGCCAGGTAGGTAGTACTTTTTAGATCACACCTCTGGTTGATCTGCTTTTTCTTTCTTTCTATTTTTATTCTGATTGTGTTATCTTTACAATAATGTCTTTCTGTTTTTATAGAGGCAATGGTGGGAGTTCAAGTCCAAGCATATGGACAAGGTTTTATTTTTTAAGGTGAACATTCACTTTATGAAGAAAGACAAAGTTATTAAGTACTTTTGAGTTCTTTCTTTATTTGACAATCCTCTGAGTAAGAATTAAATTTGCATGGAGCAGATGGGAAAATTTTATGAGTTGTTTGAGATGGATGCACATATTGGGGTGAAGGAACTTGATCTACAGTATATGAAGGTACAAACTGTACAACCGCATAATTTGATCTAGTAGCTAGAAGTTTGCTTTACCTGTTTGCCTTTCCTTGCAGTATGTTTAATGTCAAATGCTGTATCATCTCAGTTAGCCTGCTTGGTGGTTATTTAGAAATTTATTTTGGCTTTTTCTCCCCTTTCTTTCGAGTATGTTTCTTTCCTAAGAAAACCAGACTTGTCTTGGCCTGCATTTATGTTATGTGTTTTCTTGGCCAGAAACTAATGTGGAAGAATAGGTCAACATTCCTCAAAGAGCATCTTAAAGAATGAAAAAAAGGATAATTCCAGCTGATTAGATTCAAATAAAGAGGAAAGAATAGTGGCCAATTTCTGCTGATTTTGATCTGTCCTTGTCATTTGGATTGTTCTCCTGTAAATTAAAACCAAGGTAGCTGATACCTAAAATCACTGTACCATGGATTGGAGGACTTCTGCTGAATCAGACAAGATCAGCTCATAGGCCAGTCCTACTTCAATTTCAGAAGGATCAGCTGATCCTTACATTGAATGCAAAATAATTTAAAATCTTTTAGAGTAGGAGCATTGTCTTTAAAAAAGAAGAATGAACTTGTATGATCTAAGAGTTAAGATTATCTGGACCCTTCCAGGGTTGGAACACTTTCTTGGATTGATGTCTTAATGAGGTATTACTCAACTTGGAAATGACTAGATCCTCATTAAAATCATCTGGATGAAATCGAGATTGGATCACTTTGTCAGGTTAATATAGCATGTTCTTGGCTTTCGAGATTGGATTTTTGGCTTTGGAGCGGGGAGAGGGACGGCAGGTTCTCAGGTATCTCTGCCTATAGTATCATTTCAGATGTGGGGTGGGGGGGGGGGTAGTGGTCTGCCATGTCCCCTCTAATTTTGTTTGGGCTACGAAAAGCCCTCTCAAAGTCAAGGTGCTGGTGTGGAGGATCTCCCAGGGTAGGCTGCCTACCTGCGACAAGTTAGCACCATTTCTTCATCACATCTCTACTGTGAGTAGCTTGTGCAGGGAAGAAGAGGAAGATTTCGATCACATATTTATAGGCTGTTCTTTTGCTAGGGATATTTGGGAGAGCATTGGGCAGTGTCTTCAGCGGTCTTTGCCTCATTGTGAGAGGGTTCAGCAAATGCTATCCAAGTAGTGGAGGTCATGGACTCAGAAGGGCGACAGATTTATTTGGTAGCACATCCTGCATGCCACTCTTTGGGCTCTGTGGACCGAAAGGAACAATAAGCTGTTCAGGAGGGACGCGAGGATGGAGGATAGTCTATTTTTGTTTTTTAGAGTGTATTTCTGGGTTAAACATCCATGTACAGAGGATGGGTCTAATTTGCTCTTTTTGTTTTTGGGGAGTCAAGGGGGGCACACCGGATTGGTGTGTATTTCTTTTTGTATAGGGGTATATTTGAGCAATCTGACTGCGCATGTACATCCCTTTTCTTTTCTAATATAATTTGTTGTACTATCCATGTTTCAAAAAAAAATTCTAGCCTGTTCTTGTTGGAACAAGGTCAGAAACTCTAATTCCATCATGGATTGGGAGATCGGGATTAGCACTGGATCAAAAGATTTCTGAGTTTCTGTTTCTTATAATCTTGAAGTTGATTGGAAAGCTTAGATAGAAGAATGAAGATCCAGTGTATGTTAATTTTTTGTATCCTCAACCTACTACTGGATTGGAGGAACATTTTAGTTTTCTAATGTGTTGTAGCATCCAACCTTCACTTGAAAGTGCATTGTTACATTTTTTTTTGATTTGATAAGGTGTTGTGGCACCCAACTTTCTGTTGTCAGTACAGATCCTTCTCTAGGCTACAAATCTATACAATTTACTCCTTGAATTGTAAGCAGTTTTAGGAACTCATAGACAACCAATTTTCAAATGTCCAGTTACTGTTTGTTCTATATTGACCATTAATTGAAATGTGTAGGACCTACTGCTAGGATGAGATAACAAACTGACCCTAGTTAGGGCACGGTGACATGTACAGTGGCTTGCCATTTTGACATGGATGTAATTGCATGAGTAATACGTCCTACATACCAGGGGTGGCAACTACACCCCCATGTGATTGGTCCCCATGGGGATGACAAGACATGAGATGACATGGATGCTTTGTCTTAGTTTGCCATCAGGTTTTGTCATTGGTCAGGGGGTGTTCTTCCAACCACACCACTTGCTCCACCTAAGAGTGCAGCAGGTATCAGGCATTGCAGATTCATGTCGTGGTGAGATTCACAGGAGCATGATGGCGGAAGGCTTCTTCATCTTGGCTATATTAGAAGTTTAGTTGGTGATATTTTGTACATCAGATGGGGATTGTGAGCTCATGAACTCTTTTTTCCCTTTTGCTTGCACACCTTAGGAAAATTCGTAGGATTTTAGGGAACTTTTCTTGCATTTGTGGCCTCATAAAATTCAGACTTTCAGCCATCTTCTCTCTTTTTCAAAGCTATGTGCATGTTCAACATTAGAACAAATCCCATTATGGTATGGTAATGGTCAGTTGTGTTCTTTATCAGATTGATCTTTTACTTTCCTGAACCACATGATTATTTTGCCCTCTAATATATATGCTTAGGTGAAATGACAGTTCAATGGATTTTTCGTTCTGTGGATTTCCTTTCATGTTTTAGGGAGAACAACCGCACTGTGGATTTCCTGAGAAGAATTTTTCCATGAATTTGGAGAGATTGGTCAGAAAGGTTGGCTTCACACATGATTCTCATATTTCTAGCCCCCCCTCCCCGCATCTCTGCTGAATGTCCTTTCTGGAATTATCTTGATCATGCAGGGTTACCGAGTTCTTGTTGTTGAGCAAACTGAGACACCTGAGCAGCTTGAACTTCGTCGCAAGAAAATGGGCGCTAAAGACAAGGTTGTTCAGTGTGTCCTGAGATTCCTGAGAAGCTTTAGTCAATAAAATCGGGCTTTTTGTTTTTGTAAGGAATGTTTCACAATCAAGCTATGGTATTTTTTGTTAAAAATGTTTTTTGATCTATTCTAGAACAATGTGCAGTTATTTTCTAAGACATTGTTTTATGCAGTTACATCTGATTGTGCTTTTGAAGGTTGTAAAGCGTGAAATATGTGCTGTGGTTTCAAAAGGGACTCTCACTGAGGGTGAGCTGCTGTCCACTAATGCTGATGCTTCCTGTCTGTTGTCTTTGACTGAGAAATGTCCGACTTCGGAAGACAAGACAGTTTTAGGAGTTTGTATGGTTGACGTATCTACAAGCAAGTTTATGATTGGACAGGTACAGAAGCAGGGAATTTTTGTTTTTAACAGCCTATCTACTAGACATATTTTCTTTTGTTTCTTCTTTTGGCAAAGGTAATCAATATTTGAGTTTTTAATCTTTTCACAACCCATCTATCTTACCTTGTTATCCTAATTTCTTTGTTACCAGTTTGAGGATGATTGTGAGCGCCAATGCTTGTCTTCAATGCTGTCTGAACTGCGACCTGTAGAAATCATAAAGCCTTCAAAACAACTCAGTCCTGAAACTGAAAGAGCACTTCAGAGACATACAAGGTGTCCTCTAGTCAATGAGTTGGTCCCTTTTACAGAGTTTTGGGATGCTGTCAAGACTATTGACGAGGTCAGAAATATTTATCGTCTATTTAAGCATCAGAAAATTTCAGGATGTCCTGGAGATGGCACTTCTAGTACTGATGTAGCGGGAGATTCTCTGTACCTACCAGCTGTTTTATCTGATCTTGTGAGTGCAGGCGAGAATGGTTGTTATGCCCTTTCTGCTTTTGGAGGCTGTTTGTATTATCTTAGAGAATCTTTACTGGATAAATCACTGCTTAGATGTGCTAAATTTGAGTTGCTCCCTTGCTCTGGCATCACAAGTATGTTTCAGAAAAGATACATGATACTTGATGCATCTGCACTCGAGAATCTTGAAATATTAGAGAACAGAAATGGAGGTTTCTCTGGGTAATTGCCATTCATTTCCTAATCTGCATATTTACTTCTGATAATACTTGTGGTAAAGGGATAACATCCTTCAATCCAGGACACTATTTTCTCAGTTGGATCACTGTGTTACGGCGTTTGGAAAAAGGTTGCTTAAAGGTTGGCTCGCTAGGCCTCTTTATGATGTGAAGTCAATTGTGGAACGACAAGATGCAATAGCATGTTTCAAGGTTAGTGTCTGATACTTAAAATGTTCCCGTATGTTTCGGTGAAGGCTTTTGCGGTTTATCTTCCTAAGTTCCTATACAGCCCCTTGCACTTGAATTCTAAATCTAGCCATAGACATAGAGGCCTTTCTAACAGAAGGATCATTCTATACCTTTATTCTCAATCAAGTTGTGCAATTTGAACTGATGCATGATGTTGTGTATTGTCAATCAAGTTGAGCCTATTCATATGAAATCCTTGACTTCAACTGAAAAGTAATCTCTTCTTTTTGCCACTGGTCTGTAGCTCAGTTAGCATTAGGTAGGGAATGGGAGGGGCATCACCCAGGTTTGATCCTGGGTTGTAGTTCTTCCTGAATTTGGTGAACAGGCTCTACCACTGTATCAGGCCTCTCAAAAAGAAGAGACCTCATCATTTGTCTTTAGAAGATGCTTTCTGTTGATCAAAAAGTTCTGTGGATCTATACATTAGCCCTTCAACTTGCACCATAAGATAATCTCCATTGTAGGTGTTTCGCATGTGGGTTTTTTTTTAACAAATAATAATATACATTTTGTGTTGGTGTGCCAGTTTGTTCACAGGCGAAAATTTAAAATTTGCTTGCGTGGGAAATTTGTAGGCCCATTCATTGGACGAATGCGTCTATATTTTGGCGTATCTATTCCGTGCAGCTATTTTATCAGGCGATTTGGGATTGTGTACTGGACTTTTTCCCACTGACCAAGATCTGTATTAATTTACATCGGAGTGACTCCGCACACCTTTGATTCTTTGTCAAAGAACGCCTTTTGCCCCTATTCGTTGTGACGTTAATGATCCCTTCTCTTGCAAAGAAACTTGAAGACTTTATTGCTTGTTCATATGTAATTTGAATTACAACTGATCTTTCAAGATCTTTACAAATGGTCTCAATTATGTAATCGGATCTTCATAATTACATTCGATCACGATCAAATCCTTTTGAATTTGCTTCTATCACGATCAAGTCATTGACTTTGCACTTCATCACGATCGGGTTGTTGGACTGAACTCCATCACAATTGGACCATCGGATCTGCTTCGTGGTCACTTTTGATTCTGATCGGACCTTTAAGTTGACGTCCTTTGTGGACATTCCCACCCAAGGCGGGGGTGTATTTGACCCTTGACCCTAATTGGGTCTTGTTGGAACTTTTGACCTTTCAGGGTAATTTTGCAATTTCAAACCCTTTCTAGGTATTTCTGTAGTTTTTGTACTCTTTTTGGATATTTCTACAGTTTTGTACCCTTTCTGGATATTTCTACAATTTTGTACCATTTCTAGGTATTTCTATAGCTTTGCACCCTTTCTGGGTCTCTTTACACCTACCCTTTTTGGGTATGTTTGCAATTTTTGGTGTCCTAGAGGTCTTTCCAGTCATTTGTTGATTTCCTCAGGTACATTTGTCATTTCTTGACTTTGCTGGGTATATTAATCATTTCTTTACTTTTCCATGGTTGCTTTGCTATTTCTCGACATTCCAACTTTCTCAAGTGTTTCTATCAATTCTTGGTATTCCCAGGGTATTTTTGTTATTTCTTGATCTTCTTGGGTGTTTCCGCCATTTTTTGGCCTTCTCAGACTTCTCCGCCATATCTTGGCATTCACTAACATTTGTGCTATTTCTTGGCATTTATGAGGATTCTTGGTATGATCAGTCTTGAGCCGATCTCAGGAGAGCGCACGTCAGTTTAGGGAAGTAACGTGGGTCCCGCTCCACTGTGTTGGGCAAACGACATAAAACTAAGGGAGCGTGTCAAGAGCTCACCGAGGATACTTTGGTAACACTGGGGGATTAGAGAACTGCAAACTTGGCTAATGTTGTCTTTTGAAGAAGAAATCTACAGAAGATTTGGACAACATTGTATCTGTGCCTTTCCTAGGACTTTTTTGCATTTCTTGTCCTTTCAAGGATTTTCTACGATTTCTGACCTTCCAAGGACCCTTTATGCAATTTCTTCCCCTTTGAGGACTTTTCCGGAATTTGTCCCTTGAGGGGTTCTACAATTTCTACCCTTTGGAGGGTATTTCTGCAATTTTCTGTCCCTTTAGGGACTCTTCTGCAACTTCCTTGACTTTGAAGGGTATTTCTATAATATCCTTTCGAGGATGTTTTTGCAAATTCTGTCCTTCCAAGGACTTTTCTGCAATTTCTACCCTTTGGAGGGTCTTTTCTGCAATTCCTTTCCCTTTAGGGACTTTTCTACAATTTCTACCCTCTCCAAGGATTTTTTCTGCAATTTCTATCCTTTCCAAGGTTTTTTGTGCAATTCTGCCCTTTGGAGGGTATTTCTGTAAATTTCTACCCTTGGGAGGTCCTTTATGTAATTTTCCCATGAACAGGGTATTTCTACAATTTTCTGCACAGTGAAAGTATTTATGCAATTTCCCACTTTTTCAAGGGTTTCTGTGCAATTCTCATCCTCAGGTATTTCTTTAATTTTCCTTGACACGGGTATTTCTGCAATTTCTTATCCTTTTAGTGACGTGTATGCAATTTCTGTCCTTCCGAGGACTTTTCTAAATTTCCTGTCTTTTTGAGGATGTATATGCAATTTTTGCCCTTTGGAGGATTTTTCTGCAATTTCTCCATTTAGAGGGAATTTTATGCAATTTCCACCTTTTCAGGGACTTCTTCAGTTTTCTATCTTGCTGAGGGCATGTTTGCAATTTTATCCTTGTCGACAGTTCTTTGTGCAATTCTCACCCTTGAAGTATCTGCAGTTTTCCTTGACATAAGGATATATTTGTAATTTTCCCCAACGTAGGGGTATGTCTGCAATTTTATGCCCTCTCGGGGGATTCTTCTGCGATTTATACCCTTTGAAGGGTATTTCTACAATTTCTATCCTTCTCGAGACTCTTCTGCAATTTTCACTCTTTGGACGGTTTTTACTTTCCTTGCGATTTCTACCCTTTGGTGGGACTTTTTTGTAATTTTT
This sequence comes from Colocasia esculenta, assembly GCA_014218235.1. Taxonomy (NCBI): domain Eukaryota; kingdom Viridiplantae; phylum Streptophyta; class Magnoliopsida; order Alismatales; family Araceae; genus Colocasia; species Colocasia esculenta. The sequence goes on from CM024758.1 coordinate 27,277,661, forward strand.
GTTCCTCGGAGGAACCAAGGTTCAAAAACTCGGCCAGATCGGGATTGGATCGGCCGACCCGAGTCGGTTTTGGGCCGCCCGATCTGATCCGGGGTAACCCATCTGGTCCTAGCTAGTGGATCGGACCAGATCGGGTAGGCTCGGCCGGATCACAGATCCCGACCGATCCGCCACAGATCGGTCTGGATCGGGCCGATCCGGTTCAAACAACTAGTTTGAAAACTAGCCGTTTCTAGTGGGGGGCGCTCCCAATGGCCAGAAACGGCTAGTTTTGCCCCTTGGAGGCCTTGGGGGTCTATATAACCTCCCCCCTCCCCCCCAAAGTCCCCCATTATGCTCCAAACTCAAGTGTTGAGTTCTCCTCCCCTCCTATCAATCTTTGGGCATTCTCTCTCTCTCTCTCTCTCGAGCGCTCTTTTACACTATTGCGAGGCAATCTCATCTTTCACTCCTTGCTCTTCGTTTTCGGGCTCTCTCTCACACACACACTCTCGGCCCGAACTCTTGGTTGCGATTGCTTTCTCTCTCTCAGTCCCAAAAATATTTCTTTATTTTTGTTTGTTTATTTTTTAAATTATTTTTTTCGTGTTCTAACTTATAAGCAATTAAGCACCTTTCGTTGCAAATTGCAAGACATAAGTCATGGCCGCCAAAGGTGGTGCTCCCCAATCTTCAAGCAACCCTCCTAGCGCCGATCCCGCTTGCGCTTATTGTACCGTTGTAGACATGGGTCGAAGGAAGGTCCAATGCAAGTATTGTAATCGGGTCTTATCGGGCGGCGTGTGGCATTGAAAGCAACATCCAACAGGAATTAATGGCGAGGTGGCACCATGTTCGAGAGTTTCTTCCGAAGTTTGAATGCAATTTTGCCAATACATGAAGGAGTAGGAGACATCCAAAGCGAACATTACTAGAAGATGTCAAGAAATTCGAGAAGAGTTGTCTGCCCCTCCTCGAAGTTACGTGGATGAGATATATTTATCAACAGGGAGACAAACAATTGATCTTGATGACGATGTAAAAGGTTAGTTAACTTAGTTTAGTAACTTTAGTTCAAAAACCCTCATTATACATTTTAATGTATAACATCATCAAGAAGTTTTTTTACATTATCTATCTCCTATTATAGAACAATTTCGTCGGGCATCGCAAGCAAGTCGAAGGCCTTTTGCGGAAGAGGACCATCTCTGACGTACTGGTCAGCACCTAGGTCAAAGTAGTGGCCATGCATCTTCTGGACAAGGGAGTTCAACTGTTGGGATGAGCACAAATATATCTGAGGTTATAGTAGATATCCCTAGAGACGACAATCCTAGAGTGGGACCATTGGACCCATTTTTTACCAAGCGGAGGGAGAAGCAACCATCCATTTCTGCAACCTTCAAGAATTTGAAAATATGCAAGGAGAAGATAGGAAGAGTGACGTCAAGATGGTTCTTCTTTAACAGCATATCGGCTAATGCAGCAAAAGGACCATATTATGAGTTAATGATCGAGACTATTAGTGAAGTGGGCAAAAGGGTAGAAGGCCCTACCCCATATGAAATCTACAATAAGTACTTGGACTTGGAGGTTGAAGACATGAAGGCATATGTTTCCACTTTTGAACGCATATGGGATGAATATGGTTGCACGTTTATGTGCGATGGATGGACATGTATGTACAGCACATGGGGTCATGGATGGCATAGTCGGATCGAAGTGCTGGGTCGGACCTAGCCGACCCCGATTCGAGTCGGGTCGGGTCGCAGGATCTGCCCGACTCCATGGGAGATTGACTTTTTTTACCTGACTTTAGATTTTTAGCATTTTATTGGGTTTATTTTATGTCAAATTATGAAAGATTATAAAGTCGCTATTTTGATGGAACCACTGAAATCGCGATTTTCTTCTTGGATGAGAGAGTTGACATTTTATTTGTAAGAGATATGATTTTTTTTGATATTTTTATTCGATTTAAATGAGGGGTACTTCCCTATTTACATGTAATATCTTAAGTAAATGAAACTAAAAATATAATATTTACTTAAATGATGTTCAGGTAAATAAAATAAGTGAAGGAGATCAGACGTAATTAAGGTAACCTGAGGGAATCGGGCTACATCAGTTGGAATTTCCCTCTGATTCTACCCGATCCACCCCGATTCCACCTTACATCGTGGGTGGGTCGTCGTTCCCTCCCCCAAATCGGGTCGCCATAGGTCGATTCTGACTCTGGTTGGTTGATTCTGACCTGGATCGGCCGACTTTGCCATCCATGCATGGGGTACATTAATTGTTATTAATTAATAACACATAGGTTCTAATTTTTCTTATGGAATTGTGCATGCATTACACGAAGAAGTACGATAAGCCTAACAACCTCTGCCGCAGGGTGTGAGAGGAATTGGAGCATATTTGACTTGATCCACACAAAGCAAATAAACCACCTGAAGTCTGCACGTCTTGAGGAGTTAGTATTTTGTCACTATAACATGAGACTGAAGTTTACAAATCTTCAATTACTTAGACAAGTTCAAGATAGAGAAAAATATAGTCTCTGGTCAACAACAAGCTGAAACAACAGCATGCAAAACAATAGATATGGAAGAAGTTTTGAGGAGGAACATCCACTCCATGCATGGGTAAATGCAACCACTTTGGTTGAACCTGAGTTCGACCCGAATGATCGTGCATGGGCTGAAGGTAGATGAGCTTTACAATTGTTGGAACGCGGATTTTTTTTATTTCTTTCGATTTTATTTTCTTATTTCTTTTCTGAAATGATGAATTTTGGGCGTGCCAGACTGTTTACGGGAAACAGACAAAGATTTATTTTGCGAGGGATATTAGGTGCGAACCCTGATACCCTCGAATTTCATTTCATTTATTTTCCGCGTGCGCTCGCGTTCAGGGCGATTGGAGTGGTCGTGTACTGGACCGTTCCCCATCGACCGAAGTCGATGTTTCGTTTACATCAAGTATAACACTCGAATACCTTCGAATGCGTAATGTTTATTAAAAGACCGTATGCCAAAATTTAAAGAAAAAGACAGATGACAAGTAAATTTCCACAATTTTATTCAAGCTTATGTCATTTATATCCATGACATTTACATTGGTGCCTTTAGTGGGGTTTTGTACCTCCACTGGGCGATTACAAGTATTTCGTGTACATGAGTGTCGACGACGGGGTGTTTGTGCCTCCGTCGGACGTTACATGGTATGGGGAATACATCAATGTCCGTGACAGGGTGTTTGTGCCTCCGTCTGGTATTTGCAGGATATGCGGCTTGTATTTACGTGCACGACGAGGTGTTTGTGCCTCCGTCGGACGTTTACAAGTTTGTCGGGTCCTCGATGCTCGAGGCGGGGTGTTTGTGCCTCCGCCGAGCATTTACCGACTATTTGTGCTTTTAAGTCTACGACAGGGTGTTTGTGCCGCTGTCGGACAACATTGCCTCGACGCACGTCATTCGGTGACGACGGAGGACTTAAATACAAACGCCGGGAGTCATGTGACAATCTGTGGCGTTTTCCCGCGGACGTGGCGCAATGCAGCCCGAACGCTAAGGACGGAACACCAACGGGCGCCAAGGACTTCTCCTCAGCACGTGCGGCCTATTTAAGCTCGCGCACGGACACACTCTAAGCACGGGCTCGTGAGCGTGAGGTCAGGGGCTCTGCGATTTCTTTGCACAAGCTGAGGGTTTTTGGGCCGAAATGGCGTGTCGTAGGCCGAATGGCGTCCCTTTCAAATGGGGGGTATGCCCCCCTATTTATAGAATTTGCGGGGGGCATATCGGCGGGGGTACCCTCCCCGGCGGAGGTCTCGCGGGCACGAGCGTCGAGGACGAGCGCGAGCGTCGAGGCCGGGCGCGAACCGGCGAGGGTGCTGGAGATGGGGCTGACTGGCGGAGGGGGCCGCCAGTCAGGGGGCCTGACCGGCGGCCCTCCTGCTGGCGCGGGGCCGAACTGGCGCCCCCCTGCGCTGGCGGGGGCCGAACCGGCGGCCCCCCTGCGCTGGCGGGGGCCGAACCGGCGCCCCCCCTGCTGGCGCGGGGGGCTGACCGGCGGCCCCCCTGCCAGGGGGCAGAACCGGCGCCCCTGTGGGGGGCGCGAACCGGCGGCCCCCCTGCGCTGGCGGGGGCCGAACCGGCGGCCCCCCCTGCGCTGGCGGGGGGGGGCCGAACCGGTGCCCCCCCCCTGCTGGCGCGGGGGGCTGACCGGCGGCCCCCCTTGGGGTTTGTTTTGGCCCACCACCTATTTAAGGTGGGGCCTCACTTCCTTTCATGCCATTTTCTCCGCACTTCCCGGGAGAAAACTTGGGAGAGAGCTCTGTGGGCCTCCCTTGGTTCGGTTTGTTGGTTGACGGCCGTGCCGCGCGCGCGTATACGTGCGTCGCTTGTGCTTCTTCGGCCATCCCACGTGCGTTTGTCCCCGTTTCCTGGAGGCACGTGCATTTGATCTCCCGGAACCCTTCGGCTTCAGGCGCGACTTCGAACTCCACTCCGGACGTGGTTTTCTGACATCCGGGGTACGTGTCCCTTGTCGACGAAGACTTCTCGGGCCTCTCGCTTCTGGGCCGCCACGGTTTGGGGCGAGTACTCAGACTTGTCTGCTTCTGACGTCCGAGTGGGAGGGATCGGGAGTTTGTTCCCGGTTCCCCCAGGGCGTATTTATCGCCCGGGGTTTGTTTAAGCCCCGATATTTTTCGGGTTCAACAACAATTTACATGCAACGTGACATTATAAGTTTTTTATTTCTCATGTTAACATGTTTATGTCTCATTTAGGTGAGCTTGATGATGTGCTTTCGCTTCCGGAGTTTGAAACCCCCCCAGCCCCTAAACGCCAAAAGAAGGCTGCAAGTGCAAAAGTAAGGAGCAAGCAATGTGGCATTAGCATTGTAGACTTGGAGACCATCGAGGAAGATAATGATGATGAAACTCCAGAGCTAAGCAATAATTTTGTATACCAAATTTCTCTACATCGAAGATAAGTACTCCTAGTGGGGGCTCCGATCATGGAGGAGATGTCAGCAGCGTACCGGCACCACCACCAGACCCTATTGTATTCACTGGAGAGGAAAACTTCACCCATGCTACTTAAGATGAGCACCATGGGAGTAGGCAAGGGAGGGAAGCACAACAAATCTCAAGTCAACATTATGCACGGAAGGGGAAGAAAGTGGCATCTCAATTCCAAGGCCAACGAGCATCCGAAGAATCGGGATATAATCCCAACTTCATTCCGCATAGACGGAATTGGTTAATGAAGAAGAAGAAGATGCAAGAGGAGTGGGAGCGTCAAGAAAAGTTACGGATGGAGTTTGAGACCATAGAGTAAGTCTCAAATACATCATCTTATGCTTCCACTGAAGGATACTACCAAGGCCAGGGAGGCTACTTGACATATCCTCAATATCCGGATGCATCTTATTACACCGGAGGCGAAGCATATGCACAATTCACGAAGTCCGATTCGCATTCACATGACTCATATGAGTCATATGGCTCATATCAAGTGCCGGAAATACTCGGATACATATCCATTACTATCATATATGCGAACACGGATGCATATAGTCAATATTTGACTCAATATGAGACATATTACCAACATTATATGTCTTGGACAGATTATGTAGACCTTATGTCCAGACAATATAATGTGCGGTTCTAATAAATGTAATTTTATTCCTTTTCCTCCCACCAATGATGTGTCATGTCCTTTTTTTTTCATGTATTTCAGTTCACAAATACAATATTTATGTTTTTCCTATTTTTCATTTTTTTTTGATTTTTTTTCAATTTTTTGAGGGGGCCGATCCAGCCCCCGTTAGCTTGGCCGGGTTCAGCTCGGATCGGCTGAGCCGGGATCGAGATCAGCCGATCCAATCGGTTTGGGGCCGGCCGATCCGGGACCGATTCCCGGGTTCTTGAACCTTGGGAGGAACTTCTCTGCAATTTTCTGTCCTCCAGGGACTCTTCTGCAAGTTTGAACGAGTGTTTACATGCAATTCTCCCTCAAACAAGGACTGATTTGCAATTCCTTCCTTTAAATAGGGACACTTGTAATTTTCCCAAAACAGGGACTTGTGTCTAATTTTCCCGACAATGGGGGCTGGTTTGCAATTTTCCTCCAAACAGGGACTTCTTTGCAATTTTTTCTTGAGCAAAGGCATGTTTGCAATTTTCCCTTAAACAGGGACTTCTTTGCAATTTCTGGACAGCCAGGGCTTTCTTGCCAAAACTTGACTTGGCTTGTTCATTCAGTCTTCAAGAGATCACTTATGCAAAGCTTGGCCTTTGCAAGGTCTTTTATATAAAATTTAGACAACTTGGCAAATAAGTCTCCGTGATGGACTTTTATGCGAAGTGTCGAAGACCAATAGGAGACTGCGGCCTGTCTTCTTTTTAACGAACAAACTAGCAACAGAGAGGCTTCTCCTCTTGGCTTCTCTAAATCTCCAAGCTCAAGCCACCCTCTTCAAGTTGGGCTTGCCCTTGGAAGGGGGAGGGGGAGTACTGTCAGTGGGTTTTGAAGCCTAGGCCCATTGGTAAGTTCTTGAGTATTTTATTTTTCTTTAGAGGGGAAAGGTGGGCTAGGGGCCTACCCGCAGTGGGAAAATCCCGCCAAGGGAACCTTTGCCGCACCAGGGTGGGAAGGGGGGGGCACCTGGGGAAAATTCTTGGGGTTTTTTGGGTTATGGGATTTCTAAAATTTGGGAATTTTTTAGTTTTTGGGAGTTTATGGAATTTGGGGATTTTTGTGGTTTGCTATTTCTGGATTTATGGCAATTTCTTGAAATTTTGGATTTCTGGAATTTTGGGGAATTTGGTATTTCTGGATTTTTTGGAAATATGGTATTTTTGAGAAATTGAAAATTTTAGGAATTTCTGTGTTTTTGGAGATCTAAAATTTCTGGATTTTTGATAATTCCTAGAAATATGATATTTCAAGAATTGCTGAATTTATTTGGGTCATTTGTAATATTTGCCCTTATCACACGACCACTCTTATATATAGCTTTACGCCATGATTAGAAATGTTTTCCATATTTAATTTTTTTAATCACCAAAATATTTATAAAAATTTAATGAATATTTTTGTGTCAACTGTCGCCCGTCGGTCTTTTACTATTGTGTATCCTTGTGGGCTATTAGGTTGATATAGGATTGGGGCAAACTTTTACATTTTGTGTTGGCATTAAGCATATGATAAATCTAGCATTAAAGTATAATACAGCTCTATTGTAATGTAAACAAGAGTGCATGGTCTTGGATCTAGGGAACTTGTCGAAACAGACATTAAGGAGCCGGAGGCAATGGATGAGAAGATGTCTGGCTCTTACCTAGCTGAAAGCAGGGTTGGTTTCGGCTGAAATGTATTGGTCGGCCATGACCGAAACAAAATTGGTCAAAACTATTGTAGCATTTTCAAAACTGAAAAAAATAATATTTTAATTAGTTTCGTCCGAAACCAGATCAAAACCATCCGAAACTAGACCGAAATGGATTGAAACTAATCGAAATCGGCCGACACTCTCCTCTTGAGGCCGTCTGAGACCGGCCGAAACTAGTCGAAACGAAACCGAAATTGTTTCAGATTCGAGCTTGGGCGATTCCGAAACCGAAATTCCCATCCTTGGCTGGAAGACTCAATGGAGTTAGCAGTGATCAAGAGTTGGCTAGAGGAGATGGCGGGGGTCTGGGTGGTATCTAGTGTCCGCTCAAGTCTTCTTAGCGGTGAAGAGTGAGGAGATGGTATGAACCCTGGCGATGGTCGTTTCCTTACAGCGAGTGGTGTGGTCCTACGTATTCTTCGCTGGCCGGAGCAATTGGGAACCTTTCACTCCCTACCAGCAAGAAGATTTAGGGTCTATTGTAGGAGTTCCCATCAACCTCTGCGACGAGGGGGTGGGGGTGAACTTTCTGGTTTGCCGTTTTGGTTGGTTGGAAAAGGAATCCTTGTTCTTCACCTAGGGGGGTCGAGAACTACTATGTTGCTGGTCATTTTGGCTTCCGGTCCAGCCGTCTTCCCGACGATTGCAACTGTTGGGGTCACAGGTTTCTCGCTAGTCCTATGGTTTGTGGTGGAGGAGAAGCTTCCCGTCGCTGCACCACCGGGCCCAGGGTTCCCACTTCGCAGTTGGGAGGTTGAAGATGACCCTCGGACGGGCCTTTCGAATCCGAATGGTTTGCTCTCCCGGATACCTCAATGGGGCGGATCGGGGCTCCGGTTATCCATCGGTTGTATCAGGTAGTTGTGCGGGAGCTGGGTTGGGTCTTGGGACCCATGACTTACCTGTTTATTCACTAGGCTCATCGGATCAAACTGAACTGGGGCTGAAGGCCCACGACTTATCTGGGAGTCTATCAAATTTGTGTATTGGGCGATCTAGACCTGACAAGGGCTGTCTCCCTTGCCCAATCGTTGATGAATCCCATCGGCCATTGCTGCAACGTCCTCTAGAGGCTTCGACTCATGAAGAGATTTGGCTTCTCCATTGCTGCAATGTCCTCTAGAGGTTTCGATTGCTGAAGGAAGTTTACTCAGTTGAAGTGAGATTTCGACTTCTGGAGAGATTTATCTCACTCGAAATGAACTTCGACTCCTGAAGAGATTTTTCTTAGTCGAAATGAACTTTTCGACTCCTGAATAGACTTTGGCTTCAAAAGTAACTTTTCTGTAGTCTATATAACGCTTAGTTGATTTTGCTCAGTGCACTTGTACAATATTCAGAGCAATATTGGTGGCTGATAAGATATCTTATTAGCTTGTTCTTTAAAATATTTTGTTACAAACTTATTTAGCATTAAAACTAGCGCTTTTAGTCATTAACAAATAAAACTATTAAATTTTTTTTGTCATTACTATGAATGCCTTTTTGTAAACAACATATCAATGCTTTTGTCATCAGAAACAATATTATTAACACTTTTGTCATTACCAAAATTAGGTTAATTTAGCATGATAAAACACACTGATCAGCATGTAATAATGCACGCTTCAATAGGTGACTCTGGCATGCCTCTCCTACTCAACCTTCAGGAGCGGGGCCTCCTTGCATTGATGGTGTTGTCTGAACTAGATTTTGGGGAGGTCCTTATTTGGGATGCCCCGATGTAGGGTGTTGTAGAAAAGTACTCACGACGGTGGAGATGGCAAGGATGACTCAAGGCACAATGGCGACGGATTTTGTGATAGCTCTAGGTTGAGAGTGGAGGTTGTAAAGGTCCTCAAGGAGGTTGAATGCTTGTGTCCAGAGCAAGCGAGGGAAGTGTCTGAAAAAGTTGACATATCCTTCTTGGTGACAGAGAAGGCCTTGAGAGGGGTTTTCTCCAAGATCAACAAGCGGTGGAGTGCTAGTATGTAGGCTGGGGAGAGGTCTTTGATAAGGAAGGTAGGGTGGGAGTGGAGGAAGGGGAGGGAATGGTTTCCTTGTGTTTTCAATGAGAATTCTTTCATGGAATGCGAGGGGGTTGGGGGGTAGATAAGTGAAGATTGGCGAGGGAATTGGTTAGGTGTAAGGTGGACATTCTTATGTATCTAGGAGACTAAGTGGGATGGTGATGGCAGTGAGCTATTGAGAGAGGTTGGTGGGGCACGCTTGTCTATGAGAGTGGCCTCCTCGGCTATTGGAAGATTAAGAGGTATTCTCATCCTTTGATATTCGTTTGAGGTGGAGGAAGTGGTGGTCGATGGGCTTGTGGGCAGGTGGGCGATTACTATCATGGATGGCATAGTCGGGTCGGATCGGCGGATCTGCCCGACTCTATTGGAGTCTGGTCGATCCAAGATCAGCCAGCTTAAAAAAATGATAAAAAATTATAAAAAATGAGGAAAAATTATTAAAAAAAATATATAATAATAGAACATTTTGGGTATATCCATAGTCTAGTTGTACATATGTTCATATTACAATACAGAGCAACAATAATTATGATACCTTATTTACCAGAAAAGAAAGTAAATGTTATATTTGTAGTTTCATTTACTTAAGATATTACATGTAAATAAGAAAGTACCCCCCATTTGAATCCAATAAAAATATCAAAAAAATCATATCTCTTACCAATAAAAAGTCAACTCTCCCATTGAAGAAGAAAATCGTGATTTCGGTGATTTTAGCGAAATGCTAACTTTCTAATCTCTCATAATTTGGCCTATCTAAAAATTTGATAATACAAATAAACCATATGGAACACTAAAAATTCAAAGTCCGGTAAAAAAAGTCAAACATGCATATGACTTCTCTAAGGGAGCCACTCTCCTACTGACAACACTTAGTCTGCTTGAGACCTCTCAGGATTTGGTCAAACCTAAACTATCATCACTCAAAGTCATGAGAATTGTCACTTTCTAGTTTCTTTTCAATTAAAAAGTAAGCTGAGGGAATCGACCTACATCAGATGGAGTCGAGGTGGAATCGGGGTGGAGTCGGCCCGACTCCACCCGATTCCGGTCGATCCACCCTGATTCCACCTTATACCATGGGTGGGTGGTTGTCCCCCCCTAAAATCGGGTCGCCATTGGCCGATTCCGCTCCGAGTCGGCCGATTTTGCCATCCATGATTACTTTATATCTCCGGTGTGTTAAGGATTGTTTCTCCTAGGATTTCAATGGGGCGAATGGTCCTTCAGCTAGAGGGGAGAAGCGACAGCTCTGAGATGATTTGACTTCCTATCAATTTTCTTCTGGCAGGCCTTAGTGTGTGGGTGGGGTTTTAATGCTGTGGTTGCTTCCTCATAGAGGATGGGGGCTACAGGGTATATGATGGAGACATGGAGGATTTTTTGGACTTCATCTAGGAGGCTGCTTTAGTGGACATTGATATGGTTAACTATTGTTATACTTGGTCCAATCTTAGAGTAGATGCTGTGTGCTCTCGGTTGGATAGGTTCTTGGTCTCCGTTCACTAGGAGGATCACTTTCCTTATGCGCAGGTGGCCCTTATGGCGAGATTGGTGTCTAATCATAAGCCCATTCTTTTGAAAACTAGTTGGTTGTAGGATGGGAAGTATAGATTCAAGCCTGAGCGGCTCTGATTCGGGGAGGATGGTTTTTTTGGCCATTGTCTCCACTGCTCGGTCTACCCAGCTTGCTCTTACTTCAGCCATGGCTACTCTAGTGTGAAGATTGAGGCACACAGTGTAGGTGTTGAAGGAATGGGGTGTTAACAAGATCTTGTCGGGGAGGGTAGCGAAGGATAGAATTCTCTAGCACATTAAAGGGCTGGATAGTTTAGAGGAGGCAAGGCTTATGGATGATGGGGAGAGACTTCTCAGGGTCTTATTAAAGGAGCAGTATGAGGAAGCTCTTCTAAAAAAAGGGCTGGAGGCAGCGGTCTAGAGATTGATGGATCAAAGAGGGGGATAGGAATATGATGTACTTTTAGCGGTTGTGTCTGGGAGGAGGTTGAACTCCATCTCTTCTATTATCGTGGGCGATCTTTCTTTCTCTACGGAGGACATTAGAGGGTAGGCGAGAGAGTTTTATACTAGGTTGTTTACGAAGGAGTTTTGTAGACTCTCTATAGCAGACGACCTTCCTTCGCTCTCTCCTCAGGAAAGGATGCCATCTTGCGGCCTTCTTCAGAGGAGGAGATTCATCAGGTAGTCTTCTCACTTTCTAATGATAAGACACCTGCTCCGGATGGCTTCCTTATTACCTTCTTTCAAAAATATTGGCCCATCATTAGGGGTAACTTGGTCTCAGTTGTGATGGAGTTCCAGGAGAGGAGGCACATATGGGAGACGTCAATAAGACCTTGCTTGTGCTCACCCTTAAGAAGAGGGATGCTCAAGAGTTCCAAGATTTTAGATCCATCAGTCTATTGAATGGCTTTTATAAGATCATCTCCAAATTTATGGTAGGATGACTGGTTGCTGTTATGGATAGGCTGGTTGATCGCTTCCAAGAAGCTTTTATTAGGGGAAGGCATATTCTAGACAACTTCTTAGCGGCCTACGAGTGTTTATTCACTTTGAAGCAACAAAAGAGGAAAAGTTTGGTTTTGAAGTTGGACTTTGAAAACATATGGCATGGTAAATTGGCATTGCCTTTTGGATGTCTAGGACAGGATGGGCTTTGGTGAGAAATGGATTGGTTGGATCAGGGCATGTATCTCCTTGGCATCTTTTGCGGTCCTCATCAATGGGAAGCCTTCTTCTTGGTTTCACAGTGGTCGGGGCTTGCGTTAGGAAAATCCTTTGTTCCCACTCCTTTTTGTTTTGGCTACCAGTATGTTGAGTAGGGTACGACAGAGGGCGGAAGTGGTGGGGCTTTCAAGGGGCTAGAGGGGGTGTGACCATTTCTCACTTGCAATATGCAGATGATACCATTCTGTTCCTTGTTGAGAGAGCACACTTGCCACTCATGGTTAGGTTTTTACTGGAATTATTGGAGGAGGTAATAGGTCTTAAAGTCAATTTTAACTAGAGTTTTCTAATAGGAATGAATCTTTGATGAGTGGGTCCTAGGTAGGGCGGCTTGCTTGTTGGGCTATAAGACTAGCAAGTTCCCACTATCATATCTGGGACTTTCTCTCATCGTAGGTGGTCTTAGGTCTGCTCATTGGCAACCTCTCATCACCAGGTTTGAGTCTAGACTGGTGGGATGGAAGTCTAGAACTTTGTCTTTTAGAGGGGGATTGGTATTGTGCAGTTCGGTGTTAGATAGCTTGTCTACTTATTTTCTATCTATGTTCAGGATGCTGAGCTGACAGTGGTGAAGAAGATCGAGTCCATCTAGTGCAATGGAAGTCTAGAACTCTGTCTTTTGGAGGGGGGTTGGTATTGTGCAGTTTGGTGTTAGATAGCTTGTCTACTTATTTTCTATCTATGTTCAAGATGCCGAGCTGACAGTGGTGAAGAAGATCGAGTCCATCTAGTGCAAATTCTTTTGGCATGACAGTGGAGGGCGATGCAGGGGGATGGCATGATATTGCATGGGGGAGGGTGGCCGTTAGCAGAATTCAGGGGGGGGGGTCTGGGTCTCAAAAATATTAGAGATTTCAACCACGCCCTTCTTTGCAAATGGCTTTGGAGGTAGGAAGTGGAGAGGAGGAATTACAGGTCATGGTGACTAGACAAAGATATTTTTGTAGGAACAATCATTGGGACTTACAGTCTGCTTCTAGCGCCAGCACCTCTCCACTCTGACGTGATATTCTTTTATGCAGGGATGTTATCTCTTTGAGAGCTAGGGTGTGTCTTGGTGGGGGGACATGACACTCTTCTAAAAGGACAGATAGTGTGAGGACTTTGTATTGCAGGATGTATTCCCTTCTCTATTTCGGATCTTGACGGACCCTCGGGGACAGTAGCCTAGGCGTTTGACCCAATCTTGTTGGGTGGAGTTTGGTTGTTGACCTTTAGGAGGGATCTCATGCTTGATGAGATGATGCAACTTCAAGACCTTCTAGCCTTTTTCATTCAATTCCCCTCGTCTGCCAGAGAGGATGAGTGGACATGGAGGTGGGAGAAGGGTGGATGCTTTACCGTCAAATCTACTTACCATATCATCTCATATTTTTTTTGGGGGGGGGGGGGGGGGGTGGTTCGACATTGTTTGCATCAAGGTTTGCCGGATCGGAATCGGGAGGCGAATCGGATTTTCCTTGATCCGATTCGATTCCCCCGAATCGACCCGAATCGATCCGAATCGGATCGATCCTCATAGGTATAATATATTATATATAATTATATATATAATATATCATATATGATATTTATAATGTATAATATATATTATAATATGATATAATAATATTATATATGAGGCGAATCGGACCGAATCGATGGAATTGAGAATCGGGTTTTCCATGATTCGCCCCGATTCGGGAGAATCGGGCCGATCCGATCCGGCACGCCAAACCAAACTTTGCATGATCAAGTTTGGCTTCTTAAGAGCCCCCTCAAGATGAAGGTGTTGATTTGGAGAATCTCTCACGGGCGTCTTTCGATGTGCGACAGACTATGCCGCTTGATGCCAGAAACTCACGGTCGTGTTTTGTGTGGGGAGGTGGCCGAGTCTCTTGATCATCTCTTTAAGGCTCTTTCTAATCTCAGGGAGTGTGGAGGGTGGCGGCTAGAAGGACTCATTGTACCTATCGACAACACTCAGACGTCTAGCAGCTTTTTTGGTGGTGGAACAGGCAGTGGCTCGTCAGAGGAGATGGGACAGTCTGGTCAAGGATGGGAAACTTGGTTTTGGATGGGTCCGAAATCGAAACTGTTTCGATTTTGGTCGAAATTGGCTGAAATCTGCAAAAACCCATTAAAAAAATACAAAAATATGAAAAAATCAGAAAAGTTATAAGAAATTATCAAAACATCAACAAAATTAGTGGACATGTATTTGAATGTAAATAAATTGGATTAATGAAAGATTGTAGTTTACCTGAACATCACCCGGAGACGTGGTTATTTACCTGAACATCATTTAAGTAAATGTTTACTTAAGATATTACATACAAATAAGGAAGTACCCCCCATTTGAATCTAATAAAAAATAATAAAAAATTATATCTCTTACCAATAAAATGTCAACTCTCCCATCTAAGAAGAAAATCACGATTTTGGTGATTTCATCGAAATGCTGACTTTTTAATCTCTCATAATTTGGCCTAACTAAAAATTTCATAATTCAAATAAATCACATGGAATACTAAAAATCCAACATCTGATGAGTTCCTTGGAAAAATCAAGTGTATGTTTGACTTATTTCACCGGACGTTGGATTTTTAGTATTCCATGTGGTTTATTTGAATTATGAAATTTTTAGTTAGGTCAAATTATGAGGGGTTAGAAAGTCGGCATTTCGATGAAATCTTCAAAAAATTGCGATTTTCCTTTTAGATGAGAGAGTTAATTTTTTATCGGTAAGAGATGATTTTTTTGATATTTTTATTAGATTCAAATGGAGGATACTTTTTTATTTACTTAAATGATGTTCAGGTAAATAAAATATTATATATATTATATATTGTGTGTGTGTGTGTGTGGGTGGGAATCAGTCAGTTGCGGCCTTTTTGGGTTGACATTCGGCAAAATGGTTTCGGGTTTTTCCCGAAACCATTAAAATATTATTTTTTTAGTTAACCGACTGGATCAATGTTCCGGTCTGGTTTTGGATCGAAACATTTCCGCCGAAACTCCCATCTATGAGTCTGGTGGCTAATCCTTCATGCCACCTCTGGGTGCTGTGGGGAGAGTAGAACATTTTGATATTTAGAAGAATTTCACGCCACGAGGAAGTTGTTTTTGATGCTGTTTGTGCTAGAGTGAAGGAGTGGGCTGCTTTTTTTTTTTGTAATGTGGTTTCATCTACTTCTTCTCTTTTAGGTTTTTTATGGAGTTAGTTCCGCTTAGTGCGGATCTCTTATATAGGTGGTGGGGTGTTGTTTTTTGGTGCATCTCACCTATACTTATATATTCTATTTCCTTTTCATTAATATATATGTGGTACTATCCACTTTAAAAAAAAAAACAAGGGTGCATGCTCATATGAGAAAAGGGATGCAAATCCAACCGTGTTGAAGTCTTTAAATTGGATGTCAGCCTACTGTTCAGATCTTGTTGGGGGAATGCCCAATGAGATTGAACAATTTGTGATGGATGAAAATGACTGTCTATAGTCTATATTTTATACAATAGACTCCCTCCTAGATCTGCTTCTGTTATTCATGACAATTACCCCTTTATTTCTCAAAAACTAATTGAAAGAAGAAACGAGGATTATTTATTAAAAAAAGAAAAAATAATGGGAAGAATGGTTGTTAGACATTTTGGCACCACATTGACTGGCAACAATTTATATCATGTTATGGCTCTTTACCTCAATTGTACTATTTTTGAGAGAAAAATTTTACTGCATTTTCTCTTATTCTGCAGCATTCATTCTTGTCTGTGGGAAAGAGGCACTCATCTTGCATTTTTAGATTCAACCAGCGGGACATCATTATTGTCACAGGTGAATCCATGCAATAATGAAAACTTCTTCAATGGTAGTTCCTCTGCATATTTGCAGAATTTGAGACAATAGTGTGTCTCAGAGATCGAATGTTATGATGAAGTAATCTATATTTTAAAAGCTTAGAATACTGAGAAATTGTGGGCCTTACTAGACTGGTTGGATAATTGAAGGATGCATTCGAAGCTGGATCAACATGGCATGCATGTTGGAAGGGTGGAAATAGACGGTTTAATGTGGCATATTTTTATGGTTGCCTGAATGATGTGAAATGCTGACTGTTAGCCTGGAGAAGTATGTTTTGCTATGGAAGTTCCCTCTTCATATTACCAATTATGCAAAAAGGAATACACTACTGAATTGTTTAGGGAAGATCGTAGCAACTATTTGAATACATAACTCCTCACTCTTTTTGCTTTTGGGAAGTTAGGGTGGGGGGGGCGTAGGCTCGGTGTGGAGTTTCTTTTGTATAGGGGTTTTGTGTCGTATCTTTCTACACATGTACATTCCTTTTCTCATCTAATATAATCAGTGGTACTATTCACGTTCCAAAAAAAAAAAAACACTATTTGAAAGACATTGCTGATTCGGCAATGTATGATTGAAACATATCTTTTCTTGTCACGTGTGGAGGCAAGCTAATGCATGCATCTCCAAGGGGAGTTAGAGTCGGGAGACACTGGGAAAGTTAGATGGTAGGTCTATTATGCATGGACTTGCAGAAAGAGTGCTAAACTTTTTGTGGAGTGTCATTTTCTTCAGAAGAACAGTTTCATACAGTGTGTATGTGAAGGCCCAAATTTTTACGATCAAGCTTTGAGGTGTATCAAAATGCTTCCCATACTTTATGATTAGTAAATCGACATTGGAACAATCTCAAGGTATACATTATTAGTATTCATTGAGGTGATCTTTGCTCCAAACAGAATTAGAGGTTTGTTTCTGTTTACCTTTGTTGGACGTGGAATTTTAACATAAATATATATGTGGGGGAACGATGCCATTCGTTCCGAGATTGCGGGCGTGCCAGACTGCTTAGCAGAGAAATTTAAGATTTGTTTGATGCGAGGGATTCACATGTCCATTCAATGGACAATTGCGCCAATATATGGGATATTTATTCCACATATGGCATATCAGACGAATTGGGTTTCGTGTACTAGACCTTGCTCCACTGATTGGATATAGTGTTAATTTACATTGACTTAAAGTTTGAACACCCTTGATTAACTGTCAGAGAGAAATCGTTGGATTCTTTTCATAAGTTCTGATAAATAGTGCAGGTTCATTGGCATGGCTCATTGTGGACTGTTGCTCATCATCAAGAGGGATTGAGAGAATTAGGATTTCTCAATAGACCGTGATGGTTATGGGGGAAAAATCGTATAATCCGGAGAATAAAGGCATGGACAAGGGGTACATGTCTTTCCGGAGGGTATAATAAAGGATCCTGAACCTCTTATGGATTTTTGAGTTCCAGGGGTGTTTTGGTAATTTTGGCCAAGTCTGTGGTTTGATACAAACTTGAGACTGGCAGAGGGGGTTTGCTGCAATTCCCAACTTCTGAAGATTCGGAGGCCTTCAAACCATGTTTGAATTGCTGAGGTATAATGGTAATTTGACCAGGCCAAGGACTTGATACAAGCTTTTGGCTGGAATGGGGATTTTGACATGATTAACCACCTTCGGGAGCATTGAGACAACATTTGAAAGGTTTGACAGTCAATCAGACGTGTTGTAGGTACATTTGAAGCAACGGGGGCTTATATGTAATTTTGTCACAAGACCACAAAAATGATCGATGGGAAATGAAAATATTTCATTATACTCATCATTGACATATGTACAAGTGGTGGTCAACAAATTGTCATTTGTACAAGCTAGGTTCCGCACTAACACGGAGTACAAGGGCATTGCCACAATTTATAAAAATTGCAAGGTATAACTGCATTTGCAAGACTAAATATGTTTAGTCTGTGAGGAGGGGCATTATCGTAACTTCCGAGAGTTACACATGAGCCGCCATCCATTAGACACACAGACGGTACTTGGCTTGGGCTTTTGAGGGTATGAGTGCAAAGTCTAGGGACATTTTGGTAAATTCATACCCCTAATGGACTTGCACAACCGGCCCAAAACACGAGCCACGAACCACGGACCACGAACCACGAACCATGAACGCTTCAAAGATTGCACTAAGTGGTATTTGATGCCTCTCCTCGATTGTCTTTTTTGATTCACCCTTTTTTGACCTCGGAGGGGGCATTTATAGAAAATGGGGGAGCCAAGGCCCACTGGGGGCCAGCGGGTTCAACAGGCCTCAAAAAGGGGCTGTTGGACCCGCTGGACCCCCCAAATGGTGGGTTGGAACCCACTGGGGTTCCAGCAGGTTCAACCCACTTCAAATGGGGGCCGGCCTCTTTGGGGGCCGGTTGGACCCGCTGGGGTTCAGTGTGCCCAACCAGGCCTACAAAGACCCTCCCTGGGTCCGCGCGGCCCATTTGGGGGTCTGCCGAACCCAGCACCCCCTTAGTGGTGCGGCCTTCTCCTCTCTTTAAAAGGGCCTCTCAGGGCCAGAAAGATGGGTGCAAGTCTCTCGGAGGTTTTCCGCTCCTCGCACGTGCCGGAGGTTGAGGAACGATTGTGCTCGGGGTTCGTTTGTGGTCATCCGAGCATTGTCGGGAGGAATTTGCACTTGTCCGGGTTGCGTTGTATGTGTCTTCTCCCTTCCTTGAGTGCGTATTTGATGAGAGTTTCGGCCACGAACATGTTGCTTTGGGGGATGCCCGGGATGTGGAAATTTTCCACGGGACGAGGGTTTTGGCACTAACACCTTATTTCGCTCGTCCAAGATGGTAGATTTTGATATCTCGACGTAGTCGAGGATAAATGGCGTAATAATATGCCTCGGAGTGACGGCTTTGGCCGTGCGCCGGTGATCATACACTCCCGAATCTGAATTGACGCGATGTAGTCGACGTCCATGCATGTCTCGATTGATCCGAGAAAATTATGGGCGCAACAACCTTTCAATAAGATTCCCTCCCTATTAAAACTTTTTGCATTTTTTGTGTTAGAGACTGAGAACTCAATCATGTATACAGCTATTTTAGTTTTCTTTCTTCACACATATAGAACTGTTCCAATTACAGGCTGCTGCTTTAGCTTCTGCATTTGAATTTCGAAAAGAATTATCAAGGCTCCCGGACATGGAGCGGCTGCTGGCACGCCTCTTTGCTAGCTGGTATCATGATATACTTTTTGTTGATTTGTACAGTTCAGAGTTATGCTATGTCATTTTCATTCTACTGGTGTAGGTTTGGGACATTATCCATTAACCTTTACTTTGCTTGATAATTTAGCTATATGGTTTTTTGATTTTCTTACTAGCTTTTGTTAAATCTGTGACGTGCATATTTAGTTTCCTTTGCAACTTCTAGTAATGAGGAATGTTGGCCAACTAGACTACTAGTTTATTTCTTTGGTGTCAATACTTTTTTTTCTGTTTCTTCTCCCCCTAGTGTTGGATTATGGTATTTAGATGCTTTGAATTCAATAAACACATAAGGACTGCTGTGAATTTATGAGTGCATTTTTGCCAACTCTGGTTCTGTATAGCTCTTTCTTGTTTTATCTGTTAGGATATCCGTAACCAAGTTTTTTCATATTATGATTCGGATAACAAATTTCAAACTTCTCCCAGTAAATATGTTTTAAGAGTCATAATTCCTCTAGGAACTCAACTCCTTGAGTGGTATTTTATAATGAGAAAGTGGACGATAGAAATGCATGAATTGTAAGGGCATACTAGAGGAAAGGTTGTCTTATTTGGAGGTGAAAATACGATTACGGAACGAAAATCTTGTCCTAGAGCACATAAACTTCCCTCACATCATGCCTTCATTATTCAGCCTTTTCTGTTTGCATTATGTCGACTCAGTGGTGTTTTCTGATTAGGTGTCTGTGGTTTCTGTCCCTTTTTCTCACCTCTTGTTCTGATTTGATGCATTTTTACACCCCCCACTTATGGAGAGATTGTGGGGATGTTTTTTCTCATAATAAATGAAACTTTTATGAGAAATTGGTGTAATGATATTTGATGCATGAAGGTGCGTACATGTATGTGTGTTGGAGCTTTTTGATCAAGCTATGAAATTGTGAGTTGACCTTAATCGCCATCAACATGAAGCCAGTGTCAATTACATCAACCTGATGGTTGAGACCATTGATTAACTACATAACTGTAATGCCCTAGTCTATATGTTGCTTGACTGCTTCACTATTAGCCACACACTCATGAAACCATTCTAGACTTGGAAGTGAACCCTGGTTAGAACACTGGTTGGACCCTCAAGGTCTGAGTCCTAGTTGGACTCAAGGTCTGAGTCCTAGTTGGACTGGGACCCTCAGATTTAAGTTTTTGTCTGGACTAAAGCTAATGCTTTCTACGATGAGTTAGAAGTCCCAAAATGAGTCTCCGAATCTTCGAAGTCAAACTCTAGAACTCCCAGGTTTTAAGTCTGTCTAGGATTTAGGTTTATGATTTTGATCACTAGTTAGACACCAAAAGAATCCATGAAGATTCCTGGACTAGAGTTCTAGTTGGACTAGGATTTTAGGACTTGACTCCCATTATGGTTTGTAATTTTAAGGTCAAGCCCTATTGAAACTAGGCTTGTTAACCATAATCTAGCTTTAGCCCAAAATAGGTCCTGAAGCTGTTTGTAAGAAGAAAAGGAAAAGAGAGTTAGAGGGGGGATGGTTACTGTGGTGGGAGGGAAATGGAGGGAAAGGAAATGGAGCTGTGGTACAGTGGACAGGGGAAAAGGAGTGGAAGGCTGGTGTGGCCGGCAGTGAAAAAGAAGGGGAGAAAGGAAAAGGAAAAAAGGGAGAGGGGGAGAAGAAAGGGGCTGTACGACTGGGGCCTCTCACCCCTTCTCCCTCTCGGAGTACACACATGGACGAAAGTGCAATTTGAGCTTCCATTGCAAATGCCTCTTCAGAATGGGGTATACATGCCTTAAATAAGCACAAGAGAAGGGAGGGCTTCCTAGAAAAGGACAGCCACCCTAGAGATGTGAGTGTCATAGACTTAGAAAATCCAACAATCTCATGATGGCGGCCACCCGAGGGAGGGTAAGAGATGTGATTTTGTGATCTCCTAGGGGCTGTGCAACCTGCTAACAAGTTCAACTAAAACATCATTACCCTAGGAGCACAAAGTACAGAAAAAACTAGTAATAACCTGGGGTCCTCACCCAACCAGAGGGCCATCAGGTTGGGATCCTTGCTACGATGGTACATCCTCCTGGGTTTGAACCATAAGTAGATTCAGTACAGTCCGGTCCTGACAAGGGAGAGAATTGGATAAGAGAGAGCTCAAAAGACCCTTCTCTTAATGAGGATTTTTTTCTTTTATTTTTCCTTTTTAATCCAAAGAACTCTCTCACTCTTCTCTCTCTTCTCTCTCTCTCTCTCTATATATATATATATATATATATATATATATGCATACCTTTGTTTTCCTGTGCAGGAGAGAAGTCCACAAAGGACTCTTTTGCCAATCTATGCAGGATATTTATATTTTGATTGTTCAACAAAACTTAATAAAATGAAGCATATATACATATACCCCTATAATGCATTGTATTCAACAATATGCCCCTAAATCTTGAACACTTCAATATACCTCGTATTTTGCTTATTTCATCACATGTCTCTACCATTTGATTTTGTCCATTTTGACTCAACCATAGTTGAGTTAGGGAGAAGAAAAAAAAGACTAACCCCCTCTCTCTCTCTCTATCTCTCTCCCCCCCCCCCCCCCCCCCCTCAACCAGCATTGGAGAGGGACAACCCTCCATCCCCTTGTCCCTGGATGGCTGTGTTGGCCCTTCTGGTGCGGCAGTAAGCTAACCTAGAGGGGGGGTGGCGTATAGGTTTTCTGAAATCTGAAACAGAAACTTAAAAAACAAAAAATTATCACTTGAAAGTTGGTAGTTGAGTGTGATAGAGAGTAGCAGTGCGGAAGCAAGTAAACAATCACACAAAGACACAAGAGATTTATCCTGGTTCGGCCTGTTGAACCCGAAAATATCGGGATTTAAACAAGTCCCGGGTGGCAAAACTCGCCCGGAAATCTACAAAAGTATGGGAATAAACCCCGGCCTCCCCACTCGAACACCGGAGGATAAACGGATCCGAGTCCGTGTCAACCCGGAATATGGCGTTCGAAAGTCCCGCCGACAACGGAAAATACACACACCCGGATAGCCGAAAATTGATGTCCGGACTCGCGCCAAAGGTCGCGTACGACTCGGATGGGCCCGAAAAGGTTAAATGCACGTGCCCTCCGAAAATGGAGTCAAACGCACGTGAAACGGGCAAAAACACGTCAAATGCGCGTGGGTGCGCGTGTGTGCACGTGCAGGGGCGCAGCCCCGCCGGTCCGCGCGGGGGCGCCCCCCCGCCGGTTCGCGCGGGGGCGGGGTGCACCCCCGCCAGTCCGCGCAGGGGCGCACCCCGCCGGTCCGAGCGGGGCACCCCCGCCGGTCCGCGCGGGGGGCGCACCCCCGCCGGTCCGCGCAGGGGCGCACCCCCGCCGGTCCGCGCAGGGGCGCACCCCGCCGGTCTGCGCGGGGGAGCACCCCGCGGTCCGCGCAGGGGCGCACCCCCGTCGGTCTGCGCGGGGGGTGCACCCCGCCGGTACGCGCAGGGGCGCAGCCCCGCCGGTCCGGGCGGGGGCCAACTCTCGCACCCCGCCGGTGCGGAGTCCCGCCAGGTAGGACCCCCGCCGGTCCGGCCCCGTTTCGGGTTCTGTGCGCGCGTACCCCGCCGGTTCAGGCGCACACCCCCGCCAGTCGCTGCCTCTCTGCCGCGCTGCCTCGACGCGCGTGCTACACCGACGCCCGTGCCCGCGCACCCCCGCCGGGTTGCACACCCCGCGGGCCATGTACCCCGGACGCCTATAAATAGAAGGGCAAGGCCTTCATTCTTCGGGCTGGGAAAACTGGCGTAAGGAGCTTCCAGCTCTCCCCGGGGCTTCGGGGGGGCGAGGCTCTCCGCCTGAGAGATTTTTCCTCCCCCACGCCGGCGAGATGCTTTCGCGTCCCGGCGAAACCTGAGGCAGCCTGGCGCTCGAGACTTCTCTCGCGCAGGCCCTCAGGGGATGTCCCCTCCTTTGGGAGGAAGAGGACCCGTTTGTTCTCCGTATGAAGACCCAGTGCGGGACCCTGCTTGTGTAAAATTACACAAAGGCCCCTGGGGGAGGAGAAGACTTGTGCATGCATGTGAAATTGCACATATGTCCCGAACACGGGCTCAAGCTTCTGTGAAAATGCACAAAGCTCCGGGGATATAAAATTTGTGTATGTGTACATCAAAAGTACATGTATACCCCTGTCAGCCAGAAATTTGCAGGAATACCTCTGCTTCTGAGAAAATTGCAGAAATGTCCACTTCGGAGAAAAATTACAGAAATATCCCATGAAGGATAAAATTGCAGAAGTACCCTTGCTGCCCAGAAAATTACAGATACGTCCTTACGGCACGGAAAATGGCAGAGATAGCCTGAGGGTTCGCGCCTCTTGTCCAATTCGGTGGAGCGGGACCCACGTCGCTTCTATGAAGTGGCGTGCGCTCTCCTGGGTGTGACTGAAGCCGGATTCGAGGGGAGTTCCCGAGAAAGCCGGAAATCGACCAGGACGCCCGGGACAGCCAAAAATCGGCCGGGACGTCCGGAAAAGCCAAAAATCGGCCGGGACGTCCGGAAAAGCCAGAGAAATCGGCCGGGACGTCCGAGGAAGGGGAAAGCCAGGAAAACGGCAGCAATGTCCAGAAAGCCAAAAAAACGGCAGGGATGCCCAACAATAGACACGCGAAGGCCTAAACGCGCCATTCCGGCCCCAAGCTCCCGAGTCTGTCCGTGCTCAGAGCGTGATCGTGCGTGAGCTTAAATAGGCCGCACGTGCCGACACCCGTTGGTGTTCCGTCCTCAGCGTTCGGGCTGCATTGCGCCACGTCCGCAGGGACAGCCACAGGTTGCACAGACTCTCAGCGTTTGCACTTAAGTCCTCCGGTGTCATAAAACGACCACGCGAGGCATATACTTAAGTCCTCCGGTGTCATAAAACGACACACGTCGAGGCATATATTAAGTCCTCGGTGTCATAAAACGACATACGTCGAGGCATATATTTAAGTCCTCCGGTGTCATAAAACGACACACGTCGAGAGGCACATATGTTAAGTCCTCCGGTGTCATAAAAGACACGCGTCGAGGCATGTTAACCTGTGGAGGCACAAACACCACATGGTAACACATATGTACCCATTATCGTGTAAGCGTCCGACGGAGGCACATACACCCTGTCGTCGACGTCATGTACTTGGCTTGTTGTATACACGTCCAGTGGAGGTACAAAACCCCACTAAAGGCGTACATGTAAATGTAAACGTCATGTCATGAATATAAATGACATGAGCATGCTTGAATAAAATTGTGGAAATTCATTTGTCATCTGCCTTTTCTTCTTTAAATTTCGGCATACGGTCTTTTAACAAACATTACGCATTCGAAGGTATTCGAGTGTATACTCGATGTAAATGAAACATCGACTTCGGTCGGTGGGGAACGGTCCAGTACACGACCACTCCAATCGCCCTGAACGCGAGCGCACGCGGAAAATAAATCGAGGGTATCAGGGTTCGCACCCAATATTCCTCGTAAAATAATCTTTGTCTGTTTCCCGCAAACAGTCTGGCACGCCCACGCAAAGATCCATCTCGAAGATAGAAGAGATGGATCGAAAGAAAGAAAATTCCGCGTTCCAACAATCTGGCACGCCCGGTGGGACTGTTCCTGCCTTTCATGCATGTGTAAAAAGACCGTATGCCGATATAGAATAAAAGATGACTAATTTCCACATCACAGGTACAAGGAGCGAAAGCCGGCGACAGAAGCCCGTCTCCACCTGCAACTCAAGCTTGCTCGATGGCCGCCGTCACCTACGGCCCTCAAGTCATCGCATGCCACGCCAATGTGGCTACCTCGTCCCACTCGTGTTCGGCGACTCCCTGCAGTGGTGGGATCCCCCTACTTCCTAGGGGTGGTCCCCGCCGTCCAAGCTACTCCAAAGGCGGCGTCCAAAGCTATTGCGGTCAGGGGCACCAAAACCCGTCCAAGTCAAGGCCGAGTCTTCTCGGTGAATACCATTCCGGGCGGCCATCTCCAGAAAACGGGGACAGCGCCAGGGACGCAGGGGCAGCAAGCCCCGCGCGGTCGTCTCCAACTCCGGGAAAACGGTGCTAGTTGGCGACATCCGCGTTAGGCTCGATGGAGGCGAGCCGTACTGCCCCGGGACAGAAGCGTCCCTACGGTGGCAACCTCCAACCAGTTCGCTCCCCTCTAGGGGATGCGTCAAGAAGATCGGGACTCCCCAAAAGGAGCCCGACAGGGGCAGGCATCAAGCTCGGCGCCCAACCGCCTCGCAAAATGAGGCAAATGTGGGTGACCAAGCAGGAAGCCCGCCACATCAAACAAGCCAGAGCGGACCAACCCGCCGATGGCTCCAAGAAGGCGACGGTACTTGGGCGAGAAAAAGCCCAAGAAGCCGAACCTCCTCGTCCCCGCGGACACAAACGCAGGGGCATTTATAGGAAGCCCCACTTCGTCCCGCCCAAGCGGAAACTGCTGAAGGGGGAGACGCGAGTCAAGCCGGAGCTTCCACATCTCGAGTCTCGGTCTTTGAAAGACTGAGCGCCTCAGTCTTCACCAGGTGGGAGCAGCAATCCGTCCAAGCGCTCAGAAGCCCAAGAAGCGGAGGAGAGTGCAGCGGACGCCTGAAGAAGGTGGAGGCATGAAGATCTTCACCTGCTACGCTTCTGGGAGGGAAGCACCTGGGCCATCCGGCATCCCTGCGGGAGCGCTCAGGATAAACGAGCCCGGGCAGGACGACGAAACTGTCCTCCGGTACACCCGGAACGTGGCCAGAAGACCCCTACAAGGGCAGCAAGGCACTCAGGCTGAGCCCTCGAACCTGGGACAACTTCTTGAGCCTCCACTCGATCGTGATCAAAGGCCCCTTCCGGGTCAGGTCCAACTGGACCCGAAGGAGGGGAAGAAGACGAAAGTCGCCAGTCGCCACCCCTCGGAGATCAGCAACTGCCGGCTGACGGGGAGCAAACTGAAGTGTTCCTCATGCCGCCAACCAGAGCTGCCTTCCAAGCGATGACGGACGACGCCAAGTATGATTTCATACAGCGTTGGCAGGCTGAAATGGCCGCTCTCCTGGCCGAGCGAGGACAACAGGCGGGGGCAAATGCGCCACGCCGCCTAGTGCCGACGGCAAACCAAAATGCTCGGACAAGACATCAACAAGGCGACCTGCCCGATGTCAACACACGCATAGCCGCGGTCAACGACTATACTGTCGATCCGTCCAACAGCCACGCAGGGGCATAAACTCCCAAGCCTCCGCGGCTGAAGATATCGTCGCCCAGCGACGAATGATTGAGAAGATCGTGGACGACCGCTTCGCTTAGCGAGGCGAGGGAACTGCCACTGTGGATCTCTACAGTGTGCCGTATCCCGTCCACCATCAATTCAAAAAGCTGCCACCGGACTTCCCTAAGGCGCCAAAGTTGCAGAAGTTCGACGGACAAGGCTCGCCAAATGAGCATCTGGCTACTATATAACGGCCATGGGAGAGTTGGCATTTGACGAATCCTACCTCCGCTACTTCGCAACGTCCCTGACAGGCACCGCCTTCCAGTGGTACTCCAGGCTGAGGCCAACTCCATTGTCGATTGGGCCGACCTCCAAAAGAAGTTATCGACCGTTTCCAGACGGCCGAGAGAAAGGTGTCGCTCGCGGAGCTGTGTTCCCTCAGGCAAAGAAAAGGAGAGACGGCACTCGACTTATCAAGCGGTGGCGTGACTTCAGCATGAGGTGCGACAATCCCCCAACGCAAGAAGATGCCATACCATCTGTCGACGGGGCCTGGCGGCGCAAATAAGCGAAAAGCTGCTGGGAACAAACATCAAGGGTTTCGACCAGCTCAATGCGGGTCGGCGGAGATCGAAATGTTCTTCGCCGACAACCGATGCAAGCTCCCCCAAAATCAAGCCGGGCAAGGAGCGCGCTGTGGGCAGAGAAGCCAATGCTGTGGGACTTCGCCCCGCAAAGCAAGGGGAAGAAGAAGGTCACGACTTCGGCGCTCCAAGCAAGAAGGTGGAAGAAAAGCCGCTTCAACTTCGCTGCCACAGCGTATGAGCACGCCGTATTCCTTCAAAAGGGACCATACGAAGATGCTCTTCAAGCTGTGCATGAAGAATGACTTGCTCAAGCTTCCGGCCTTGAAGACAAAAAGACCAAGTGAAGCGGTAGGGTGGATGAACCAAATTACTGTCTCTACCACCGCATGCTGGGGCACTCCGTTGAGGACTGCTATGTCTTCAAAATGAAGTACAGAAGCTGATCCAGAGTCGCCTAACCATGCACGAACATTTGGTCGATCCCCACAGCCCCATGCTTGGGACCAATCGAGGCAGTCGGCCAATGTCATCCATGTCAATGCGCCGCCTCCCGAGCCAGAAGACCCGAGGCAAATCCTTGGGACGCTCATTCCACCAACGGATGGGAGGGGGATCACCCCTCAGCCTCGGAGCACAGGACATGGTCCGAGACAGTGCAAAAACCTGGAAAGACAGGTCCAGTCGCTGCGGCACGGTCAGCGCCAGACGTGATGTATCTGAGGACCATGCAAGAAAGCCTTGACAACCCTCCAGCAAGGACTCCAAGGGCCGCGGGCACACCTGCGCCCCGGACGCGCCCTCCCTGCGGGGGGTGGATCTCGGAGGAGTCTTCGAATCCGTCTGATGACGAAATCGCCGGGAGATTGTACTCCTTCCCGCGACATCGGACGCTGGCACTCTATCGCACCTGCTTGCGAGCAGGGACTATTGGGCTGCCAGCCGCCAACAAGCGTCCCGCCAAACTACTGCATATACCATCAAGATGCGGGGCACGCTTTAGAGGACTGCCACGTCTTAAAGACAAGGTTGAAGCATGGGTCAACCAAGGGATTATCGACTTGGGCAACTCCGGGTCAACCCGCCGCAGCCTCACTCCGCGAGTGGACGGACCATTCAGCTGACGTTGTCACGCATACAGTCAACGTCATCGACCCGCCGGAAATTATACACCGGTGGCCTTCACTTTCCGGACCCGGATATGTAGAAGGCGGCTCATCCGGCGAAGCCCCTACCTGGTGGTGCCGGGAGGGAGAGTTCCCCGTCACAGCCGCTTGGCGACCGGAGACGTTGGGGAAATCTTCGAAAAGCTCCTACAACGAGGTGTCGTGATGGCTCATACACCGCCGCCGACGTACACTGAAGGGAGTTGAATCACCCCATGTACTGGTCGATATCACGCCTTGCTGCTGCACCCTACAGACAGGTGCCCGATTCCGGGGGTGGGTCGAGTCCCTCATCCAAAAGGGAAAAAATCGACCCGGAAGGCAATTCCATGGTCTGATGAGAGCCAGGGAAGCAGCACCGCGGGAATTGGAAGAAAGCGACTATATGCGCTTCAAGAACCTCCAAGCCCCGAAGCTGATGAACAAGGTGGCTCGTACCGCCGATGTCGTCCATAGCTGACGCTGAAGGCGCGAGCTTGAGGCAGCAATTCAGGAACATATCCCTGAAAGAGCACAGCCCACACCTTAAGATATAATCAAGAGGACCGGATATGATAGAAGGCGGCTCATCTGACGAGGGCCCTGCCCTATGGTATCCCGGGTGGCGAGTCTCCCCGAATTCTCTTTGCGACCGCAAAGAGGGGAGATCTTCGAAAGACTCTTGCAGCAAGGCTGTGTAAAGGCGCACAGGCCGCCACCAACATACACGGAGAGGGATTAAACCACCCCATGTATTGCAAATACCATGCCATGCTGCTGCATCCTACGGATATGTGTCCGATTGTCCGAGACTGGGTCAAGTCCCTCATCCAAGAAGGGAAGATCGACTCAGAAGGCAACCCGACAATCCGAGCCGAGGCCAGGGAAGGAGTCCAGCAACAACTTCCTCGGCGAAAAGAAAGGGGTCTCGACGACATCAAGTCTCCCCTCCCCATGAGCAAACTCCGGAAAATAGGAGTAAGGGGCAGTGCTTCGAGGAACTCGCCTCCGCGAATACTCAAGCGCCAAGAGAAAAAGACGCAGGGGCAAGAGCCGGTGACAGAGAGCCAGCCGCCCGGAACCGAGCCCCTATTGGGCCGAATTCCAACAACTGCCGCCCGAGGTATCGAGCAGGCAATGACTCCACTTTCCAGCATCAACACAAGACGAAGCTGGCTGGACGACGGTGGCGTCCAGAATGCGCACTCTGTCAATATTCCCTAAGAGGGGGAAGGTCACCACGGTCGCCTTGGCCGGGAAAGACTACCCCTCAAGCGACAGAGCAAGCCAAGCCGCTGACGCCGCTCGAAATGGCGCGCACAGTGCAGCAAGAAAAGAACCGGCGCAAAGAACATAAAGGCGCCTAAAGAAGCAAGCTGAGCAAGAGGAGGCTGCAGCAGCCCCAGCAAGAGCTCACTCCACTCCAGAAGCTGCAAAAGCTCATTGATGATCTGGAGGAGTATATTCCCTCTAAACCTACTTGGGGAGTCCCTCGGGACATATACATCCCGTGGGAAGAAATGGAGCGCAAAAACAAGGCTCAAAAAGCTGGCTCCACCAAATGCTGCAAAGGGCTCAAGAAGGCGAGAAGCTGCCTCTGCCCGAAGAACTGGCCATCTTCTATAAGGAAGATGAAATCACCATCGAGAAGCTGGAAGAAATGCTGAAGACTTCTCGTGCCACATGGTGTCGATACCGCCGCCAGCAAGCTTGCAATCACCGGCTGTTACGCCCCTTGTGGCAACATATCGGCGGAACCGAGGCAAAGGAAAGGGCCGTGGACGAGGAAAGAAATCCTCCCCGTCCCCAGCGAGAAAACCAGCTCGCCCGACCTGGGCAAGACTATTGTCTTCCGAGGAGGAAGAGCCTCAGCCCGCCCCGGAAATAGAGGTGCGGGCGAACTCTTCATCTTCGACCCATCTGACGAGGAAGAAGAAGAGCAGCGGGATATCGCTAGTAGGCTCTCCGATCGGAGGGCCACCCAGCCAGTCCCCTTCGTCCTGTCCGACGACGAAGAGCCTGGGGGATGGGCGATCCCCAGCAAGCTTTCAGACGGGAAAACTCCGTAACGGCGTCCGGCCCACTCCGTCCAAAAGCGGCAAAGAAGGAACTGCCGCCCCAGGGAGGACGGCCTAGGCTCGTTGTTCGAAGAAAAGCCGGACGAGCAGCCAGTGGCAAGAGGGTCAACCAATTCGGGCAACCGATAAAGGCCCTGGAGGATACTGTCCCACCATTGGATCAAACCCGTGCCCGGGCCGACCGCAAAATCATACAGCATATGAAGCGGTTCCCACCAACATCACCATATGGGACGCCATTGCTGGAGCAAAGAGTTGAGAACGGCGCTCGTCAAAATCTTGCAGAGCCCGAGGTCTACGAAGCTGACGTGACCGAACTCCAGGCGCAAGCCCTAGAAGCACTGGTGGCGGAGGTGACCTTCTCCGACAAGGACATGCTGTTGACGACGCTATACCACAACCGCCCGTTGTATATGCAGGGAAAGTCAAGGGCACGAGCTCAACCGGATCCTGGTTGACCCCGGGGCGTCGATCAACATCATGCCCTGAAGACTTCAAGTCTTTTATCTCACGCCCTACTTGCAGAGGGGTAAATGACATCAGAATCGCTGGTTTCAACCAGAATTCTGAAAAACGCTTGGGAAAGGTGGAAGTACAGCTGGCCATGGACGGCCTCACTACTAAGGTCGTGTTTTACATCATCATGCAAACACGTCTACAAAGCCCTCCTGGGAAGACCCTGGCTCCATGAAAATCGGGTCGTCCCTCGACTCTCCACCAATGTATAAATACATCAAAGAAGGAGAGCAGCATACGGTCTTTGCCGACCGAGCCCCGTTCCGCCAATGAATGCAAACTGGCGGACGCTCAGCTGTACTTCGGTGAGCCTCTCGGCAAGCCAACAAACCGCGTCAAAAGGCAAGGAAAACAAAATGCTGACGCAAATCAAGTAAGCCAAGATCGGGACGAGGAAGAGCTCTTTACGGTCAACCAAGACCTCCTTGAAGCTCACCGGCTCAGCCGCCTCGCCGAATCACCACGCCCGGGCCAAGTTGCCCAGAAAGGCGTGAAATCAACTATGAAGCAAACGCCATCGGCGAGATCATCAACCGAAGCATCTCCTTGCGCCGGCGGCGTACAGCATTGCCTTCCATAGGGAGGAGCAATGGGTGGACGACTAAAGACATTCGTTGTCACCCATTACAGAACCGACAGTCTCGAAGAAGGCGAGACGCCGAAGCCGATCCTCTTCTACAAAGGAGACCCGCTTCCATATGGGCCCCTCGAAGACGACTTCGGCTGGAGCCAAGCGACTCAAGTCGCCCCAGAGCCCGTTCGAGGAATGGACGACATGTCGAGCAGCACATCAAGAAATTGTGCCAAAGGCAGAAGATTGAACAAATGCAAGATCCCTCGCGACGGGAGTACTTCCATCAGCTGTGGTACCCGAAGCAACTCCGAGGGCAACCCCCTATTGTGCAAAGGACACTCGGGGGTGGGCTATAGTCAGGCAGGCGCAATGCGAGGCCTACCATACGGTCAACACCGTTGGGCTCGCGACCTCACCTGACCCAAGCCATCCCGGGGGCAATCTCTGCCCCCGTTACAAAAGCCCCGCAAGGGGAGGCCGCCCTCGTCCCACCAAACGGGACGTTGTGCCGAGAGCACTCAAAGCGAAGGAAGTCATTTCTGGCCGATCACAGAAGAAGGCTCAGATATTATGACGTCCACGTTGCTGACTCCGATGAAGAAAAGGATTTCATCGACCTGCAGCCGGCACCCCGTGAACTCGAAGACGGCGGACAAGCTACTGTCGACGAATTGGTCGAACTCGACCTCGGGGAACCAAAAGAACCCGACCAATCTTCGTCAGCGCCTCTTGAACGAGGAAGAAAGACAGTCATACCGGCATCTCTTGCTGGAATTCAAAGACTGTTTCGCGTGGACATACAAAGAAATGCCAGGCCTGGACCCCTCCGTGGCTGAGCATGAGTTGTCCATACTCCCCGCAGCGAAGCCGGTCAAGCAGGCCCAACGGCGTATGCGCCACGAGCTGGAGCTGAAAGTAAATGCCGAGGTGGACAGACTTCTTCAAGTCGACTTCACCGAGCCATGCATCTCCAACGTGGCTAGCCAACATAGTGCCGGTCAAGAAAAAGAACGGCGAAGTCCGAATCTGTATCGACTACAGGGACTTGAACAAAGCTGCCCGAAGGATGACTTTCCGGTCCCGATCACGAAACTATGATCGACATGACCACAGGGCATGAAGCGCTCTCCTTCATGGAGGGTCGTCAGGCTACAATCAAATCCGCATGGCACCAAAGATAAGGGTCATACCGCCTTTAGGTCCCCCAAAGGGATCTACAACTATAAAAGAATGCCCTTCGGCCTGAAGAACGCCGGAGCCCCCTCATCACGAGCCATGACCAAGATCTTCGGAGAATGCTCCACGACTCGGTTGAGCTGCTACGTGATGATCTGGTCGTCAAGACCAAAAGGCGGGAAGATCACCTAGGCGACTTACGCCAGGTCTTCGAAAGGCTTCGCCAACAAAACTGAAGATGAACCCGATGAAGTGCGCCTTCGGCGTATTCGAGCGGCAAATTCCTCGGCTTCGTTGTCAATACCGCGGGATAGAAATTGATCCCGTCAAAATCAAGGCTATCAGAGAGCTGCCGCCGCCGAAAACCTTAACGGAGCTGAAATCTCTCCAAGGAAGGCTGGCCTACATAAGGCGGTTCATCTCCAACTTGCGGGCAGATGCGCCCCCTTCAGCAAATTAATGAAGAAAGGAGCCCATTCATATGGGACCAAGAGTGCCAAGATACTTTGAAGAAATCAAAGAGTATCTCCTTACTCCTCCTGTCTTGGGAGCCCCGGTGAAAGACAAGCCGCTCATTCTCTACATCGCGGCCATGGAAACGTCGCTGGGAGCGCTCCTGGCGCAAACAAATGAGGAGGGCAAGGAGCAACCGCTTTACTACCTCAGCAGGATGCTCGTGGGTGGAGCACCGACGATATCCCCAGTGGAGAAGGTGTGCCTGGCATTGATATTTGCCGTCAAGAAATTACGGCACTATCTGCTAGCCATCAGGCAGCCTCATCTCGAGGATAGACCCGCTAAAAGCGCTCCTCACCAAACCGCTGTCAGGAAGGATGGGAAAATGGGCTCTTCTCCTCATGGAGTTCGATATCACCTTCGTCCCGAGAAAAGCAATCAAAGGGCAAGGTATGGGCGGAGTTCCTGGCGGCGCATCCGCTCCCAGCCGGCCTCCCCTCGAGTTCAAGCTCCCAGAGAGGAGACGCTCTCATCCCCCCACGGGGAGGGGACCCAACAAAAAGAAGTCCCCATTCAAGAAAGTGGAAAAACACTCTCGCCATAGAGTTACCACACTGGGAACTCTACTTTGATGGCGCTTCCGGGTGCTCACAAGCAAACTGACGGCATCACAACTTATACCTCCGGAGCGGGCATTGTCCTGGTGACTCCACAAGGGGGAATACTGCACAACTCATGTGCACTCATGAGGCCGTTGACCAACAATCAAGCCGCAGAATGAAGCGCTGATCGTGGGACTTCAATGGCTGCACGAATGGGCATCAAATGCATAAAGTCTACGGAGACTCGCAGCTGGTCATCCGTCAAGTGCTGGGGGACTATGAAGTTCGGAAAAAGGAACTGATCCCCTATCATGCCAAAGTAATGAAGCTCCGCGAGAGATTCTATTGTTCGAAATCGGACATGTCCCTAGAGGGCAAAACTCTCAAGCGGATGCGCTAGCCAAACTGGCGTCCGCCCTAAGCTCCCTCGAAGGGGGATTGGGCATAACTGTCCGACATAGGAGGCTGATGCCCAGTGTTCTCGAGGATGACTCCGACCAGAAAATGCAGAGGTCAACGCCCTCGAAGAAGAAGCCAGCCAAGAAGAAGACTGGCGCCAGCCGATCATTCAAATAAAGAACGCTGGCTACCTTCAGTCGGGCGAACGAGTCCGACTGCTGCGGCGGGCCACGTCATATCAAATGATCGGGGACCAACTATATCGGCTTGTCCATGAAAAAGACAAGTCTGTCCTCCTCCGATGTCTCTCCCCTAGAGAAGCCAAAGTCATCATGCACGAAGTCCACTCTGGACTGTGCGGAGCCCATCAAGCGGGAGACAAGATGAAAATCAACATCAAGCTAAAAGGCTTCTTCTGGCCGACTATGTACACAGATTGCGTCCAGTACGCGCGTAGTGTCATCAATGCAGGTCTTCAGTTCGTGCCAAGAAAGCCGCCGAGCGAATTACATCCAACCGCCCACATGGCCCTTCGCCGAATGGGGAATGGATGTCGTGGGACCATTCCCACGTCCTCTGGCGGCCACAAGTTTATCCTGGCAGCCACCGACTATTTCTCCCGATGGGCAGAAGCAATCCCTCTCCGGGAGGTGACCGGGGTAGCCGTTGCAAAATTTGTCAAGCAACACCTGATTTACAGGTTCGGCACCCCTCATCGGATCGTATCAGATAACGGTACGCCCTTCAGAAAACAAACGATATATGCGTTGGCGGCCAAATTCCAAATAGATTGGAGGACGTCAACGGTATACAACCCTCAAGCCAATGGTCTGGCGGAAGCCTTCAACAAGACCCTTTGCAAACTGCTTGCCAAGATAGTCGGCAACCGCAAACGCGATTGGGGGGAGAAGGTGCACGAAGCCTCTGGGCATACCGGACGGTCTACAAGACCCCAAGGGGTGTTCTCCTTCTCTCTGGTGTATGGAGCTGAAGCCATGCTCCCCATCGAAATTGAAATGTCATCCTACAGGGTAGCCGTCATACCGGTCTTCAACCCGAGGAGCGACAAGAAATTGAAAGAAGGTTGGAGGAATTGTCCGACCTAGAGGGCAAAAGGTTGGAAGCGTACAAACACCTCCAATCCTATCAAGCCCGCATGACCGAGCCTACGACAAGCTAGTCAGGCCTCGTGTCTTCAAGAAAGGTGACCTCGTCATGGTCAAGCAAAGAGAAGTCATGGCAGGCAAATCAAGTGGCAAACTCCAGCCAAACTGGCGCGGACCATACGTGGTCACTGGAGTGTATGAAGGCGGGGGATATACGCTGGCAACCACGCCGGCGATCGCCCCTTTCCACCACTAAATGGCAAGCATCTCAAAATGTACTTTGCCCCTGAGCATGAATCCCCGGGCAACCGCCCTCTGACCCCCTACGCCGAATCAGGCTAGGGTTGGGCCACAGCGTCCCAGTCAAAAAAATATATATATACGAAGGGACTGAAAGAAAATAATGACGTCCCGGCAGACTTGGTCGTCCCCAAAAAGGGGTGCCCAAGG
>CM024758.1:27313253-27371401 GCA_014218235.1 Colocasia esculenta
AATTCAGTAGATATCTCACTAGACTATTTCTTCTAACCCTTCCAGTTCTTCGGATCCGTGGGTGGCGACGCGAACTTAGGGGTCCCTGGCGGGGGTCCGGGAGTTCGGTCGTTACATCTCGAGTGGGTACCCCAGGTTCTTTGTGAGTCAGGCACGTAGTGCTCGGGGTCTTGTCTCGGTACTTGTGTACCATTAGGGTCTGTGTCGTCTTCCTAGACACCCTCACTCTGTAGCTTTAAGTAGTAATTCCAGCTGAGGGAAAGACGACAATGGGACAACGGCTTGTGTTTGTGGTTGTCTTTAGTCGCTTGTAGTGCGCTCTTGCTGGGGGACGGACACAGTAACGTGCTAGTCCCCAGCTAGTCCTTTTTCCTGTGCCTCACTTTAAGAAGCTCGGGCTAGAGTCCTTAAAGGTGTCAGGCATGGAGCTATAGCCTGGAGCTGCAGTTGTGCTGAGAGTTGGTCTCCACGTTGTTGGTTTTGTTGTGGTGAGTGATATCTGGACCTTTCGTTCTTGGCTACGAGCTGAGAGGTTGACTTGCGTTGTTTGTCCGAGTCTGTAGCTGGTGTCGCGAACTAGTCTTCGTGACTTGTGTTTGGCATTACCCTTCTTTGCTTGTACTTCTGAGCATGGTTTTCTGTTTATTTATGAAGTTGAAATCTGTGTTTAGCTTAATTTTATTTAAGCATTGTGGTTATAGTTCCATGCTCAGGTTGGGTTGCTAGTTATATAATTGTGCTTTACTCCTGCTACTCTTGTGTTTTATGGTTTGCAGCTTTTGAGGAAATTTCCCTACTGAGCCAGTGACTCGTGAGCTCACCCCTTATTGCTTTTAGGTGAGGGAGAGCAGGAGGTTTCCTCGTCTGTCTTTTAGTCCGGAGCCGCATCGTAGCAGTGTTGGGTTCACACATCCAGCAGTGTATTTTCTTTTGTTATGCCCGGGGTATACCCCAGGCTTTTGTACTTCAGTTTGACTTTTTTTGAAATTTGGCTATGTAATCCTTGCATAATATGTGTGAGATGTTTGATCTTATTATATCAGTGTGTTCTTTTATATTTCCATGGACGTGTGTGTTGATGTCCCTGGCAAGGCTTCGGCCTATTCATGGGAGGTGGAGTCGGATCAAGCTTGTTATTAGGTTAACGGATTTGAACGATGTGGTCCGTCACAGTTGGTATCAGAGCAAGATCCGTGTAAATATGAAGGAACTGGGAGATTACATAGCTTGATTTTTACACTAGTCCACTGCTGGTAGTTGACCCAGTTTGTTTTGATTATTGGCATATATGTGGTTGGATGTGTTTGTGCAGAATGTTGGAGATGGCTGATAGGAAGACTGGGGAGGTGGGGGAGATGAGCCGAGGAAACCACACATCATTGATTGAGAGGCTATGAGAAAGCATAACTGAAATAAGAACAAGGTTGGACCAGCAGGGTCCAGTTCAGCCAGCAGTGGTAGGGCCTCCGGTGTGGAGGAGGCAGTGCCAGTACCGATTATACCACCCCACCACCACCAGGAGTGGAGTACCTCTTGTGGTACCTGTGCCACCAGTACCATCAGTGAGACCAGCAGAAGAACCAACATGCAGATTGAAAGATTTCTGAGGTTGCAGCCACCTACCTACACAGGGGGACCCCAATTCAGATACAGTTGAGCACTGGATTCATGAAATAGAGAGAGTCTTTGTCATTATGAGGTGTCCACCAATGGACAGGGTGGTTTTGGCCACTTACCAGCTTCGGGGATTTGCATAAGAAGGTAGAGGTTAAAGATGCAAATGACTTTTACAGGAAGAGTAGAGGATACCATTACATGGTCAGAATTTTTGGAAGTGTTTAATGATACATTTTCTTAGTACAGTGCAGCAAGCTAAAAGGGAGCAATTCTGGACTCTGCAGCAAGGGAATTCTTTTGTTTTATAATATCAAATGAGATTTATGGCCTAAGTAGATATGCACCGTATGTTGTGACAAATAATACAATAATGGTAGAGTATTTTATTCGTGGACTGAGGTTAGAGTTATAGAATACGGTGATACCCTTTATTTAGGATGTGGGAGGAGGCGGCACAGAGAGCAGCTACTTTAGAGAGGTCAATTCGGACCTGTCAGGCGGGGGATTCTGGTAGTTTCCGCGCTACCACAGCAATCCTCAGGAGTCAGTAAAGGGAAGGCACTAGTGGGATCATCTTCCTCGGGTTTTAGCAAGTGGGGTTCGAAATTGAAAAAGATATTTAGAGACGAGGAGGAGGTCGCCAGAAGATGTTCCAGCAAGGGTGAGGTTATAGGCTGGAGGTGGAAGAATCGCAACAAAGTACAGCAAGGCACCTATAATTCCACCGGGCTACAGAATTACAATTGTGACCAAGCCGGGACATTGATTCGGAATGTCCTTACCCAAGGGAGTATGGAATGGTAGAGGAGTGCAGCAGCAGCCCCAACAGCACCAGCAGCACGAGGTAGAGGAGCCCACACCAGCGTGGTAGAAGTCGGGTTATGGCTATCACTCGGGCACAGGCAGAGGCTTCCAACCTGATTGAAGGTATAATGCTATTTATGACTTTTCAGCAAGAGTTTTAATTGATCCAGGTGCTTCGCACTCTTTATTTCTGAAGAATTTATGATAATATGGTGCACCCGTTAGAGGAAATTGTGGTGAGTTAGTTAGAGGTTCCTTCAGGAGGATTCATGCTCACATCTTGTTACATAGATGAAGTTCCTTTGTGATATAGGAACCTAGTTGCCTGTTAGATTGTATGCTTTACAGTTGAAAGACTTGATATATTTAGGTATGGACTGGCTTGAAGCCTATGGGACAATGGTTGACTGCACAAAATAAAGGGTCATATTTTGTCACCCTAATGGAGCTATATTTGAATTCCAGGTATGCGTTTTACACTCCCAAGTTTTATAATTTCAGCACTTAGGGCTAGGAAGTTGTTGAATGCGGGTTGTGTAGCTT
Organism: Colocasia esculenta; assembly: GCA_014218235.1. Lineage (NCBI taxonomy): Eukaryota > Viridiplantae > Streptophyta > Magnoliopsida > Alismatales > Araceae > Colocasia > Colocasia esculenta. The sequence goes on from CM024758.1 coordinate 27,316,218, forward strand.
ACCTAGCTTCAGCGAGTTTGGTTGAGTCTGGTAAGTCAGTTGAAATAGTTCCAGTGGTCAGGGAATTTGCAGATGTGTTCCCAGATGATTTTCCAGGTCTAGCTCCACATAGGGAAGTGGACTTTACAGTGGAATTGCAGCCAGGTTCTATGCCAATTTCTAAGGCACCGTATAGAATGGCATCGGCAGAACTTAAAGAATTGAAAAGGCAATTACAGGAATTGCTAGAAAAGGGTTTTATCAGGCCGAGTCATTCACCATGGGGAGCTCCAGTGTTATTTGTAGAGAAAGATGGAAGCTTCCGTATGTGTATAGACTTCGAAAATTGAATGCAATCACTATAAAAATAATTATCCCTTATCGAGAATTGATATTTGTTTGATCAGCTTCAGTCAGCTAAAGTGTTTTCTAAAATTAACTTGAGGTCTGGGTATCATCACTGAGGATAGAGAGGATAAGAGAGGCAGACATTCGAAACATCATAAACAGCATTCAGAACCAGTATTGGCATTATGAGTTTGTGGTTATGTCATTTGGGCTAACCAATGCACCAGCAGTGTTTATGAATTTATGAATAGAATTTATCATCCATATCTGGATCAGTTTATTGTGATTTTCATAGATGATATACTGGTATTCTCAGCGTCAGAAGAAGAGCATGCAACACATTTGAGAATTACTTTGCAGACCTTACAGGAGAATCAGTTTGTATGCTAAGTTTAGTAAATGTGAGTTTTGGTTGAAATAAATTCAGTTTTTGGGGCATGTTATTTCAGCAGAGGGTGTTGCAGTGGATCCAACAAGGTTGAGGTAGTCATGAAATGGGAAGCGCCGAAGACAATTATAGAAATCAGAAGTTTCCTAGGTTTAGCAGGATACTACAGGCGTTTTATACAAGATTTTTCTAAGATCGCAGCACCAATGACAAGATTAACCAGAAAGGATGTACCATTTGTTTGGTCGGAGGATTGTCAGAGAAGTTTTAGAGTGAAGAGAAGGCTTACAGCAACGCCATATTGTTATTACTAGTAGGAAGTGGAGGTTTTGTGGTTTATACGGATGCGTCAAGAAGATGTCTTGGAGCTGTTCTTATTCAACATGGTAAGGTTATAGCTTATGCATCTAGGTAATTGAAGCCAGCAGAAGAGGAACTACCCACTCATGATCTAGAATTGGTAGCAGTTGTTTTTGCTTTGAAGATATGGAGGCTCTATCTTTATGGTGAGAGGTTTGAAATATTCACAGATCATAAGAGCTTGAAATACATCTTCTCCCAAAGATTTGAATCTTCGTCAATGTAGTGGTAGAATATTTGAAAGACTATGATATCACTTTGGCTTACCACCCGGGTAAAGTAAATGTTGTAGCAAATGCATTAAGCAGAAAAGCCTATTTGAGTCAAATGATGATTAAGGAATGGAAGTTATATGAGGAAATAGCATAAATTTTGTATATGTTCCAAGCAACCAAGGCGAGCAGTGTTAGCCAACAGTGCAGTTGAACCATCCATGTATTGGCAGATTGTTGAAGCTCAGAAGACAGATGGAAATTTAGTAGAGATTGTCAAAATGGAAGATGTTACATTGATGATAACAGTGTAGTAAGGCTCAAAGGCAGGTTGTATGTACTAGTAGAAGTGGAGGTAAAGCAAAGAGTTTTAGAAGAGGCACATAAATTCAGGTACATCATCCATCTAGGCAGTACCAAGATTGTATCAAGACTTTAGAAACCATTTTGGTGGCTGCATATGGAGAGAGAGATAGCAGAATTCATTGCAAGGTGTTCAGTTTGTCAGCAAATAAATGCTGAACATGAGAAACCAGGAGGCCTACTTCAGCCATTACCAATTCCACAATGGAAGTGGGATGATATTGCTATGGATTTTGTAACAGGACTACCTAGAACAACAATAGGGCACAATGGTATTTGGGTGTTTGTCGACAGATTGACCAAGATATGTAGATTATTAGTTGTGAGTATGTCTTGGACTGTGGAGATTGGCAAGATATATGTGGACAGAATTGTACCGTCGCACAGTATTCAAAAGAAATTGTTTCTGACAGAGATCCAAGATTTACATCAGATTTTTTGGAGGAGTCTACAGAGGGTAGTTGGCACTGAATTGAGGTATAGTTCAGCATATCACCCGCAAACTGATGGACAGACTGAAAGAACCATTCAAACGATTGAAGACATGCTACGAGCTTGCTGTTTAGTGTGGGGAGGCAGTTGGGAGTACCATCTGGGAATGGTAGAATTTGCATATAATAACAGCTATCACACAAGCATTGGGATAGCACCTATGAGGCCTTGTATGGCAGGCCATGCAGAACACCATTGAACTGGCATGAAGTCAGAGAGAGGCAAGTTATGGGTCTGAATTGATTCAACAGACTACAGAAATAGTTAGATTTATTAAAGAGAAGTTGCAAACAACCTAAAGCCGACAGAAGAGTTATAGACACCCGACGCAGACCACTTCATTTGAGGTTGGAGATTATATTTTTCTGAGGTTTTCTCCTACCAAGGGTGTGTTGAGATTCAGTAAAAGAGGTAAGTTAAGTCGGGTATGTGGGCCCCTTCCAGGTGTTGGAAAGAATTAGAGAAACAGCATACAGAATAGATCTTTCGGCAGATTTCACAGATGCTCATGATGTTTTCCATGTTTCTATGCTGAGAAAGTATATTAAAGATCCATCACAGGTAGTTAGCTACCAGCGAGATGATTTGAAGCCAGACATGTCCATGCCAGAGTACCCAGTACAAATTACAGGCCGAAGGACACAGAAATTGGGAATAAGGAATTGAATTGGTAAATATTAGATGGGAGAATAGGCAGGGAGGAGAAGATACGTGGGAGTTAGCAGAAGAAATGTTTAAAGCGTATCCTTACCTGTTTGAGTAAGCTTTTAATTCTTTTTAGATGATAGTATGTGATGTTATGTTTAATGCATTAAGTGGTTAATTTCTTTATAGATTTTGAGGTCGAATTTCTTTTTAGATGATAGTAATGTAACGTCGCGACTTTTTCGGATCATAGCTTAGTGGGTTTTGTGCCAATGTGTGGCCCAATATGGAGTTTTCTATGGTTTGTTCAGGTTGTGTTGGTTGGGGGCTTGGAATCCAGGCCAAACCAACTCTGGTGTGGCTTCATAAATGCGACCAACACAGGCGTCGCGATTTTGAGAATCGTGACCACCAGGGTCGTCGCGTTTTGAACGCTGCATCTGGGTGCACGTTTGCATGCGGGCCACGTGTCGCATGATGGGTGTCACTTTGAATTGCGACGGTTATATCCGTCGCGATTTAAACGCGACGGCACGACCCGTCGCGATTCTATCTGTGTGTTGAGGTCAGCCACCCAAGCTGAGTAGTGCAAGAAACACTGCTCAGCCGTGGGGGAGGCTCGTGTGGGTTTTCGTGGCGATTCGGAGGATTCGGTGTGCGGTTTGGCGTGTTTCCGGTGCGAGGACGTCGTGTGGAGCGCGGGAACCGCCAGGCAGCGCCGTTTTACGCGCTTTTCGTGTTCAACGTGTGGTAGGGGGATTCTTCTCCTTTTTGATTTAAACGGACCATGATTCCAGTTTTTAAACGTATATAATGGGTTAAGGAAGGTAGAAGGCATGTGTAGGATCTTATTTTACTGCAAAATAGCATGTGAATGGGTTGTATAGGGTGGTTTGAGCTTCTCCCAGAGGGAGTTTCCGGGTAGGGTTTCTGCAGTTGAAACGCGACGTATCCAGATGACGCATTTTAGTCTGTAACATGATGGCTTGGTCCGACGTGTTTTAGTCATTAAAATGCGACCTCTGTGTCTGTCGCGATTTGTATGACTGCTACCCGAGCTCTGGTTTGTCTGTATAGTGTTATGAATGCTTTCACGCATGGGTCTGTATAATGATAGTTTATGTGTAATGGTTATTAAGCGGTGCATTGGCACTTGTGGTAAGTGGAATTATCAAGTTTGCATGGTTGTGCATGCGAGACAAGTCGGGTATACGACGCCACCCGTGGTTACCTCTCGAGTCGGGTACCCTAGGTTCTTTGTGAGCCAGGCACGTAGTGCTCGGGGTCTTGTCCCGGTACTTGTGTACCGTTAGGGTCTGTGTCGTCTTCCTGGACACCCTCCCTCCGTAGCTTAAGTAGTACATCCGGCTGAGGGAAAGACGACAATGGGACAGCGGCTTGTGTTTGGTGGTTGTCTTTAGTCGCTTGTAGCGCGCTCTTGGTTAGGGGACAGACACCAGTAGACGTACTGGTCCCAACTAGTCCTTTCCAGTGCCTCACTTAAGGAGCTCGAGCCAGAGTCCTTAAAGGTGCTAGGCATGGAGCTATAGCCATGTGAGCTGCAGTTGTGGTGAGAAGTGGTCTCCACAGTTTGTTGTTGGTTGTGGTGGAGCGGTAGCTGGACCTTTCGTCCTTGGCTACGAGGCTGAGAGGTAGGCCTATGTTGTTTGTCGGGTCTATAGTTGGTGTCGTGAACCAGTCTTCGTGACTCGTGTTTGGCATTACCCTTCTTTAGCTCGTACTTCTGAGCATGGTTTGCCGTTATTTATTAATTTGAAATCGTGTTATTAGCTTAATTTTATTTAAGCATTGTGGTTATAGTTCCATGCTCAAGTTGGGTTGCTAGTTATAAATAACTGTGATTTACTCCTGCTACTCTTGTGTTTTGTGGTTTGCGGCTTTTGAGGAAATTTTCCTACTGAGCCAGTGACTCGTGAGGCTCACCCCTTATTGCTTTCAGGTGAGGGAGAGCAGGAGGTTTCTCGTTCGTCTTCTAGTCTGGAGCCGCATCGTAGCAGTGTTGGGTTCACGCCTCCAGCAGTGTAATTTTCTTTTGTTATGCCCCGGAGTATGCCCCAAGTTTTTGTACTTCAGTTTGACTTTTCTTAAAATTTGGCTATGTAATCCTTCTATAAATATGTGTGAGACGTTTGATCTTACATATATTCAGTGTGTTCTTTTATATTTCCACGGATATGTGTGTTGATATCCCTAGCAAGGCTTCGGCCTGTTCACGGGAGGCGGAGTCGGATCAAGCTTGTTATTAGGTTAACTGGTTTGAACGACGTGGTCCATCAAACTATGCATAGTGATCTTCTCACCAAAATACACCCAAATCTGGTAGCATGGACCCCCAATCCTACATAAAAACCCACGATAAGCAAGAACAGAACACGGGAAATCTCCTAGAACCTTCAAATAGAACATGCAAAGGGGACAAACCACATCAAACGAAGGGACCAAGAGCCAAACCTCTCTCACACCTCGAACATGATCTCACATGTTCCCTAACATACCCATGCCCCAAAACACGTGCTCGCACATCCATAGTGTATAAATAGCAATATAGAAGTGATTTGGGTCGTGGAAAATGTCACCCTACCTCTTGAAGCCTTCAAGCAAGTGAAGCTCCTCCTCCTTGCCAGTTCCACCGTGTTCAAGCCTCCAACCTAGTCGAGGACGACCACCGCGATGCCACCAACATGTTTCCACCCATCGTTGACTACTAGAGCGAGAGAATGGAGTGAAGAAATGGTGCTCATCAGAGGTGGAAGGAGAAGGTGGAACTCGTGAGGGGGAGACCCCTCTCTTTTATAGAAAACTAGTTGTCAAGTTGTGCCATTGTGACAGGTGTGATTCTAGTTGCGCCAGACCTTATGCGTGTGACTAGGACCTAATTGACAAACATGTGGTGCCTATCTAGCGTCCTGACAACGCACTAGCTAAATGCGCTAGCCCTGCATGGCGTGACTCCAGCCTTGCAAATCGACACGTGGCGCATTGTTCAGATCGCTCCATGTGTACTCAGCATAGTCTAACCACTGGCAGTCAACCAATGTTGCCAAAAGTGCACATGCATCATCCTTACTAGGCACGTCTTCGAACACACTCAGGAAGAGGCGCATGTCTAAGCTCTAGCATAGAAAACCCACTAAACCTCCTAAAAATGGTTCCGTATGGGCACATGGGCACTCTCAGGGCCCACTAGAGGGTCAGACCCAACCCAACACCCATGAACTAGGATCCAGAAGTCCAAGTCCCTATAGTACTAGATCGACGTCAGTGTGGTGGGCATCGCCCAGTGCAGCATAGCAGTCCCCACTTAAGATCAGCGAACCTAACCTTAGTGTGCAGAGACCTTACTTCAAACCTGAATCTCATACTAGAAATCTAGCTTCAGAGTAGGGGCTTGTGATGGTCTAGGTATCCTACCAAGATCTAGTGGCCCACTTAAGATCTCGGGCCAACACGGCCTAGGCCTAGGCAGTGTCATCCCACAAGAGATAGCCTGAGAACAGTCTGACTCAAACTATGATGCACATCAGTAGTTAGAGTCCAACCATGATTGGTTCAGCAACAGACCTTGAACTCCTCCACGACTTTCACTTTATGTTGGGGAATCCAAGCTAGGAAACTATCTTCAAATCCTGCTAGGAGTCTTCACTGAGAGACAAGCACTTTAAGAAGTTTCCTAGTTCAACCAAGACATAGAATCCCAACTAGTGTGCGACTCTTTGCCCATCAAAGCAACCCCCTTGCCACAGGTAAAGGGTTGGGTTTCTGATCTCAACTTGAGATCTCTCTCTCTCTCTCTCTCTCATGCTTAATTTTCTTTGGTTCCCTTCTCGAGCTGACTTCTAACTTGAAGATCAAAGAGTCGATCTCAGGAACCCTCTTCCCAAACTTGACTTTTGTAGGTCGAGAGACGTCGGCACCGACATCAGCAACTTTGCTTCCCCCTCTATCAAAAGATACGAGTTTGTCACCTCAAAACCCCCTGAAGTCAATCCACAACTTTTGCAAGTTTTAGACTGACTTCATCAAGATTGTACTTGATTAATCAAAATTTAAGAGTCAGATGAATCCTAGTGAATATAACCATTATAGTTTGTAAATATGTAAACTAAATAAGTTGTAGAAAAAGTAGTCCAATGCAATATTTTGCACGAAACCTGCTAAAATTAGATGTTTGAGAGAAATCGATGAGGTTTCAATTTATGTAAAAGCAAAAAGATTAAAAAACTATAACGTATAAACATGAGTCATCACTGAGGTGTCACAAGCAATCTGAATCGAAACTCATAAATAATGTGCAAAAAAATGACAAAATTAGTGCGAAAGAAAATCCCAAAAGAAAATACTCTAATCATGCTTGATTATAGATGGTCCTAAGATTATAAAAGAATTGTTCTACATTTTTATAAAAGGCTGACGATACACAAGTGAAAGAGAGAAAAAATTGCTCTATATTTTTTATAAAAGGCTGACGATACATAAGTGAAAGAGACAGGACAAGCTACGTTACCGTGCATTATACGAGGGTAACAAACTGAGCGATTAAAAGTGACAACCAACAAAGTTGGCAGCATGACATTCAAAGAAAACTGAGTAAAGGTTTATAATGCCAAGCTTTTGTCAGGACATGGGCTCTCATCAACCACATAAAAAGAACAGTTTATTGCAAGAAAGAGTTTGCGATAAAACTGCCACAGATTGTAAGAAAACAATTCTATTTGCTGACAAGTGTGGAAAGTATGGTACTTGTCAGGAACTCTTAGCCAATAAGATTATTTTCTTACAACACTATTACAAGACCCTTGCTTGCAATAAGAATGTCATACTGTCGCACTCTTTGCCACTTTTTTCATCAATCTGAATTCAAAGTAACATCCGTTACTCCAAGTTTGCGGGGCACGGAAAATGATAAAGAAGAGTGGATCGTAGGATCCCCTTCTCCAAATAATGATTGCTTGATACAACTAGAAGCAGCGTCATCCTTTTCGGTGTCATGGACTCAAATCCGTAGGGGAAATATTCACAGCCTCCAGAACCTGGACATTGGCGTTGCTCCTAGTCATTGACTGGGAAAATTTATCGTAGCTTACAAGAGAGATCGACATATGCAGCAAAGATTGCAGTAAAGAATAAACAAATTAGGATTGGCAAAAGTTCCTGATACAATCACCAAACAGAAAATGCAGTTTCGAAGACACAGTATCCTTTCCATTTGTCATTCCTTTCTGTTCGGCATCTACCGGCCGCTGGGCAATCAGCTTCCATGGGGAGGAATGAGACAATGCTTCAAGTTTCTGGATCGACAAAAGATATACCATATACAGACTCAATTGACCAGACACATGAGAAAGTTGTAAACAATTAAAAGAATTCCTAGACAACACAAATCGTAACCTAGTGACACGGAGCCCCTTGTTGAGAAGAGGAGAAAAATTAAGAAAATAAAATAAAAACAAAATGCATATCATACAAACAATGCGCTGAGCAGCCAACTGAAGCTCAGAATGGCATCTGAGCGGCTGCTCAATGGAATAACCAGGTGGTCCGTTCAAATCTCCACACAAGCACTGAACTGCCCGCCAATTTACAAAAGCCAAGAGGAGCGCAGGGAGATACTAGGAACTACCATGAGACCTCACTGATGACATGGATTGTGCTGATACAGAAGCTGTTGGACTGTTGAGTTCTCTTTCCCCGTTGATGGTTCTACTCCTCCCACTTATCCTGAGGATCGTTTCATTTGCGATCTCCTCGAACCATTCGTCTTCATAAAGGACACTGCAGATTTGTATGATCTTCAGTATGCAGAAATTTAGATGTCAAGGTTCTCAGTGAAAAGATGTTGCCAATTGGATCCCAAGGTGAAACATCAGATGAAATGAGAGGTTTCTTGAACAGCACGTTAGCACACAAAGAGAGGGAGAAAGTAAATGCAGATTCAAAATGACAGGCAACATAATGTGAGCATGTTTTGAGGGCACCAAGTGCACATGGCACCTCAGTTTGTACTCTGGGCATTGATAGAAAGGCTAGGAGACTTTAGTTTCTTGCATGAAAGAACTAGGCATTTTCACATACATGTATATGGTAACATGAATACAAAATATTACACAGTTTCCTCCTCCCTTCCCTCCCTAAAAAAGAAACTATTCACAAACATGTCTATGATAACATGAATACAAAATACTATTACAAACTTGTGAACACAGCTTCTCTCCTCCACCCCCCCCCCCAAAAAAAAAGATGGTCCCTGCGGATCCCCCCCCCCCACAAAAAAAAAGAAAGAAAAATAAACATGGGGTAGAGTGAGAAGAATGCAAACTTCACCCACGTACATTAAGAAACAAAATTAGATAGTTTCTTATAAAGAAAACATGAATACAAAAATAATATTATACTAGAAAATGAGATAAACAGAAGTAAATGCAAGCCTCAACCGAGAATACAAATAGGAAGTGTCACCTAAAGAGCAAAAGAGCCATCGTCATCGAAAAAAACAATGTCACACCAACATGAATTTACATCAGGAATTTAAGGCAACTGGGTAAGAGTCAGACATGGAAACTAGCACTTTGCTTTCTGTTCTGGTAAACAATGTAGTGAATAAAAAAAGGAACTAAAATGGAAGCATGCGTTTTGTCTACATTTTCCTCCTTTTGCCTTGGAAGTGGATTAGGGAACTGCTGTTCATTAAAACAAGAAATTTAAAATAGCCTAAGTGGGGGTGTGCGGTAGTGCTTGAGGCCTCGTTAGAGGCTACAGCACTCAAGACTAGCACAAGTCCTGATTCAAGGAAAATCATTTTGAAAAAGTAAGACCATGTGTTTGCAATCATTTTTAGAAAAAGTCTCGTGTAAATGAAATTATGTGTTTGCATTACTTGGGGATATAAGGGAGAGAAGTCAGCATGGGGAAGAGAGAGAAATAGTAAATAGTTCCCAGGGAAAATATCAGGAACAGTCCCAGTAAATGGGGAAACAAAAAACCAACATCCACAAGTGTTTGCAGAACATGTAAAAGCTGACTGGGAGAATAAATTCTCTGGGAAATTTAGAGAGTGCAAACCCCCTCCCCCCTTACATATCATGCCCCACAGCTGACATAAATTATGAAGGACCAGTCCATTTTTCACACATAATATGAGATATTTATGAAATGTACGAGCATAGGACACAAAATTCACGTTACGTTCTGCTTCCAGAAACATCTGCTGTCACGCCAAATCTTAAACAGAAATAAAATGCAACTCCCACTCTGACTTTTAGATAGCTAGAACTGCAAGTTCCTTTACAGCCCTAGGACTTGACAATGTTCGTACCCAGTGGCAGACCACCACCCACAAGAAAGGAAAAGAAAAAAACAACTGAGAAAACATTGAGACATCACCTCATTTGTAAGGCCTCTTTCTTTGATTGTAACCAGAAAAAGGAAATGGCTACAATTCATTGAGAGTAAAAGTGCAGGTTAAAATGAAAAGGTTAAGAAGAGAAGAGAAGAGAAGGAGATACAAAAGGAAAGAATAGAAACAGAAAGAAGGTAAAAAAAGCTTGTTACTGGGTCTGGATCAGCAAATATACTTAATAACTTGTTACTATTAGTTAGAAATCTTCACTGCATAAGCTAACCTAAAAGATGAATTATATAACAGCCAAATCACCAGGATCCAAATAAGCATTTCTTTCTCCACATCATACAAAGGAGTAATGCTACAGAAATGGTAAGAATATAAAGATATGAACAATAAAGTCCAGTCTGCTTTGTAGATGTCGCCATTAACTAAGACTAGATAGAGAAGAGGAACGAAAAACCCTTCGATGATGTGGGATTGGACATGACATGTTCATGCAGGTGCAATGTCAAACTTCAACGTACAACAAGGATGTTTGGCATAATGTACTTATATACAGAAAACACTAGGATGACATGAAGTTACACTTATCAAGGAAGTGTGAAGGCCCACATCGACTAATAAATGCATGCTAGAAAACAAAAGCACATCTCCAAACCATGCGATCAAATAGCAAGAGAATTGTACAGATGTTATCCAATAACAAAAAAAAAAAAAGTACCTGTTTGGATCAATGCCAGTTGCAGAAAAAGCAGCTAAAGCTCTCTCAATGATTTCTCTGATCACTTGATTCAATTGACGAGATGGGAAACGATTTTGAGTTGAAAAGAGAACTACAAACTTCATATCCAGATAAAACTACAGAAGAGAAAAAATATATATAGTCAGTACATCAACTCCTAACTCATGGTTAAAATGCAGATCAAAAAGACCAGCCCAGTGCATGGCTTCTTTGATTGCCCAAATCCCAACTATTCATAACAGTGTCTACTGATTTAGATGGGGGAAACCTGATCCCTATTTTCATTAAACAAAATGTATTAGAAACTGGCTTGGATGGGATGGAATTGTCTGAAACAGACCTCAAGCCAATTCTAGGCCAATACTATCCTGATCTAGATCCGATTAAGATCAGAGCCGGCTGATCCCAGGGTCCAACCCAATTACATAATCCTTGGCCTAAAACCATGATGTCATCACCAACCTAAGGACTGGGGAGGTCCATTGCATGCTGGGCCAACACTATCCTGATCTATAGATCAGATTAAGATCAGAGCCGGCTGATCCCAGGGCCCAATCCAATACATAATCCTTAGCCTAAAACCACGATGTTACCACCAATCTGCGGACTGGGGAGGGTCCATTGCGTGCATGTGCTACCCAGCTTTCTTATAGGCCTATTTCCAGTTTAGAACCTGTGATTTCTATGTCACAATGGAGCAACTTTGTAATTGCACCAAGGCTTCCCCTCATGACTAAATTGAAGATATCTATCAAAATAGTATGGATATACCTGCAGAAGACCAAGAGGAGCCAAGGGTCTAGGACCATCTTCAATGTCCTCCCAAAAGCTTTGATCTTCCGAGAGCCATAAAATGACAGTCTCCGTGAGTCTCGTCAAAAGTAATGTGGCAAATCTCTCCCTCCCAACAAACATATCCGGAGCAATGGTTGCCATTCTATGCAATTTTGCAAATAGTTCCTGTAGAAGATAGCAAAAACATAAGCATTAAGAATATGATGGTTTCCAAAGGACAGAAAGGAAATAAGTAATTAAACAATAAAATAACATCCACATAAACAAATAGCTCTAATTATGTTTATGTAAATGAATGGGAAGTCTTCACATTATATGTTGATGTTTGATATTGCTACCAATAAGTTGCCTAACGTGTGGCATATCATAACAAGATATAACCATATGCTGCATGAGCTGAGGTGAAGGCAACATATCATAACAAGATATAACCATATGCTGCATGAACTGAGGTGAAGCATCATGGTAAACACAAGTTTAGCACACCATAATGGTGAATGTGTAAATGCACTGTTACTAGTCAATCCCCTATTGTCAGGTAACACTTATTCAAATGCTTATTAGGTTCACAGTTTCACGTACTTGTTGCACACTCGTACCGTTAGTCGGCCAAATCTAACCATGCTAATGAGATTGTAAAATGTGGTTCATTTCCAGATGCAAATATAGCAACACAATATTCAGCTAGATGACCACCAAATACAATATCGGCCTAAATTCCCTTCCAGCAGTTTGAAACAAAACCAGTGAGCAACTAAAACGAAAATTTGTGGATAGTAACGAAAAAGACAGAAAACTGGATGGACATTTCGTTTTGGATTTCAAATGGCAACTGCTGTCCAAAAAGTTGGGCAAGGTCTAGATTCAAAGCTGAGATTTTGGGGCCCAGATCAGTGCTCAAAAATACTGCTGACCTATTCAATCCCATATTGGATCTGAACATGACAAAAGACCATTATCCTGCACTCTTATAAATTTCCCAAAAGTTAGAAGAATATCCAATCATATCCTTACTAAACAAGTATGATCAGAATATCCCTGGGCAGAGTGGGTTTTGCTCTTGGTATTCAAAAAAAAGAGGAAGTAAGGAAACATAGATTGGATCAAACTCACAGGAAAGAAACACAAATAAACTAGAATTGAGTTGTGTAAGCACATAGAGTCAGTTAAACAGAAATTCCCGATGGTTCTAATCATGTTAAAACTCCCGCAATCCTCTGGAATCTATGCATCTACACATCATGAACAATATCTCACAAATTCTCAAATAAGAAGGGATACTTCCATAAGATATCAGTATAAATGGATCTTATTTAGAAGCTACACCATGTAAAGCATCCTCCAAATTGTACGCAACACAAAAGGAGGAGAGAAACACTTAGAAAGTGGGTGGACCCACTGCCGACATACCCTCCATCAACTAGTTTAAAAAAGAAATGTTCTTTTGAAGCAAAACATATAGAGCATCAAATACTTAAAAGATGTCACATTCTGCTCTCCTACATCTCCCTGTTGTTCCAAAAACAATGTAATTCCAAGGAAGACAATGGTTAACATAGACAACCAGGTAAGGTTGCAATGAGCAAATTCCTTAATGCATATGCAATCAATAAAGCCGTAGATCACCTTCCTCCCTGTGATATATATATGTATATATGTATTTGTTGATACTTAAGCAAATAAAAGCAATTAATAACTGATAAATGTGCATTTGGTGGCAACCACATAATCAATTACCAAAGAACGCTATGACTATGACAACTCACCTGAAATATTGAAGATGGAGCCAAGTCTGGTTCATCAACACTCCCATCCATAGTAATGTACATTTCTGCACTTAAATGGGTATCTCCATCTTCAGTAAAGATCAGATCAAGAGCATGTTGTCTACAAAAGCTGTCTCGAAGGCGATCAACAGCACGCTGGAGTTTCCTTTTCCATTCTCTCTGTTCTGGGAATCTGTTCTGTCGATCTGAAGTTCTTCTACGAGAATCATCTTTGCTACCACCCTGGTACAATGGAGCCAGCTTCATGGCTGCCCGTGGCAGTAGCTCCTCAGCTAATAAAGATGCATTTGCCATAATGCTAATTGTTGTGCCTCAGTCTCTGCCATTCTGACAATTTTATTCCCAGACTCCAAATTGGCCTCATCTTCCATTGAACCCGGTAAGGCATTTATCAACAAGTTGATATAGGTGTTAAATACTCGCAAAACACCATCTAGTGTGGATCCACCTAACTGCATACTCAAAAGTGGTCCTACATCCTCAAAGAAGTCCTGCAAAAATTATGCAACTGTGAGTGAATAACTAGAAGCAGAATAATGAGTATAACAACCAGGCTAAGGGACTCCAACGCATGTAAACAATGCCAAAGTTAACCAAGGGTAAATCCAGAAAGGTTAACTAGATGTTGAATGACCAGGGAATTTGTGTAACACATATTTGACTACCAGAACAACATGAATAAAACATAAATTATTGAAGAATCATAAAGTTCACAGTGATCTTTAACTATAGATACTAGATTGACAACAATAAGCTTCTTTCAGGCCAGTTTTATGTGGCTTTATACTAAAAGATGGTTAGATACTAAAAAGGGAAAATGTACTTTAAAATTTCTTCTTTGGACAAGATGTCAGGAACCAAAGACATTTTTGTTCCCTCACAATGTTTAGTAATACTGATTTTTTCCGTAAATACCCCTCTTCAAGTGAAAATTGTCCGAAAACATATCCTAGATTCACATTTGCATATATACTCATCTTATGTGAATTAATTGTCACAAATGTCCTTTTCATACCTTATCCATCAACAACCATCATCAAAACCTCTTGAGTAACGTAGAAGAAAAAGGAATATTACATAGATATTTGTCAGTAGTTTGTGATACGGGCTCTCATGAAACTAATTCATGCGAGAGGGATGTACATGCAAATGAAAATCTAGAATAATTTATTGTGCAATTTTTACTCTAAGAGGGGATTTATGCAAAAAAGCCTGAGACATTCTTTTTTTTTCCCTTGAAAGTGGGTAGTACCACAAGTATATTAAAGAAAAGAGAATGTACAAGTGTAGGCGGTGACCACCAAAAACAACTCCCACCCCAGAGCCACTAGGTTGTGTGGAAGCATCTAATTCCCCAAGAAAACAAAAGAGAGGGATTAGAGGAATCCACATCACATATTGTGACCGCCCATTCCTTAACTTATACACAAATAGCATACAAAACAGCATCCCCATCCCTAGATATCCTCCTGAAAATCTGACTATTCCTCTCCCCCCATAGCCACAAGGTGCGAGAAGGATGAGCTACCACACAGTCCTATCGTCTCTATGAGGCCACTTCCTGTTCCAATGCAAAAGCAGCTGTTGGACATCCCTATGCTGATATATGCTGGTCCTGGTCTTCCTCGCTACCTCTCCACACCGCCTGTGAATAGGCAGTGCATTCTACATAAGGATAGTAAAGTTTTCACCAACACAGAAAACAGAAAAACAGTGGAAGAAGAAACTCCTTCCTACAGAGAAGTCTTGGTAACTCAATTACCTGACAACAGTGAAAATCAAACATCCACTTGGTCAGGTGTATCAGAGATCCAACTGTTTGTTCCCATAAATGGCTTAGGTTCTAACACAATAACAGCCATGGCCCTTCATGGTCTCTTTTGAGTTTTCTGATGCCACAAAAGGATTAAAATCTCCACTTTAAGTGGATGATGACTCTTTGGAGTATCTGACACATACAACTCAGCAGGTGCATCAAAGGAAAAGGTGTTCCAATGATTCATCCTCATCTACACACAAACAGGGAGTGGTCCCGATATCATCCATAAGCCATGCAAGCCTGACACATATTGGAAGTCTTGAATGCAATATGTCCTCAAAATCAAGACCTTCACCTCCATCAGGGTTTTTTTTTTCACAGAAAGTGGCCAAAAGACCACAATTCATAAATGAAAACAGAGGCCATATTATATAGTCAACAAGATAAAGGGATCAGTAGCAAGATTTCTCTCCTAGACAATTTCCTAAGAAGCAGGAATTCGTTCACCCTTTCCCTGAATAAGAAAATGATAAGTTCATCAGAGTTCTTGGATACAATGTGCGCAACAATGTTGGATACTGGGTCCATTAATTTGTTGTGAAATAATAAACTGGTCTAGCTGTAAATATGCCATCTCTACCATTCCACCTCCATCTTCAGGACTAAGACCACTGAAGAGAAGGTGGGCATCCCTTCAGCAAAAGCAGTAAATCTCCAAGCTGCACAGCTACCAGCCCCCCATAATATCCATGGTAACTCTATCAGAGGGAAATTAACCTCTCATCAGGACCAAGTAAACTAAGACCATGGTAACTCTATCAAGGCAATGATAGGATGTTCATGACTACTATGTTTGGTAACATTGTTGCTTTTTGGGAATTTTAGATTGGCTACTTTGTTAAATAACATGTTGATTTATTCTTACTTTACATGAGTCATTGTTGTCAATAGATGCTTGACAAGCATGTCTATGTCGCAGATGATCCTATGAGTTTCTCTAGGTGGCATTCTACAATCATCTTCCAAAAGTCTGTAAAGGAGAGTTGTTAATACAGTAACTGATGCCTAGCTAGTAGGGTGTCAGTATTGCCTTTTGTCCGTTTCCCTGACAACTAAAGCAAATGATCGGGTGGTTCTCAGGACCTATTGTCTAAGGATGACAGACAGAAAGAGTTGGTGGTGCTTGACTCATATATACCAGCAGGTGTACCAATCAACTAAGGAGAGCCAGCATAACCAGTCCTGAGCAACCTTGGGTTGCTATCAGGAGGGCGGTGACACACATGTATATAAAGGCATATGAAAGACAAAGTAGCACAACCCTCTATGAGCTAATCAGTGCTCATAATGTGAAAGAAAAAAATATGCCCTACTGTTGAACATTCACAATCTTTTTGGAGGAAAAGGTAGTTGTTTGCTTTTCAAATCACTGTTGCATGGCAGAACAACCCTAGATCATATCACTGATGGCAGCTGGCCCCTATCTTGAAAGACATAAGAGGAAGAGATTTAATAGCTACTTCTTAAGTTGTGGCTCAAGGAATTAGCACTCACCTGAACCATTGAATTGAAACGGTGTGCACTACTTGAGAGCTTTGACTGAGATACATTCCCACTACCAGTTGTTAAACTAGAAGGCCTCCCAGATGCACGTGCAATAGTTGGAGGATGTGTAAGTACCCAATCATCTGCAGCAGCAAGTGCAGCTGTACTCTCCTCAATTCGCTTCAGATTTGCATCTAATGCCTGTTCCACACTAGGCCTAAAGAGTTTCAAAAGAACAGATGAAAGTGCCAATCCTCTAGATTCTAACAAAGAACAATGACCTACGGCTATCTGAACACATTCAGCAGCAGCTCTTAATCCTCCAGCAGCTGCAGATGAAGCTAATGCATGCCTCTTTACAAGGTGGGCAAAAGCTTCAGTCTTGTTTGTAGCCCATATCACCAACTCAGATGCATATGTAGACTCATCACCACCAAAGACCTCTAAGGAATCATTCACAGCTTGAGCAATGGCTGAAAAAACTTGTTGCGCAAGGGCAGCAGTGTATGCTCCTCCATATGATGTGCTTGTCGGGTGAATAGTTTGCATGTTGTACTGAAGCCTCTGGTCATGAGCCGTAAGTATCAGGTTATGAGCACGAGTGCCATCCCCAAGTCTTTTAAGTGCTGTAGCAGCTGCACGAAGCTCAATGCCACATGTAGAAGACTGACAAGCAGCTTCAGCAAGCTGATCAGTTAGCTTTTGTCTACGATCAGTGATAGCTGCCTGCAATGATGACAGTTCACTTGGGCTTAATGTTCTCTTTTCTTTTGCTTCTGCAAGTATTTGTTCTCCTTCATCAAAGGCAGCCAAAGCTTCATCAACTCTCCTCTCTGCCAACAGAACATCCAGTATATCAGGAAATTCCATAGCCCATCTCTCCATGTCAGATGGCTCTCTATCTTCTACGTCAGACACATCTTCTGTGACGTAACCCTCAGAATAAGATGAAAGGGAATCAACATGAACTCCTTCAGCTAAACCATGAATAAGTGCAGCCTGTGAAGATAGCAGATTTCTAATGGAAAGGAGCTCTCCTTCTAAATCTGATATTTCTTTTGATGTTCTGTGGCAAAATGAAGACAAATCATGAAAATATGTTACAATGAATGTTTAAACCAAAACAGTGCAAAAAGGGGTACACATGATAAACCCTAAATCTGGAAGAGGATAGCAGCATCTGTTCCATGGCACATGTGAGGCATTTATATTGAGAATCAAACAATTGAGAGTATCATACCTCCAAGCCTCCTAGTCAATTCTAAAGGAATAGACATGCTGAGAAAATGCCATGAGAATAAAGCATTGCCTCATAGGAGGTACACCAACAAGTAGTAGAAAGGGGGGACAATGTAAATTCTGACACAGCATGATTTGCATTGCTGTGATTAAAGGGAGGTCTGTGGACATGATTTTCCAATGGAAATGTTTCAACATATGACCCATTACCATGAATGAGCAAAAACCTCAGCCCGGGATAAATTACAAAAACAATTACAAATTATCTTCATACTTGGCCACATCACAATCATAATATAATTAAGATGCAGAAAAATTCCTAACACCACCTACAACAGTAAACAGGACATCATTCTTCAATTACTCATCTGTGTGACCTAAACAGAAATGCAGTCACCAAATAGAACTGATTTTAGTAATGACCAAAGGAAGTCATTTCTTCAAGGTAACCCTCCTCTAAAAAATTGTACTGAGTGTTACATTGTTTCATTCTATAGAAAAAGGATGAGGGGGCATTTCCACATCAAAACAATGCACAAGTCTTGAGAATGTTCAGACAAGACAAAATCAAAAGCTCAAAAACTGGATGGTGAACTGGAAATGAGAACAGCTAAAAGTACAAGATCACAACTCTTAAGGTGAGAAAAGCAAAAAAAAAAGTAGAACAAAATAGAGAAATTAAGCTACATAGCAAACCTTTCGAACATTTAGTGACAAAATTACAAAAATTATTTGGACATCATATGTATCATCAAGCATGCAGAGAATGAGCTACCATTAGAAATCAGACACAATCAAGATTGAAAAAAGATGATAACCATTGACAATGAATCCACAACAACAAAAGCATCCTTTTCTAAAAGCATATAAATGAAAGATACAAATACAAAACATAATCTGAATATGCTAGCTCATAATAATGGCAAAAAAGATGTATTAGCAATTTTCTAGATGTTACCTACAAAAGCTGCATATATAGTTAAGAAAAAAAAATTCCTCAGAACTTGAGATCCCTCTGTAATCTAGCAAAGAAGCATGACTCATCCCCTCTCAAGCTTTCCATCCCTCACCATTGACTTTGTGGTTGGAATGTGGGGCACAGGGCTACAGATCCCTCCAGGTCCATGGCAACATCTCGTCCATGCAACCATATATATTGGTTTCAAATTATGCTTTTTAATAAGAAATAATGTGCATATATAATACTGAATATTCAACTCAATTTCAGGGAGACAATATGAATTATTTCCTTAGAATAGTAGGGACAGTGTCAAAAGTAAGCAAAGGAGGAGGGAGGAGCAGGGACAATTCTAAAAGGATCAATAATATCCAAAAGGTAAACAAAGCCAGTATGCATAGTTAGACAAACTTCATATCGAACACGTAGGTGATAAGAGCAGTTAGCAAAACATGAAACAGGTACCAAGGATAATACACAAAAGATTTACAATAAAGTTTAAGTCTCCAGAAAGTGGCGTTAGTCAGCTCACCTGATGAAGGCAGCATAGTTAGCATACACACTTCTACGCATTTCCTCGGCAGAAAGCCTCTTCAACTCTTGAAGATGGGTGCACAGGTACCTTATTTCCTGATGAATGAATTAAAGAAACATTGACACGCCAAATTTAAATGCCCCATCAATATAAATTGACTCACATAACATGATACGCAGAGAAAATCAAATGTATGACTCTGAAGGAAGTTGAATGTGAGAGAAACTACCTAAACAAGCAAATGAACAACGCAATGTGACAGTAATTTGCTCACTGTGAGAGAAGCATCTTGAATAGAAAAAGAAACCATAGCAGTCTTAAATGAGTGGAAAAAATGTTGAATTTAGAGTCTATCTACGAAGAGTATTCAACATTCAAATCCTCATAATAAATTGACCTAAAATACAATCCACTATTTACAAAAAGCACTTTCCTGCTATGCACATGGGAAGGTCATATATTACTACTATATTATAAGGCAGTACTAAATGGTAGGTCCATCAGCCCTAATTCACATCTTAACACTTTTGCGACAATGGACAGTGAAAAAGGACATACTGCCCTAAGCAGTCGATCACTTGGAGGTGTGAATGCATCTCAACATGGTCGCCCTTGCATGCCAAAGAGGATCCATGTGCAAGGCACGCCATCACTAGAACCAAATGAAGACTTGGAACTAGCATTTGAAGCTTAATAAACCATCTCAACCATGCTCTGCTCAACTCATGACCCCGTTGGCCACAGCTAGATAAATGGCTCACTTAACTTTGGACACGAACAGTTGGGTTCCC
This sequence comes from Colocasia esculenta, assembly GCA_014218235.1. Lineage (NCBI taxonomy): Eukaryota > Viridiplantae > Streptophyta > Magnoliopsida > Alismatales > Araceae > Colocasia > Colocasia esculenta. The sequence goes on from CM024758.1 coordinate 27,336,519, forward strand.
ACCAGCATCTGAGGATATTTCAAGAACGCCATTTCACATGCCATCATTACACTGCCAACCCCGTATACATTACTCAACACAGTTTGCATGTGATGGTTGCATCTTCAATTATGCACCAAATGTAATCTGTTTTAAGCCTAAAAGGAGTTTAAATCCACTGTGATTTGCACCCAGCACTCTGCCAAGACTTATGCTCTACCAACATACTCACATAACTGGATACAAATTAACTTTATGACAAATCATTTTTTTAGCCTTAATACAAATACTAAATTCATTATAATCGGTAGCCATTCTATTCAGTTCCTCATTCCATTCTATCCAGTCTCCCATGGATCTCCTTGCTGCTGGCGGCGAAGATTGGCTTTTGTTTTCTTGCACTGGTTCATTCCGCATCTTTGTTCCGCGAACCCCACACTATGGGAGAAGCCAATAAGGTCCAGAGTCTTTCCAGGGAAAAGACCATCTGAAGCGAGCCATATCTCTTCTGTAGCTATCCAAGGATCCTTCTTTTGCGTTTCTCATCTCGAATGGCTGAAGATGCAAAATATCCACAACAATCGACAATTACGCAACCCGCACTTCCCCTTCCGCTCTCATCGCCAACAGATTCAGAAAGAGGACACGAAGTAAAAGGCAATTCCAGAAATCAAAAAGAGAAAAAGGAACAGACAAAGATCCCTTCCGCCGAGGGCCCCAGAGAATTCCGCAGCAACATGGACCAATCCAGATCGACGAAGATAATCAAAAGGGAGGCAGACGAGACGCAGTACCTTCTCGCTCATGGTCTGGCATTTGGACTGTACGTAAGCGTCGGGGTCGAAGCTGTCGGTCTTGAATACCTTGAGCGTGTCGGCGAGGGACGCCCCGCTCTCCCCGGTGGAGACCCCGTTCGCCATGGCACCGTTTGGGGCCATCATCCCCGACGGCGCCGATGCCCTAGACCGCGACGACTTCGCGGACGACATCTCCGCCTACCCCCCTCGTCCCCGATCGATCTCCGCAGCTCGATCTGACAGCAGCAGCAGCAATCCCTGCCCCCTGCCTACCAACTGCCCCCTCCTTCCCAGCCTCTCTCTCTTCTCTCTCTCTTCTCTCTCTCTCTCTCTCTCTACCTATGCTCCCTCTCGCATTGTTTCTTTCTCTCTCTAACTTGGCTCTCGCTCTTTTTCTCTCTCTAGTTGTTCGACCTGTAACCCGCATGGTGCAGCTGGCAGGGTGGGGATCGCCGGGTCACCGGGTTCGCTCGCACAGGGGCCACGTCGCGTAGTGAAGAGAGGGGCGAGGGGGCTCGGACATCGAGATCGTTTCTGGGGAAATCAAATGGAGAAAAAATTTTATAACATCATTTAATAACACATTAAAATAATATCATCATTAAAATTATGTCACATTAATAATTAAAATAAAAAATTAAAAATATCTCACAATAATAAAATTATGGTGTATTTTAATTGATTTATTATTTTAATATATTATCAAATAATATTTTCCAATCAATAGTGGGCACAGGGCTGGAAATTCCCTCTTAGGGTTAGCCCTTCAAACCGAAGATCTCTCCTCAAGACGCTTGCACAATTTGTTGATAACAAGGTTGGTCGGACCGATAAATTAGATTAGACTGGCCAGTGACCACACAGTTTAGCATTGGGTTCATAGGTCGCATTGCATCACTATGGCAGTCCAGCCTCGGGTTCATAGGCCGCATTGCATCACTATAACAATCTAGCTTTAGGTTCATAGGTGTATCACTATGGCAGTCCAGCCTTGGGTTCGTAGGTCGCATTACATCACTTGGCCTACTGTGTTGCTTTTTGTTGCAGAGGTGGAGGGAAGAACAGAGTGAACAAGCAGAGACCTCAGCTCCGCTTGCATCTGGGCCCGGCTCGCCCGCCATCTACGCCTCTATCTCTGAACCGTCCCCAATGGGCCCTCCGAGGACAACCCTCAGGATGGCAGCCAAATGCTAGAGATGATCGAGGGATTGGATGTTGCTGCTCTCCCGCTTTTCCAAGAGAGCGCTGCCGGTGATGTGCATCATGGCTGACAGGTACATCGGTTCACGATGGACAAGGTAGAGGAGCTGGGCATCCCATCATAGCCTTCCGAACCAACATCGTATGAAGCTTCTGGAATGACCAACACATCCCCGAGCTCTGCGATTCAATCAAATGGTCCACAAATGATCCAAGGGTTCATAGGTCAGTGTAGTTTGCCCATGTTGGATCAACTCTGGTTGATAGGAATTGATCAAAGAGAAATGATAATTGCACGTGCATACGGGTATAAATTTCACGTTGGAATCACCGGGGCGCTTTCCATTGGGCCATGTGTAAAGTGCTACGTCAGCAGCTCAGCACACACCTCTACCTGGACGCGCATGTTCCCGAGGCCCACCATCATAAAAACTGCCCAGCACAGTGGAAAGTGCTCATGTTAGTAGCCCAGCACAGTGAGAGATATATTTAATTAATTCGAAATGTACTTTTTGGACCGGAATCAAAATTTCTCATGGAGTTACGAAGTAGGTTTCTTCCGGTGATAAATAGATTTCTTCTGATGATAAATATTTTGATTCTAGTGACAAATAGATTTTTCTGGTGACAAATAAGTTGATTCTGGTGATAAATATTGATTTCGTGGCTTAAAGTGATTCACATAGAGTCACGAATTAGAGTGACAAATAGGTTGATTCCAGTGACAAATAGGTTGATTCTAGTGACAAATAGGTCACTCCTGGTGACAATAGCTGACTTCATGTCTTAAGTGATCAGTGACAAATAGATTGATTTCAGTGACAATAAGTTGATTCTGGTGATAAATAATTGATTTCGTGGCTTAAAGTGATTCACATAGAGTCACGAATTAGAGTGACAAATAGGTTGATTCCAGTGACAAATAGGTTGATTCTAGTGACAAATAGGTCACTCCTGGTGACAAATAGCTGACTTCATGTCTTAAGTGATTCAGTGACAAATAGATTGATTTCAGTGACAAATAAGTTGATTCTAGTGACAATAGATCACCCCTGGTGACAAATAGGTGACTTCGTGTCTTAAGTTATTCAGTGACAAATAGGTTGAATCCAGTGACAAATAGATTGATTCCAGTGACAAATAGGTTGATTCTAGTGACAAATAGGTCACTCCTGGTGACAAATAGCTGACTTCATGTCTTAAGTGATTCAGTGACAAATATTTGATTCCAGTGACAAATAGGTTGATTCCAGTGACAAATAGATCACCCCTGGTGACAAATAAGTGACTTCGTGTCTTAAGTGATTCAGTGACAAATAGGTTGAATCCAGTGACAAATAGATTGATTCCAGTGACAAATAGTCACTCCTGGTGACAAATAGCTGACTTCATGTCTTAAGTGATTCAGTAACAAATAGATTGATTCCAGTGACAAATAGGTTGATTCCAGTGACAAATAGATCACCCCTGGTGATAAATAGGTGACTTCGTGTCTTAAGTGATTCAGTGACAAATAGGTTGAATCCAGTGACAAATATATTGATTCCAGTGACAAATAGATTGATTTCAGTGACAAATAATTGATTTCAGTGACAAATAGATCACTCCTGATGATAAATAGTTGACTTCGTGTCTTAGTGATTCAGTGACAAATAGGTAGATTCTAGTGACAATAAGTCACTCCTGGTGATAATACGTTGATTCTGGTGACAAATAGGTCACTCCAATCGATCATCATATTTGTCCTGTAGTGAATTTAATGTTTGCAGACGGTTTCATGATGGCGGGCCTCGTGAAGACGCGCGTGCATGTGATGTGTGCTGGGCTACTGACGAGAGCACTTTCCACGCGGCCCAATAAAATGCTACCCGGTGATTCCAGCGTGGATTTATGCACGTATATACGTGCAGCTAGCATTATCTCTGTGAATTATTCAAGGTATACATGTAAATTGAAATCTAAGATTATGATTTGTTTAATTTTTTATTTCAAGATATTATATATACATATATAAACCTAGTTTCTAATATTACAGGGATAGACGACTATGTTTGAACATTATTTTTTTTATAGGAATAAGGATGTATATTATTGCAAGAGTTCTACTTTAGTTTTCATATAATATTCTTCAAACTCTTGCAGTCCGTTTGATTACATGAAAACCCCACTTGATAAAATATTTTCAAAGAAAATTTTATTTTTTTAATTATTTGGATTTCGTGAAAAGTAAAATATGAAAAATTTTATCCTAAAAATTCTAGATTTTGACATCCGTGGTAAAACCCCGTATACCATTTTCCGTTCACGGTTCACATTTTCTGCATTTATTAATGAGCTACAGTGCCAACCTGTGAGGCACTATTCATTTAGTTGTTTTTTTATTTTTTTCCCTCATTTAAGTCACATTTGTCGAATCTAATGTTTTGATTTTTAATTTTTTATTAAAATACCTGTAGAACACTCTTCATTCAAGTTAGGTTTTTATTTTATTTCTCCTAATTTAAATTGTCTATGTCAAGTTATTTATTTTCCACTAATTTTTTTTTTTTTTTTTTTTAAAAAATATCAATAAAATAAAATAAATTTTAATGAATAATGCATTAGAGATATGTGGCCCCCTCTCATTGGAGTGGATCATAATATCTCATGTGCCATAATACAACTCTCTAATAAAAATTTACATTTAATGTTGTTGATTTTTCACCTTTTTTATCTTCTATTTACACAAATAACTAGTGAAAACATTTACCTAAGAACCAAATTGATAATTACGATTTTTATTTTCATGTAAAAAATATTTCATGAAAAATTATTTTCCAATGAAAATATTTTACATGTAACCAAATGTACCCTAAATTGAGAATAGGAATTGACATAGTTATCCTCACTATAAAAAATGAAAAAAAAAAAGGAGAGAGAGATTAAATAAGGATAGGGTGTCTCCTGTCTCCTCTAACATAACCTCTCTTTTGATGTGGGGGGGGGGTGTAGGGAGTGGTAATGAGGACTTGCAAACAATCATCTCCTTTTAGTACCCCCAACTTGTCCATAAATGAGGATGAGGACAAGCTGGTGGAGGTTTATAATATAAGAGAAATATTTATTGTACACTAGTCAATCACAAGTGTGACACAACGTACAACAAGTATTTTTATAGATCACCATATTAAGAGACAAGGGAGGGCTCTCTATAAACACATGCACACTAGTGTTGACAAGGGCACTAGTGTCAAGAAGAGCTCATGTTTCATCTCTTTCATTCTTTCTTATCATTCTAGGTACATAAGCTGTTTTGCTGCGTAGGGGAGTGGGAGACTAGCAAAGGTGGCATGGCTTTGGTGCATAGGGTTTAGAAGGAGATAATCTATATATATTACTAAAATATAATTTGGCCCTGCCAATATAGAGCGGCATGTGGTACAAATAAAACTTCTCATCTAAATCTAACTATTTTTTTCTCTCTCTTTCCTCCATATAAAAATTAACTCTTTTTTCTCTCTTCCTCTACAATCTCTCTCGCTACTCACTCCACATAGAAATCACTCAATACACAGACTCCTCCATCTCTATTTTTAAAAACTAAAAATATTGATTTATTTTAAAATATCATAAATATATATTTAAATAGAAATATTTTCAAAATTAAAAATATCTCATGCATGGCACGGGCATAGAACTATTAGAATTGATTAAAATATATATTCATTAAGAAATTAATTCTATATATTCTATTTAAAATTTTATTTTAATTTTGTATCCTATTTAAAAATATTTAAATAATCTAAAAACTTACCATGCAATGCACGGGTATGCAACTAGTAAGAAACTAAGGGTCCGTTTGTTTCCCTGTAAAACCTTCGACAAGAAAATATTTTTCAGGAAAACTTCATGAAATTGGTCATTTGGTTGATTGAAAACTTGATTCATAAAAATATTTCTTGAAAAATCTTGAATTTTGACATCCGAGAAGAAATCCCAGACGTCGTTTTCGTGCAATTCGTTTCCGCCTTCCTCTTCGTCTTCGCCCTTGTCCTCCCCTCATCCAGTCGGCAGTCGTTTCGCCTTCCTCGTTGACAGCAAGCGTAACAAGCGGCAACGGAGAAGCTGACGGCACTGAGGGTGTTGGGCAGGGGCGCCATGGGCACCGTCTTCCTCGTCGCCGACCGCTCCCCTGGCCGCCACGCCCCCTTCACCCCTCCCCCACTCTTCACCCTCAAGGTCGTCCAGAAGCCCCCCTACCCCGCCGCCACACCTGCCGTCACCCGCCGCGCCCGCTGGGAGGTCTTTGTCCTCTCCTGCCTCTCCCACCCCTCCCTCCCCTCCCTCCTCGGCCGCCTCGAGACCCCCAACTCCTCGCCTGGTCCCTCCCCTATTGCCCTGGCGGCGGCCTCACCAATCCAACAATTAAAGAACAATCCAACAAGAAAAATTGGAAGGACTTCGAGGAGATGGTCAACAGGTACCGCCCCTACCCCTTCTTCCATCTCTCGGACCCGCAACCCGACGATCGTGGCGTGTCGGCACCACCCCTGCGGACCTCGACCTTGACAACCACATTGCTAGACTCTTCTCCTTCTCAGCCTTCTTCCCCCAACCCAACGACCAGAGCCAGGACCACCCCCCGCCGCCCCCCTGCGATCGGGCTAGCTCGATGAATACTAAACTGCAGAGCGCCGCTTCACCGCCGAAGGGGTCTGGGGCGCCTGTAACGGACCACGCCATTTCAAACCCGTTAACCCAATAACAAGTCTGACACGACTCCGTCTTTCGCGATCGGGTCGAAGCCTCGCAAGGGATATCAACCACATATGTCCGTGAAAATATAAAAGAAACACACTAAACACATATAAGATACATTTCTCACACATGTCCACATGAAATGTACATACTAAGTTCCATACATAGTCATTATACAAGATACAATAGCCCGGGATAAACCCCCAAGGCTCCACAAGTAAGAACTTTACTTTGCTGGTGGCAAGGGCCCGACTCCACTACGATGCTGACCGGAACTACATGAGGGACGTGAATCCTCCTGCTCTCCCTCACCTGGAAGAAAAAGGGGTGAGCCTCACAAGTCATTGGCTCAGTAGGGTAACTCCCCCAAAGTCGAGAAATACCATTATATCAAAGCTATAAATCATGTAACAGTTGTAAGTAAATAAATGGCAACACACGTAAGAGTGTACAAGCTAAAGAAAGGGTACGTCGTACACGAGTCACGAGAACTGGTTCGCGACACCAGCCACCGACTCGGACAAACTACACAAGTACACCTCTCAGCCTCGCAGCCACATACGAAAGGTCCAGCTGCCGCTCCACCTCAACAAAGCAAGAACCGTGGAGACTAACCACACCACACCTGCAAGCTACACCGCTGCAGAACCAAGCCTGACACCTTTAGGGGCTCCGGCTGAGAACCCTAAAGTGAGGCACTGGAACAGGACTAGCTGAGGACCATATGTCTACCGGTGTCCGTCCCTCAACCAAGAGCATGCTACAAATGGCCGCACACCCATAAACACGAGCCGTTGTCCCCTGTCGTCTTTCCCTCAGCCGGACGTACAACTCAAACACAGGAGTGAGGGTGTCCAGGAAGACGACACAAACCCTGATGATACTCCCGTACCGGGACAAGCCCTAAGCACCCGGTGCTAGGATAATGACTGGAGAGGTAACTATGGAAGGCGTGACACCCAACTTGCTATGCACACAATTCCACATAAGACACTTTGATATCAATCATGACATGGGTCAACACAACCCATACAGACCCTACATTGCCTTGGTAGCACAGCCCAAGCAACGTGGGACAGAAACCAGACAAACTGGCCACAGCACACCAGAGCTTGGGTGATCAGTTTCTTAAATGCGTCCAACACAGTGGACATTTTCTTATGACTGAATCGTGTCCTACTTACCGGGCGCCATTATGGTTGAATCGCGTCGACCATGGCCGACACGTTCACATGAACGCGTCGACTGTACCGGACGCCTTTCAACCACCTGGAATACACCCTGAAAATCCGTTCCGGAAAACACCACACATGGCCATGCAAGCATGCTACACAAAGATATCAGTTCAAATGAGACCCTAAACATGCTCTCTATCATGCTCAACCCTTCACCCATCATGCACAACCATTATTCCACAATCACACTCCTATTCTCTAATCACCCAGTTCACACACATAAGAAACAGGGTAGAAGTCCCCTACCTATGAAGGAACCACAATTCCAATGCCACCACAGAATTCCTCGCGCTCAGAAGCTCGTCCTTGTGCCGGAATTACACCGTTTGGACTCTGAAATCACCAAAATCGCCCCTAGCTTCCCTTCAAAGCCGCAACAGCATCTCCCCAGGCTGAGCAGTGCAATTGCACTGTTCGGCCAGGGAAAGATACACCTAACATGACTTAATCAAATCACATCGTACATACCCTACGTGTTAAGAAACGCGTCCAACGATGCCGACGCGACTAAAACTCGTGACGTCCTGCATGTGCTACGCGGCGTGAATGCAGCGACGGCCACGTAACAGCGGTGCAAAATCACGTCCTATCTAGCGAACACAACTAAGATCCTAATCGCGTCGAGGAAACCAGACGCGTTAACCTAGGAGAATCACGTCGACTGTATGTGACGCGTTCTCAAAGAGCCTGACAGAGGCCGAATTGGGCATTGAAGCCCAACCCTCCTGCCTCCCACCTGACCTAGAGAACTTGTGGAAACTCACATAGACCTCCAAGGTCTAACAATGGTCACACACTGGCCTCCAAACTCGATAAACCTCGATCAAACATACCGGTTATTACATTACTATCACCTAAAAAGAATTTCGTCCTCGAAATTAAAGAGATAAACATAAACATAGTTCAAGACATTCAAGACACATACAACTATCACCTAAAAAGAAAGTGTTACTTACTCAAACAAATACGGATATGTCTTGAACATTTCTTCGGCTAATTCCCAAGTATCTTCACCACCTTGCGATTCTCCCACCTAATTTTCACTAACTCGATATCTTTATTCCTTAACCTTTGTGTCCGCCTGCCTGTGATCATCACCAGATATTCTGGCATGGTGATATTCGGCTTCAAATCATCCCGCTGATAACTCACAATTTGAGAAGGATCTCGGATATACTTTCTCAACATTGAGACGTGAAACACGTCATGAGCATCCGTGAAGTCCGTCGGAAGCTCCAACATGTAAGCCGTTTCACTGATCCTTTCCAAAATCCGAAAAGGACCCACAAACTTGGGGCTCAACTTGCCCCTCTTACTGAACCTTAGAACATCTTTAGTCGGGGAAACTCTCAAAAACACATATTCTCCAACCTCAAACTGTAAAGACCTGCGCCGAACATCTGTGTAGCTCTTTTGTCTACTTTGTGCCGTTTAGAGTTTCTCTTTAATAAACTTGACCACTTCTGCACATTGTTGCACCAATTCCGATCCCATTACCTGCCTTTCACCCACTTCATGTCAATTCAACGGTGTTCTACAAGGTCTTCCATAAAGTGCCTCATATGGTGTCATACCGATACTTATATGATAACTATTGTTGTAGGCAAACTCAACCATACCAATGTGTTGTTCCCATCCACCTCCCCAAGCTAAACAACACGCCCAAAGCATATCCTCAATAATTTGGATTGTTCTCTCCGTTTGTTCGTCGGTTTGGGGATGGTATGCGGAACTATACCTCAATTGTGTGCCCACAACCCTCTGCAAACTCCCCAAAAACCAGATGTAAACTTAGGATCCTGATCTGAAACAATAGTAACCGGTATCCCATGCAATGGCACCATCCTCTCAACATATAATTTCGCCAACTGATCTACCGCCCATGACATGCTAACCGGTAATAACCTACACACTTTGGTTAACCGATCAACAAAAACCCAAATACCATTATGACTCGATGCTGTCTTGGACAAACCTACAACAAAGTCCATTGAAATATCATCCCACTTCCATTGTGGTATTGGCAATGGCTGCAACAAACCACCCACCCTTTGATGCTCCGCCTTAACTTGTTGACATACCACACATCTTGCTATAAACACCGCTATCTCCTTCTTCATGCTTGGCCACCAAAAATATTTCTTCAAATCCTGGTACATTTTAGTGCTTTCCGGATATATGGTGTACCTGGACCGATGTGCTTCCTCCAACACTTTCTGTTTTACACCAGCCTCACTTGGGACATACAACCTGTGCCTAAACCACACAACACAATCATCATCAATTGTAACTTCCTCCATCTTCACAATGTCAGCCAAATATTCATCTTCTTTTTGAGCTTCTATAACTTGCCAATTTAAGGATGGTTCCATGGTACTACTAGCCAACACAGCTCTTCGTCGGTTGCTTGGTACAAACAAAGAACTTTCCGCCACATTCTCATACAATTTCCATTCTTTCATCATAATGTGACTCATAACCACCTTCCTACTTAAAGCATTTGCTACTACATTTGCCTTACCTGGGTGATATGCCAAACTGAAATCATAATCTTTGAGATATTCCATCCACCTGCGCTGCCTCAAATTTAAATCCTTCTGAGAGAAGATATACTTCAAACTTTTATGATCCGTGAATATCTCAAATCTTTCCCCATACAAATAATGTCACCATATTTTCAATGCAAAGACAACCGCTGCCAATCCAAGTCATGTGTAGGATAATTTTCTTCATGACGCTTCAATTGCCTAGATGCATATGCCACAACTTCCCATGTTGCATAAGTACTGCCCCAAGTCCTCTCCTGGATGCATCTATATATATCACAAAACCACATCAACATGCCGGTATCTCTAATATTGGGGCTAAAGTGAGCCGCTTCTTTAACTCCATGAAGCTACGCCTGCAATCGGACGACCATTCAAATGTCACTTCTTTTCTAGTAAGCCTTGTCAATGGTGCTGCAATTTTAGAAAAATCTTGAATAAACAACCTATAATACCCGGCCATTCCAAGGAAACTCCGGATTTTCGATACTGTTTTGGCTCCTCCCATTTCATAATGGCTTCCACCTTTGCTAGATCTACAGCAACACCCTCACTTGAGATAATATGCCCCAAAAACTGAATCTCCTTAAGCCAAAACTCACATTTACTATACTTTGCATAAAGTTGATGCTCCCTCAATGTTTGTAATGTAATTCTCAGATGATCTGCATGCTCTTCTTCTGAGGCTGAATATACTAAAATGTCATCAATGAACACCACAATGAACTGATCTAAGTAAGGATGAAAGATCTGATTCATCAAGTTTATAAATGTCGTCGGTGCATTGGTTAGCCCAAATGGCATAACCACAAACTCATAATGCCCATACCTTGTTCTAAATACCGTCTTGTCTATATCCTCCTCTCAGATTCTCAATTGATGGTATCCTGATCTCAAATCTATCTTGGAGCACACCTTTGCTGATTGCAATTGATCAAATAAATCATCAATACATGGAAGTGGATACCTATTCTTTATGGTGACTTGATTCAACTGACGGTAATCTATACACATTCTCATGCTACCATCTTTCTTCTTTACAAACAAGACCGGCGCTCCCCATGGTGAATGACTCGGCAGAATGAATCCCTTCTCAAGTAACTCTTGCAATTGCTTCTTTAACTCCTTCAATTCTGCAGGTGCCATCCTGTATGGTGCTTTAGAAATGGGCATACTACCCGGCTGTAACTCAATAGTGAAATCCACCTCTCTATGCGGTGCTAACCCCAGTAACTCCTCCGAAAACACATCCGCAAACTCACTAACAATGGGTACCATATCTACTGCCTTTCCTGCCTCAACCAAACTAACAGATGCCAAATAGGCTACACACCCTGCATTAATCAGTTTTCTAGCCTTAAGGGCAGAAATGATAAACTTAGGGGTATAGAATGGCATACCTTGGAACTCAAATAAATCTCCTCCTGGATAGCTGAACCTTACTTTCTTTTTCCTGCAATCCACCATTGCCCATATGTTTCTAACCAATCCATACCCAATATCATATCATACTCCTTTAATTGCAAAGCATAGAGCCTAGCTGGCAACTGATTACCCTGTATCATAATAGGTACCTCATCCAAATAACATGTGGTAAGCATAAAATCTCTTGACGGTACCTCCACCATAAGCTCACACTACCTCTCCTCAAAAGGATGCACCATAACATCAAGAAAATCTTCGGAAATGAAAGAGTGAGATGCACCCGGATCAATCAATGTTCTTGCTGAAAATTCAAAGAGTGCTATAATACCTTCAATCAGATTTGATGCTTCCGCTTGGGCCCTGGTAATCGCCATCACTCGTCCTCGTCCTCCGCCCCTCTGATAAGGTGCGCCTCTCCCTTGTCCTGCTGAGGGTTGTTGTTGTTGCTGCTGCTGCTGTGGTGCCCCTCTACCATAATTAGCTCTTCTTGGATATGGACAATTCCTCGCCATATGCCCCGGCTGATCACAATTATAACACCAGAATTCCCTGGGCTGCCTTGCCGTGCTTTGTTGAGACTCCTCCATCTCTGGCTTATAACCGCACCCTTGCCGAAATCCTTGCTGTTTGCTACCTCCTCGACCTCTAAATATCTTTTTCAACTTGTTGCCCCATTTTCCAAAGCCCGAAGAAGACGATCCTCTTAAAGGTGCCTTTCCCTTGCTAACACTCGCGGACTGTTGTGGAAGTCGGAAACTACCACCACTTGATCCTGATCCACTAGATTGCCTGGCTTTCAAGTATTGCTGCTCTTTGGGCTACCTCTTCCACTGTACCACACATCAAAGGAATAACCGCATCTTGCAACTCCGGCCTCAATCCCCGAATGAAGTACTCAATCATCATTGCATTGTTGGTTACTACATACGAGGCATACCTACTCAAGGCCATGAATCTTATTTGGTATTCCAACACCGACAAGTTCCCTTGCTGAAGTGTTCTAAATTGCTCCCTTTTTGTTTGCTGAACTTGTACCAGAAAGAAAGTGTTATTGAATACCTCAAGAAACTCGGGCCAAGTAATTATTTCTTCAGCTCTACCGGTAAACACAGTCTGCATCTTAAGTCTCCACCATTCTTGTGCAAATCCCCTCAACTGATAGGTTGCCAAGATAACCCTATCCGCCTGGGGACACCTCATTGTGACAAACACTCTTTCAATTTCATGAATCCAATGTTCAACTGTGTCCAGACATGGACCTCCCGAATATGTTGGTGGTTGCAAACGCAAAAACCTCTCCACCATTATCGTGGACTCCTCCACACTTGCTGACCACACTGGTACCACTGGAGGTAAAGGTGCTGCAAGGGGTGCCTCTACTCCATAGGGTGGTACTAATGGTGCCGGTATGATCTCCTCCGTCACCGGTGGTGATACTCTGGAGAGCTGACCCGGTAATTGCTGATCCAACCTTGTCCGGATATGCATGATACTCTCCCACATCCTCTCTATCATTTGGTGAGTAGACTCCTCAGAATCATTACCTCCTCCTCCCCAATCTCTCCTATCAGCCATTATAAACCTACACATACACATTCCATCCACATAACACACAAGTATATCATTATGAAAACAGGGCCAACTACAAGCAGAAGACCATGATAAGGAACAACTATGTACATTTCTCATTCTTTCATATTTACACGGATCTTTGCTCTGATACCAACTGTAACGAACCACGCCGTTCAAACCCGTTAACCCAATAACGAGCCTGACACGACTCCGTCTCCCATGATCGGGCCGAAGCCTCGCAAGGGATATCAACCACATATGTCCGTGAAAATATAAAAGAAACACACTAAACACATATAAGATGCATTGCTCACACATGCCCACATGAAATGTACATACTAAGTTCCATACATAGTCATTATACAAGATACAATAGCCTGGGATAAACCCCCAAGGCTCCACAAGTAAGAACTTTACTTTGCTGGTGGCGAGGGCCCGACTCCACTACGGTGCTGACCGGAACTACAGGAGGGACATGAATCATCCTGCTCTCCCTAGGGGTGTCAATGGGCCGGGCCTGGACCGGGCCTTGCTAGGCCGGCCTAGGCCCGATTTTTTAAAAGCCGGCCCGGGCCCGGCCCAGGCCCGGGGTTAGGCCCGGTATGGGTGGCCCGGCCCGGCCAGGAAAAGCCCGGAAAAGCCCGGCCTGGCACGAAAGCCCGGAAAAAATATTATTTTTATTTATATAATATATAATTTTAATATATCTACTATAATATATCTATAAAAAATAATATATATTTTACTTATATCGATATTAACATTTAACTTGTAAAAGATTATATTTTTGAGTAGATTTATTGTAGAAAAAATACATATAATTCTCTTTCTAAATATAAAATTCATACTTAATATAAATTATATTTATGTTTTTCGGGCCGGCGGGCCGACCGGGCCGGGCCTCACAAAGCCCAAGCCCGACCCTATTTTTTTTCGGGCCGGGCCGGGCCGGGCCAAAAAACTTTAACGGGCTTATTTTCCCGGCCCAAGCCCGGTTAAAACGGGCCGGGCTTGCGGGCCTCCGGGCCGGCCCGGTCCAATTGACACCCCTAGCTCTCCCTCACCTGGAAGAAAAAGGGGTGAGCCTCACAAGCCATTGGCTCAGTAGGGTAACTCCCCCAAAGCCGAGAAATACCATTATATCAAAGCTATAAATCATGTAACAGTTGTAAGTAAATAAATGGCAACACACGTAAGAGTGTACAAGCTAAAGAAAGGGTACGTCGAACACGAGTCACGAGAACTGGTTCGCGACACGAGCCATCGACTCGGACAAACTACACAAGTACACCTCTCAACCTCGCAGCCACATACGAAAGGTCCAGCTGCCGCTCCACCTCAAAAAACAAGAACCGTGGAGACTAACCACACCACACCTGCAAGCTACACTGCTGCAGGACCAAGCCTGACACCTTTAGGGGCTCTCGGCCGCCGAGAACCCTAAAGTGAGGCACTGGAACAAGACTAGTTGAGGACCAATACGGTCTACCAGTGTCTGTCCCTCAACCAGAGCGTGCTACAAACGGCCGCACACCCACAAACACGAGCCGTTGTCCCTGTCGTCTTTCCCTCAACCAGACGTACAACTCAAACACAGGAGTGAGGGTGTCCAGGAAGACGAAACAAACCCTGACGGTACTCCCGTACTGGGACAAGCCCTAAGCACCCGGTGCTAGGGTAATCGACTGGAGAGGTAACTATGGAAGGCGTGACACCCAACTTGCTATGCACACAATTCCACGTAAGACACTTCGATATCAATCATGACAGGGTCAACACAACCCATACAGACCCTACATTGCCTTGGTAGCACAGCCAAGCAACGTGGGACAGAAACCAGACAAACTGGCCAAAGCACACCAGAGCTCAGGTGGTCAGTTTCTTAAACGCGTCCAACACAGTGGACGTTTTCTTATGACTGAATCACTTCCTACTTACCGGCCGCCATTATGGTTGAATCGCGTCGACCATGGCCGACGCGTTCACATGAACGCGTCGACTGTACCGGACGCCTTTCAACCACTTGGAACACACCCTAAAAATCCGTTCTGGAAAACACCCAACATGGTCATGCAAGCATGCTACACAAAGATATCAGTTCAAATGAGACCCTAAACATGCTCTCTATCATGCTCAAACCCTTCACCCATCATGCACAACCCATTATTCACAATCACACTCCTATTCTCTAATCACCCAGTTCACACACATAAGAAACAGGTAGAGAAGTCCCCTACCCACGAAGGAACCACAATTCCGACGCACCACAGGATTCCTCGCACTCCGAAGCTCGTCCTTGCGCTGGAATTACACCGTTTGGACTCTGAAATCACCAAAATCACCCTAGCTTCCCTTGAAGGCCGCAACAGCATCTCCCCAAGCTGAGCAGTGCAATTGCACTGTTCGGCCAGGGGAAGATACACCTAACATGACTTAATCAAATCGCAGCGTACATACCCGACGCGTTAAGAAATGCGTCCAAGGATGCCGACGCGACTAAAACTCACGACGTCCTGCATGCGCCACGCGGCGCGCATGCAGCGACGACCACGTAACGGTGGTGCAAAATTGCGTCCTATCTAGCGAACGCGACTAAGATCCTAATCGCGTCGAGGAACCGAACGCGTTAACCTATGAGAATTGGTCGACTGTATGCGACGCATTCTCAAAGAGCTCGACAGAGGCCGAATGGGCTGTGATGCCCAACCCTCCTACCTCCCACCTGACCAAGAGAACCTGTGGAAACTCACATAGACCTCCATGGTCTAACAATGGTCACACACTGGCCTCCAACCTGGTAAATCTTGATCCGAATGTACCGGTTATTACATCACCGGGGGAGGCTGATAAGGAGAAGGAGGTGTCGGAAGAAGTGGAGGGGCAGCTTCAACCGTGGGACTTCTCATGGGCATAGTCTGGGCAAAGGTGGAGGAGGTGGGCACGGACACACTCGGGGCAGAGGGAGGTGTTGTGCGGGGATATGCACGGCTTCGCCGTCAATCGATTGGTGGTGCTGGGGGTATTGGCCTACGACCACACCCCCTTTCACGCAAAGGTGGCATGGCTGCCCTTCTCATGTCCTGCGAGAATGATGACAAGAAAACAAATATCAAAAATATTTTAAGGAAAAATATTTGTCTGACAATCAAATGGATAATTACGATTTTTATTTTCATGTAAAAATTATTTCATGGAAAACTTTTTTCCTATTAAAATATTTTATATGTAACCAAATAGACCCTAAACATGGGATTGTGGACGTAGGAGGTTAAGAAGAACTAAAAGGGGTCATAGAGGGAGGAGGTGTCATGGACAACTTGTTCTCTACCTCCCACTTCTTTCTCACTAATGTCATGGAAAAAAGAGGTACCTTTAGATAGAGGTAGAGGTATTAGGGATCCTAAAAATGAGGGTCTAAGATAAAGTGACAAGGAGGAGGACATAGGCATGTATTGTTTGAATTGATAGCATAATATCATGGCCTTTTTAAATCTAGGTTATGGAAGACTTTTGGGTTTGCCAAATCTATTAAGTCACAAGGGAAGGAGATAGTCTATCCCTTAAACTTTTTTATTCTTAACTGTTCACAATGAGCCCTTCTTATTGGGGGTATTTTCATGAATGAGTGTGAGATCTGAGCTCTAAATTCATTGTATGTGCTGGTTGGTCTTGCTTTTAGACTTAGAATATAATTCCATTGTCAAGGACTCAAGGATGGACGACCCATGGCCATGGTTCCTCTTCCCTTTTTTGCAATTTAGAGCAGCAAGCTTTTAGATGTGCAGGGTTAGGCATTTATTTGGTTTTACGACAAGGATGAGCTTTGCACTTCTCCTTTAGGCACAGGTCTTCGATCTTTTGTAGATTATATATGAATCTTGAGTTATACGAGACATGTTATCTTATGAGGTTGTTTTAGTAATAGTGCGCTATTGGTTGGACCGCTAGTGCTTTTAACTTTATTGGGACCATGGGGGAGCTTGGGGTTTAGATCCATGTGAAGGCGGTTTCCATGGCCCCCAATGTTATAGCCTAAGTTCAGGTTGGGGGGACATTAAATCATGGGCATCCATGTTGATAAGCCTGTCTATTTTGTATATATATGGTTGGAGTCATAGACACTGTATTAGGGAGGAGAGAGAGAGAGAGAGAGAGAGAGATAAAGAGAACCCAATTAGTCTCATCTTGTTGTTGGCCACACTTATCCTCCCTTTTGGAGCTAGGTCAAGTTGGCAAACGCGTACCCTACCTAATCCATCTTATTGTGGCCAAATTGCAATGAGCTATGTGGATGTGTTGGATCGCACTTACCATTCTCCTATTTCTAGAGGTGGATCAACATGAGACTTGTAGTAGGATATAAGATGCAGTTGGCTGCATCCATTATTTTGCCAA
This sequence comes from Colocasia esculenta, assembly GCA_014218235.1. Taxonomy (NCBI): domain Eukaryota; kingdom Viridiplantae; phylum Streptophyta; class Magnoliopsida; order Alismatales; family Araceae; genus Colocasia; species Colocasia esculenta. The sequence goes on from CM024758.1 coordinate 27,354,405, forward strand.
TGATATTAATTACTTTTAGGAGCGTGGTTGCTAGATAGTCTTAGAATGCATGGTGGACAAGTTGGAACCTCATGGTCCTTGGCTTATGTGGTTTTTTAAAGAAGTGTTAATGTCCTCAACATGTTTGTTATGGCATTTATCATTATGGTTGTGGTATTTTATGTGGCATGTTGGTATAGCTTTACATGCTTTATTTACTTGTTTTACTTAATTAACTTGCTAAGTAGATTGTCCTCGGCTTATGTGGTTTTTTTTTAAGAAGTGTTATGTACTCACATGTTTGTCATGGCACTAATGAAGTTGGCCACAACTCGCAAAGGTCATTGCCAATCAACTCGAAGACCTAAGATGAGGACACATAATTAATGATGGAGGAGAAGAGAAGCCAAAGTTGCGTATGTCATGGATGTCGGTGCTGACCATGATCCAACATGTAAGAAGTCAATCTCAGGAGTAAGCTTTTGGATCGACCTTCTGATGTTTAAGTTAGATGTGGGCTCGAAAAAAGGACTAAAGAAAACTAGAGTATGTAGTGGGGAGAGAGAGAGAGAGTAGGCATGCAAGTTAGGCCAAGATCTCTAGTTGGGATCTATAACTTAGGGCTTTACCTGTGGCGAAGGGGTACTCTTATAGGTTAAGAGTTGTAGGTCAGTTGGAATTCTGTATTCTGGCCAGACTGAGAGAGCCCCTCGGGTGTCAGCCTCCCAGTTAGGGTTCCTAACAGGAGTCGTATGGCATGTCCTTATTTGGTTTCCCAGTGAGGAGGAGAGCCGTGAAAGACCTCAAAGTCTATCACTAGATGAAGTCGGACCGGTCGTGATCAGACTCTGACTATTAATGTGCATCCTAGTTTGAGTCGGCTTCTTCTCGGGCTACCCATGTCTTAGGTTGACACTACATAATGGGTCGATGCTACCTCAATGGGCCTAGATTGGGATGGGCCAAGACCTTTTTCAGGTCAATAGATCCATGCAAGGTACCGAGACCCATCACAAGCCCACCACTGTGGACTTGGGTCTCAAATCAGAGATTCAGGTCAGGAGTAGGTCTCCACACCAGATGGAACTCCAAGGATTCCCCTCTGGTAGGGATCACTATGCCGCTAGATGACATGCTTTGTGGCAGAGGTCGTTCAGGTCTTGTGCACTGAGAAATTGTGCGTAAGAGCGCGATGTCACCACGAATCTTCTGGGTACAAGGGACAGGTGCCACTTCTGTGGGGAATAGATATTCCCCACGTGGGGCTGGAGGTGACACCTCCTCCCAACTATAAAAGGAGGAACTAGTTGCGGAGCCACCACTTCTGCTACTTGGCGGTCACCTCGTGAGCTCTCGACTGGGGTTTACTTCAGCCTTCTTACGTCGGCATCTAATTTTAACCATCTCCTAGAGTAGGTCATCATCTGCCCTTTCTCCTTTTAGCCATGTCGTTGGTTAGTCCATCTGAGGGTAATGGGAGAGTGCCTCCTCATCTAGTCTTAGGTCAGGGCAAACCCCGTTTGGGGCTTCCTCTAGTTCTCCTCTTGAATCCTCCTCCTTTAAGCTTGGCTCTCTCAATAGGCGACCCTCAAGGTTGACTAGTTGGCCGATGGTTTCCCCCATCATCTGGGAAGCCAAAGAGCTTGAACAGCTAAGGGCAGCCCCTACGATCGAGGACCCTGATGCTTCTAGCTTAGACAAGGCCAAGGCGAGTGTCGTTATTATGAGAGCTTATCGTTGCGGCACTCAATCAGTCAGATAGAGAGACTCTAGTGTCACCAAGGATGACTTTACGGTGCTTCGAGCAGAGTTTTGGATTCTGGAAAACTACGAGCTTGCCACTCCTCAACTAAGGAATGTGTCGACACGAGCCGAGAAGGATGAGTGCATCTACGAAGAAGCCATTCAGGCTGGCTTTTAGTTCCTAATATACCCCTTTTGTGGCCGAGACCTTTACTGAGTGCTTCAGTTCACATTAGTGCTTTATCTTAGACCTTGTCTACGAGCTCTATATTCCTGAGCATCTATTCATTATTGGCATCTAGCTCATATGCCTTGACTTGAGGTGAAGGTTCACCGATCTCCATCGCGGCATGACAGCCTTGACCCCGAAAGCGAGTTGAAGGGTGTTTCACCAGTGGCCGACCTTAGGGTCATTTAGTATGACCAGAGAACTGAGGGCGACTCCTCTTCCCACATCTTTTATCTTGGCCAACGTAGGTTTTCAAGCCCTACAAGATAGTTCAGTTAGTGACCTTGGCTAGCCCATTAGCTTGAGGATGTGAGACTGAGGTGAAGTGTTGCAGGATCCTTTGGTCTACACATTGAGCTTTGAAGATTTTTCTTTTCCAGTGAACTACATCCCGTTGTCACTGATGAGAAACAAGGTAATTTGAACTAAGTAATGATGGACTTCAAAGTACCAAACTACCTGCTCCATGATATGATACAACGGCTCGACTTCCACCCATTGGGTGAAATAGTCCACGACTACAATTAGAACTTTCACTACCTGACTTGGGGGTGGGTTGGGGGGTGGGGAGGACAAGCGGAGAAGGTTGATGCCCAATGAGTGAAAGGCAGGGCTTGACTATAGTAATGAGTTTTGTGGCTGGGACATGGTGAATCTTGGCAAAAGGCCTCTCACTTCTCACATTTATTATCCAAGTCGATCGCATCTTGGGTCATGGTCGGCCACCAATACCCATAGTAGATGAGTTCTCTTACCATGGTTCTTCCATCAACATGGCTTCCACAAATCCTTTCGTTGACTTCTCAAAGGGCATAGTCAGTCTCAGTTGGGCCTAAGCACTAGAGGTATGAGAAGCTAAAGGATCTTCTATAGAGTTCGTCCTGGATGAGGGAACTTGGTTACTGGCTTTTCAATTCTCAGGTGGCCTTGTCATTTTCAGGAAGGGTGCCGTGAAGTAGAAAGTCCTTGAGACGATCTTTCCCATTCAGGGCCGAGTCGACAGTTCCTATCAAGATCTCTTCTCCCTCGAAGTTGGGTGAGGCTATCTCCTCAACAAGAACTGCTCGGCACTGCCCCAGCTCTAAGGACAAATCTAGTCGAGCAAGAGCATTGACCTTAGCACTCAGGTGATCTCAAAATGTCAGAGCTGAGATGTTAGCCTCTTGACCATGACGAGGTACTTTGACTTGGTGGGGTCTTTAGCTTCATATCCTCCTGTGATTTGACTAACGATGAGTTGCGAGTCATCGGATGTGCTAACCTCTTCAGCCCTGAGATGGGGGCCATACGCATGCCCTAGATGAGGGCTTCATATTTCGCCACATTATTGGAAGTCGGGAAGGAGAACCTGAGGGCGTACTCTAAAGGGACCCCTCCATATGGGGTGAGAATGAAACTTGCTCCACTCTGAGCTGTAGACACGCTAAAAATGACACCATTGTGAGCATATTTCATGTTATACTATAATACCACAAATGGCCTCCAATTTGCCTTATGAGAGTAACTTTTTCCCATCATTCAAGGTCTTCCCTAATTTTTCCCCATTTTTTGGTGCTTCGACACATTTTCCCAGTTTGCTGGAGGGTTCAGGCAGAAATTCTTAATTGCAACGGACACAGTGGTCGTGTTTCATATCGACTAATAAAGAACAAACAATCACGATGGCTATGGTCATCGCATTTCATATCGACTGATGAAGAGGAAACAAAACACGTTAGGTCAAACCGTCGCGATTCACATCGGTTGTTGAGAACTTGTTGCACCATTGATATTGAACACGTTGAACGCATCGGGTCAATGCATCGCGATTTGAAACTTTCATATTTATCAGTAATTTTTTTTATTTCATTTTTTGGAATACTTGTTCCTTTTAATGAAACACGTCCGGAACCCCCGTCCCGATTCAAGTTTCTATATTTTGATGATCAGTCCATCTCTATAAAAATTTATTATGAATTATATATATATATATATATATATATATATATATATTGGTGATTAACAAAATCTTAAAAGATATTTTCTAACAACATTCTCTGAAGTTTATCCATAGGAAATAACTCAAGCAAAATCTGTAAGTTGTCCACACACACTGCTATCTGAAGTTCAATGCATATGTTTTGTCTAAGTACACATCGACTTCCTTGATAGCATAACGAATTCATAAATCACCTAAACATCGATTTCGTTGATACATCGATTTCATATCACATAAACATCGATTTCATTGATACATCGATTTCATATCACTTAAACATCGATTTCGTTGATACATCGATTTCATATCACTTAAACATCAATTCGTTGTTACATCGATTTCATTTCACTTGAACATCGATTTCGGTAAAACAACGATTTCATCATTGAATCAACGATTTCATTATCGATTTCACTTAAACAACGATTTTATGATCGATTTCACTTAAACAACGATTTCATTATTGAAACAATGATTTCATAATTGATTTCACTTAAACAACGATTTCATGATCAATTTCACTTAAACAACGATTTCATCATCAAAACAACGATTTGATCACTTAAACAACGACTTAGTCGCTACAATCGTTTCTGTTTCACTTAAATAACGACTTGGTAGCTACATCAATTCTGTTTCACTTAAACAACGATTTGGTCACCATAACTATTTGGTTATTGTTACAACGATTTGGTTGAAACAACGATTTCAGTAGAACAACGACTTCATGCTTTATCGCTCGATTCGTTTCAAACAACGACTTCATCAGCACATCGATTTCTATTAAATAACGACTTTGTACAGAACATTGATTTCATTTCATTAGAACATGGATTATGTTCACATCAACTTGATTTCATCATGGATTATATGCTCATCGACTCTCTCTTTCTGACTACAGCCTGTCTAAATACATCTCTCTCTTTTAAATGATTACATTTAATACAGTTGTCAAACAGTCTTGTTCAAATCATTTTTAAACATTCTTTAGCTCCATTCCATGTGATATTCAATGTATTTCAAATCTTTGTGGATTTCAAAGTTTTCCCGTGAAAGCATGTTGTATCACACATTGTCTAACATTTATTGTGACAGTACAAAACTCTGCACGATATATCTTTTATATGTCTTGCCTATTCACTCAAAGTCAATTACAGAATGACATTTCCCTTCTAGTGTATCTTCATACAGCACAACTACTAATATTGACTGACAGTTTAGACAAAGATAAGTTGTCTAGCTGTCAGTATTTATTGTGTGCAGGATTTTCGGTGGAAACACACGACTAAAAGAAGGACCTGTCAACCTGACAAGAGGATGGAAGATTCAGACAATCTTTCCTTGAGTATGAGTGCCCATCCGAGCATTAATGACTGTAGGCTCACCTGCCCTTTCCTTCGAACCAAACACTCCAACGTGCATGAAGATGTGAGACAACGGATATTTCAACGGATACTACAACAGTCAAATTATTTCAAACAAGATGAATAGAAGACTGGTGACTCCATAGACAATAGTTTGAATAGTTTTTCTGAAGAAAATCTTAGTCACCTGAAGAACATCGAGAGCCAACTCCTCCATTCCATTTTTTCATAGCTCTTAGCTCTATGTGAGAATAATGCATCACTTTTGAGAGCTTGCATAGATCTGAGAGAGAGAATTCATTTTAGATAATCTTTTGTCTCTCAGTCTTCGCCTCAGATCAAGCATTGTCTATAAACTTGGTCTTGGGGACTTTCTCATTAAACTCATTTCTCTGTGAGCATTCCTCTTCGGGTGTGAAGAGAAGACCTGTTGCATCAGGTGGTGTGATCCTCTTCTGGTAGAGAAGAGAAGGTCAGCTGCGGCTAGATGTGTAAGTGTCCTTAAGGGGGACTGTACCCTTGATTAGTGGAATCCCAAGTGGTTGCTTGGGGACTAGACGTAGGACTCCTTGGGATAGGAGATCCGAACCAGGATAAAATTTCTTATTGTCTATGTGATTGTTCTCTTTGTTTTGATTAACACTAACTCTACTATCGATCTTAGTGTTGTTTGTCAAGTTTGTTTATTTATAGGAATTTTTAGAAGAAGAATTTTTAGCAATCCATTCACCCCCCCTCTGGGCTTGCTATCTGGGCAACATATTTGACTTTTGGCAACTTTCCATAAATAAAATTTGAAAATTCATAACCACGTCGGTCATTCCCATCGCGATTAACACTGTTGTTTTGATCAGAGTTCGATTATAATTGGAAATCCTTGAATGAGTCCACTCAGGTCGTCGCGATTCACCTTTAATTGCTACCATTGTGTCCGTCGTGTATTTCACTTATTGTCCACCTCGAACTTTGAGCCCCTTCTCCTATAAATATGACCCATGTCTTGTCGTTCAAAGGTTGGAGCCCCTAGAGAATCACCACGTCTAGTGAGTAGTGAGAGAGCCAATTCGAGGAGAGGCTCTGTCGGATTCACACCTCGAAGGTCGCTCTCTCCACTCTACATCTAAACCAGCAGTAGGAGCAACTCTTCAATGCCTCCTCTCCCTCCATCCAAGGTTCTGCAAGCGCCACCTTCAGCAGCCACCTGCGCCATCATTAAGAGGAAGCATCTCCTTCTTTATCTTGCCTATTCTTCATTTGTTTATTCCATCATCTCCTCAATAGCTCCCACGAGAGCACATCTCTCTTTTCTTATTATTTTCATCCAATCAACACACTATTTTGCATGCATGCATACACAACATACCTATTTTCTAAGGGTTTTAAAAGCCACAAAGGTGTGTTCTTCTCCATGTTTTTCATGCTTATTTAATTTATTAAGAATTGAATACTATACGTTCTTGGCTAATCCTCTCTTTTTCTTTCTGTTTATTTGCAAGGGTAATCAATCAAGAAGAAGCCTTCTACCACGGCCGTCGTTCTCGTAGAAGAAGCAGCAAACCTGCTCTCTCCCACACTTCTCCCTGCTCAAAAGGTACTCCACGATCACTCCTTCATTGTTTTCTTTATATTTATACTCCTTCGGCACTGTTGTGTGTCTGGCGATCACGATTACACATCAAGGAGTTGTGCTCTATCTCTCTTCCTCTCTATTTTCTCATATTTCCTTGTGGACGCTTCGGAGTTCTCATAGAACGAAAAACACAATCTACAAATTGGCGATCACAGTGAGACTTCTTCCGCCTTTCTTTGATTACCCACTCCATCGTGCCCCACGTGGCACCCTTTTTTTGGCACCCTCACGCTCCTTCTTTTCCTCCCCTCTCTTGTTCCAAGTGATTAGCCACTTGTGATCTCAAAGAAAATTTGAGAAATTTACAAAAAAAATGATGATTGATCCATGTATATTTGAGATTGTCTTTTTCTCTCTACTTCATACCATGTTGCATGGTAAGCACTTTGTTTGATTTCTTGTATATATCTCCCTTTTCTACTTTTATTTTGTTTCTCGGGTTGCCTTCTGAATCCGAGATCGATACAGTGGTCGTGATTCACTTTGATACGCAACCATTTAGCCGGTTGCATTCATTTTCCTGTTCTGCGACGATCTAAGTCGTTGCTTTTCTGTTCACACTCCTTCCACAGGGATCGGACGCGGCTCTGACAGCCTTATAAGGCTCTCAAATTCACGACTAGGTGACTGGACGCGATTTACTATTTGATTCGCGGTAATTGTGTCCATCATGATTCTGACTACAGATAGAGCATGACATTCTGTGCTGTCCAGAACATTTGTATTAGAACTGTTGCATACAGGGCATTCTCTTTTGGTCGGAGGACCTCATTTCCCCATCTCCACACACCTTCTTGGCAAGGGCGACCTCTCCTTTGGGCATTCCATCTCATTGGACTAGGGGATATTTACCAAGACCTCTGTAAGTCTCTGTACCCCGTGGATTCTCTCACGGAGGACCAAGCAGGTTGTATTATACTGAAGACCCGGGTTTAGATATCCCATTACGTGGTGAGTTTGAGAGTTTAGTTGTACCCCGAACAAGCCAATCTATTCAACTAAGATCTCACCTGGAGTGACACATTATTCTCAAGTCTATTGAATAATTGTGAAACTCTTAAAACAAGCCTAAGCATCATAACTTGTTTGAACCATATTGATTGATTTATATCTCTGCTCAACACTGATTGATTGCTTGTTAAAAATGAACACACATCATCATGTTGAATTCAATACAGACCATGAGGAGATTTTTAGATGACCCAACATTTCAATCCCATGTCCGTCCATCTCACCACCGTGAGGGACAACATCACATCTTATGGTTACGTGGTGTGTGCTAACCAATTTGATATCCCCTCACATTTACATCCAATCAAAACCTGGAGAGAGCCTTCTCTCCACCGTGATTCATGTACAAAATGTCATGAATGCACTAGATTAGCTCACCCTTCAACAGTTAAATCTCATTCAATCTTTGGTTGAGGGTGTGACTCCTCCTCTCTCTCCTTCTCCCAAAAGTCACCCATCCTTGTATATTTTGGCGACTTCGCCACCCCCTCCTATACATCCTTCGCCTCGACCCCCTGGCCACTTTAGCACCTGAGCTCCGGTCCATACGGACCAACTCTTGGGAAGGCCCACTTATTCACGGCCCCCCTCATGTACTCCCTCACATGCCCACCGGCAATCTACATCCATTCAACATGCTCTTCTCCATAAATTGAATAATATGGAGAAAGAATTGAATAGACTCTCTAACTCCACGGGTGACCCCGTTGCTGCTATGTCGGCTCTCCTTAAATTTCATATACATCCTTCGGAGATGTTGTCATACTGATTGTACAATGGCACGGATAATCTCTACATTCATGTTAAAGAATTTCTCTATGAGTCTTCATGATGGCAACGTGATCCCATAACATTGGCAATATTTATTTAGGAAATCTCTTAACGGCCCTGCACTTGAATGGTTCTACTCACTAGAACCAAGAGAGGCAAAGGACTTCCACATCTTGCACAAGAAATTTCTTCAGAGATACAAAGACCGCGTCAGCCCATCTCTCTCCATCATGGATCTAGCATCCTAGAATATGAGGTCTGATAAGGATTTCATACATTTTGCTGACCGTTGGAGGTCCATGGCTTTAAGATTGCAACATGTGCTCTCGGAGTTAGAGCAAATTAAGATCATTATTTCAAACTCTACTCCAAGATTCAAGCACATTCTAGCCATGAACAAGATCAACACTATGGAAGAGCTCTATGAGCGGGGACATTACGTCTAGGCACACTTGATGGACTCCCCAATCGTGGGTTTATTTGATCAACAAGGTCCGAGGTACAACGGATCAATGGACACCATCCATCATCCACCTCGCCACTCATCCACTTCATATACACCTTCATATACCCCTATTTACCATAACATGCCTCCACCCAAGTGCCCATTGATTCATCCTCCTTGGACAGTTCAACCTCCAACAGTGCCAATCAACGCCTCAACTATTAAAGAAGCTCATGTGCTCAATGTTGCACCTGCTCCGGCACTCGTACCTCTTCACCCACCTCAACAACCTCCACCTCCACCATAGCCAATTGCTCGGGCTGACATTGTCAATGACCAACCCATCCACGAAACCACTTGGTGTTATAACAATGAACCATCTGAGGTCATGTTCGTACGTCATTTACCAACTCCTCCCTCACTACTATCCATTATCACTAAACCTTCCATTATTAAGCCTCCACAAATCATTACACCTCCCGTTTGCAGACACCCATTTTTGGCCTATAAGTTGAGCTCATTTCTCATTCATATCATTGATGTCCCAAATTGGTCATCACTTTTAAGTCATTCTTTGGCCCATCATGAGCCCATTCACCATTCATTTCAAGTCCATTCTCAAGCTCATGGCCAAGATCCACTTGAAACATCAAAACTGTGCAATCTGCCATATCCTCTGAACATGCCTTCACTTTGAGAACTCATAACATCCTTGTTTTTAATCCAAATCAGGCATATCATACCATTCTTTTGTAGCCCTCTAAGTCTAGAATCCAAGCAACAAACATCTCATCAATCCGATGTCTATGGAGAAAGTTACGGCCCATTTTGTGGACCCTGCACACACTGTCCTGCTGACGCGACTGGGTTCATGGTCGCGACAAGAATACGACCCCACGACCCGTCACGACAGAGCCATGCACGTAAACACGTTTTTACGTTATTTTTGGCCTCTCCTTCCATCCTAGAGCCTATTTTAAATCCCTTTGAGTTGTATTACGACCCAAACCTCCTATCATCATCCGTAAGGAGCCCCCAAGTCTATCCAAACTCTAGATAGACTCTCCAACTCTCCTATAAGTTGGACTCTCTCTCTAACTCAGGATTGGACTCTCTCTTTCTCTAAAACACATCTTAGGACTCTCTATGCGATAGAGCAAGGCTACCACCATGAGGAGAAGTCCCTGGAGTCTTTGTTCACGAAGCCCCATCGCCCCCAACGCAGAGGAGGAGTTGTTCTTCTCGTTTCATCCCGTTCTCTCTCCTCTTTCTCTCTCATATCGCCTCCAGGACCAACAATACTTGCACGGCTGTGGAGATCGAACCAAGCCAGATCTCTTTGAGGTTTCTTCATCAAAGTTGCTCCCCATAGCCTTATTCACCTCGAAGTAGAATCACATTAATTGGTGGCCTGTGCACAAAGTTACAGCAGATTATTCTTCACATTCTCTCTCATATCAAGATTTGCACATGTGGGATTATCGTGCCTTCCACAGCCCAAACCAGGCTAGATCTCTTCAATATGTCTTCAAGAAAGTTGTTCCCCACGTCCTCCTCTACGACCTCTAACTAGAATCTTATTAAACGGGGTAGTATTAATTCAGTTTTGATTTTACTTCTTTTCTTTCTACATTTTGTACATGTATACATGCTAGTTAGGGTTCCTCCCTCTCCTCTTCCATGATTTCTCTCCATGCATATTCCCTCCTAGTTTTTCCATACCCAAAAGGGGTTTCCAAAACCACCTAGTACGCACTCACCATGCTCTCTCTTATGTGATGGATGCTACACTTATTTGAATGTCTAATTGGGTTCCACTTTCATTTTTCATGACTTGGCAGGTACTTGGAACAAAGAACAAGTGAGGAAGCTCTTCCTCTTTGGCTGGCTGAAGAGGAAGAAGGAGGTCCGCCATTCATCTCCCGCACTACTGAGAAGGTGTCGAGGGACCCGGTCACGATATCCATATCACGTCTGATCGGGCGATCGCGACAAGGTTGTTATTGTGTCACACATCGGTGACGCGTTAACAGGTAAGTGGCCTTCTCTTTCTTCTTTCCAAGTTGATTAGCCCATGCTTTAGGAGTATTTCTTTAGGCAATCATCTTGGTGGTGATCACATTCCTTCATTCTATATATATCGCATGCTCTTTTGTGTCTTAGAGGGGCGCACAACCCCGTGATTACACAAAGTTTGCTTAATCAAGATTTGCACATGGGACCTCCATTGCTAAACCTTGTTTGCTCTACCATTTACCTACCTTTTTGTTTATTTTTGAAGTGTTAGAATCATCTTAGGATCGGGTTTTCTGTTTTATTCCTTCTGTTGCTTTCGGGCCTTGTCGCAACAAATCGGGCAGGCGCGACCTTGTCGTGGCAGCATTGGAGGACGCGATATCAGGTACGCTTTGGTTGGTACTGCTTCCGTTCCATGGTCCAGTTTTTGTTTGTTAGTAAGTCTTTATCCTCTGTTTAGTTGTTTTCACGTTGTACTGCATTTATGGTAGTCTGTTTGCCATTTGTTTGTGTGTAGTTTATAGTTTCTGTACACAAGTTTATCGCGAGACCCGCGGTCACGATAAGGTCGCGGCGAACCCTGTCATCACGACTTTGACAGAAACTTTCTAGACTGTTGTTTGTTAGTTTAGGTTAGTATTTGCATACACTTCAGTGTAATTAGGTTCATGCATACACTATTTCATGTAGATAGGACTCCTCCATGGTAGTGGAGACCCTCTCACCTGCGAGCACTCGTGGGCTGACCAGGGCCTACTACCGAGGGCCTCCGTAAGTCCCCGTTGCCATACGCACGTTGCGGTCGCTGGGCTGGTTGTACCTGTTGCCCCTTAGTTTAGGTCGTTTGAGTGTGAGTTGTGTGTCATCCATTAGTCATACCGGAGTACTCAAGTACACACCTATTATGGTTCCTCTTTAGCCGAGTGCAATTCATTTAAATCAATCTGTTAAAAGACTAAGTGATAACCCTAAAATCCTAACACATATCATGTTAACTTGGGTGTTTGCTTGAGAACTCCCTTTCTCATCCCCTTCTTGTGTGATTTTAACTGTTGTTGTACCCTTGTTTGTATTTTACGGTATCCTTTTAATTTCCCCATTCTCATCCTCTCATGGCTCCTTTCCGCTTCACCTATCCTCCAACCTCTCCTCCTCATGCAGACCCCTTGTCTCATGAGTCTCTTCCAAATTCAGCCCAGCCCAGAGCCCATTAGGCCAATGAGAGTGCATTTTCCCACTCTGTCCCGTCACCATCCTCCTCTGATGAGACCGCTGAATTGGAGCACCTCCTTCTTGAAATGGGCCCCGATCAGGCCTGCGAGTTGTTGTCCACCTTTGCTCTACGGTCTTCTTCCGAGACGGGCCCAACAGGCCCACATTATCTTGCTCATTCTAAATCCCCTCACATTGTCACTCCTAGATTGGGCCACTGTTCTGTTCAGCCCACCTCATTGCAACCAGCCCATTACCCTCAATCTGGTCCAGACACTTATTCTCAACTCCATTCTCATGCTCAAGCTGGCCCTCGCTATCCACAATCCCCCTCGGCTCAGAACTTTCAGTCTGAGTTTGAGTTCATGAAGCAAGAGCTTAGCGACTTGCGGAGGCAGTTAAATCTCAAACCATCCTTTAATTATACACTCCCCAATTTCCATGGTCTCTGGATCCCTCCACCCTCTCAGCTTCCCGTTTATCGCAAATATAGTGGAGCCGGAGACCCTTACATCCATTTGAAGGAGTTCCTTTATGAGTCGGTGTCCTATCAGCATGATCACTGCTTATTGGTTTACCTTTTTAGGCGGTCATTGGATGAGCCCGCTCTAGAGTGATTTTATTCACTGCCTCTAAATGAAGTCGAGGACTTTGAAGTCGTTAAGGTTAGATTCATACAGCAATACCAAGACTGGGTCGGGCCCGAGTATTCAATGGCCGATCTGGTGGCTGAGTAGATGAAGCCTGATGAAGAGTTTGCAACTTATGCCGACCGGTGGCGTCACATATCCACTCATGTCCAGATGCATATCCCAGAGGAAGAGAAGATCAAGCTCATCATTGCCAATGCAACACCTATGTACCGGCACATTTTGGCTATGAACGACATCACATCCATGCACAATTATATAGTCGTGCTCGCTTTATCAAAACCCAACTCATCGACTCCCCCATGCCATCCTTGCTTGAGGCCCAACAACCTAGTTTCACATTTCAAGGGCCCACCTATAAGGGAGTCCAAACCCATGCCCAAGTTGATGCAATCCACCATCCCACACCTACCCACTCCACTAACCACTATACAGCTCCACTTCCATATAGCCAACTCGCTCCACTTCCACAAGAACAACCACCTCGCCCATGCCACCACACCACACCATCCAATACCCATCCATCATAGTATCCACTTGTTCCAAAGAGATTCCATTATCACCTGTTACCTGAAGCCCTTTCAGATGTCTTCATAGCTTTGATGTCTATAAATGCATTGTAGCTCCCTCCAGAAAAGCCAAGCTGGGATGCTACCATAGACTAGTCTGGATATTGCCTATATCATTGCTATCCGGGACATATGGTCATGAATTGCTGTGAATTCCAAGATGTGGTCTATGATCTAGAGCACAAGATAGATTGGGCTGAAATGAACATACTCATCCCGCATTGTCAAGAAAAGAGAAGAGCACAAGGCCAGGGGCAGCAGCCCTTGTTGCCAAGCTAGCAAGCCCAGAGGGAGGGTGAATGAAATTCTTAAATCTCACTACAACAAATTGGAGCTATACCTACAGAATTTACCTACAGTAGGGTAATACGTAGGTATATACCCCAATTATACATGTTAAATCCGTCCATTGTAAGGTTATGCACACGCTTTTTTTAGCCATATGTAGATACGAATATATAGTACGGTTTTTATAAAGCGTGAGAGAATATATTTATTTTTGTAACAAAAAGATGTATACACCTATGGATAGCTATTAAATATAGGTATTAATCTACTCAAACATCGTAGCAAAGTTGGAACCGTGTGTATAATGTTGGCGCCAATACATTTCCCTTGCGCGGGAATAAAAGGGTGAGATATTAAGGGGTTCTCCCTTAGGCGGTGTTCTGGATGTGGCTGGGGATCGCATTCGCCGGAAGAGCACCTTCTGGTTACTCCCTTGCCGGGCCTCCTTCTGCCATTGTCCAAGCGACCGCGCCAGGCGCCCTCGGCCACCATCATCGCCGTCCAAGCCGGACGCCGACCACGCCCTCGGCCACCATCGTCGTTGTCCAAGCCGGACGCCGACCGCGCCCTCGGCCACCATCGTCGTCGTCCCAGCCGGACGCAGCCGTGATCATCAACACCCTAGCCGGATGCAGCCGTGATCATCAACGCCCTAGCCGGACGCAGTCGTGATCATCAACTCCCTAGCACGCCTCCGTCGTCATCTGCTGTTGTTGTGCACGACCTGGCGGCCTGCTCGACCGCGGCAATCATCCTCTCAACCCTCCAGTGTCGCCTTCGCATCCACGCTCGAAGCTGTCTTCTGTGCCCTTTCTAACCCTGCTTCCAAGCTTGAGGAGAAGGGTGGGTCGTCATCCGCGCTCTGCTCCTCCATCCAGGTACGACCCAGCAACACCACATCGCAGTCCCACATTCTGCTCATGAACATAGCTCCTGACCACCTAGCTACACGTCACTTCCTTGACTGGGATTGTTATCATGGTTTTTTTACTAGGAGAACATTTCCCCATTCCAGGGCAATGTTCCTTCTTCCACTTGCACCCCCCAACTTTGTATTCTTCTGAGTCCTTGCACAGTCTAATATATGTCGTGTCCTGCTCCACTGGCCGTCCTTCAGACGAAATGATGACGACCCCACCCCACCCCATCTTTCTGAAAACATGTATGTATATCCTTCCAAACTTCAAGTGCCCGACAAAAAGATGGATGCCTTCAAATTTACACTTCATCATTATTTCCAGTCACGAGAGCTTGGCATAAGGGTCTGCACAGAGTCTGAATAGAGTTCTGCAAGCTCTCTGTTCTGCCCAAAACCCCCAACAGAAATCAATAGTGTGCGTTCCTGAGGTGAGGAGACATCCAAGCATCATAATTAGCATCTTCTCTGTCCTGTGAACTGTCCAGGTTCTTCGTTTCTTCCCCAAGTTTGATCTAATTAATATCACGATAGAAAAATGATACCTACATCTGATGCTCTAGTGAATTATCGGTTTATACAACGACATGCTTTCCAATGTGCACCTACTTGCATGCAAGTTTTAATCATTTCTAAGTGTGAGAGAGCATTGCATCTTGAAGTTTTTTTCTTATTAGAGCTTTTGAGTTCGGAAAAGATACCGTTGTTGAAGAGAGGAACTTGTTGTATTATCCACTCCCATTTTATATTCATGCTTATAAGGTCAAATATTGAATGAAAAAGACTTCTTACCATAATAAGGGAATCATGAGAAGGAATTATGCTAATGCAACGAAGTTCGATAGAAGGATTTGAAATATCCAAAACGGATAGCTGGAGGAAGTCAATTAGATTTTGCAGCCATCAACTACCGCTCCAACTATCCATAGAAAATTATCGTACATTTTATTGCTTCCTTATGCCTTCAACTTGTACCCTGATTCTTGATCTCCAATGTCTGATGTTAATGCTTTTTGCTGAGAGTAGAGCGACTTGTTTATTTATTATAGTTGGGCAAAGATTTGTTTACACATGAAAGTTTGATATCTTAACATGTCATCATAGAATCTGTGGCAACTAAAAAAGGGGACATTTAGAAGCTAGGGATTTTATCTCATAACTTGTTTATTTATTCTAGTTGGGCAAAGATTTGTTTGCACATCCGAGTTTGTTATCTTAACATGTCATTGCAGAATATGTAGCAATTGAAAAAAGGGAAACCTATAGAAACCATGAATTTTCTCTCTTTCTCGGAGATCCACTGCATCATGGTTACACACTTACTTTTTTGCAAATGACAATTCCTGGTTAATCTTCACTACCTTACCCCCAAAAGTTCCTTATTGACACTGATAAAGGATGAATTTTAGTTACTATTTGTAAATATGACAGTGACTTCCACTTAGTGCTTTTTTGACAATTTGGCAACCTTATGCAACAATTGGTAACTATTAGCCTTTTGGGGATGAAGAAGGGGAAAAAAATGAAATCATCACTATCTATTGGATTTGCAATAGCTATCTATTGACTAAATGCATGATTGGATGCTTTAGGACATGTTCCTTTTTCTCCAAATGAGGCTCTTCTTATGTTTGTATCATGTGCACTCCAAGTTCCGTGGCTCCCCTTTTAATGTGTTTCTCACTGTGATATGAATATGTTTCTCGTGTGAACCAATGTTAGGAAGCAAAGTTTTCTCCTATGGGATAGATAACCTCTTCTTCTGATCATATCTGTTGCTGTCAATTCTTTGACTTATCAAATCTCCAATGTTTTAGCCAATTTTTCTATATTTCTTACACACTTTACTAATCTTCATACTTAGTGGCGCCCATTTGCTTTGTTGAATGGGAGGGGCTCTGAAGTCTACATAGTACACTCTAGAGTTTACATAGCACATTATTTAATGGTTTTTATTTTATGTAGTTGTTTCACTTATATTTATAGAAGAGGACTATGGACTGGAGTTGGATGGACATGTCAAGGTATTTGTTGAGATGTATATCCCTTTGTTCATAAGTACTGGGGATGAATGAATAAGTAACTTTGATGTATCTGTTTATTTGTGTAGGGACACAAAGGAGTATTATGATGGTGTAGATGAGTCATTTCCTTTGCATTTGACGACAGATCGAACAATCACGTGATTAAATGTCC
>CM024758.1:27371501-27423278 GCA_014218235.1 Colocasia esculenta
GTGGAGGTCTTGTGGTGTGACCCTCCACATGTTGTGTGTTATTTATACTCGTACCGTGTATTTCTAGTTATGGTTTGTTTACGGGTGTTGGCTGGTTGCCGCCAATCTCGATGTTCTGTGTGTGTGGTTAGCCTGTGAGACCGTAGCCTAGGCAATGGTTTGCCGGCGAGGCTTGTGGTCGAGGTGTTTTAGTTGAAGGGTTGACTAGCGGTGTTAAGCTAGTCTTGTGTTTCCCTTTACTTTTCAAGGACCGGGATTTAGCCGGTGTGTTTATGATTAGTTGTAGTTTAACATGCTTGTGTGTGCATGTTATGTTTCAGTTGCCGATGTTGCCAGTGAGACCCTTTTGGGGTTGAGGTCTCTTGTGTAGTTGTATTTCTTTGTGGGAGGTCCCTACTGAGCCAGTGACGTGTTGAGGCTCACTCCCTTTTAGTTTGCTTCAGGTGTTGGCTGACTTCGGCGTGGTTTACGTAGAGTAGTGCAGACTTGTACCACCAATAGTAGAGTAGTTGAGTCGTTTGAGCTTGTGCTCCCTCAAGGTATGCCCTAGGTAGTTGTACTCTTTAATTGGACATGTAATATTGTAATTATGGACTATTGTACATTGTGGTTACAGTTATATACACTTGTACTTTCCTATGTTATATAGTGTAATAGTGGTCTTTTATATTCGTACTGGACACGTGTTAGTAATATCCCTTGCGAGACTTTGGTCCGATCGCTGGAGATAGATCTGGATATGGACCCTTATTGGACATAAATGTACAGGGCCGTTACACATCTGCCTCCCCCTGGTAAGGAGTCCAGACCACCTACACGAAAGAAGAAGACTGGTCAGTCAATCACATCAAATAACAATTGAAAGCAGAAGAGAATGAAGGTTGAGGATTATACCTAGTCGTGGGGGAAGAGGTCTAGTCTCGCCTGCACATCCTCCACATGCCGATCTATCACCCTCGGATCGGGCGTCACCTCCCATCTGGCCATGAGAGGTACCATGGCCCGGCTCCCCTCTGTCTACACACCGCGCCCCATGGGGAGGCGGGTGTACCCCCAGATCTGCAAAACAAGAAGAAGATGTCAATCAGGCACAATTTATATCAATGATGAGCATTAAAGAGAGTTGCATACTTGTAGGAGGGGGTGAAGCCCCCGGTGCTCTAAGAATGTCGCGAGCTGTTGGGGAGGAGAGAGAAAAGATGCCCCAGCATTGCGGCGCCCAAGCGTAGTGACCCACCTGCTCCAGGTCTCGCAGCAGTAGAAGGAACTTGCAGTTCATCTGCGATGACTGCGTCGGGAAGAAGAGCCGTCCGAAGAGGTACGTTACGAAGATCCGGACGAACTGTTCCTCGCTCTATCCCTCCAGCTGAATCGACGCCAGCACCCGGTGCCGAACTCCTCTAGTGTCTCCAGTGCTCCCCTCCTCCCTCCTCGTAATCCCACCACCTCTGATAGAGCTCTAAGTAGGATGCTCCAGATCGGCCTCCTCCATCCGGCCACGAACTCTGCTCCCAGTAACTCTACCACCTCGTCGTGGTAGTCCCTCCTCTCCTGTCCTACTACTGGCTCTCCCTGAACAAGTAGTCCTGTGAGATACAACACATCCTCCAATGTGGGTATCATGTGTCCCCAAGGCATGATGAATGCCTTGCAGTCCTTATCCCACCTCTCCCTCAATGCCTCGAGGTAGGGGACGTCCACGTGGAAGGGGCACACTACCAGGAGGTGCCCAAACCCCATCCGTGCAACCCATGTCTGCTGGGCCTCCGGCAGTGCCCTGTACCATGCCCAGCATAGGTCCCATGTCACTCTGCTCCTCATTCGGCCCTTTCCCTACACAAAACACAAAAAATAGACGTCAGGATCGATTGCCGTTAAGAATCAGTTGACGGAAACCATGTTGCCATTTACAAAAAGTTGACGTCCAGGGGTATGCCAGTTACTCAGGGTCGACGGCAGGGTGGTGGCCGTTAGGTTCAACAGTTGACATCCAAAACCTTGCCGCTAAGTTCATCTTGACGGCAATGCCCTGGACGTTAACAGGAACTAGACGTCAACCGATGTTGACGTCAAGTTCCTGTTGAACCCGATGGCATCCTCCATGTTTTCCCTTCTATCCTCACTTTGTACATCCATTCAATCACACACACAGGGGGGTTTAGGCTCGGTCTAACCTACCTTTGGCCGGAGAGAAACCCTCCGGGGTGCCTCCGCCTCCGTCTCCTCTTCCTCTCCATCGTCACCCTCCGTTTCTTCCCCCTCTAGGGCACTGCTGCCGGGTCCGCCTCCTCTTCCGCCGTGTTTTCCTCCCCCGTCGAGGCCCCCGTCATCTCGTCTTCCTCTTCCTCCATCCGCCGAGGGCTATCTCGGTTTGCCAGTTTCTTCCCTCTCGCCATCGGGTGCACAGTCCAAGAGGGGAAGACAGAGATGAAGAAAAGAAGAGATTAGGAAGAAGGTTTGGGAGAGTGAAGGCAAGAGAGTGTGAGTGTGAGAAGGGAAGGTGAGATGCTGCTCAGGCGTTCGGAAATGGAGTGAAAGGGTGCCAGAGATTGGCCTCGGGTGGAAAAGCTACGTTTTGAAATTGACGTCCACATGGTGGCCGTTGAATTCAAGTTAACATCAAGACACTAGCCTCTGATTTTTTGTTAACGGCTAGTTGTTGGCTGCCTATATCTTGTCTCGAGGTACCTGTCAGACCCAGTACCACGGTCGACGGCCTGGTGGTGGACGTTTACTTTATTGTTGAAGTCCATCGATATGGACATCTACCCTCTGTATGCAGGTTAGCAGCCACTTTGTGGCCGTCTACTTTCCCTTGGCGTCCATCGATGTGGACGCCAACCTGGCGCTCTCAGTCACTCACAGAACACTCAATTGAAGGCAATTCAAGGCACAATTCATCACATTTCAACACATTTCAAGCCATTCCACATATTGGGCTCAATGCTATTCATTATTTATTCATCAAACTTGTGTTACACTTATTGAAATGAGGAAAGTACATCACTTTGCTTTACGTGCCATGAAGAAATCACATGAAATAAGGCAAATTGTATCAATGTACTCTTCATACTTCCAGATGTCCCCCCAGCTTTCTTGCACTGTTTGTCCCACTTTCTGGCTAATTGTGTATTTGTCCCAAGTCTTCTTGGCCGCCTTCATCAGTTTCTCATTCCTTCCTGAGATGACCATGGTAGTGCAGTGAGATGAAGCTGGAATTCCCTGTGGTATTCCAAGCTGACACTGGCACCGGTGTGGCTGGTACACCACCATCTACTCAGGATCCGTCAGCAACAAATCTCTATCCTCTCTTGTGCGAACTTTGAACTCAATTATCCTCATGAACAGTGGGCTCACTATGAAGTCCTCCACTGGGAAGTAGCTAAGGTAGTCACGCCAGGCATCTCTACTCTTTAGGTGTGCTGTCACACACTTGATCTCATCGTCTGGCTCATACCATGCTCTACTGCAATACACTGAACTCCGAAAGAAGATTCTGGAGGTGGTAGGTTGTCTCTCAGCATAATCAAACTTTAAGTGAGCCTCCATCCATACCTGAAGTAGGAACAAGCTCCCGCATGTGCGTCTGCCTAAGCTCATCATAGTGAGGGAGCTGTAAAGGTGTGCCAGCACTGCAGGTGCTAGTGACTACACATGCCACAGTAGTGATAGAATTCTCACATGCTCGTATGGGAGGAAATCACCACTGGTAGGAAACAGAAACACACCAGCTAGACAGAGTGTCAGTCCACGGGTTGCCCTCTCCCCACCTATCTCCTTCACGTGCTGGATCAACCACCATGCTAGTCGGTCTAGGAAAATCTCGTTCTTGTTCGTCATCCTCAGCACTTCCTTCTTGTCCTGCACGATGTCTGCCAGAATCTCTTCCTATGGGAGAAGAGGAATCATCACGCCATACTCTAGGAACCGTTTCCATTCCAGGAACAGCTCCACCTCCTCTAGCAGCACCGTCGCCTCGAATCCCTGGAACACTAATGTGTGTGTGTGGGTGCCAATGCGCCACGAGTTCTCCCAGGGCATCAAATCCCCACCATGTCCTTCATGTTCTTGGCTAGGACCACCATGAAGCTTAGGTTCCATGCCCTGATGTAGCTCCTCATGTCGATCGTTATTGCGTTTACCAGGTTAATCAGCCAAGAGAAGGCCCGTACCTGGCCCTGGCTTGGGAAGGCAGGCACGTTCTGCACACCTAGGAATCATCATGAGAGAAGGTTGGGGCATTTTCAGCAAGAAAGGAAGCAGAACATGCATTACTTACCTCCCCATTAGCCATTCGGGTGCTCAAATGCCCCGGAACCTCGCTTAGAACACCCGGGTTCATGATTGTAGACTTTCCAGTTGATGTGGAGGCCATGGTAGCTGCTGTAGGTCGTCCAAGAAGTCTCTGGTTCGGAGTTGAGGAAGAGAGGATGGAGGTTGAAGATGGAAGAGTCCTAATGGCCTCCAAATTGCTATTTTTTCGGTTTAATCCACTGGCATGTTAACATCCACATCGTTTGACGTCGGTTCACTATTGACAGCGACATATGTGGATGTTACTGTGGTAGACGGCATACTATGTTGACGTAAACTGTATGTTGACGGAATCGATCTGGACATCAACCTCGGCAGAATTTTCAAACTCTATTATTCATATGGCCATTATCTTTCATCTCTTGTGCTTCAAGTTATTTTGCAGGATATTTAAGCACAGGCGACGCCTCAAATCCGAGAACACTCATGTGACCTTGAGTGTTATACAGGTATGTCTAACATAGGATTAGTCACCAGAGGCGAATAACTTGACGACCGTGACCCAGAGTACCCCTTTCTCAAAACCCATGACGGGTTTGCGATCTCTCAGTTATTGTTTGGCCTTAAAATTCCTTTAGTTCTAACTTGAATTTTTAGATAGGGAACCCACACCAACATGCATTTAGGATTTCACTGCTAACATTCTCTAACTAACTCAAAAAAAATGGAGATTTTCCTCAATTGCTGCGTGGCACTCAGCTCAAGTGGCCAACTAAATCAACACCACCTTCTTGAATATCCGAGCTGATATTGGGTCTTTATTGCCTATTCTCAAAGCAATCCCAAACAGTCCCACCGGGCACATCACAAAAGTCAACCAGTCTTATTGAGTTCATTTGAACCGTTCACCAATCATGAGCTTAATTCTGGACTTCCAGCCTTCCAAAAACTGATTCCAGTTAGAATCTTTGATAATCCTTTGAGAGTACAATCAATCCCTTTTGTCTTCACAACCCCCTGATTGGACAAACATCCTGCTTATGTCAACGGGTCCCCGACGGACTTCGGTTGTGAGATTTCCTTGATTTAACCGTCCTATTACAACTCCTTTGACTCAGACAACACCATAAACTAGTCAAAGTCCTACTTGGCAATGCCGGGAACCCTACCATTGGGTTGAAGTTGTAGTTACACGGGTAGATCACCCTCCCTTTTTTTCACACTTGTCTCTCAGATGATTCGTCACTTTTTTCTAGTCTAACTCATTCATATGGCTTGCTAGAATTCCTATCCTCGAAGATGGTCCTTTCATCAAATCTCCACGTCCTTTGTTTCCCAAGACACCAACCTTTCAGTCCATTTCACTCCCTTACAAGATCGGATGTCTCGGAGGGGCATTTGTAGATGCGAGATTTGGCCCATCCCCGCATGGTTCATGGCCAATAAGGCTTGTTTGACCGCTTGTTGACTTGCCTCAGATCCCATGTTAACGTCAACATCGATTGCCGCTGACTCCTGGTTGATGGCATACACCCTTGACTTCGACTCCGGTTGACGTCCACATGCGTTGACATCTGCAAGGGGTTGGCGGTAGCATCGCTTGACGTCAACCTGGGTTTACTTGGTCTGCGCAACTGCCAAGAATATCGCCCATTTGCACCCTTTTGTCGCCATGCAATGCATGAGGCCGTTCCCAACAGGCAAATGGGCCACCTTGGCACCCCTTGACCCAGTAAAACTCCTACTTGGACCCCTCCTATTGGTCTAGCCTTTCTACATGGATTGCCACATGTTCAAGTGTGTTTTCTCACACTTGAGCATCCTATGCTCACTAGCTCCACCCCCACTACCTATATATGAAGGTCCTTAGCCTTCTAAGGGGGAGATGTTGGACGAGTTAGTACTTTGACACCTTGAGAGAAGAGAGAGAAAAGTGACAGCATTGAGAGCTTACATCATTCTTTCTTATCTTCCTCTCAAACTTTAGAGCGTCCAAGAGGCTTCACCATGAGCTGAAGAAGCCACAAAGTAGTCACTCACACCTGCAAATGAGGATCATCTCCCTCATCTCTTTCTCTTTCCCTTCTTTCCCTCTTAGCTTTGCATGCTATTCACTTCACACACACACACTCTAGGCATGTAGTGCACATCCCTGCACACCTAAAAAAGGTTCTCTAAACCAAAAATGGAGGGAAGAAGGGTGGTCATAGCACTTGGCCACCCCTCTTCTCAAGCCCGCAACCGGTACGGGGCTCACCTTTTGGGTCTTTTCCTTTGCTTCTGGACATTTACTACACTTCCCTAAAGTCTAATAGAGCTCTTTTTTTTGCAGGAACACCTCAAAAGAGACCGCGGAGCTTCTTCTCTTTGGCCGACCGAAGAAAGGAAAGTCAGAGTCCTGCCATCATCCGCTACGCGAGGCGACGTCACCAGCGCAATCCAAACACCTCGTTGGACACAGGTAAGGCCTTGGCAATCACATCTCGTTCAGTTTCTTTGCTGGTTTCTTTGTTTTCCTCTCGGTCAACTCGGTCAACGGGAGTCAACGAGCGAGGATAAGGGTCAACTAGAAAATGCCAACGTCAATGAGGGAGCCACTCAACGTTTGGGGAACTCCGAAATCCAGTCGGGAGCGGAACGGAACATCCACATTCATGATCGCAACGGGTCAAGCCGATGTGTTCAAGGCACTCGGTACCGGACATAGAGACGCGACACAGTGGATCGTCACATTCTCAGTAAACCAGCCCGAGCCCAAAAGGTGAAATAGAACACCTGGGTTTCGGTCTAGTCTTCCAAGAGCTTGGCACATGGGACTATTGAAATTCATATAAAGTCATATACTCGATGAAAACTCGCAAAACTAGTTTTAAACGAAACTAGGCTTGCAGAGGTATCAGCAGTAGGGAGTAATTAGACTACTAACATGGTATGAGTATACTATGAACAAGATATTTCTCGGTAAACCAAAAATCAGACACAGTAGTAAAAAGGGATTTAATTTGAAAAAAGTACTTGATAAAAATTGGGGAAAAACATGTCAACAGGTTCCTAACATCATGTAACATATACAGTAAACGTTTCATGCCACGAAATTAAGTATACACAAGGATTTAAAGAGAACATGAGGGGTCAGGTACATGTTCTTAACAGAACTTTGGACATGAAATACTCATAAATGGAAAAATAGAAATTGGGGAAAACAAGGGGCTTTCATAGCTGAGATCATAGACTATCTAGGGTCGAGTTTAATTTACTTTTGCTTGAGAGATTTTCTACCTTTCAGCGCTTTAGAATCTTAGGGCAAGAAACTTGAAGAACGCGTAGAACTCTTGTTCCTAGCCTCCTCCACCTCGATTTCCTCATCCAAAAGCCTTTCTTCCTCGTCCTCCAAGCTCCAGAAGGTCAATAGGGTTGGCTAGGGATGAGATGGAAGTGTATTTGTATGTTTAGGATTGCATGTTTTCCTAAAACTCTTCCTCTCACTACAACTCTGAATTTTCATAATTATCTACCCTTTTTTCCGTGCATTTATCCCTCCATTGACTTGCGAGGACTCTAAATCTATGGCCAACTAGTTAGAATAGAGTTAGGACTCTTTTTAGGATATTTATGAGTCATAATAGTGATTATCTTGTCCATTTTTAATTTATTAATAATTTAGGTACGAATTTAGGCCTATTTATCTTGATTTCATTATTGGGCTTTACTTTGTGGCCCATTAGTTCATGTATGAACTATTAATGAGATCCCATCACTTGTTATTAGTTAATGGGTTTAATTTATATATATATTTTTAATTCATTCATCTGAACTTAAAAATTGATAGTTGCTACAATGCGAGTGTCTGATGCCGACACTAACATCCCTTTTATGTCCTTCAAAATTGGGTCAACCGTTGCTTGTCCTCCTTCTCCGCCCCCATCTTCTCCATGAATGTTTATTTTGGCAGGGGCATCATCTAGTTCGAGGATAAGTTGTCGTTGCTCGAGGACTAGGGAATCATCACTTGATAGATCTTGCGAAAGATGAGATCGATCCTGAACTATGTTTTGGAGAACACCTATCTCCATGAAGATGTCGACCTCTTGGGTCCTACAGGAGAGTGGATAGGGTGATTTGAGAGAAAAATTGAGTGTAGAAAATAGAGATAAACTATCCCACCAAAAAGGTGGGATAAACTATCCCCACTTTTTAAAGATATCCCCATAATATTTAAAACATATTATCTCCATTTTTTTGAGACAACAAACTTGAAATGAGGTTAATTTAACTCTTATCCCTTATTAATCTCATACCAAATAGGCACAGAGAAACCAAGAATATTCCGAGAATTAGAGAAACTTTTTCCCCAACTAACATTTCCTTTACATTTGCAAATTATATTACATTACATTTGAAAATATTTATTTCTAGAGTGTTTATTGTCAACTTATTTAATACATGGATGATATTATATGTAGCTCAAACATAGATGTCTGTCTTCTAAAGAGGCTATCAGAAAGAGGCGTCCTCTAGCTATTTCTTTCAAGGCATGAACCATGAGGAAGAATAATGCACTTGTTGCATGTCAAGATTAAAAAACATCTAGAAATGATTAAAAAATAGGCCCTTGAGGCAGTCAAAAATATTTTTTTTCCAAGGCATGAACCATGAGGAAGAATAATGCACTTGTTGCCCTCGTTTGCCGACCCCGCTCGCCCGCGAACCAGCACCAGGCGTTCCCCGAATACCCTCCAGCGAACGCTTCGACAACGTTCCTGAATACCCACCAGCGACCGCCTCAACTTCTTCCACTGGCAGGGCCACGATGAGTACTTCCTCGCACCCCATCATCTAAATTCTAAGCAGTTCTTGCGTAGCCACCGCCATCGGTGCAACCCTAACACTGCTCAGAGGGCTTTGGGAGGACGATGCTCCAATACCATGAGCAGTCGCCCGACATCCTCTGTCGCATTCGTCTTCCCCGCCGCACCTGCTCATGCTCGCTCCACGTCCGCGTGCTGCTACCACTGCAACGTGCTGCCGCTCGCACGCTCCTGTCCACCACCGACTATCATCACCTTCTCCAGCCATGCCCACACAGCTTTCCCCTCACGGCTACACGGAGCCACCGCCGGCAACCACCACTATAACCAGAACGTTATCGGCAAGTCGGTGCCTTTTCTTCGCGGTGGACACGGCATGGGAGGAACGACCAATCCGGCATCGACAACGACGGGCGCTACCTACCTCGACTCAGCGTTCCCCTGCCAGAAGCCATTGTGCCGGGGCCACCTGGGGACGCTGGAGAGCAACGGCTGCGTCTACTCAATGCACTGCTCCTTCGCCCTGTTCCTGGGGCTCTCTCATGACTCAGGGATGTTCTTGGAGTCAGACTCCATTTGTGACGTGGTGGTGGGCATGCTGGATACCGGTGTGTCTCCAGAGCACAAGAGCTACGATGGTACCAGGTTTGGCCCCGTGACGGCGACATGGAAGGGGGCGTGCGAGGAGGGGAAGGACTTTAAGGCAGCGATGGCCTGCAACCGAAAGCTCATCGGTGCGCCCTTCTTCTGCAAGGGGTATGAGGCTAGCATAGGTCCCGTGGATGAGTCTCGGGAGTCCAGGTCTCCCTGCGACGGCAATGGCCACGGCACTCAAACCTCAAGAATGGCGGCCGAGAACTTTGTCCAAGATGCCAGCCTCCTGGGTTATGCGTCGGGCAGGAGGAGGTCGCCCAGATTCTCTACGACCAGTTCCAGTGCATCCCCCATGTTCTTGCACCGCAATGTCCATAACTGGTACTACCATTGGTTCTTGCATCCCCAGTTCCGGTCGCTCTTTCACTATATGCTTCCACGCGTCTCCACCGACCCCCCTGTGCGTACGTGCGGGGCAGCGTCCGTTTCGATCGGTCTCTCTGGCATTAATCCTACGTCTCGATGAAGAAGGCGTTCGCTGATAAGGTAACCGAGATCCTCAACACTGACAAGGACTACGTGTGGATCAGGCCTACCACCTCATGGTCCTACCCAGTTTCCTCTGGGTGCACTTCAACTGCATCAAATTAACTTGGTTTCTTCCTCCACTCCCCTTCTAGACAGAATTTTGTGGTGGTGTGAATGTGGTTAGGGATGGGATGAACTAGGTGTCTTACAAGTGCACAGTGTGCTTTACGGGATGATCATTGCATGTGATATCTTTGTGTACGTGAGAGAACCCCACGATCTTATGGCCCCTCAACTCCAGAGGGGGTCTTGCTGTGTGTCTACATCATCAGAGATATATCTTTTCTATATAGAAGACTTCGCAGAACCCCTCAATCAGAAGTTTTGCCCAACTGCCTATCCGCCTATCTCATGCAACTTTATCATTTTTTGTATGTTTTTTTTACCTATTTTCCTTCAAATTTTATCCTCTCCACCGCCACCGGTGCCATTTCTCTACCCGTTCTCTTCATCGACTCCCGCCATTCTCTTTCTTTGTGTGCTTCAATTATCTCTTCATTAGATCTATATGTGACTAACATTTGAATTGTTTTTTTAACTGTTAATATATAAATCAACACCATCTACACCACAACTCCGAGAATATCACATTTGAAGGTTGCATCCTCATAAGATTATTTTTTACCATATCTGAAGCCAGGGTTTTAAGTGTAGATTTGAAATTATTTTTTAAAATTTAAATTAATTGTTTTCTTTTTTGTAAATGTTATTGATTATAGTAATACCATCAAAGCATGTTAATTAATTCACTCAACCATTGTTATGTTCTCTCTCTATATTGATACATTTATTACTTGCATGGTTCGATTTGATTTTTTTCATTATGTTATTAGTAATGTCTGATTTTTTAATACATGTTCCTTTCGAAGTTCCAAATATTAGATTTTATACTTGTAATTTTAATTTTATAAATGTTGCATCAAGAATAATTCAGGCACACTCTTCGGATCCATAGTTTGTGGATCTGGTTTCTTCCATACGGAAGTTTTATAAAGAATAAGTTATTTGAAAAAATTTGTTTTAATATTTTTATGTAGATACTTATCTATCTTAAATTTATTTCTAGAAATGGATGATTGCAACGAGAAGAGGATTGTGGATCACTCTACATGTTTATTAAATTTTATTATGTATATTTTTTGAAACTCAAATAATTTCATCTTATTATTGTACTCCGCCTCTAATATAGGAGATCGTCTCAGTCTCATACTATTCAAGTAGCATCATTTTATTGAAGAGGACTACTGTCGATATTCCTGACTAATAATTATTTTTTCTAAAGATCAATATGAATGAGAAAATCAAAGTTGAGAAAAATGAAGACAGATGCTTTTGAAGATTAAACTTTGGTCTTTAAGTTTTTAGACTCTCTAAATAAATTTTCAGTATCTTTTTATATATAGATTGCTTCAAAGTTTTAATATAACATATATACTTTCATTTTTTTAACATATTTTATGATGAATACGTACTTCTTTCATTGCTGACTCGATCCATTAGCCCTGCTATATGTTGTTTCTTTTAGTGGATGAATGAAGCTAACAACTATTTTGAGCTCAATGTCAAAGTCAACACCTATCTGTTGATTAGATTTATTATTGTTCATCAAACATAAAGTCGTAGGATTTAAATTTTCATTATTATGATGAATGTTTATTGAAGATTTTCGACAAATATGTTTTTAGCATCTACTTTTGTCTTGCTAATGTTAGCTGGCCTGACTAGATTCATGTACTCTTTCTTACTTGGCCTGACTAAATATGCATGATCAGACCTATACTAAAGAAGACTTCATATGAGCTCTACAAGAACAAAAAATCAAATATTAGTCATCTTTGACCTTTTGGTTGTAAGTGTTTTATTTTGAATAATTGTAAAGAGAATATAGGAAAATTAGATGCTAAAAGTGATGAAGGTTTTTTGTAGGATATGTTTCAAAACCTAGAGGATATAAAGTATTTAACAAAAAAACGTTAGCAATTGAACAAACTGTTCATGTTCTATTTGATGAAACTAACCCTTCTATGAAGAGAATAAAAGAAGAAGATGTTGTTGAAGATATGTGTAGAGATCTTGAACTACTTCTATTGAAGAAAAAGATGAAGACAAGGAAGATCTTCCACTGGAAGAATTGTGACAACAAGAAGAAGCACATGAAGGACTTCCCAATGAATAAGGTATCACAAAGATCACCCAAAAGAAAATATAATAGGTCGTCCTCAAGATAAGATAAAAACCATAGGCATGTCTATCCTTGTGATTATATTGCATTTGTGTCACAATTGAGCCTAGGACAATCAATGATGCACTGGTGGATGAATCTTGGATCCTAGCTATGTAAGAGGAACTTAATTAGTTCCAACATAGCCAGGTTTGGACTCTTATGCCTAGACCTTCTGACCATCCAATTATTGGAACCAAATGGGTATTTAGAACAAAATAGATGAATCAGAAGTAGTAATCACCAGAAACAAGGCCAAACTGGTAGCTCAAGGATATTCACAAGAGGAATGCATTGATTTCGACGAAACATATGCTCCAGTTAATCAGAATTCTTTTAGCATATGCATGTTCGTTGAACATTAATTTATTTCAAATGGATGTGCAAAGTACTTTTCTAAATGGTTTCATGAAAAAAGAAGTTTATATTGAACAACTGTCGGGTTTGAAGATATTAATTATCCAAATCATATTTTTTAGTTAAGGAAAACACTATATTGTCTGAACACAAGCAAGAGCCTGGTATGAAAGACTAAGTGCTTATCTTTTATCACATGGTTTTTCAAGAGGTAAAGTAGATAGCACTTTTATATTAAGAAATTTTAGAAGGGATCTTAATTGTTCAAATATGTTAATGATATTATTTTTGGTGCTACTAATGAGTCACTTGTAAACTCTTTGAAAACCATATGGAAAGTGATTTGAAATGAGCATGATGATGAACTTAATTACTTTTTTGGCTTGAAAATCAAGCAGACTGTCACGCCCCGACGCGGAATATCGGAACGCGAGGCAGTTGCAAGTAAAAGTGTATAGAGCGAGACTACACATCAAACCATTGCACGATGAGTAATACTAAAACAAATTCTTTTCATTAATAACTCTCCAATGTCAAGTTACAACCACTAGATCAGAGTCAACCTATAGGGCCCAATTACATTGCAATAAAGCAAAAGACTAAACTTCAAATCTTGTTGCCCAGTTGACGAGCCAAGGGGGGGTGAATGGGTCTTTAAAAATTAATCTAGAAGATACCTGTAACTAAACATTCACACAAACGTTCTTCGAAGTAGGTTAGGACTTTTAGTTTAAATATCAAACATACAAAGAAGACAATCACACAACACAAGGATTATCCTGGTCGGACCTCCTTTCCTTAGGAGGTCGTCCGTCCAGTCCCTGAGCAACAACTCAGGATTTCACTAACTAGGGTACAGTCCCCCTAAGGACGCTACAAACACCCAGCTAAGCTGGTCTTCCTTCACACCCGAAGGAACAACACC
Organism: Colocasia esculenta; assembly: GCA_014218235.1. NCBI lineage: Eukaryota > Viridiplantae > Streptophyta > Magnoliopsida > Alismatales > Araceae > Colocasia > Colocasia esculenta. The sequence goes on from CM024758.1 coordinate 27,385,249, forward strand.
CTGGATACCACACAGGTCTTCCTTCACAACCGAAGGGACAACACCCTGGATACCACCAGGTCTTCCTTCACAACCGAAGGGAACAACACAAAGAGAATGAATGAAATTCAAGCCCCTAGATCAAGCTTTTGACAAGCAAGGATCTGAAGCAACTAGAACTGAGAGCAAAGATCTAAACAAGGCACACTCTCAGAACTACACGGGCTCTCTCAAGATTTTCAACAAACTAGTGGAGAGCAAAAGAGCAAAAGCTAAATGGAATGAAGTTTTTGGCTCTGGACTTCTTCAGAAGAATTTGAATGCTTGAATATGCGATCTCTGTCTTTTCTGTTCTGTTCTTCTGACTTGAATTTATATCTTCAATTTGAAATCTAGACGTTGAAGTGTCCGTGTCTCTTTTGAGTAGTCGCTAGACTGAATGACATCTGGAGTCTTGGAAGCTTCCAGTCAATAGTCTTTTGATCACTTGAGCACGCAAAGAGATGAGATCTTCAGAAATATTCGTTGGCTTCTATTTTGTTAACGTTGTACCATGAAGCTAGCTCAGAGGTCTGCACAAATGTCAATCTCAAATAGTAGACAGCTAAGCTGTCTCTGATGTGAGTCAACGTCAGTAGCAATAGACATGAAAATAGTAATGCAAAATAGCTTAAGTCTAAAAGACGTAATCAGAGTAGGCACGATCAAGGATGATATGGTCTGCATGCATGCAGAGATATGTTCAGATCTCATAAATGCAAAGCGTCAGAGAGATGTCTACATGGACTTTGACTAGTCAACGCTTTTAAGATGAATAAGATATCAAGATATGAAATCGATGGCTATATGACTTATGAAATCGTTATGATACTAACAAGTCATTATAGAGAGCAATCGTTATGAACACTTATCAAGTCGTTATGAGTTCTAAAGAAATCGTTGCGCAAAGCAAATCGTATGAATAATAATAAGTCATTATAGAGAGCAAATCGTTATGACAAGCAAGTCTTGCGAGTTCTAAAAAAATCGTTGCGGTAACTTATGAAATCGTTACAACAAGCAAGTCGTTGTGCTTTCTAAAAGAAATCGTTGCGATAACTTATAGAGTCGTTATGACAGGCAAGTCGTTGCGAGCTCTAAAGAAATCGTTACGGTAACTTATGAAATCGTTACAACAAGCAAGTCGTTGTGCTTTAAAGAAATCGTTGCGATAACTTATAGAGTCGTTATGACAGGCAAGTCGTTACGAGCTCTAAAGAAATCGTTACGGTAACTTATAGAGTCGTTGTGACGAGCAAGTCGTTACGAGCTCTAAAGAAATCGTTACGGTAACTTATACAGTCGTTGTGACGAGCAAGTCGTTACGGACTCTAAAGAAATCGTTAGGTAACTTATAGAGTCGTTGTGACATCGACTTGTTTGAAACAACTTTTCAGTCTTATAAGGAAATCGTTGCGATCACTTATAGAATCGTTACATCATTAATTTGTTTGAAACAACATGACTTTTCAGCCAGAAAGGAAATCGTTATGATAATTCTATGAAATTGATATGCTTATAAAGAAATCATTATGGCCTTCAATAGAAGTCGATATGGACTTAGAGAAATATCATGTTGAAAAGATTAAAGCTTCAGAGAAGTAATGCATACCTTTATTGATTTGTTTGACCTTGGTATTTTTCCTGTACTTAAGACTTATGAAATATTCATTAGATGTAATTGATAAACTCTTGTTGGTTTTGTAATCATCAAAATTATATATATGTAATTAATTAAAATTACATGGGGACAAACTGATCATCAATCTGCCCCTTTTGGTGATGACAAAACTGAACAATAAGCATGGATGAAAAAATGCATATAGATGTTTCAGACATAATTTTTCTCCCCCTTTTTGACATAAGCAAAAGAAAAAAGAGTAATCTGAGACAAAGACAGGATAAGAAATATGATGACAAGAGAAGTGAATTTTATTAGTTCTTGAGGTCGAAGAGAAGGATCAAGATAGAAGGCAGGAGACACAAGGAGCCAAACTGTCGGATGACAGGAAGTGCCAATCTTTCCTGATCTTCAAAATGTGCTTGAAAAGCTCCAATCTCAATTTATAGGAGGGTCCCATAGTGGGCGCCATCCTCTTGAGATGAAGTTCCACTGCTCAGAAATAAAGTCCCATATTTATCCAAACCTAAGGCTATTTGAAAGTGGAGAAGGACCCAAAGCTGGCAAAGAGGAGAAACTTGTTCATCTTGATAGGATAGAAGATCTGATGAGACCGGAGCTCCTTCGTCAAATCACGAAAATCTTGAATCTCTCAAGCCAGATGGCGAATGTATTCCTAATGAGGTGACGGGAATTGGCGTCTAGAAAGTCACTAGGTGTCAGAGGAGGTAGATTTGCTTGTGCCTGGGAGGCATTCAGATCAGACAGTGTACTGAGCAGACAAAGGATAGTGCTTGAGCCACTCATCAGAGGTCAGCCTTTCACTTCTGAGAGAATGGGAGCGAGGATATCAGCTGAATCTGCCCTTCAAGATAGTGTTTGAACACAAATCTTTGGAATAAAGATCACGGCCTTCATAGACATGCAACCTGGCCATGACTCTAGCAGCTCTCTCAAAGACAGTGTACTAACCGAGGAATCCAGATCAAGGAGTGGAGAGGTGGAAGAACACAATGTTGGGAACTTCAAGGTAGCAAAGTCTACCTGAAGAGGTTCACAATGAGTGGACTGCAAAGCTGTGATGCTGCTGCATGAAACTGCCCCAACTGAGGTTCATCCAAGCTGTTGATATAGCAGTAATTGCAGAACATCTGATACTGCCTGATGAACTTGATTTCTTTCTGAATGAAAGGTCCAAACAGGTTCTTGTGATGGATCTGGAACCATTCATACAGAGGGAGAGGGGCTTCCCTGGGAGGATATCTGGCAGCTTGTACTCTCTTAAATTGGGAGTACAAAGCACTGTTGATCCGAGCCCACTGCTCTTCAGTTTTGGCTTCAGTCACAGAAAATTTTTTGACTGTTGAGCCTTTGAAAGAGAAGTGGTGTAGGGAAAATGGTAGTCAGATGGTTGGAAAGATTTTGGAAAGGTAAGCCAAAAATATGAGCAAGAACTACCTTTGAAGGTATTCCTCATAAAGAGGTTGTGCTTATTTACAATGGCTAGAGAAAACCACAGAGGTGGATAGCAAGGATCTGAGGAGACAGGAAGGAAGGAGGAGGTAAGTCTCCTTCGTTTGGAGACAGGGCTGGAAATACCAGTCCTGTGAGAGTGAGTTCCAGTGGCTAGGACAGATTGAGAATTGTTTCTTCAAATTCATCCTTGATGCCATGGATCTCAGGTTGGGTGAGTTGGGCACCTTCAGGAATGAGAGTGATGAAAGATGGAGGTGCTGGTGGGTGAATCAAAGAGTCAGGAGTGATGGTATAAGGATCATTGGGTCTTGAGGAGGAGGGACCAGATGAGGAAGCTCCAGCTAAAGAAGATCCGAGAAGAACTTCAACTGTGGAGGAAGATAAAGGAGTGGTGGTAGAAGTGAAAGGAGTGGGAGAGGAGATTGTCGTGAACGTGGCTTTTGGAACAGGAGGTGCTGGAGGAGCTGGGATGAGGTGGGTGGAGAAGGAGGGGCTGGAGTAGGAAGAGTGGAAGGCTCGGGAACAACAGCCTGTGCTTCTCCAACTGCTGCCGAAATCTCCAGGAATGACAGACCCTCAGCCTGTACTGCTGGCCCTTGATCCTCAGAGGGTACTCCATCTGCCATTGAAAAAGCCACATGGACTCCTTCAAGATTCTTCCCAGATGGCCCTGCATTCTCATCAGATGGTCCGGGTTCTGCTGCTTGCTGCTAAGTCTGAACTTGGACTGGCACACTGTCTTCTTCTTCTGCATTACTGGCCCTGATGGCCTGAGAACAGCTTCTGAAACATTTTGAGTGCCATGAGGTGGAGAACTTACTGCCTTCAGAATCTCAGAAAGTGTTGCCTTCATGCTGCTCATTTCCTTGTTAAACCATTTCAAAGAGTGCTTTACTTGTGATACATCATTGGAAGTAGAGTCATGGCGAACAATGATAGAGCTTACATCTGATTGGACTGAGGATAAGAGAGCATTTTGAGCTTCCAATCTTTTCAGAATAGGCTTCAATTTCAGCTTCTGTGATGTCATTTGCCTTATGTGAGCAATCTTTTTGCCTTTCCTCTCAGCTGTATCCTGATGAGCTGTGGTCTGTTCTTCATGAACAGGGGCATCTGTTGAATGCACCCTTGAGATCCAGAGAGGTCCTCAGTCTCTTGCTCTCCCCTGAATGGGAGCATCTCCATGATCCTGTCTTGCTCCCCCTGAATGGGAGCATCTATAAAAACTGCGACTCCCGGAGCAGCTGATTACTCTGCTTCTTCAATGTGGCCTGATGCCACAACTTCTTCTACTGACATTCCACGGCTTCTGTAATGACTGGAGGGTATGGATAGAGTCCAGCACCTCTTAAGGATAGAGGCTACACTGGAGGAGGGCAGAGGAGATGCTGCACCTTCCACTGGTTCTTCTGCTTGAGCTACTGAAGGTTGTGACTCTGCTTGTACTGCTGCTGCCAATTCAGATGATGCTGCAAGTCTGATGGTTCATCATTTGCTACTAATGTTGTTCCTGCTGGCTCTGTTGAGGCTTCGGGCACATCTTCTTGAACTTCTGGGACATCTTCAATAATGGCCTCTCCTTCTGCTACAGAGGTTTTGGACCAAATTCCATTTACCAATGAAAAGCCACTCTTTCTTAGGTTCCTGGACCTAATAGCTTGGCCCATGTTCTCTACTACCGCCCCAGACAAATCAACACCAAAGTGTTTGAATATCTTTGTAAGCAAGGGGGCATAAGGCAACGACACATTAAGCTTACTCCTGGTATCCCAGATCTGGTCACGAGCAAACTTCATTCATTCAAACATCACTTCGGCCATGTTAATATCCTTGTTTTGAATGGCCCAAAACATTAATCTGAGTCAGCCTTGGTGCAGGTGAGAACGTTGCACTTCTAGGAACTAAGATTTGGCTAACTATGAAATGAAGGAGGCGGTTGAAAGCACTGAACTGATTAATGTCTAATTTGCCATCCTCAGTCTGAACCCGGTTCAATACCATGACCTTTAATTTGGGCGTCCACGGTGTGAACCCCGCTATGCCCTGAAGTCTTCACCCTAAATAACCGGTGCAATAGGTCATAATCTATCTTAATTAGAGTTCCCTTAACAGATGAAACTAGGACCCGTCTGCCTCTGCTTTCAAACAGACAAAAAAGGCCTTCACGAGGTCTGGATAACTTACCTCTGAGAAGGTGGTGATTCCCAACCACTGCATCTTGCTCAATGCTGCTGCTACGCTGGTGCATACCTTCTTTTCAAGATCTGCTAAGTCCACTGCCTTGTTTCCACAGACCTTAGTTTTTACAAAGGTGAACCTCTCCTGCTGTTCAGGAGTGAGGAACTCAGCGCCATAGCCCCCAAGACTTCCAGCGATGACGGATGCGGCCATGGAATCAGGTGAAGAAGGTTTCTAGAGGATTGAGATGAGGGAAGGAGTGAAAGCCCTCAAGAGATTTTTTTATTTTTTTATTTTTGCGAGAATGGGAGCAAATTTTCAAAGGGTTGAGAGTCGTTGTTGAAGAGGTTAGGGCATCGGCTCGCACAAGCAGATAAAGAGGGAAAGGGTTGAAGAGGGAGATGAATCGTTATCGCATTTAATTTTGGAATAAATAATGGGGTGGAAAGTGGGAGCGCCAAAAGGCAGAGGAAAACGAAAAAGGTGTTGACTATTCAAACCGACTTCAATGAAAGAGCGGTTACAAGGGGTAATTTGAATTTCTTTGCTTAAAACATAGAGGAAAAAACAACTTAAATCTGAAAATTAATGTGCAGTTGTAAGCAAACTTTATCACAAATTGCACATGCCTAATTCCCTTCTGAGAGATGTGAATCTCTCTTCAGGTAAGGCTTTTGTGAAAATGTCTGCTAATTGGCCTTGTATCAATAAAGGATATTTCGATATTTCCATTTGCAACATGATCACGAATAAAATGATATCTAACCTCAATATGTTTGGTCCTTGAGTGCTGAACTGGATTCTTGGTGAGATTAATGGCACTAGTGTTGTCACACAGTAGTGGGATTGATTTGATACTTAATCCAAAGTCTTCAAGTTGTTGCTTATCCATAGGAGTTGTGTACAGCAACTTCCAGCAGCACATATTCAGCTTCAGCTGTTGACAGTGCCACTGAGTTTTGTTTCTTTGAAGACCATGATATCAAGCATCCTGCAAGAAATTGGCAACAACCACTGGTGCTTTTTCTATCTATCTTGCATCCAGTATAGTCAGCATCTGAGTATCCTATTAAATCGATTTCGCAAGATTTTGGATACCACAGACCTAGGTCATGAGTTCTAGCTAAATATCTAAATATTCTTTTCACCGAAATTAAATGTGATTCTTTAGGATCTGCTTGATACCTAGCACACATGCATACACTAAATAAATATCAGGTCTACTATGTTAAATAAAGGAGTGAACCTATCATACCTCTATAGATCTTTGATCTACTTTCTTACCATCTTTGTCACTGTCCATTCTTGTTGATGTGCTCATCGGTGTTGACAGTGGGCTTTCGAATCCAAATTCTTTAAGAGTTCTTTTGTGTACTTTGCTTGACAGATGTGAGTTCCTTCCTTTCCTTGTTTGATTTGTAGTCCAAGGAAGTAATTAAGTTCTCCCATCATGCTCATTTCAAATTCTCCCTGCATCAACTTTTCAAAGTACTGCAAAGGATTCATCAGTAGACCCAAAGATAATATCATCTACATAAATTTGGACTAATAGAATGTGTTTGACCTTTGACTTTATGAAAAAGTATATCTACTCGACCTCTACTAAAACCATGGTTAAAAAAGAAAGAGCTAAGCATTTCATACCAGGCTCTAGGTGCATGTTTTAAACCATATAATGCCTTATGAAGTTTGAAAACATGATTAGGAAATTCTGTGTCATCAAAACCCGGAGGTTGTTCCACATAAACTTCCTCTTTTATGAAACCATTAAGAATGCGGATTTAACATCCATTTGAAATAATGTCAAGTTTAAAGCTGATGCATATGCTAGTAATATCTAATAGCCTCAAGTCTAGCTACAGGTGCATAGGTTTCATCGAAATCTATGCCTTCTCTTGAGAATAGCCTTGAGCTACCAATCTGGCCTTGTTTCTTAAGATTGCACCAGTTTCATCCATTTATTTCTGAACACCCATTTGGTGCCAATGACTGGATGATCTGATGGTCTAGGAACAAGTGACCATACTTGGTTTCTCTTGAATTGATTCAATTCATCTTGCATGGCTATTATCCAAGATTCATCAGTAAGAGCTTCATTGACTGTCCTAGGCTCTATTTGAGATACAAAAACTAAGTAATCACAAGGGATAACATTACCTCTTGTTCTTACCCCTACGGATGGATCACCAATAATGTTCTCAAGTGGGTGATCTTTCTTATATCTCCATTCTTTTGGAAGATTTCATGAGTAACTTCTTTGTTGCAATTCTTCCAGAGGTGGATCATCCTTGTCCTCAATTGATGTATCCTTTAGTTTCTTGGACAGTTCATCTGCATCATCATTGTCACTATCTACTTCCTTTCTCAAGGAAGGGTTAGTTTCATCAAAGATAATGTGTACAGACTGTTCAATCAGTAAAGTGCGTTTATTGAATACTCTATAGCCTTTGGGTTAGAAGAGTACCCCATGAAGATGCCTTCATCTGATTTGGCATCCAACTTACCAATGTCCCTTTTTCCATTGTTGTGAATAAAGCAGGGACATCCAAAGGTTCTGAAATGACTGATCTTTGGCTTCTTCCCTTTGAACAGTTCATATGTAGTCTTCTTCAGGATTGGCCTGATCATCACTCGGTTGACAATGTAGCTTGCTGTGTTGACTGCTTCAGCCCAAAAATATCTTGGCAGATCATATTCTGAGAGCATAGTTTTTGCCATATCTAATAGGGTTTTGTTCTTCCTCTCAGCAATACCATTTTGCTGTGGTGTCCTTGGTGCTGAGAAATTATGCTCAATTCCCTGATCATCACAGAATCTAGCAAACTTTTCATTTTGAAATTCACCACCATGATCTGATCGAATAGACACAATGCTGAACTTCTGATCTTTCTGGACCTTCTTGCTAAAACTAACAAAGTTTTCAAAGGTGTCATCTTTATGCTCTAGGAATGATACCCATGTGAATCTTGAGTAGTCATCAACTATGACAAATCCAAAATCTTTCCTCCAAGACTGGTAGTCCACCATTGGCCCAAATAGATCCATATGAAGGAGCTCTAAGGGTTTTGAGGTGGTCACCACCGTCTTTGACTTGAAGGAGCCTTTGGTGTGCTTTCCCTTAGCACAAGGTTACATACACCATCCAATTTTGTACTAACCATAGGTATACCTTCCACAAGATTCTTCTTCAGCAGTTTTTCATGCCATCTATGATGCAATGTCCAAGTGTCTGTGCCATAATTCTGTAGACTTGTCTTTACTTGCTGTCAGACAAACATTTTGCTCTTTGAGTTCTTCAAGGTAAAGCACATACAAATTCTTTTCTCTATTTGCTTCAAAGATGACTGCTCCATCTTACTATGCTACACTTTGACTCCTGAAACTTGATCTGATAGCCTCTGTCACACAGCTAGCTGATGCTAATGAGATTGTGCTTCAATCCCTTGACTAAAAACACATCTTCTATGACTGTTTTTCCTTTGTTATTCACAGATCCACTGCCTTATCACTGTTCCTTTCCCATTATCCCCATAAGTGACTGTTCCTTCTTCAGTTGGAGATGAGAGATAACTTCTGTTTCCTGACATGTGTCTTGAGCACCCACTATCCAAATACCATTTGAATGCTCGAGAGATGTCCTAAATAAAAACATCAAGTTTTAGTTTTAGGTATCAATTCTTTTGAGTCCTGATGGGTTAGTATCATTGATTTTGCCTTTTATTATCCATTTCTTATGTCTTGTTGGGCATGTAGTTATGATATGTCCTAACTTGTTGCAGTGACTACAACAGGATAATTTAGTTACTTTTTCTATATATTTGAAATTAGCTTTGTATGATATATCTTGTTCAGGTACAAATTTTGTGTTGGATATATTTTAGGATGAACTATGGTTTCTTCATTATCTGGGGGTGTATATCCTAATCCACTTTTCTTCTTACCTGATCTTCTAGCACCTTTTAATATGAGGGAGTTTTTACCATTGGTGAATTTTTCTAATGTGCTAGATAATTTATCATTTTCTTCATTTAAGTTTTTAATTTCTTTTCTTAATTCATCTACACTTTCCTGTTTTTCCAATTTTGTTATTTGTTTATTTTTATCTTTAAATCTTCACAAAGTAATTCATTCTTCTTTTAAGTTCGATTGTTTGTTTTTCTAATTCTTCATTTTCTGTTTTTAAATCAGAATTAGTGTTTTCTAAACATGTATTGTTTTTCTTACTTGCTTTAAGAGTTTAGTTACTTCTTTGTACTTATTATACAATTCATTAAATGCTTCCTCTAAGTTATCTAAATCAGAATCATTACATGAATCGAAGGAGGAGTCAGAGGTTACCTTTTCATCAACATTTGCCATGAAGGCCAAGTTGGCTTCTTCTTCATCGCTGCATGAGCTTGACTCACTGTCTGAGTCACTACTGTTCTCCCATGCTGCTGCCATTGCCTTCTTCTTTACTTTCTGAACTTCTTGGAGCTCTCCTTCTTTCTGAATTCTGGTTTCTTAAATTTTGGACAATCAGCTTTGATGTGTCCAGGCTTTTTACATTCGTAGCAGATGGTTCTCCTTTCTTCATTTCTTTACCATCTGATCTTTTCAGGTCCTTATTTTTCTTGAAGTGCCTTCTGCCGGATTGAAACTTTTTCTTCTTGGCCAAGATCCGTTGCAATCTCCTAGAGAGCATGCTTCTTCATTTTCACTGTCCTCATCACTTTCACTTTCATTTGAGCTGGCTTCTGGTGAATCTTCTTCTCTTTTCAAAGCATTGGAGTGCTTCTTTCTGCTGGATGACTCTCCTAGCCTTTCCATGTTGATCTCATGGGCCATGAGGGACCAATGAGCTTCTCTACTGACATTCTCTTCAGGTCATTAGCTTCTTCTATAGCTGTGACCTTTAGTGTCCACGAGGATGGCAAGGATCTAAGAATTTCCTCACCATATCTGCAATCTCATAAGTCTTCCCTAGACTGGCTAAACCATTGGTGATATCGGGAATCGACTGAACATTTGAGTGATTGACTCACCTGACTGCATCTGAAATCTTTCATACTGAGTGATAAGAATGTCGATTCTTGTCTCCTTTACTTTGTCTATACCTTCATAAGTAATCCTGAGCTTTTCCCACATTTCCATTGAGGATTTGCAGGCTGAAACTCGGTTGAATTCCTTCTTACTCAAAGCACAAAAAGGATGCTCTTAGCTTTGCAATTCAAGGAAATTTCTTCCTGTCATCATCTGTCCATTGTGCTTTCTCATTTGTGACAACCAGGTCACCTCTTCTACTATGACCAAATTTGATAATCGTGGCCTTGTAGAAAATATTCCATCCTAGTCTTCCAGTAAGGATAGTCTTCACCATCAAAGAGAGGGGTTGGTTGACAGACTGACCTTCAATGCTACTTTAGGGCTGCCATGAATCTTTACTCTTCAGATCGTTGGATCCTTTCTTTGTCGAAGAGACTCACTCTGATACCACTTGTTGCCCAGTGACGAGCCCAGAGGGGGGGGGGAGGTGAATGGGTCTTTAAAAATTAATCTAGAAGATCCTGTAACTAAAACATTCACACAAACGTTCTTCGAAGTAGGTTAGTGACTGTTAGTTTAAATATCAAACTACAAAGAAGACAATCGCACAACACAAGGATTATCCTGGTTCGGACCTCCTTTCTTAGGAGTCCTATGTCCAGTCCCTAAGCAACAACTCAGGATTTCACTAACTAGGGTACAGTCCCCCAAAGGACGCTACAACACCCAGCTAAGCTGGTCTTCCTTCACACCCGAAGGGAACAACACCCTGGATACCACACCAGGTCTTCCTTTACAACCGAAGGGAACAACACCTGGATACCACACCAGGTCTTTCTTCAAACCGAAGGGAACAACACCTGGATACCACCAGGTCTTCCTTCACACAACGAAGGGAACAACACCTGGATACCACCAGGTCTTCCTTCACAACCGAAGGGAACAACATAAAGAGAATGAATGAAATTCAAGCCCCTAGATCAAGCTTTTGACAAGCAAGGATCTGAAGCAACTAGAACTGAGAGCAAAGATCTAAAAGGCACACTCTCAGAACTACACGGGCTCTCTCAAGATTTTCAACAACTATGGAGAGCAAAAGAGCAAAAGCTAAATGGAATGAAGTTCTTGGCTCTGGACTTCTTCAGAAGAATTTGAATGCTTGAATATGTGATCTCTGTCTTTCTTCTGTTCTTCTGACTTGAATTTATATCTTCAATTTGAAATCTGGACGTTGAAGTGTCCGTTGTTCTCTCTTTTGAGTAGTCGTTAGACTGAATGACATCTGGAGTCTTGGAAGCTTCCAGTCAACAGTCTTTTGAACACTTGAGCACGCAAAGAGATGAGATCTTCAGAAATATCCGTTGGCTTCTATTTTGTTTAACGTTGTACCATGAAGCTAGTTCAGAGGTCTGCACAAATGTCAATCTCAAATAGCAGACAGCTAAGCTGTCTCTGATGTCAGTCAACGTCAGTAGCAATAGACATGAAAATAGTAATGCAAAATAGCTTAAGTCTAAAAGACATAATCAGAGTAGGCACGATAAAGGATGATATGGTTTGCATGCATGCAGAGATACATTCAGATCTCATAAATGCAAAAGCGTCAGAGAGATGTCTACGTGGACTTTGACTAGTCAACGCTTTTAAGATGAATAAGATATCAAGATATGAAATCGATGGCTATATGACTTTGAAATCGTTATGAATACTAACAAGTCATTATAGAGAGCAAATCGTTATGACACTTATCAAGTCGTTATGAGTTCTAAAGAAATCGTTGCGCAAAGCAAATCGTTATGAATACTAATAAGTCATTATAGAGAGCAAATTGTTATGACAAGCAAGTCGTTGCGAGTTCTAAAGAAATCGTTACGGTAACTTATGAAATCGTTACAACAAGCAAGTCGTTGTGCTTTCTAAAGAAATCGTTTCAATAACTTATAGAGTCGTTATGACAGGCAAGTCGTTCCGAGCTCTAAAGAAATCGTTACGGTAACTTATGAAATCGTTACAACAAGCAAGTCATTGTGCTTTCTAAAGAAATCGTTGTGATAACTTATAGAGTCGTTATGACAGGCAAGTCGTTACAAGCTCTAAAGAAATCGTTACGGTAACTTATAGAGTCGTTGTGAATAGCAAGTCGTACGAGCTCTAAAGAATCGTTACGGTAACTATAGAGTCGTTGTGACGAGCAAGTCGTTACGGGCTCTAAAGAAATCGTTATGGTAACTTATAGAGTCGTTGTGACATCGACTTGTTTGAAACAACTTTTCAGTCTATAAGGAATCGTTGCGATCATTTATAGAATCGTTACGGCATCGATTGTTTGAAACAACATGACTTTTCAGCCAGAAGGATCGTTATGATAATTCTATTGAAATTGATATGCTTATAAAGAAATCGTTATGACCTTCAATAGAAGCGATGTGGACTTAGAGAAATATCATGTCGAAAAGATTAAAGCTTCAGAGAAGTAATGCATACCTTTATTGGCTTGTTTGACCTTGGTATTTTTCCTGTACTTAAGACTTATGAAATATTCATTAGATATAATTGATAAACTCTTGTTTGGTTTTGTTAATCATCAATATATATATATATATATATATATATATAATATATATAATTAATTAAAATTACATGGGGACAGACTGATCATCAAATCTAACTACTACAATGCTAACATAGCAATAGGACGCTAGGGTACTCTTGACATCACTCTAGGTCGTTCCCGTCCTCTTGAGTGTATGGTTCATCCTCGGTCTCACCTGAGAACACAACGACAATTAACGCAGGGTGAGCGATAACGCCCAGTTGGACTAAATCTCAGGCTCAAGCAAGCTTTAAGTAATTAATGCATTAAAGGAAGAGTAACTAATGATAGAACGGGAGAGACAGTCAGGTAAAAATATATTGCAGGACAGTTCGTGAATGAAATAGCAAGACTTTCCAAATATAGACTTTTCAAAAATAGCACAAGTGTCGGGAATAGCACAATAATAGCAAGATAGCACAAAGTCAATTATAGCAAGATGGCCATAGTACAAATAGCACAACGAGTATAGCATAGCACTTTGTTGTCAATGGACAACGCGAGATATAGCACTTTTGATTGTCATTTAGATAGTCAAGATAGATAGCACTTGAGTGTAATGCCAAACACTCTGATCATTTAACTCCCATGGGCACTAGCACTTTCGGGTGAACATCCCAGGACCAGATCGGGCCCTTTAATATGTCAGACATTGGTTATATTGTGTTATCTTTAGACAATCAGTCAATGGCCAATATAGAGTACCAAGAAGAAACGAGAGCACTAGATGAATAGACGGATAGTAGAGTGAACGTGATAGATGAGCGAGTAGAGTATAGATGAGAGCTAGTGGACATTGCACGTAACGCGTCGAGTAAACAGGCGATAGTAACTGTTGCACAACATCACTTGGTGTTGGCAGTCAGGCGGAACTCACGACCTTACCACTGGCCATGTTAAGCACAGGTCCAGAGGTCCAGTGTGATTCAAGACGAGAGTGAATTTCTAATAGCTGTTTGAACCATATTGATCCCTAAAGGTGTATAGGTGTTAGGGTACAACCGGCTCGTCGACCATGTGGGAATCCATAGACAGAGGAGACTTATGGAGGCCTTGAACAAAGACTTACTAGTCCGGCAGAAGGAGTATTCGACGGAGAGTTCGTCCAAGTCAAGAAAGTGTGTATTAGAAACAAGTGCTCGACGTTCTAAAGGAATTCTAGAACAGTGGCGTTGATATCGGTATCCTAAAACATCGCGAGAAACAATAGACAAGTATATTTAAATATGGTAATTTCATTACATAAATTACCAGATGTATTAGGAAATAATTTCATGCCAAATTTTGCCATAATTGGATGGTCAAAGGTGTGTAAGTGTCATGAAATTGTAGATAGAAAAGATCATGTGCATGTATTTTTAATCAAACATAAATGTTTAATTTATAACAAGTGTTATTTTCTGTACGTATGACTATTAAACAAGAGTTCAAACACTGTAGATAATCAAGCATTACTGAGACAGGGGGTTCCTTGCAAAAAGAACCCAGATCGCGACGTATCCTGATGAGGGTTGCGACGGGGTCAACTGAGATCGCGACGGGGTCTTGTACAGGTTCCAGGCCTAGTCAGGTCGGGCAGCAGATCGTGACGACAGGCCCTGTCACGATCAGATCGCGACAGAGGCACTGTCCGATGGCCCTTGTGAACGTGGCCTATCGGGCCATCGCGTTCACAAGGTCTACGCTTGAGTCCGACAAGGAAAAGACTTCATATTGGATTGCGGGCTAGAACTTACACTATTTGACACAGGGTGATTCAGAAAATCACAACTAATTGTATAGGTAATGAAAAATCATGAAACTAGTTGCAAACGACCTAGAAATGCATGGGTACTTACAATAATTAGGAATTTGAAAACATCCAGGTTTAGACATGTTTTATACACCGGTATTCATGATCAACATGAAACAGTACATAGTTGAGATCAACGATTAAATTCGCAGATAGGATGAATCAATTTAGGGATTTTAGAGGCAAAAGATGCCTAACATGCATCATTCCTATAGTAAAAATCTCGTGGCATGGGGTTGGGTATACAAGGAGATCAAGAATAAGAGAGGGTTCAGGGTCAGATCATTATAGAACATGAAAAATAAAGAACGAAGATATGCTAGATGGAAAATTATGAAACCAAAGGCTTTTGTTCCTGATAGATGAGACATCCTACAGAAAATTTCATGGTTTATGCTTGTGAGAATGCCTACCTTTGATCATTTTCCTCTTCTGGGGTTAAGACTTGAAAACTCGGGGAAGAACTTGAGAGATCCCTCTTCTCCATGAATTCTCCTCCTCTTGGCCTCTCCTCCTGGTCCGGGAACCTCTTGGCATGAGCTAGGCGGCCATGAGGTTTTAAGAGAAGTATTTAAGCTTCTCCTTATTCCCTTTCCTAGTTTAAGTCTAATTCCTATTAAATTCTGAATCTCCTCTCCCCTTTTTAAGTAAGAGATCTCCTATTTGGGTTGGGAGAGAGAGGATTCGTGGCCAACCATTAGGGTAGGTTTGGAATCCCAATCCAACTCAAATTTCTATTTTTAATGCATTAAATACCTCTTTTCTATTTAAGTAATAATTTAGTACGAATTTGGGTATTTCTCTATTATTCCCCTTTTTAAAATCTCTAATTTAGCCCACTAATTTCTAATGGGATCCTTTTAATAAGCCCATTACTTATTTTCGTTTGATGGGTTTTATTTATTATCTTTTCTTTGATTTTTCTAATTACTTTTATTTTATTATTATTAAACTTTTATTATTATTATTTATTATTTATTTTTTTTTGAAAAATCAGGTTGCTACATCCTCCCCCTCTTAAAAAGAATTTGGTCCCCAAATCTATGTTCATAATGGAGGAATTTCTTACCGAAAAGATCAGGTAGTTCCGTTTGATGGTTCCTTCCGATTCCCAGGTTGCTTCTTCCACTCCACGGTTATTCCATAGGACCTTAACCACATGGATAGGACAGTTCTTGAGTTATTGTATCTTCTGTTCCAGTATCTTGACTGACTTCTCTTCGTATGTCACATCCTTGTTCAATACCAAACTTCATGGCGAATGATGGTGTGGGGTCGTACAACATATTCCTAAGCATAGAAACATGGAACACATTGTGTACACATGACAGATCCGGTGGCAACGCCAGCCGGTATGCTATCTCACCAACCCTTTCGAGTACTTCAAAAGGACTGATGAATCTAGGCTGAGCTTTCCCTTTACACCGAATCTTTGGATGCCGCGAGTAGGTGACACTTTTAGAAATACATGATCACCCACTTGAAATTCTAGATCTCGCCTTCTTTTGTCGGTGTAGCTCTTCTGTCTGGATGGGCAATCTTGAGCCGGTCTTTGATTACCTAAATGTCCTCATTGTCTGTGCACCATGTCTGGGCTAGCCATTGTTGTTCTCCAACCTCATTCCAGCATGCAGGAGATCTACAGTTCCTTCCGTAGAGTGCTTCGAATGGTGCCATCTTAATGCTTGCCTGATAGCTGTTGTTATAGGCGAACTCAATTAGTGGTAGGTGCTCATCAATAACCTTGAAAATCTATAGTGCAAGCTCAACATGTCTTCCACTATTTGTTTGGTTCTTTCAGTTTGCCCATCGGTTTGTGGATGGAATGCGGTACTAAAGTTGAGTTTAGTACCCAGTGCACCTTGCAGTCCTTTCCAAAAATGAGATGTGAATCTCGGATCTCGATCCGAAACAATAGATGATGGAATGCCATGTAGTCTTACAATCACCTTGACGTATAAGGCACTAGTACTCCACTGACCATTTACTCTTTATAGGCAGAAAGTGGGCGGATTTGGTTAGTTAGTCCATAATGACCCATATGGCGTAGAGTTCCAACACGAGTCTTGGGTAAACCCATGATGAAGTCCTGCCAATGCTTTCCCATTTCCATTCCGGAATATCAAGCGGTCTGAGTACACCAGCAGGGAGTAGGTGTTCCACTTTTACTTGTGGCAAGTAAGGCAGTGAGCGGCATGTTCAGCTACCTCTCTTTCATGATCGGCCACCTAACGTTCTTTTCATATCTTGATACATTTTGGTACCTCCTGGATGAATAGTATACCTTGTCTTCTGAGCTTCATCCAATAGTCTTCTCTTAGTTCTTCATTGTCGGGAACACATGTCCTCCTTGAAAGATAAGCCTTCGTCTTCAGTCATTGCAAAGTCCGGTCTTTCAGTTAGAGTTTCTTTGACACGAACTAAGAATGGATCATCGTCTTGTTGAGCTTTGATCTCCTCTAGCAGATCAGAGATCTTGATATTGGCAACCAAGACTCGATCATCTCTATGTTCGATTTTTAAGTCTAACCTTGCAATGATTCTAGTAGTTACATCTCGCCAAGGACTAGACTTAAGACAAATGCCATTGGCTTCTACTAAGAGCATCAGCCACGGCATTCCCTTGCCTGGATGGTATTGGATGTGGAAATCGAAATCTTTCAAGTATTCCAGCCATCTCCTTTGTCTCATGTTGAGTTCCTTCTGAGAGAATAATACTTCAGACTTTTATGGTCTGAGTAGACAGTGAATTGCTCGCCATATAGATAGTGTCTCCAAATCTTCAAGGCGAAGACCACGGCAGCCAGCTCGACATCTTATACAAGGTAGTTGACTTCATGTGTCTTCAGTTGTCTTGAAGAATAGGCGATGACCTTCTCCTTTTGCATGAGTACACACCTAGCCTGATTCCTGAGGCATCATTGTAGATAGAGAAACCTTCTCCCTCTATTGGCAGAGCGAGAACAGGTGCTGAGGTAAGACAGTCTTTGAGGGTTTGGAAACTTTTCTCACACTCTTTACTCCAGGAGTATGGATTCTCCTTTCGTTTCAGACGCGTGAGAGGAACGGCGATCTTTGAGAAGTCCTTGATGAACCGCCTGTAATAGCCAGCCAGTCCTAGGAAACTTCTGATTTCGGTGACGTTGGTTGGTCTCTCCCAGTTGAGTACAGCTTCGACTTTGGAGGGATCACGGAGATGCCACCCTTTGAGATGACATGGCCCAAGAAGGATACTTCTTCGAGCCAGAATTCACACTTGCTAAGCTTTGCGTATAGCTTGTTGTCTCACAAACTTGTAGTGCTGTCTTCAGGTGTTCTTCATGCTCTTCCTTGGTCTTGGAGTATATGAGGATGTCGTCGATAAAGACGACCACGAACTTGTCAAGGTAGGGCCGATATATGCTGTTCATGAGTTGCATAAAGGCTGTAGGAGCATTGGTTAGCCCAAAAGGCATAACGACGAATTCATAATGTCCATACTTGCTCCTGAAAGCCGTCTTGAAGATATCGTCCTCCTTGATCCTCATTTGGTGGTAGCCAGATCGAAGATCGATCTTAGAGAAATATTGAGCTCCCGATATTTGGTCGAACAGTTCGTCGACTCTGGGCAAACAGTACTTGTTCTTGATGGTGAGTTAATTGAGTTGTCGATAGTCGATGCACAACCTCATTGATCCATCTTTCTTCCTTACGAATAGCACAGGTGCTCCCCATGGGAAAGTACATGGTCTGATGAACCCCTTTTCTAGTAGCTCCATCAGTTGCGCCTTCAATTCTCAGATCGGCAGGTGACATCCGGTACGGTTGACGCGATACCGGTGCGGCTCCAGGAATCAGCTCATTGGCGAAGTTGACATCTCGTTCAGGGGGAATCCCTAACAGGTCTTCGGGAATACATCTGGGTAGTCTTGTACTATATGTATGTCTTCTATCTTGGAACCCTTCTTTTCCACTACTACGGCTGCTAGGAAAGCAATACAGCCTTTCCTCATCATGTTGTGGGCTTTTATGGCGGAGACTAGAGACATCCGTCTCTCATGTCTAATCCCAGAGAATGCCAGTTTAGGAAAGTCACTAAAGGTAACCTTCCCTTTCTTACAGTCGACACTTGCCCCATATGCGGACAACCAGTCGGCTCCCAAAATTACATCATAGCCTTCCATGGGCATACACACCAGGTCGGCCTTTAGGTTATGGTTCCGATCATTACATCGGCAGAGGACAAAGTATTTGTTCAATTCTCCTTTTCCCCTAGTGGCGTTGTGATAGAGAACTCACAACCCATGGATATAGGTTTAGCATTCACAGTATCAGCAATGTTTTGAGATATAAATGAATGAGTGGATCCAGTATCAAATAAAACAAATGCTGATAATGAGAAAACTTGAAGGGCACCTTCTACCACGCCACCCTCCATAGCACTTTCCTCATCCTACAGGGCTTGCAGTCGACCCTGTTTCTTAGGCGCATTAGGGCGCCTTTCATTCTCTTTCAGTAGCGTGCACTCGGGGATGCGGTGCTCGCGACTTCCGCAGTGCAGACACGCACCGACTTTCCTCCAGCATTCATCAGCCGTGTGACCAGGCTTGTCACAATGTTTGCAATGGCTCTTTGTTGGAGTGTTGGGTATGAAA
Source organism: Colocasia esculenta (assembly GCA_014218235.1). NCBI lineage: Eukaryota > Viridiplantae > Streptophyta > Magnoliopsida > Alismatales > Araceae > Colocasia > Colocasia esculenta. The sequence continues at coordinate 27,404,586 of CM024758.1, forward strand.
ACCTTGGGTTTCCTTTCTTGGCTAGATCCCTCTGTGATGTTGAAGGGACGCTTCTTGCCGTTGGTAGGCTTAGCAGATGACTGACCTGAGGTCACTTCCTTCTTGACGAACCTCCCTTTGATACGGTCGGTGATGTCTGTAGCATCTTCCAGTAATTGGTTTTCTTTACCATCTCGGCATAAGTCTGAATGTCGAGAGGTGCGAGTTGAGTAATGTAGTGGGGCTTAAGGCCGTTTAGAAAGTGCTTAGCCTTCATCCTTTCAGTGTTCACCAAATGTACAGCATAGCGTGCTAGTCTAGAGAACTGGGCTTCATATTCGGCCACAGTCAAGCTTCGCTGTTTAAGAGTAGCGAATTCCGCAGCCTTCCTTTCTTGAACACGCTCGGAGAAGTATTTGGAGTTGAATGGTGTTTTAAACTCGTTCCAGGTGAATTGCCCATTCTCTAGTAGCTTCCACTGACTCCCACCAGCGTGGCCGTCCTTCTCCAGTTGGAACGTGGCCAGTAGCAGCTTGTCCCCCGCTGCACATTGCATGACCGAAAATTCTTTCCGTCTCTTAGAGCCAGTGCTTAGCTTCATCCGGATCCATGGATCTGCTGAACCTAGGGGTTCAGACTTCTGAAGTTGCAATGCAGGTCGCCAGCACCACGATTGCCACCTCCTTGAGTAGCTTGCACAATGGCGTGTGTCAGTTCTTGGATGGTCTGTTGCATGCCCCTCATTTGAGCACGTTCGGCAGTCATCTTGATTGCTTAGTTCCTACAAAATAATAATTTGTGCGTGTGTGAGTTTATTTTAGCTAGTTACCTTTGGCTCTAACCTCAACTCACATAGGTGGATAATTGACTCTAGTCGAGGCAGGTTAACCTAGATCATCCTATACTTAAAAATAACCTAGGCTCTGATACCACAAAACTGTCATGCCCCGACGCGGAATATCGGAACGCGAGGCAATTGCAAGTAAAAGGGTATAGAACGAGTACTAGACATCAAACCATTGAATAATGAGTAATACTAAAACAAATTCATTTCAATAATAACTCTCCAATGTCTAGTTACAACCACTAATATTAGAGCCAATCTATAGGCCCACTTACATTGCAATAAAGCAAAAGACTAAACTTCAAATCTAACTACTACAACGCTAAACATAGCAATAGGACGCTAGGGTACTCATGACATCACTCCAGGTCGTTCCCGTCCTCTTGAGTGTATGGTTCATCCTCCGTCTCACGTGAGAACACAACGACAATTAACTCAGGGTGAGCGATAACGCCCAGTAGGACTTAAATCTCAGGCTCAAGCAAGCTTTAAGTAATTAATGCATTAAAGGCAGAGTAACTAATGATATAACGGGAGAGAGAGTCAAGTAAAAAATATAGCAGGACAGTACGTAAAGAAATAGCAAGACTTTCCAAATATAGACTTTTCAAAAATAGCACGTGTCGGGAATAGCACAATAATAGCAAGATAGCACAAGTCAAGTATAGCAAGATGACCATAGTACAAATAGCACAACGAGTATAGCATAGCACTTTGTTGTCAACGGACAACGGGAGAATATAGCACTTTTGATTGTCATTTAGATAGTCAAGATAGATAGCACTTGAGTGTAATGCCAAACACTCTGATCATTTAACTCCATGGGCACTAGCACTTTCGGGCGCACATCCCAGGACCAGATCGGGCCCTTTAATATTGCCAGGCATTGGTTATATTGTTTATCTTTAGACAATTAGTCAATGGCCAATATAGAGTACCAAGAAGTAGACGAGAGCACTAGATGAATAGACGAGATAGTATAGTGAACGTGAATAGATGAGCGACTAGAGTATAGATGAGAGCTAGTGGACATTGCACGTAACGCGTCGAGTAAACAGGCGATAGTAACAGTTGCACAACATGCGCACTTGGTGTTGGCAGTCAGGCGGAGCTCACGACCTTAGCACTGGCCATGTTAAGCACAGGTCCAGAAGTCCGGTGTGATTCAAGACGAGAGTGAATTTCTAATAGCTGTTTGGACCATATTGATCCCTAAAGGGTGTAATAGGTGTTAGGGTACAACCGGCTCGTCAACCATGTGGGAATCCATAGACAGAGGAGACTTACGGAGGCCTTGAACAAAGACTTACTAGTCCGACAGAAGGAGTATCCAATGAAGAGTTCGTCCAAGTCAAGAAAGTGTGTATATAGAAACAAGTGCTCGACGTTCTAGAGGAATTCTAGAACAGTGGAGTGTCGATATCGGTATTCCAAAACATCGCGAGAAACGATAGACAAGTATATTTAAAATATGGTAATTTAATTACATAAATTACCAGATGTATTAGGAAATAATTTCATGCCAAATTTCGCCATAATTGGATGGTTCAAAGTGTGTATAAGTGTCATGAAATTGTAGATAGAAAGGATCATGTGCATGTATTTTTAATCAAACATAATGTTTAATTATAACAAGTGTTATTTTCTATACGTATGACTATTAAACAAGAGTACAAACACTGTAGATAATCAAGCATTGCTGAGACAGGGGGTTTCTTGCAAAAAGACCCAGATCGTGACGTATCCTGATGAGGGTCGCGACGGGGTCAACTGAGAAAGCGATGGGGTCTTGTACAGGTCGCGACAGGCCTAGTCAAGTCGGGCAGCAGATCGCGACGACAGGCCCTATCGCGATCAGATTGCGATAGAGGGCACTGTCGTGATGGCCCTTGTGAACGTGGCCTATCGGGTCGTCGCGTTCACAGGGTCTGCGCACGAGTCCGATAGGGAAAAGACTTCACATTGGATGCGGGCTAGAACTTACACTATTTGACATAGGGTGATTCAGAAAATCACAACTAATTGTATAGTCAATGAAAAATCATGAAACTAGTTGCAAAATGACCTAGACATGCATGGGTACTTACAATAATAGGAATTTGAAAACATCCAGGGTTTAGACATGTTTTAAATATGAGTATTCATGATGAACATGAAACAGTACATAGTTGAGATCAACGATTAAATTTGCAAGATATGATGAATCAAATTTAGGGCTTTTAGGGGCAAAAGATGCCTAACATGCATTAGTTACTACAGTAAAAATCTCGTGGCATGGGGTTGGGTATATAAGGAGATCAAGAATTGAGAAGAGGGTTCAGGGTCAGGTCAGTTGCAGAACATGAAAAATAAAGAACGAAAGATATGCTCTATGGAAAATATGAAACCAAAGGATTTATGTTCCTGATAGATAAGACATCCAACAGAAAAAGTTTCTTGATTTATGCTTGTGAGAATGCCTACCTTTGATCGTTTTCCTCTTCTAAGGTTAAGACTTGAAGAACTCGGGGAAGAACTTGAGAGATCCCTCTTCTCTATGAATTCTCCTCCTCTTGGCCTCTCCTCGTGGTTCAGGAACCTCTTGGCACGAGGTAGGGCCGGCCATGAGGGTTAAGAGAAGTATTTAAGCTTCTCCCTATTCCCTTTCCTAGTTTAAGTCTAATTCCTATTAAATTCTGAATCTCTTATTTTCCTCTCCCCTTTTTAAGAAAGAGATCTCCTATTTGGGTTGGAGAGAGAAGATTTTGTGGCCAACCTATTAGTGTAGGTTTAGGAATCCCAATCCAACTCAAATTTCTATTTTTAATGCATTAATACCTCTTTTCTATTTAAGTAATATTTTAGTTACGAATTTTGGATATTTCTCTATTATTTCCCTTTTTAAAATCTCTAATTTAGCCCACTAATTTCTAACGGGTCCATTAATAAAGCCCATTACTTATTTTCATTTGATGGGTTTTATTTAATTCTCTTTTCTTTGATTTTTTCTAATTACTTTTATTTTTATTATTATTAAACTTTTATTATTATTTATTTTATTATTTTTTGAAAAATCCAGGTTGCTACACAGACCAAGGAAGAGACTCACATTATCAAACCAAGTACATTCAGATTTGTTTAAGAGGTTTGGATTTGACATGTGTAAGCCATTGGAAACCTCCATGAGCTCAGGTATAAAGATAGATAGTGATCCCATTGGCAAACAAGTAGATCAAATAATATATAGAGATATGATCGGGTCATTACACTATCTAGTTGCTAGTAGACCAGATATAATGTTCAGTATATGTTTGAGTGCCAGATTTTAGGTTGATCCTAAAGAATCTCACTTAAATGCTGTTAAAAGAATATTTAGATATCTAATAAACACAAGTAAACTTAGTTTATGGTATCCCAGATGTTCTGAATTTAATTTGCTTGGATATAGTGATGTTGACTATGCTGGATGTAAAATAGATAGAAAAAGTGCCAATAGTACTTGTAAATTTCTTGCAGGTTACTTAATATCTTAGTCATCCAGAAATTAAAATTCAGTAGCATTATCCATAACAGAAGCAAAATACATAGTAGTTGGAAGTTGTTGTACCTAACTTCTGTGGATTAAACATCAACAGAAATATTATGGTCATAAATTAAATGTCATTCCAATGCTATATAACAACACATATAAGTGCAATCATGTTGACCAAAAATCCAATCCAGTACTCAAGAACCAAGCATATGAGGTTAAACATCACTTTCTCAGAGATCATGTAAGTAATGGTGAAATCTTGCTCGAATTTATTGATACAAATAATAAATTATCTTACATATTTAATAAGCCTCTTCTTGAAGAACAATTCACTTCAATTAGAAGAGAATAGGCATGTGTAAGTTTGGCTAAAATATGACTTGTAGCCAAAATTACCTAGTGCTGATCTTTACTTCATCTTCTATCTTCATGATACTCAACTTCTCACAAGTAGAAGTTATATAGTCGAAGCCTTGACTAAAGAGGAAGTCAGAGTGGAGTCGACTTTATGAAGTCGAATTTATGTAGTCGAATTTATGAAGTCAAAGTTGGTAGTTTCATTCACCAAATTAGCTTAGTTTTAAAAACAAATAACTTGCATTCGACGGTCCAAAATTGGAAATACTGATATAATCAGCCTCTGGTCTGTTCCAACATGGTCGGAGCATGAGAATGACTTGTGGAAACTGACAGAGTTCAAATCGGACTCTCAGTTTGAGCTCGGCGCTCAAATTCTCATTCACCAAATTAGTTTGGTTTCATAACAAAGAACTCGCCTTTCGGGGATCCAAAATTAGAAATATTGATCTGATTGACCTTCGATTTGTTCCAACACGGCTAGGGTGATGAGAGTGACACGTGGAACCTCACAGAGTTCAAACATGATTCTTGATTTGAGCTTGGTGCTCAAACTCTCATTCACCAAAGTAGCTTAGTTTTAAAAACAAAGAATTTGCATTTGGGGGTTCCAAAATTAGAAATATTGATCTGATCGACCTTTGATTTGTTCCAACATGGCTAGGGTGAACAACTCTCAAATTCTCATTCACCAAATTAGTTTAGTTTTGCAACAAAGAACTCGCATTTAGGGGGTCCAAAATTAGAAATACTAATCCAATGTACCTTCGGTTTATTTCAACATGGCCGAACCGATGAGAGTGACTTGTGGAAACTAACGGGGTTCAAACCAAACTCTCAATTTGAGCTCGGCACTCAAACTTGCATTCACGAAATTAACTTAGTTTTTAAAACAAAGAACTCGCATTTAGGGGGTCCAAAATTAGAAATACTAATTTGATCAATATCAAGTTTGTTCCAACACAGTCGAGGTGATGAGAGTGACTTGTGGAAATCGACGGAGTTCAAATCGGACTTCTAGTTTGAGCTTGACGTTCAATTCTTACTCCCAATAGCATAGTTTAAAAGTGAATGGATTTATATGAAATAACTCTAAAAAATTAAATAATTTATTCATTTTAGTATTTAATTTTAATTTAGTATTCTTATCTGTCTAATGTAGTTCCTTCATCGAGTGGCATCGAAGGAGACGAGGAGGACTGGACACTGAGGATCCATGATGTTCGTTTCATTTTGTAAATTTGAACTTTAAAATATAGTTTTTGATTGACAAAATAATGTTTATGTGTTGTTTTACTTTGGTGATTGTGTGGTTTTTATTTTTTTGTGTTTGGAAAATAATGTTATTTTTCTTTTTTATTGAATATTTATTTTGGTAAATAAATAAAAATAGAGACTGATTTGAGAACCGATATTTTTCTGTAAGACCCTCGAATTTCCGTCGCATTTTTTCGTGTTTGCATGAGTATGTTGTGCTTGTGTATGTATGTACATATTACGTAAGTATTGATTAGTATAATTACGTGTGGATATGTTTATATTAAATATAATAGTATGTGTTGTATGATGGTAGTATGAATATAATACCATATACATATTGCATGTATATAAGCTTGGTATGCATGGTTTTCTGCATAACTTAGGGTTCTGGCCGAAGGCCATTTGGCGTCAACCCCAGGCCGTTGAGCCAGTGTCAGCGTCCAGACATGGACGCCAGCACTAACTCCGGCGTCCAGCGATATGGACGCTAATTCTCTGACATGCATGCGCAGCAGAGCTGCATGCCTCTGAATCAAGGAAGGCTACCCATTGGGGGATGACCCCCAACGGCTCTCAGGCTGTCTACTCAGCTAGGTGAGTGGGTGAGGGCCTCCCCTACTTCCTGAACCCGAAATGGCCTCTCCCCACTACCCATTTTCACACTTGCAAGAGGAGAGAAGAGGAGAGAAACCCTAAAGAGCTTTCTGTGAGAAAACTCAGAGTTTGGAGACTTTGATCCGGCTTCCTGGAGCTTGATCCGGCCGACTTCCCCGACAAGGAGGTAGCTGATATGAAGGGCAAGGCCTCCCCGGTCTTGCTTTGCTGAGGAGATCATCCAGGAGCCCGCAGGAAGGCGTTTTTGGAGGTGCTTCTGCAACTTCTTGGGACTGCCCAAGGAGAGCTTCTCCAACTAATTTGATCCCTTTAGGAGTTTTTCCAAAGGCAAGTGACCTATCTATGGTATCCCCGTATGAGTCTAGGAGGTTTTTATGATTTTTATGGAATTTTCCTCGAGTCCTAGACCCTCCATTCACCCGATCTCAGAGCTCGGGTCTGTGTTTCTGCACAGACCTGAGTCAACGGCAAGATCAGTGGACGCACAGTTCATTCTAGGCGTCCATCGATCATGCCGCTGACTCTGAGTCAGCGGCCAGAGACCGCCGCCTAGTTCTTCAGGACAGAACAGTGAGCTGTTCTGTCCCTCTTATACATTTAATTTCGGTATGTTTATGCGTTGAGGATATATGGTATTCCTATAAGCTATGTATGTGGTACATGTGGTTGTGGATGTATGTGAGTGTGGTAGGTGAATGTGGCTAATGATGTCTTGTAAAATGTGAGAATAACTTGTAGATCATCTTGCAAAATCCATGATTCATGATTAGATTAATGTAATATCTTGATTTCGGTCTATTCATGAAGAGTTGTGGAACATGTATGTGTGTTCTGAAATTTTGGAAATAATGCATGCTTGTGAAATTGCTAATAAGTCGGTTCGGTAATATGAAAGCATGTAAAAATGGTTGTGGTAAACGATTATAGATGTATGAATTAGGAACTTTGTACTCTAAATTCATGTGTATGCATTGGTAGTTTATGTTTGAACAGCAAGTGATAAGTTACATGATGTGTGAATTCCATGTTGATGTAAACGTGAATAACATGCTAATTAGGTGTTTGATTTTCTGTAAATCCTATTTAGCTCAGAAAAATCTGAAAATTGAGGGTATGATCATGAGCCCGAAAACAGCCTGTGGTTAAATTTTCAGACCATTTGGACCCGTAATAGAGAGTTATGAGTTTTCATGTGAAATGTGAATAATTCGTACATATGATCGCAATGCGATTAGATTTTGTTTAAATCAGCATGATGTGGATGTTTACTGTGTGTTAAAGCCTGAAACTCTGTAGTACCATGTTAGTAAAAACAGAGAAGTTCATGTGAGTGAGGAAGTGAATGTGATGGGAAGTGTAAAGTGTGAAAACCATGTGTAAAACGCTAATTGTGTAAAAGTGTAAATTGTGCCAATGTGATACTGCTTCCGAGAAGGCAGTGGAGCTGTATCAGGGAAAAGTCCCCCTGAGAAAGTTCATTGTGTTAAGTGACCCTAAGGGCATTAGGGGGAAATCCTGGAGGTGGACAAGTACCACTGGTAGGGTGGAGACTTGTTCTCCCGGTCTGCGCAGTCCAAGAGTCACCATTGCATTGCCTAGATGGTGTCTAAGTGTTATGTGATGTGAATGTGTCCTTCTTTGGTGGTTTGGACTATGTGTCACGGCACTAAAATGTGTAAAGTGTAATGTGTAAAGTGTATGTGACCATGTGTAATGTGGAAGTGACATGTGAATGTGTATGTGTAAAGTGAAACCATGTGAAAAGAGGAAATTGTGAAAAAGGAAAATGTGAAAATCTAGATGTGTAATGTGTTATTGAAACCATGTGAGGCTAAATCTGAAACCATGTGAATTCAGAAAATGCATGTTAGCAATTCCATGTTTATGTGTGCAAAGTGTTTAGAATCCATGATTAGGAACAATTAATGAGTATGTGTGCAAAGTGGCATGATGGATGGTTCATGTGTTATGTTCTAAGCCGCATTGTAGCTTTCATGTGTAGGTTTATAGTCTTTGAACCATGTGAAATCAGCAACCTAAAGCATGTGAAAAAGTTATGTAGGTACTTAAGAACATGTGGAATCCATGCTAACTATGTTCCCCGTTCATATATGTAAATTGTCCATGTGGATAACTCTCATGTTTGGTTCTTTATAAGGTTAAAGTTCATAAGTGAATGGATTAGAGACCATGTGATAGGTGAATGTTATATTTTGAAATCTGAAAGCATGTGTTATGTGTAAAATTGTAGAACCTTCATGATAGGTTGAACTTAAATGGACTAGCATGCTATGTGTTGCTAATTGTATGTGCATGTGGAAACACTAGGACTTGTACGTGTATGTCATGCATAGTGTTACTTGCTGAGTCTTTAAGACTCACTCTTGCTTCGGCGTACAGGTTTAGACGGTGACGAGACCTTCGTGGAGGAGACAGTGGAGACAGACTCCGAGCGCGGAGTTTAGCTTGTGGAGCCGTGCATCCTTTTTGTTGTGATCTTCATAGTATGTGAAATTCAACATTGTATTAGAACTATCATGAAAAGAATGTAATATGTGACATTTTGTATTTAAATTTCAGCAACTTAATTATGAGACTTTAGTTCTTTTTGCAAATTGTAAACTGCATGTATGTTAATGTGGAATGAATGAATGGAGATAGTTCTCTTTTACTTCCGCTACTCTGTTATTTATATTCGCGTGTATCTCAGCTGTTTGTATCGTTGGGTAAATGTCCCACTGTGACAGGCAGCACTCGCTATACCGACGTGGGTTGGTATAACCGTACCGGTATAACGAGGGCCGTCACAGAGATTGGTATCAGAGCGACCGTTGAGATTACACATGAATATACCTAAGTCATCATCCCCATTGCATGCTAAGTATGTCCACATGTGTAGAAAACACTAATAAGAAGTGAAAGAGATAAGAAATGGTTAGAAAAAAAGTAGTAACCTAGCTCTAATGGTGGCTGAAATTTTATTACAGCCATGGCTTCCCGTGGACGACGTGGAGTTGCGCCAGCTCGCGACGACGAGCAGAGGCGTGATGAGCAGGCGGAGCAACAGGCCCCAGCACCGCGAGGCCCTGTGCTTCCCCCACCACCGCCAGTGGACTATGGAGTATTCATGCAAGGTCTGGTGCAAGCCATGCAGACGCAGGCCACACCCAGGCAGCACTCCAGGCCCAGTTGGAGGCCCAGGTAGAATAATGAAACAACTAAGTAGTCTGCTATTTAAATTGCATGATATTGTGTTTATTGTATATTGTTATTGTTTAATGTAGCAGGCTCAGGCCCCAGCTCAGGACCATGGTGGACCTCCCATCATGGAGCGATTCAAGAGGATGACCCCACCCTCTTTTAAGGGGGAGAGTGATCCGCTTTTGGAGAAAGCTGGATGAGGGAGATCGAGAAAATCTTCCGAGCTATCAGTGTCCTGACGAGGACAAGGTGACCTTAGCCACCTACATGCTACAGGTATGCTTTAGTTTTTGTGTTTGAATGTTGGTTTTAAAGTTAGAATTTGTTAGTTGGTGCTTATGAAGGTGTGTTGCAGGAGAGAGCTGATGTATGGTGGTCCCCCTACTGCGTACACGCTTCGAGGACGGAGCAGTAGTTGTGGCATGGGACGCGTTCGTGAGGCTCTTCCGAGCCAAGTTCGTCCCAGAGCACATCCAGGACAAGATGGAGCAAGAATTCCTTTCCCTGACACAAGGATCAATGACCGTCCTGGAATACGAGGCAAGGTTTTCTGAACTTTCTAAATATGCACCGCATATCGTAGAGAATGAGCGCAGGAAGACCAAGAAATTCGTGATGGGTCTCAAACCATCACTGCGGACGAGACTCGTGGCGTTTGACCACCGCACGCTAGACGAGGCCCTCAGCGCAGCCTGCAGACAGGAGGGAGAAATGGAACAATATCTGGAGGAGAAGAAGGCTTCGCAAAAGAGGCCGGCAGCGACTTTCCAGCGGCAGATAAGAGGAAATGGTGTACCAGACACCGCAGAAATCATGACAGTCAGCAACTCAGGTACCCTCTGTACGTTCCCCCGGTGCGAAGAAGGAGTGTCCCCATGTGGGAAGACCATGGAGTTCCGAGTGTTGGTTAGTAGCGGGTAGATGCCTAAAGTGTGGGAGCAGCGACCACAAGATCAAGGACTGCCCAGACTTCAGCAGGGAGCTCAGCGTGGAGCGCCAGTACCAGCAGTAGCGGCAGCCGCGCCAGCTACAGGGAGACCAGAAGGCCTCGAGCCCCAGCTCGAGTGTTTGCGTTAGCTCGTGAGGACCCGAGCAGGCGGAGCATGTCACCGAAGGTACAGTTTTGCTTTTCGGTGTGCACGCTCGGGTTTTGTTTGATACGGGTGCTACTCACTCGTTCATTTCCGAGCGGTTCGCTAGGCAGTTAGCCCTAGAGTCAGGCATAGAGTCTGAGGAGTTAGAGGTTCCTTTGTCTGTGCACACCCCTGCGGGTACGGTATCGACTAGGAAGTGCATTCCGTCGTTACCCGTGTGCATTGAGGATAGATTCCTAGATGGGTGCTTCTTCTTGCTAAAGATGAAGGACTATGATTGCATTTTTGGTCTGGATTGGCTAGAGGAGCATTATGCGTTAGTGGATTGTCGTAGGAAGAAGATTGTTTTCCGCATTCCTGGTGAGGATGAGTTCTCTCATCCCTTGCCAAAGAACTTAGCGGGAAAGTTAGTTATCTCTGCCATGAAGGCGATGCGCATGGTGAACAAGGTTGTGACGCATTTCTTGCCAGCGTTATGCTAGTACCCGATGCTAGTTCGTCACTGACTCTTGCAGAGATCGATGTGGTGCAGGACTTTCCAGATGTCTTTCCCGATGACTTGTCTGGATTGCCACCGGATAGGGAGATAGAGTTCACTATAGAGTTGCTTCCAGGCACCTCTCCTATCTCAAAGGCCCCTTATAGGATGGCACCTGCAGAATTAGCCGAGTTGAGGAAGCAATTGCAAGAATTGCTTGATAAGGGATTTATTCGCCCTAGCGTTTCCCCTTGGGGCGCACCTGTATTATTCGTCAAGAAGAAAGACGGGTCACTTCGGTTGTGCATTGATTATAGGAAGCTAAACCAGGTGACTGTGAAGAACAGGTATCCCTTACCTCGGATTGATGATCTGTTTGACCAGTTGCGAGAGGCATCAGTCTTTTCCAAGATTGACTTGCGATCTGGTTATCATCAGTTGCGGATTAGGAGTGAGGATGTGTCCAAGACGGCGTTTAGAACCCGTTATGGACATTATGAGTTTTTGGTTCTTCTTCCTTCGGATTGACCAACGCCCCTGCAGCGTTCATGGATCTCATGAACCGGGTGTTTAGTCCGTATTTAGATAGCTTTGTTGTTGTGTTTATTGATGACGTGTTGGTCTATTCTCCGGATGAGGCCACACATCGTCAGCATTTGAGGTTAGTCTTAGAGGTTCTCCGTGAGCACAACTGTATGCAAAGTTCAGCAAGTGCGAGTTCTGGTTGCGCGAGGTTCACTTTCTCGGGCATGTTATCTCCGGCGCTGGTGTTGCTTGATTGACCAGCAAAGGTCCAGGCAGTTATGGATTGGGAGATTCCCAGACCCCTTCGGAGATTCGTAGCTTTATTGGGTTAGCTGGTTATTATCGGCGATTCATTGAGGGTTTCTCATCCATCGCCGCCCTTTGACAAAGCTGACCCGGAAAGGTGAGAAGTTCGTATGGTCTGAGGCATGTGAGCGTAGCTTTCAGCTATTGAAGGCTAAGCTTACTTCTGCTCCGGTATTGGTATTGCCTAGTGGTCTAGAGGGCTTTGCCATTTATACGGATGCATCTCAGATTGGTTTAGGCTGTGTGCTCATGCAGCAAGAGAGGGTAGTAGCTTATGCTTCTCGTCAGTTGAAGGAGCATGAGAAGAACTATCCGACTCATGATTTGGAGCTAGCAGCTGTGGTTCATGCACTAAAGATCTGGAGGCACTATCTTTATGGTGTCAGATTTGAGGTGTTTACCGACCACAAGAGCTTGAATATCTTTTCTCCCAAAAGGAATTAAACCTGAGGCAGAGAAGATGGATTGAGTTCTTGAAGGACTATGACTTCGACCTTCAGTATCATCCTGGAAAGGCGAATGTCGTAGCGGATGCTCTTAGTAGAAAGAGGTCTTCGCTCCAGCAGGATTGGAAGATGTTGGAGGATGCAGCGTGCTCTATGACCGAGTTAGAGCCATCGTTGTGTCAGGCTTTTGTAGCTCAGCTATCCCTTAGATCCTCAGTCTTGGATGAGGTGATTGAGCAGCAGAAAGCCGATCCTAGATTGTTAGAGTTAGTGGGTAAGGCGGGCATTGCTCGTGATGAGGACGGTGTGATTAGATTTCAGCACCGTGTTTGTGTCCCCGATGTGGTAGATGTCCGTGAGCATGTGTTAGCGGAGGCTCATAGATCGCGATTCTCTATTCATCCGGGTAACACTAAGATGTATCAGACCTGAAGAGATCATTTTGGTGGTCCGGCATGAAGAAAAGATGTTGCGGATTATGTGTCTAGATGTCTAGTATGTCAGCAGGTGAAAGCCGAGCGGCAGCGACCATCCGGCCTTATGCAGAGGATGGATATCCCCGTATGGAAGTGGGAAGCTGTCACTATGGATTTCGTATCGGGTTTGCCTCGATCTAGAAGGGGCAATGACTCGATTTGGGTAGTTGTAGATAGATTCTCGAAGACTGCTCATTTCTTGCCTATGAAGAAGAAGCAGTCAGTAGAGAGTTTAGCTAGATTGTATGTTAGTGGTATCATTAGATTGCATGGTGTGCCGAAGTCGATCATTTCGGATCGAGATCCGAGATTTACTTCGAGATTGTGGAAGGTCTTCAGGATGCGTTAGGTTCGGAGCTTAAGCTCAGTTCGGCGTTTCATCCCCAGACCGATGGACAGTCCGAGAGGACTATCCAGACGCTCGAGGATATGTTGAGAGCGTGTGTTCTGGATTGGAAGGATGATTGGGAGCGTCATTTACCTCTTGTGGAGTTCGCATACAACAACAGCTTTCATGCTAGTATTGGTATGGCTCCATTCGAGGCGTTGTATGGTAGGCCCTGCAGATCTCCTTTATGTTGGGAGGAGACTGGTGATAGGCAGTTGATCGGACCGGAGTTGGTTCAGGAACTTCGGATAAGATTCAGCTTATCAGAAAAGGCTTGTTGCGGCCAGGATAGGCAGAAGAGTTATGCCGACAACAGGAGAAAGGATTTGGAGTTCGAGGTTGGCGATCATGTCTTCTTGAAGATATCGCCTACTCGAGGTGTTGTCAGATTTGGCAGGCATAGCAAGCTAAGCCCTAGGTTCATTGGCCCATATGAGATTCTCAGACGTTTGGGCAACGTGGCGTACGAGCTAGCATTACCCCCAGCTTTGGCTAGCGTTCACCCGGTATTCCACGTATCTATGCTCAGGAAGTATGTCCGAGATCCGTCTCATGTGATTAGTCATGAGCCAGTGGAGATCCAGCCAGATCTTTCGTATGTCGAGCAACCAGTAGCCATTCTTGACCGGAAGGTTCAGCATCTCCGGAACAAGAGTATCGCGTCGGTGAAAGTTCTATGGCGGAACTTCTCACGTGAGGAGGCTACGTGGGAGCTTGAGGATGCGATGAAGAAGAAGTATCCCCTTTGTTTGAGTAGTGTCGTTCTAACTTCGAGGACGAAGTTTCTTTAAGGGGGAGAGGGTGTAGACCCTCGAATTTCCGTCGCATTTTCGTGTTTGCATGAGTATGTTGTGCTTGTGTATGTATTACATAATTACGTAAGTATTGATTAGTATAATTACGTGTGGATATGTTATATTAATATAAATAATGTATGTGTTGTATGATGGTAGTATGAAATAATACCATATACATTTGCATGTATATAAGCTTGGTATGCATGGTTTTCTGCATAACTTAGGGTTCTGGCCGAAGGCCATTTGGCGTCAACCCCAGGCCGTTGAGCCAGTGTCAGCGTCCAGACATGGACGCCAGCACTAACTCCGGCGTCCAGCGATATGGACGCAATTTCTCTGACATGCATGCGCAGCAGAGCTGCATGCCTCTGAATCAAGGAAGGCTACCCATTGGGGGATGACCCCCAACGGCTCTCAGCTGTCTCTCACTAGGTGAGTGGGTGAGGGCTCCCCTACTTCCTGAACCCGAAATGGCCTCTCCCCACTACCCATTTTCACACTTGCAAGAGGAGAGAAGAGGAGAGGAACCCTAGAGAGCTTTCTGTGAGAAAACTCAGAGTTTGGAGACTTTGATCCGGCTTCCTGGAGCTTGATCCGGCCGACTTCCCCGACAAGGAGGTAGCTGATATGAAGGGCAAGGCCTCCCCGGTCTTGCTTTGCTGAGGAGATCATCCAGGAGCCCGAAGGAAGGCGTTTTTGGAGGTGCTTCTGCAACTTCTTGGGACTGCCCAAGGAGAGCTTCTCCAACTAATTTGATCCCTTTAGGAGTTTTTTCCAAGGCAAGTGACCTATCTATGGTGTCCCCGTATGAGTCTAGGAGGTTTTATGATTTTTATGGAATTTTCCTCGAGTCCTAGACCCTCCATTTCACCCGATCTTCAGAGCTCGGGTCTGTGTTTCTGCACAGACCTGAGTCAACGGCAAGATCAGTGGACGCACAGTTCATTCTTGGCGTCCATCGATCATGCCGCTGACTCTGAGTCAGCGGCCAGAGACCGCCGCCTAGTTCTTCAGGACAGAACAGTGAGCTGTTCTGTCCCTCTTATACATTTAATTTCGGTATGTTTATGCGTTGAGGATATATGGTATTCCTATACTATGTATGTGGTACATTGTGGTTGTGGATGTATGTGAGTTGTGTAGGTGAATGTGGCTAATGATGTCTTGTAAGCATGTGAGAATAACTTGTAGATCATCTTGCAAAATCCATGATTCATGATTTAGATTAATGTGAATATCTTGATTTCGGTCTATTCATGAAGAGTTGTGGAACATGTATGTGTGTTCTGAAATTTTGGAAATATGCATGCTTGTGAAATTGCTAATAAGTCGGTTCGGTAATATGAAAGCATGTAAAAATGGTTGTGGTAAACGATTATAGATGTATGAATTAGGAATTTGTACTCTAAATTCATGTGTATGCATTGGTTTATGTTTGAACAGCAAGTGATAAGTTACATGATGTGTGAATTCCATGTTATGTAAAACGTGAATAACATGCTAATTAGGTGTTTGATTTTCTGAAATCCTATTTAGCTCAGAAAAATCTGAAAATTGAGGGTATGATCATGAGCCCGAAAACAGCCTGTGGTTAAATTTTCAGACCATTTGGACCCGTAAATAGAGAGTTATGAGTTTTCATGTGAAATGTGAATAATTCGTACATATGATCGCAATGCGATTAGATTTTGTTTAAATCAGCATGATGTGGATGTTTACTGTGTGTTAAAGCCTGAAACTCTGTAGTACCATGTTAGTAAAAACAGAGTTCATGTGAGTGAGGAAGTGAATGTGATGGGAAGTGTAAAGTGTGAAAACCATGTGTAAAACGCTAATTGTGTAAAAGTGTAAATTGTGCCAATGTGATACTGCTTCCGAGAAGGCAGTGGAGCTGTATCAGGGAAAAGTCCCCCTGAGAAAGTTCATTGTGTTAAGTGACCCTAAGGGCATTAGGGGGAAATCCTGGAGGTGGACAAGTACCACTGGTAGGGTGGAGACTTGTTCTCCCGGTCTGCGCAGTCCAAGAGTCACCATTGCATTGCCTAGATGGTGTCTAAGTTGTATGTGATGTGAATGTGTCCTTCTTTGGTGGTTTGGACTATGTGTCACGGCACTAAATATGTGTAAAGTGTAATGTGTAAAGTGTATGTGACCATGTGTAAATGTGGAAGTGACATGTGAATGTGTATGTGTAAAGTGAAACCATGTGAAAAGAGGAAATTGTGAAAAAGGAAAATGTGAAAATCTAGATGTGTAATGTGTTATTGAAACCATGTGAGGCTAAATCTGAAACCATGTGAATTCAGAAAACGCATGTTAGCAATTCCATGTTTATGTGTGCAAAGTGTTTAGAATCCATGATTAGGAACAATTAATGAGTATGTGTGCAAAGTGGCATGATGGATGGTTCATGTTTATGTCTAAGCCGCATTGTAGCTTTCATGTGTATTCATAGTCTTTGAACCATGTGAAATCAGCAACCTAAAGCATGTGAAAAAGTTATGTAGGTACTTAAGAACATGTGGAATCCATGCTAACTATGTTCCCCGTTCATATATGTGAATTGTCCATGTGGATAACTCTCATGTTTGGTTCTTTATAAGGTTAAAGTTCATAAGTGAATGGATTAGAGACCATGTGATAGGTGAATGTTATATTTTGAAATCTGAAAGCATGTGTTATGTGTAAAATTGTAGAACCTTCATGATAGGTTGAACTTAAATGGACTAGCATGCTATGTGTTGCTAATTGTATGTGCATGTGAAATCACTAGGACTTGTACGTGTATGTCATGCATAGTGTTTGCTGAGTCTTTAAGACTCACTCTTGCTTCGGCGTACAGGTTTAGACGGTGACGAGACCTTCGTGGAGGAGACAGTGGAGACAGACTCCGAGCGCGGAGTTTAGCTTGTGGAGCTGCATCCCTTTTTGTTGTGATCTTCATAGTATGTGAAATTCAAACATTGTATTAGAACTATCATGAAAAGAATGTAATTGGGACATTTGTATTTAAATTTCAGCAACTTAAATTATGAGAACTTAGTTCTTTTTGCAAATTGTAAACTGCATGTATGTTTAATGTGGACGATGAATAAATGGAGATAGTTCTCTTTTACTTCCGCTACTCTGTTATTTATATTCGCGTGTATCTCAGCTGTTTGTATCGTTGGGTAAATGTCCCACTGTGACAGGCAGCACTCGCTATACCGACGTGGGTTGGTATACCGTACCGGTATAACGAGGGCCGTCACATTTTCTGTCTCAGATTTGGTGTCCGAATTTGTAACTCAATATTCAGTCTCAAAGTATAACATTCAGCAACTGAAAATCTTGCATTTTGAGACTGAACTTTTTTGGTTATAAATTTGATCTTATTTTTGTGACCAAATATGTGACCAAATAATTTCATTCATTATCTTATTTTGTCCTTGGTTTTGAGATCGAATAGAGAGTAAGCATATTCGGTCTCAAAATAGAGATCAAATTGTGACTGAAAATTTTTGGTCGTAATATTGTGGCCCATCTATCTTGACCGACAATGGTCCCTACTACTGTTGCCTACAATGACCGAATTATGACCAAATAGAGATTTAATTTTTCGGTCTCTTCCATGCCTTTTTTTGTAGTGGTCATTGGGAGAACCACGTGGTAGCAAGTGGGAGCACGAGGATGAAATGAGAGAGTAGCTCTTGTACCTATTTGAGTGACTAGTATGCCTTGTTTAAGTTTTCGCAATTGAGATTTTCCCCTTAATTTTGAGGAAAAAAGTGTGGTCGGATGTAACATCTAGGGCCTTAATATATGGATTTTGACCATGGCTTCATCCTCAAGATGGTGAAAGATCGACCTATCGCCTTCTTAAGGTGCGATTTAGGTGCCAAATTCTAGTTTGGAATGCGTAGCTCAATGTGTCGCATTCTGAGTTTTTTGACTGTTGTGAAGGTTTTGTCATTACAGTCAAAGGGGGTTGTGCCATGTGTCGGAACGCATGCGATGTAATGGCGACATGCCAGTTGTCATGTTCTTATGTTGGACACATGTAGAGTGATACATGTCAGGCGAGACCGTTAACATTGATAATTGTTCACAAAGGTGATGAAGAGGTAGTCACGTTCTCCAGGAACATGACACTCAGGATTCCGACACCTATAAAATAGCGGCTTCTAATTCTCTTCTCCTCTATCTCTTTCTCCCATCCCTTCTTACCAAGCAATGCCCTCTTGGACCTCTTCTTCATCCTTGCAGTTTGGCTTGAAGGTGACCTTCCTTTGCTTGTAGGGAGGCTTGGCTTGGAGGGAGGAGCGAGGAGGAGGTGGCCATTCACACGAGAAGAACCCAACAGTTGGTTTATTTACTCCTTGAGGTAGGGAATCCAACTCTCCCTCTAGTTCTAACATGGCTGAAGGCCTTCCCCAT
>CM024758.1:27423378-27512112 GCA_014218235.1 Colocasia esculenta
TGTTTAGGGCTGCTGCCGGGCTCGGATAGCCATGAGGTGGAGCCGTCGGGATGGGAGTAGCAGAGCCGTCGCCATCGTTCTGGCCTCTCCTACCTCATCAAGGCCACCTCCACCAAAGGATAATAACCTCGAGAGATCTCTCGCCGCGGTTCCGATCTAACGGGTTCTTCTATGTCCCAGGGCTTCCGCCAAGGCGCCCTCGGGTTCTCCCATGGCTTCGGGAGATCAGCGCAAGCCACCGAGCCTGGGCAGCAACTGCACGCCACAGGGCAGAGCCGGGATAGCAAGCTGAGGGTGCAACGATTCGGCCCCGCCGGAAACCCTCTTGGGACCACTGAGGTGGTGGAGGACGAGCCCATGTACGAAGCCTCCGCCGCCTGCAACATGCTATCGGACATGTTCGATTTCCCCGCTACCCGGGGGCCCGCCGCCGCCGATCTGCTCGCGAACCAAATGGCCGGCGATAGCTGGTACGGGAACGTTGACAGGTACGGAGGTCTAGAACCCCAGGTCGGGAACATTAACAAACTGGAAGGCCGCAATCAGCCTCTGCAACGGCTGCACGAGTTGAGCGCGGACTCAGCGGCCGCAATGCAACTGTTCCTCACGAACCCTGCGGAGCTGCGGCCGAGGTCCCCTTCTCCTCCCTCCCCACCTGCCCAGCAACCCTACGGCACCTTCCAGGCCCCAACCTTTGGCAACAGCTCTTTCGGAGGGGGGGTCATTGCGGGGGGACAAGGCCTGTCCCTGTCCCTGAGTCCCTCCCTCCATGAACTGGACATGGCAAAGGCCACCGGATTGAAGCTGACGGAAAGGTTCTCAAGCTATGGCGGCGGTCAATATCATCATCATCGTCCCCAGCAGCAGCAGCCATGGCAATTTCAGAGTCAGCCGCATCAAGCAATTGGCCGGGTGGAGCAGGTTCATCAGGTGGGCTACGGCGGTTCTGGCGGGGTCGGCAACCTGCAGCTGCAGCACTCCAGGTATTCCCGCGCGGCAAAAGACCTTCTGGAGGAGTGCTGCAGCGTAAGGAGCCAGCAGAAGGGGGCTGGCAAAGGGAAGCGTCATGGTTCCTCCACCGGCCCAAACCCTAGCTCCTCCGGCTCCGGGGAGGCTGCTACAGGATCCCCGTCATCCTCCACCAAGATTCCCCCTCCCATCTCGCCTGCTGAAAGGTTTGAACATCAGAGAAGGAAGGCCAAGCTGCTGTCCATGCTCGATGAGGCATGTATTCTCTCTCTAGTCTCTCTCTCTCTCTCTCTCTCTCCCCCCTTCCTCCTCCTCCTCGGCTTCCATGGTGCCCTCAGTTCACCGACGGAAACCCTAGTTGCCTGGACCTGACCGGAGGATTCTCCCTTTTTCGACATGTGAACAACTCTCCTTTTAGACCAAGGAGATTAGATCAGACAGAACAGAAACATGATAGGAATTCTCTGAAGAATTTAGGTGGCCGCAAGTTGTTCTGGGTTTATTAATTTGTTTTGATAATTTCCAAAGATCACTCTTTCATATCTTCCGAGTGTTGGTTGTACTGCTTTGGAAGTTTCCATCGTGCGGAAGGGGCTTACATATTACCTTCGACGGGTAATGCCAAACTTGGAAACGACGGGGCTTCCATTGGGCAAAACTCCTGCAACAAGCAGCCCCACCCCACTACACCTTCCTGTACCCTCTTTCTCTCTCTCTCTGCGTCCTTCCCCTATGCCTACGGCATGTGAGCAAGTTTGTTGAAAAGGCCACTGCTCACTGCCAAGAAGAAGTCGCGTTCGATCCCATCAGAGTTAGTCTGCAGGAGAAGAAATTGATGGTACTAATCGGTATTGTTATAAGGGTCACTCGCAATTGTTCGCCAAATATCTAGGATATTCTTCCCAGACTGCATGACTCTACTGAACGCCAGCCCAGGCAATATTAATGGCTCCTATTTCAGCTGTTGCTAGATATTATGTCTGAACGTACATTAAAGAATGGTCTAGTGTGGTTGGCCCTACAAGAAAAGATCCAGGTTCAAATCTGGAGGAAGCTGCCGCTATATGCATTAAGAATTTCTAAAGAATTTGTAAAAGACTAATTTTCCAAAAAATCTTGTCTAAATGGTCTGCATGTCCTCCGGAATAGTGCAGCGGTCGGTAGGTTTGACGGTGGTGGATCTGATCCGTAGTTAGAAACATACCAAAAAGGTTCACTTCCGCTCTCCTCTCTCCATCTCCCTCCCTATTTCTCTCCCTTCCTCTAGTAAAATAATATTATATGTATTAATGAGAAGCCTAGATACTTTAAAAGAGGATAACTGTTTCAAATATATATGCAACATACAGCCTCTAATTAAGATCTAGTGTTGGATGACTCAACAATTCTAATATGATAATGAAAATATTGTTTATCATGATGTGGGCTGCACACTTCTTGTTTGTTATTGTCCTGGTCATAGCTAGGTCACCTGATCATTTTTGCTTTTTTGCTCAATGAATCACTCTCGTATTGTACTTGTATATATCTATGTATAGCACTAGCGTAGCGGAAGTCCTTTGGCCGCTCACAAAAGGAACTGTGGTAGCTAGCAATTATATTTTCTCGTTGGGGCCGAGCTCATCAGTATCTTTTTCAGAAGTGCAAGATCGGGTACACCCCATTGAGATATTTCACGTTCGGTGTCTACGTCAGTTCGAATATATATCGAACGAGCAATAGATTACAAAAGCCGACTAATTGTTACATAGAGTTATAGGGCATTCCGGCAAGCGGTTCTAGGGCCTAGCTCCTCCCCTATCTAATTAATTCTTCTAGATCTCTTGGCATATCTTTCTTTCTTCCATGTTTAACAAGTAGTTCTATGTTCTGCAACCTTTTCAGGTGGATAGAAGATATAGCCTGTACCGTGAGAAGATGCAAACGGTGGTGAACTCGTTCGACTCGGCCATGGGATTCGGTGCGGCGACTCCTATACAGCGCTGGCCCAGAAGGCCATGTCCCGTCACTTCCGGTGCCTCAAGGATGCCATAGCTGCGCAGCTTAGGCAGACGTGCCAGCTCCTTGGGGAGAAGAACGGGAGGAGCCCCTCGGGCATCACCAAAGGGGAGACACCCCGCCTCAGGTTGCTGGAGCAGACCTTGAGGCAGCAGAGAGCGTTTAATCAGATGGGGATGTTGGAGCCAGAGGCTTGGAGGCCGCACAGGGGCTTGCCTGAGCGCTCGGTGAACATCCTGAGGGCTTGGCTGTTCGAGCACTTCTTCACCCGTACGTACACATCTTCCTCTCTTTTATAAAACTAACACCTCCATGAAGATTATACCTCGGCCAGCTTTGGCCGTTACCAAAAAAGAAAAAAACCCCTCCATGAAGATCGTTAATATATAGATCAAGGAAATGCGAAATTTTCTTCTTTTTCTCCTTCTTCCCTTCTGATCTTCTTCTTTAATTTGACTCCTGTTGATTTGATGTCGACTTCCTAGTTATCATGAGGGACCTAATAGCATTCTATAACCCTTTGACGTCAGTAGTCTTCCAGTGGTCATGACTAGAATATGCATTACATGAAAAGAAAATTGTACGAGCTCTTCCCTTTAGGTATTCCACACAACTGAACCAATGGCTAGCCTATCACTGCGCAGGTTTTCAACCCCGTGATAGAACATGGCCGGTGACCCAATGGACGAAGCTGGTAAAATAAGAATCAAGTGTATTTCATGAAGTCTCATCCGATTGGTATATATATATATATATATATATATATATATATATATATTATATATATATATATATATATACTTTATTCTTATTTTGTTGAATGAGTTATTAGCTAATTTCATGCCAATGTTCTTTGATACCCAGTAAATTGATGTGGATTGAATATACGACTTAATTAATTACCAATTTTCTGGCTAGGCAGTACATTAATCTAGTGAGATAGTTTAGGAGTAAGTCTTCCACGATGCCGATTGGGATCCAAATTCCGAGCCAATCCTCAATTATACTGAGACATGATCACTCCATGATTAAAATAAAAGTGAAGCTAAAGTCAAAGGAAGATGCTGAGAACTAATTTTGCATTCTGTTTCTATACTTTTGTTACTAGTTTATAGATAAATGTTGAGAAATACTTGTTCTGTGTTGGCCCATGCCAACAGAGGGGACCATCTATATGGAATGGTCCATGGAGACATATCGTCCAATCCGGTCCGAATTGTTGGCATAGGCCTGCACGTCGTCCCATTTTATTCTATCTGTTGCAGGCATGGGGCAGCGTGCGGACCAATAATTAGCTTTATATATTAGTATGGACCAATCATATTTAGAGTATGGCGTAGTAATATTTCCCTATACATTTAATAAAGTGGCCTCAAATGGAGCTTAGATATTGAAAGCTTCATGTTTACGCAATAAGTAAGCACCACGAGACACGGGATATCGAGTTCGGGTCCATTACATGAGCACGGTGAACGGGACCCTTTGGTTCACCAATAGAATTCCACCACAGCCCCTAATGTTATCACCGGAGGAAATCCGCAGCCTATCAGGATCTACCGACAGGCTTCTTAACATACGCAGCCGGGGACCCAGATAGATCCATACAACATATGACGCAGAGGATCCAATTCCAGGCTGCAGGATCCAGTGAGAATAAGGTGGTTCCGCTTTCGTTTTCTTCTGGATCGCTGTTAGGAATACTAATGACATCAGGAGGGAAAATGATTACGACTTTCTTAATAAGCATTGCAGCTGCTGGCTGGGCACTGCCTCCAGAGCAAAAAGCTGATCAAGAGCTTCTTTCTTGTTCCTATCTTTTTAACTCAGGGAACGGCGGTTCTTTTCTGTTGCCCCTTTGCAGAAGTATAAGACCATAAGATTTTGTCTGTTCCCTTTTCCTTTGATTCCTTCTCCTGCCTCTGTGTTTACAGTTCGATTCTACCCCCTTCCCAGGACTGCTGTTTTGGGTGGACGCTGTTGTTTGTGATGGGTTTGGAGGTTTACGTCGCTATCTTCTTTTACTTTTGTTATTTTCCCAGGTACCCAAGTGACGCAGATAAGCATTTGCTGGCAAGGCAGACGGGGCTGTCAAGAAATCAGGTCAGCCTCCTTCGCTACTTCCATAAAAAGGGATGAAAGATCAACCCTGCATGCTAGAGATCATAATAGAGCTGAACAAAAAAATCCATGAAATGTTGGAAGAAAGGTACTGAATAGTCAACAAATAAACAAACAGAAGTCAGCAATTTGATATATAGGTGCTGTGCTATGCATAGTTCTTTTTGCAGCTAGGACATGTACCTGTCTTATCTGGGCGTGTTTGCTTTCTGGGGACTCCTCAAACAAATCATTTGGTACTTAAAAAAGACTCTATTTGCAGAAGAATCCAATGAAACAAGTGACTGTAGATGTGCTCGTATCTTGCAGTGGCTGCAGCCTTTCTAGGGTTTGCTGAATACTGAGCAACAAAAAGAACACATTAATTTGCACTCATCTCTTCTCCCACTGAAGGAAGTCTAAATCATTTCTGTTTGAATGTACCCACTCTCTTCTTTTTCTCTCCTTTGTAGGTCCTTGATTCTTGGTTTAGTATGTTGCCATGATAAACATGAATCGATAAAATATATATTCAGAACCCTGATGGCAGACCTGCACCATATGCCAAAAGTGACATGCATGTAAAAAGAAAATTAAAGCCGAGATAAAGTAAGTTTGAATCAACTCCCAAACTCCATACAGCAGCACCATAAATTCAAACGTTCGCAGTCTCTTCTCCATTGCATGGCTTTCACCACATCAATGCACTTTTAAACGCATAACTATCGATATTTACTGCCTCCAACTGCTTGACAGGATTGGTTTGGATCTTTCAGAACCAGTTATCTGACTCTAGCTAGCTAAAAGCTAAGATCATATGTGGATGCCATGGATTGCAGGTGGCGAATTGGTTCATTAATGCAAGGGTTCGGCTGTGGAAACCAATGGTGGAGGAGATGTACCAACAGGAGGCCAAGGAAGTGGCAGAGGCTGGAGAAAGCACGGACGAGGGAGCGCTGCTGCAACAGCAATACTCGCAGCTCCAGATGCCAGAAACCCATGCAACTCAAAGCGACCCATCTCAGACGCCACCATCATCGAGCAGCGGACAGCAGCAGCGGCTAGCCGCCTTTGAAGGTCTATCGATGACGCCACCATACGGCGCCTCTTTCAGTGGCGACGTCGCCGCGCAGCTCGCCGGCATGGATATGCTGTCCACAGGTGGAGGACTCTGGGGTCCTGCAGACAGGCATGTGGTACCGACGAGGGATAACCGAGGTAGGTTCATGGACGATTACAATGCAGCCGCCATGGCAGGGACATCGGTAGTGACCCTAGCAAGGGCTAGTACCTCCGGAGATGTGTCTCTCACTCTCGGACTCCAGCATGCTGGGAACACCTCTGACACGGGACGATTCATGCTCAGGGACTTCGGAGATTTGTAATAGTACGTAGAGGAAGGATGCGGAGGAAGAAGAAGAAGAAGAAGTGGAGGGTGCAGAAATGGAGGAAGACATATGGTGAGGAAATGGAAAGATCGTTTTCAGGATGGGGATTTGCACTTGATCACCAATAACATAGGGATGTATACTAGCTTGCTGGGTTGAATATTTCTTATTTTCTTTTGTACATCTAGGGGTCAGATTCAGGTTGTTACGTCAAGAACAACTGACCTGGAGATTTTATAAATCGCTTATATTTTTCTAAGCATTGATCTATAGAGAACTGAGGGATTTGGCTATATTGTATGCAAATTGCATCAGTGCTTTAGTGACCTTATATCTTTATGACTTATTATATATTGCATAGAATGGTTTGAGTTACAAATTTTAAGTGCAAATGGAGCATTCTTTGAGCTTCTGGTATTTATATTTATATATTGTGTCACTTTGTGAAAATGAGCCCCTCTTTTATATAATTTTCTGTACTAAACTTTGCATTTCGACACATGTAATTAGTACTAGTGTGGTGGTGTGACGAAGAAACTACCAAATGGAATCAAGGGTTGGATAAGAAATGACTTGATCGGGTGTTCAAAGAGCCATTACTAGAAAAAGACGCAAAATCTCTTATTAATAAAAAAACTGAATTTCTCTAGAAATTATCTCTTGTTCCTTCGTGTGTATGAATATGCATAAATGTATATGTATAATTATATCGCAAAAATCCATGCATTGTTGAAGATTGAAAATATGGTATTATAGTTGACGTGATCATAAATATTTGAAAATATGATAAAATGAATAGACAATCGAACTAACAACCTTACTCTACTAATTAATTCAAACATGTTCCACTACCTCACTTATTCTTCTTTGAAGATGCACTTAATTTGTGATCACTAATTCAGCATGGAAGTTCTCTGACAGTTCAATGAAGACATAGGCCGATAAGAGTGCATTGGGTAATTATAGTGCATGCAAATAATAACACCCACTGATCAAGAAGAGTAACACTTGGTGCACATCACTAAGTGGTGGTGTGCGCTCAAGTTAAGTATTGATTGGATGTCCATCATATCGCCGTGATGGGCACCAATCATGGTGTGAGTTTGCGTGCACACCATTTAAAATGATTTGCACCAAATATTACTCAATCAAAAAATAGTAGATGCCTCAATCAAAGGGATCATCTAGGCAGATCTTTGTATTTGAAACGACTAAAACGTCTAAGTGCTCTTGAAAGAAGTCAGAGACACAATTCACCCATATAATCTAAAATCTTCATCAAATATCGATCATGTAGAAGTCGCCTGTTGAAAGGGTTGGAGTTCCACGCCAAACATTTACTGATATGTCTTGTAAGAGATTGAGATTTAGAGGATGGGTATCGTACTTGTAACTCGCTTAGTTACTCTTTTTGCTTGTTATTTGCTTAGACGTCACGTCATCTATATGGATGACCCCTTTCATCCACCATCTACTCATCACTTTTTCCGGCACGAGTTCAAGCCCCATTTAGGATCCCACTTTATGACCTTAAAGGAAGGATAAGCGTCACCCATCTGCAAGACCCATATTCATATGTAGCCTCGGTTTTCTTTGATTCCATCATTTCTAAAGTCCGTCAGCATCAAGGAAGTATGAACGTAATTATTCACCACACATGGGCGTCGTTTTCTGCCCCTATAAGTATATTTAACAACATAATAAAGGAAGCTTCCACCTTAGAAAATAATGTTCACGATCAAACCAAGCCTCCGTTGCCACAGACAAAAAGGAAATTAATAAACAAGCAACAACAATATGACGCACAACAGAACATTAATAATGATAAACGACGGTGAGTGTGATGTATATAGGAACCTTTTCTTTACCACATTTCTATTGCAACAATGTTCATTATTGGAGAGGACAACAATGCAAAGGCTTTGCTGCTTTCGGTCTATGTTTTTCTTAAAATGTGAATAATCTTCTCGCAAATTATTCGGTTGGAACCTCATTCTCATGTTGATATTGTGGTATGTTCATTGACATGATAGGTTCAGGGCCATCAGCAATTTAGGTCACAACTTCATATCTCTTAGCTACTTCACCAACTATAGCTAGCGTGGCAAGTATAAGATCAGAAATTAAGACATGAACCAAGAAGAGATCATCACCTGAAAGAGGTTTTCTTTTATGGCAGAGGGGAGCTTGAATCCAAATGCCTTGCATATATCACATCTCAAAAAATAATTAGTAGATCTATATCTAAAGCTAGAAAAAGGCGGCTCCTTTGACAAGAAGATGGTTACAAAGTTCTGCTCAAGTGAAGGATCTAGAAGGGAAGATCATTAGAGGATACCTAAGGGGAAGAAGATTTACCCTCTCTAGGACTCAATGAGATGAAGACATCAATAGGATAGGCTCAATAAGATTAACCCAGAATTTGGAAGGGAATAATTGCATTGTGGACAGCGCTTTTGAAGATGAGGAAACATTTCCTCCTTGACCTAAGGGATATATTGAGTTGTGACTCAAAATAAGAGGCATCTTGTTAGCAACAGTAAAAGTAGTTTAGGTAGATTCTGTCGGGATATTTAATATAATTCTCCATGTAAAGATATTTGAGATTTTTTGAGTATAAAAGATAAGTTAGGGTGACTGAAAAGAACATTAATGTGCACTACCACTTTAATCTTTTCTAATAAAGAAAGACAATTAAAGGGAGAAGGGTTCTATGGACGTAGATTAGTACATCGTCTCTCTAAATCACGTAAATCGATGTCTATTCTTTTTCTGTTGTTGCGTATGTATGATCCACAACAGATGAATGAGGCACTGAGGAGGCTTCCGTGGAACACGATCAATAAGGTAGTAATTGATGTGGCATTTTTTTAATTTGTTTTAAGTTTACGTATTTGTGGTTGCTAGACTGAGCAACTCTTGGCATTTGTGATAGTTGTCCTGTACTATGTTTCTTTTATTGTGTCCCAATAGCTACTACCAAAAAAAATGTAGATTCCAATACCTTCTCAAGAGACTAAGACATTGTTTGGAAACAAGTTTTGAGAGATTTGGAGTGCAAAATCTCTGACAAAATTCCACTACAAGAAAAGTGGATATAGCGACGCATTTGCGACTTTTTCGGTCGCAAATTCAGTCTCTGTAAGTGACCGACTAGCGACGGATTACTATCGGTCGCATTGCAGAGACCAATTTTGAGATGGAACTTATGTCAGTCGCAAAATCGATCTTTGTCGCCCTATTTTCCCCCACGCCATCTTTCCCTCCACCTTTCCCTCCCGTCGACCCGACCCCAACCTTTCCTCCCCTTTCCCTCCCGTCGCTGAGGAGCTCGCCAACGCCGCTGCCGCCCGCCGCTGTCGACTCCGTCTGCCACCGTCGACGTCGTCGCCACTGAGGAGATCCCCGCCACCTGCAGCGCTGTGGACGACATCGTCGCCGCCGCCGTGTGGAGCCCCGTCGCCGGCCACTCCCGCCTCTCCATCGCCGGTAAGCCCACTCCCCCCTTCCCTCCCAAGGTCGCTGCTGCCCCTGCCCCCTTCCTCCTCCCTCCCTCCCTGCCCTCTCCCCCCACCTAGCTTCCCCTTCTCCCCCTCTGCCCCCTGCCCCCTTCCTCCTCCTTCTTGTCAATTCATGGACTTCTATTTTTTCCAAAATCTTGTTGTTCTTGTTTCGAGTAAAATAACTACATATATTTAAGTTAATAATCACCAACTATTGTCTTTGGTTTTGTGAAAATTTGAAAATATTAGTTTTCTAAAAAGTTAAAATCTGCTTAATTTTTCTCATGTTAATTCTGATTCTGGTTAACTTTTGAATGTTTAATGCTATAATCCCTGTAATTTCTGAATGTTTAATAATTTAATTCTTGCTGGTAATTACTGGTCTGTATGGTTAATAATTCATTATAAATATCTGATTATATTAATTATTGCCATCATCATCAGCCGTTGAAAAGATGTAAAGATGCTAGCTTTCTTTACACATAGAATTATGCCTGGGACAAGAAAGAATATGATATGGGGAACATACATGCTTTCCTATTATACAATCCATGATAGTAGAGGTAATTAATTCCCAAAATATAATTTTCTTAAAATTTAAAAATTAAACAAAGAAGGGCAGTTTGAGAATATATTCATTGTTTCTATGACCCACATCCGATTAAAGGGTGAGCTTAGCAGATCTCTAACTAGTAGCTACTAAATCTTCTAACTGGAGATTTCTTGTGTGTAATCCCAATTCCCCTCCTTAGAAGCCTATAAAAAATGGGAGGTGTAAACGACAACTGAGGGGGTAGTGTTGGGTATGCGACTCCAATAAGACCCATGTTCTGGTTCATCAGTATTTGCAATTTTGCATGCATGGCATCTTTCTTAAAGAGGAAGGGGGTCAACTGATGACTAGTCTGTCCCCATGTAATTTAATTAATTCATATAATATATATATATATGATTAACAAAACCAAACAAAAGTTTATCAGTAATCTATAAATATTTCATAAGTCTTAAGTACAGGAAAAATAACAAGGTCAAACAAGCCAATAAAGGTATGCATTACTTCTCTGAAGCTTTAAATCTTTTCAACATGATATTTCTCTAAGTCCAATCGACTTCTATTGAAGGCCATAACGATTTCTTTATAAGCATATCGATTTCAATAGAATTATCATAACGATTTCCTTTCTGGTTGAAAAGTCATGTTGTTTCAAACAATCGATGTCGTAACGACTCTATAAGTTACCGTAACGATTTCTTTAGAGCCGTAACGACTTGCTCGTCACAACGACTCTATAAGTTACCGTAACATTTCTTTAGAGCCCGTAACGACTACTCGTCACAACGACTCTATAAGTTACCGTAACGATTTCTTTAGAGCTCGTAACGACTTTCCTGTCGCACGACTCTATAAGTTATCGCAACGATTCTTTTGAAAGCGCAACGACTTCCTTGTTGTAACGATTTCATAAGTTACCGTAACGACTTCTTTAGAAAGCTCAACGACTTGCTTGTGTAACGATTCATAAGTTACCGTAACGACTTCTTTAGAACTCGCAACGACTTGCTTGCTGTAACGACTTCATAAGTTACCATAACGATTTCTTTAGAACTCGCAACGACTTGTTTGTTGTAACAATTTGCTCTCTATGACTTATTAATATCATAATAGATTGCTTTGCGCAATGATTTCTTTAGAGTTCATAACGACTTGATAAGTGTTCATAACGATTGCTCTCTATAATGACTGTTTAGTATTCATAACGATTTCATAAGTCATATAGCTATCGATTTCATATCTTGATATCTTATTCATCTTAAAAGCGTTGACTAGTCAAAGTCACGTAGACATCTCTCTGACGCTTTTGCATTTATGAGATCTGAACGTATCTCTGCATGTGCAGACCATATCATCCTTTATCGTGCCTACTCTGATTACGTCTTTTAGACTAAGCTATTTGCATTACTATTTTCATGTCTATTGCTACTGACGTTGACTGACATCAGAGACAGCTTAGCTGTCTGCTTTGAGATTGACATTTGTGCAGACCTCTGAACTAGCTTCATGGTACAACGTTAAACAAAATAGAAGCCAACGGATATTTCTGAAGATCTCATCTCTTTGCGTGCTCAAGTGATCAAAAGACTGTTGACTGGAAGCTTCCAAGACCCCAGATTCATTCAGTCTAACGACTACTCAAAGAGAGACAAGGGCACTTCAACGTCTACATTTCAAATTGAAGATATAAATTCAAGTCAGAAGAACAGAAGAAAGATAGAGATCGCGTATTCAAGCATTCAAATTCTTCTGAAGAAGTCCGGAGCCAAGAACTTCACCATTTAGCTTTTGCTCTCCACTAGTTGTGAAAATCTTGAGAGAGCCTGTGTAGTTCTGAGAGTGTGCCTTGTTACATCTTTGCTCTCAACTAGTTTGCTTCAGATCCTTGCTTGTCAAAAGCTTGATCTAGGGGCTTGAATTTCATTCATTCTCTTTGTGTTGTTCCCTTGGGTTGTGAAGGAAGACCTGGTGGTATCCAAGGTGTTGTTCCCTTCGGTTGTGAAGGAAGACCTGGTGTGGTATCCAAGGTGTTGTTCCCTTCGGTTGTGAAGGAAGACCTGGTGTGGTATCCATGGTGTTTTTCCCTTTGGTTGTGAAGGAAGACCTGGTGTGGTATCCAGGGTGTTGTTCCCTTCGGTTGTGAAGAAGACCTGGTGGTATCCGGGTGTTGTTCCCTTCGGTTGTGAAGGAAGACCTGGTGTGGTATCCAGGGTGTTGTTTCCTTCGGTTGTGAAGGAAGACCTAGTGTGGTATCCAGGGTGTTGTTCCCTTCGGGTGTGAAGGAAGACCAGCTGAGTTGGGTGTTGTAGCATCCTTAGGGAGACTGTACCCTAGTTAGTGAAATCCTGAGTTGTTGCTCAGGGACTGGACGTAGGACTCCTAAGGAAAAGAGGTCCGAACCAGGATAATCCTTGTGTTGTGTGATTGTCTTCTTTGTGTGTTTGATATTTAAACTAACAGTCACTAACCTACTTCGAAGAACGTTTGTGTGAATGTTTTTAGTTACAGGTATCTTCTAGATTAATTTTAAAGACCCATTCAACCCCCCTCTGGGCTCGTCAACTGGGCAACAAGTGGTATCAGAGCGAGTCTCTTCGACAAAGAAAGGATCCAACGATCTGAAGAGTAAAGATCCATGGCAGCCCAAGGTAACTTTGAAGGTCACTGTCAACTGACCCCCTCTCTTCGATGGTGAAGATTATCCTTACTGGAAGACCAGAATGGAATACTTTCTACAATGGCACGACTATTAAATTTGGTCCATAGTAGAAGAAGGTGATCTGTTAGTCACAAATGAGAAAGCTCAATGGACAGATGATGACAGAAGGAAGATTTCCTTGAATTGCAAAGCAAAGAGCATCTTATGTTGTGCTCTAAGTAAGAAGGATTCAACAGAGTCTCAACCTGCAAATCCTCAATGGAAATGTGGGAAAAGCTCAGGATTACTTATGAAGGCACAGACAAAGTAAAGGAAACAAGAATCGACATTCTTGTCACTCAATATGAAAGATTTCAGATGCAGTCAAGTGAGTCCATAACCCAAATGTTCAGCCGGTTCACTGACATCACAAATGGACTAGCTAGTTTGGGGAAACCCTATGAGATGGGAGACATGGTGAGGAAGATACTTAGATCCTTACCATCCTCATGGACCCCAAAGGTCACAGCAATAGAAGAAGTAATGACCTGAAGAGAATGTCTGTAGAAAAGCTCATTGGGTCCCTCATGGCCCATGAGATCAACATGGAAAGGCTAGGAGAGTCTTCTAGCAAAAAGAAGCACTCCAACGCCTTAAAAGCTGAAGAAGATTCACCAGATGCAAGTTCAGCTGAAAGCGAAAGTGATGCAGAGTGAGAATGAGAAAGCTATGCTATCTAGAAAATTACAGCGAATTTTGGCTAAGAAGAAGAAATTCCAATCTGGTAGAAGGCACTTCAAAAGGAACAAGGAATTCAAGAAGCCAGATGGAAAAGAAATAAAGAAAGGAGAACCCATCTGCTATGAATGTAAGAAGCCAGGACACATTAAAACTGAGTGTCCAAAGTTAAAGAAGCCGAAGTTCAGGAAGAAGGACAGTTCCAAGAAGTTCAGAAGTACAAGAAGAAGACGATGGCAGCAGCATGAGAAAACAGTAGTGACTCAGACAGTGAGTCAAGTTCCTGCAGTGATGAAGAAATGGCCAACTTGGCCTTCATGGAAATACTGAAGATAAGGTAACTTCTGACTCCTCTTTTGATTCATGCATGATTCAGATTCTGATAGTTTAGAAGAGGCTTTCAATGAACTATATGAAAAATATAAAGAAGTAACCAAATTATTAAAAGTAAGCAAGAAAAACATAGTCTGTATAGAAAATACAAACTCCGATCTAAAATCAGAAAATGAACAATTAGAAAGTCAAATAACTGAACTCAAAAGAAGAAATGAACTGTTATGTGAAGACCTAAAAGCTAAGAATGAACAAATAACTAAATTAGAGAAACAAGTAAGTTCAGATGAACTGAAAACTGAAATCAAAACACTATAGAAGAAAATATACAGTTATCTAGACATTAGAAAAATTCACTAATGTTAAAAACTCCCTCATATTAAAAGGTGCTAGAAGATCAGGTAAGAAGAAAAATGAATTAGGATATACACCCCCAGTTAATGAAGAAACCATAATTTATCCTAAACATATCCAACTCCAAAATTTGTACCTGAACAAGATACAACATATAAAGCTGATTTTAGATATAAGAAAAAATAACCAAATTATCCTGCTGTAGTCACTGCAACAGGTTAGGACATATCATAACAACATGCCCAACAAGACATAAGAAATGGATAATAAAAAAGCAAAATAAATGATACTAACCCATCAGGACCCAAAAGAATTTGGGTACCTAAAACTTGATGTTTTTACTTCAGGACATCTCTCGAGCATCCAAATGGTATTTGGATAGCGGTGCTCAAGACACATGTCAGGAACCAGAAGTTATTCTCTCATCTCCAAGCTGAAGAAGGAAACAACTTATGGAGATAATGGGAAAGGAACCGTGATAGGCAGTGGCTCTGTGAATAGAAAAGGAAAACAGTCATAGAAGATGTGTTATTAGTCAAGGGATTGAAGCACAATCTCATTAGCATTAGCTAGCTGTGTGACAGAGGCCATTAGATCAAGTTTCAAGAGTCAAAGTGCAGCATACTGAAGGATGGGTAGTCATCTTTGAAGCTAATAGAGAAAAGAATTTGTATGTGCTCTATCTTGAAGAACTCAAGGTTCAGAATGTTTGTCTGGCAGCAAATAAAGATAAATCTACTGAATTATGGCACAGACGACTAGGACATTGCTGCATATATGGCATGAGAAAACTGCTGAAAAAGAATCTTGGAAGGTCTACCTAAGGTTAGTACAAAATTGGATGGTGTATGTAAACCTTGTGCTAAGGGAAAGCACACCAAAGGCTCCTTCAAGTCAAAGACGGTGGTGACCACCTCAAAACCTTAGAGCTCCTTCATATGGATCTATTTGGGCCAATGAGGACTACCAGTCTTGGAGGAAAGAATTTTGGATTTGTCATAGTTGATGACTACTCAAGATTCACATGGGTATCATTCCTAGAGCATAAAGATGACACCTTTGAAAACTTCGTCAGCTTCAGTAAGAAAGTTCAGAAAGATCAGAAGTTCAGCATTGTGTCTATCAGATCAGATCATGGTGGTGAATTTTAGAATGAAAAGTTCGCTAGATTCTGTGATGATCACGGAATTGAGGATAATTTCTCAGCACCAAAACACCACAACAAAATGGTATTGCTGAGAGGAAGAACAGAACCCTATTGGATATGGTAAGAACTATGCTCTCAGAATATGATCTGCCAAGATATTTTTGGGCTGAAGCAGTCAACACAGCAAGCTACATTGTCAACCGAGTGATGATCAGGCCAATCCTGAAGAAGACTGCATATGAACTATTCAAAGGGAAGAAGCCAAAGATCAGCCACTTCAGGACTTTGGATGTCCTTGCTTCATTCACAACATGGAAAAAGAGACATTGGTAAGTTGGATGCCAAATCAGATGAAGACATCTTTATGGGGTACACCTCTAACCAAAGGCTATAGAGTATTTAACAAACGTACTTTATTGATTGAACAGTCTGTACATATTATTTTTGATAAAACTAACCCTCCTTAAGAAAGGAAGTAGATAGTGACAATGATGATGCAGATGAACTGTCCAAGAAACTAAGATACATCAATTGAGGATAAGGATGATCCACCTATGGAAGAATTACAACAAGAAGAAGTTACTCATGAAAATCTTCCAAAGGAGTGGAGATACAAGAAAGATCACCCACTGAAATATATTATTAGTGTCCATCCATAGGGGTAAGAACAAGAGGTAATGTTATTCCTTGTGATTACCTAGCTTTGTTCTCAAATAGAGCCTAGGACAGTCAATGAAGCTCTTTCTGATGATCTTGGGTAGTAGCCATGCAAGATGAATTAAATCAATTCAAGAGAAACCAAGTATGGTCACTTCACTACTGAAAAAGTAACATACGTAGACGGCTGAAAGCCGTCTACAAAAGCTACATAACCGTCTACAAAAATTTTTGTAGACGGCTACAGAGCCGTCTACACAGCCGTCAACGATATGTCGTCTACAAAATATACGTAAACGGCTATTTGTAGCCATCTACAAAAGTAGTATAAGTAGACGGCTATATAGCGTCTATATACATAAGTAGACGGTTATTCTCACGTCTATAAAAAAATTATATGTAGACGGTTATAGAAGCCGTCTACAAAAAAATATATGTAGACGGCTATAACAGCCGTCTACATATCTTTTATTGAAAAAAAAATATTTGGTCTCGCTCCGCCAACCCGTTGGTGGAGCAGAGACTGCAGCGCGAAGAGCGGAGGACAAATTCGTGAGGCCAGCCGCGACTGGCGCTTGCTCCCTGACGCGTTGCCGGAGGCGGCTCCAAGTCTCCCACTGTCACCCGGCCCCTGGAGACGGCTGGGAGCCGCCGAGGCTGGCCAAGAGTCGTCCTCATTCACGGACTAGAGAACACTTTCTTATGCGCCGCCGTGGAGGCCGAGGAGTTCGTCTTCATCCCGGGACCCCGCTAAGATGTCGTAGACGGGCATGGACGGGAGAGAAGCCAGCGTCCATTGAGGGCGACCACTCCGTCTTCACCGCCCCGCTCGCAGAGGTGTTCTTGGGAGGCTGCGCGCAGGCGCCGAAGAAGATGTCGTGGCGGAGGCGTTCTTGGTGATGTCGGCGTCGGAGGACGTAGTGGCGCTGGTGCCAGCAACCGGGGAAGGGGGAGAGCAAGAGATCCGGAGAGCGCACGAAGATCGCGTCTCGACCGCCAAGAGACAATGTAGGGGCGACCGCTTCCCTTCCCCTTCCAGTACGTTGTTGTTATAAAAAGAGTGGAAACGTGGGCAGGCAAAAAACGTGGGCGGGAAATACTTTTTTGGGTGGATTTGGAGAAGAGGCGTGGGAAATAATTTGGGATGACCGGGAAATGAATTCTTGAGTTGATTTGGAGAAGAGGAGTGGGAAATAATTTTTGGATGACCGGGAAATAATTTTTGGCGGGGAAGAAGAGGCCCGCCAATTTTGTTCTGCAAAGCTAACGGGGGAATATATATAATTATTCTATGTTTAATTATTGTGTATATATTTAGTAAAAATTAATTATATCTATTTATTTTCTCTACAAATATATTCATATATATATATGAATATATATTTAGTTACATATGTAACTATTTTTAAAAAATTATTTTACATTCATATATATTAAATAATTATTTATATTAAACAATTATTTCATATCTAGCCATCACAATAATTTTTGGCTCAATAGTCATTAATTTTTATTATCAAAGTATTAGTATCAAAGTATAAAAATAATAAATAAAATAAATATTTGTAAACATTGAATATATGCTATATATAGATATAGAAATAAAATATACATAGATTATATATAAACAAAAAATATAAATATTTATATATAGATATAGATATACATAGCTTGCACTGCACAGACGGAATCAACATAGATTGCACAAAGCATGCATGTTTTATGAAGAGATATAAAATAAAATAAAAATTAGATTAGAAAAAAAATTAAAATGAATATATACACAAAATTACTTTTTTACTAACAAAAAAGTACAAAGATTATATAGATAGACGACTTATAAAATGAATATATGCACAAAATTATATATAGAATAATATAGATATTATGTCTATATATATATGTGGATATAGATATATATATCAAACTATATATTTATACATAGATATATATAAACTATATTACTTAATTATATATTTAAATGATATTTATACATAGATATTTATACATAGATAATATATTCTTTGAATAATTTACTTTCGTAGACGGCTTCTCATAGCCGTCTACAAATATACATACGTAGACAGCTTCTCTTAACCATCTATGTATGTTATATTCATAGACGGCTAAAGATAGCCGTCTACATAAAAAGTAGACGGCCGCCTTTAACCGTCAAGAATGGGACATACGTAGCGGCTTTTTTTTCAGCCGTCTATGTATCTTACTTGTAGACGGCTAAAAAACAACGTCTACAAATGATGTTTACGTAGACAGCTCCGATTTGCAGCCGTCGTCTACATATCCTATATTCCTTGTAGTGCTTGTTCCTAGACCATCAGACCATCCAGTCATTGGCACCAAATGGGTGTTCAGAAATAAACTTGATGAAACTGGTGCAATCTTAAGAAACAAGGCCAGATTGGTAGCTCAAGGCTATTCTCAAGAGGAAGACATAGATTTCGATGAAACCTATGCACATGTAGCTAGACTTGAGGCCATTAGAATATTACTTGCATATGCATCTGCTTTGAATTTAACACTATTTCAAATGGATGTTAAATCCGCATTTTTAAATGGTTTTATAAAAGAGAAGTTTATGTGGAACAACCCCCGGGTTTTGATGACACAGAATTTCCTAATCATGTTTTCACTTCACAAGGCATTATATGGTTAAAGCAAGCACCTAGAGCCTGGTATGAAAGGCTTAGTTCTTTTCTTCTAAACCATGATTTTAGTAGAGGTCAAGTAGATAGTACTCTTTTCATAATGTCAAAAGTCATACACATTCTATATATTAGTCCAAATTTATGTAGATGATATTATCTTTAGGTCTACTGATGAATCCCTTTGCAAGTACTTTGAAAAGTTGATGCAGGGAGAATTTGAAATGAGCATGATGGAGAACTTAATTACTTCCTTGGACTACAAATCAAATAAGGAAAGGAAGGAACTTACATCTGTCAAGCAAAGTACACAAAGAACTCTTGAAGAAATTTGGATTCAAAAATACAAGCCATTGTCAACACCAATGAGTACATCAACAAGAATGGACAGTGACAAAGATGGTAAGAAAGTATATTAAAGATCTACAGAGGTATGATAGGTTCACTCCTTTATTTAACAGCTAGTAGACCTGATATTTATTTAGTATAGCATGTGTGCTAGATATCAGACAGATCCTAAAGAATCACATTTAATTTCTGTGAAAAGAATATTTAGATATTTAGCAAGATCTCATGACTTAGGTCTATGGTATCCCAAACATTGTTAAATTAACTTAGTAGGTTACTCTGATGCTGACTATGCTGCATGCAAATTAGATAGAAAAAGCACCAGTGGTAGTTGTCAATTTCTTGCAGGATGTTTAATATCTTGGTCTTCAAAGAAACAAATTCAGTAGCACTATCTACTGTTGAAGCTGAGTACGTAGCTGCTGGAAATTGCTGTACACACTCTTATGGATAAAGCAACAACTTGAAGATTTCGGATTAAACATCAAATCCATCCCACTGCTGTGTGACAACACCAGTGCCATTAATCTCACCAAGAATCCAGTTCAACACTCAAGGACCAAACATATTGAGGTTAGATATCATTTTATTCGTGATCATGTTGCAAATGGAAATATTGAAATATCCTTTATTGATACAAATGGCCAATTAGCAGACATTTTCACAAAAGCCTTACCTGAAGAGAGATTCACATCTCTTAGAAGGGAATTAGGCATGTGCAATTTGTGATAAAGTTTGCTTACAAATGGCACATTAAATTTCAGAATTAAGTAATTCTCCCTCCATGGCGTAAGCAAAAGAAATTCAAATTATCCTTTGTAACTGCTCTCTCATTGAAGTCGGTTTGAATAGTCAAACTCTTTTATCTTCTTCTGCCGCCTTTTGGCGCCTCACTTTCCACATCGCATTAATTTATTCATAAAATCAATGACAGAACTATTCGTATCTCATCGTCTACCTTTTCCCCTTTTCATCCTGTCGCATGAGCCGATGCCCTAACAACTCATATCTCAACCCTCTATAAATTTGAACCTTCCTCCTTCCGCAAAATTTCTTGAGGATTCCTTCTCTTCTCCTTCTGTTTCAACCCTCCAGAGACTTTCCCATCTAAATCCATGGCCGCACCAGTCATCGCCGGCAGTTTGGGTGGCTACAGCGCCGAGTTTCTCACTCCTGAGCAGCAGGAGAGGTTTACCTTTGTGAAGACGAAGCTCTGTGGCAATAAAGAAGTCGATGTTGCTAATCTGAGGAAAAATGGAATGAGCAGCGTGGCAGACTTGATCAATCAGATGCAGTGGACGGGAGTCACCACCTTTTCGGAGGTTAGTTATCCGGACCTAGTAAAAGCATTCTTCGTTTGTATGAGAACAGAGGAAGATGGGTCCCTAGTTTCTTCAGTGAAGGGAACCATGATTAGAATAGACTCTGAGTTGCTGAAGATGCTGTTTGATGTGAAGACTTCCAGATTTAGTGGGGTTCACACTGTGGACGCCCAAGTGAAAGGTTTGGGAATTGTAGGACCAGGCTTCAAGCTAAGGGACGACAAGCTTGATATAAAAACTAACTGCTTTCAACCGCCTCCATTTTATTGTTTATCAAATGTTAGTTCCCAGAAGAGAAAATTTTCATCTTGCACAAAGGCCGACTCTGACATGATGTACTGGGCCATTCAAAATAAGGAGATAAATATGGCCGCAGTGATGATGGAAAGAATGAAATTTGCCAGAGATCAGATTTGGGACACCAAGAGCAAGTTAAATGTGTCCCTGCCCTATGCCCACTTACTTACCAAGATCTTCAAGCACTTCTGTGTGATCTTTCTGGGGCAGTTGTAGAGAAAATGGGCCAAGCAATCAGGTCCAGGAACCTGAAGAAGAGTGGCTTCTCTGTGGAAAATGGTGTCTGGTTCAAGGCTTCAGTTGCTGAAGGCGAAGCCATCATTGACGACACCTCAGTTGTTCATCAGGAGATGGGATCAACAGATATGATTCCAGAATTTCCAGTGGAGTCAGTTTCAGCTCCAGCAGTTGGAGTAGAAGAATCATCAGGCCCCTCTTTAGCAGAAGTTCAGTCTGAAATTGTAGTGGAAGAAGGAAGAATATCAGCACCAGCTTCAGAATTTCCAGAAGATTTAGCTGTAAATTTTGCAGAAAGGAGAATTGAGGATATTCTCCCAGAGGATATTATTTCAGTTGAAGACCCACTACCCTCAACTGTGGTTGCATCTATTCTTTCAGACATTATGATTCGATTCCTTTCACCTCTAGTGCTCAGAACCAGTGGCAGAGTTGCAGAAGAGGCTGTGGCATCAGGCCACATTGATGAACCATGGAAGATGCCAAATAGAGGTAGAGCACCCAGCTGCTCAGGGTGACTCTGTAATGGAAGATGCTCCCATTCAGGGGGAGCAAGTTTCAAATAAAGAAGATGCTCCTATTGAGGGGGAGCTATCAAAAGAAGGTTCAGCAGAAACAACTCCAGTTGTTGATGGTCTGAGGAAAGGCATAGAGATTCTCAAAATTTGGATGACAGAGAAGGAGAGATTGCAATCTCTTCGAGCTCAGTTGATGATCAACCTCCTCCAGCAAAAGAAGGCAAGAAGAAAGGAAAGAAGTTGCCTCTGAAGTTCCTCTCCTGGCTGATACACCCTTGAGCGGCAGGTCAAGCAGAAAATTGTCATAAATTTGAAGCCAGTGATTGAAAGGCTGAATGTGCAAGGTGAGCTATTATGTACTCTCCAGTCAGATGTAAATTCTATATTTCTGAGCCAAGCTTCAGCCAACAAAGAGTTGGGACAAATCAGAAATGCTATGAAATGGTTTAATAAAGAAATGAGTAGCATGAAAGGTATGCTCTCGGATATTATCAAGGCAGTTGGAGTTCAAGCTCCTCCTCCTCCAGAAGCTCAGGAGCCTGGAGAAAATGTGTCTGGGCCATCAGGGCCAGCACCAGAAGCAGCAGCAGCACACAGAGGTAGGGCCAACAGGGCCAGCTGATCAGGTTGAAGGGCCTCCAGGGCATCTGAGCAAGGGTCAGGGCCATCAGGGTCATTGGAGAGTGAGTCTGTGCAGATAGAGGCATAAGAGTTCTTGGCACCCAAGCCCCTAGCTCCTCTTCTCCCTCTCACACACCTATTCCTCCAACTCCACCCTGAGCTCCTACATCACCTCCTACTCCTCAAACATTCAAGAAGCCTCAATCTAGACCAATTTCTTCTCCTACACCATTCAGTCCACATCATCTCCTGCCTCCTCTACCTCCATTCCTTCTCCTTCTCCTATACATGAGGCCCCTCCAGCATCCTCAGCTGGAGCATCTCCTCCTCCTCTGGTCCCTCCCTTGGACCAGTTGATGACCTCCCTACTACTTCTCACTCTTTTCTTCATCCTACTCCTCCACCCTCTTTCATCACTATCATACCTGAAAGAGCCCAAGTTAACTCCCCTTTATGGAACAAATAAAGGATGAGTTTGAGGAAGGATCCTCAGGTCTGTGTTGAAGGTTGGGGAATAGGTTCATAGGGCAGACCCTTCCAGTCCTGCCCCCAGAAGAGGAAGCTTACTTCTACTTCCTCCCTTTCCTCTGAACCTAAATACCCACCTTTGTGGTTTTCTCTCACAGTGAACAACAAACATCCCTCACTGTACAGAGAATATCTCTCAAAGGTTGTTTTTGCAACCATCATTAACCTTCCCTTTCTTGATCTCACAGATCATTTGACCACCATCCTACCCTACACTTCTCTTTCGAAATCTGAAAAATCCAAACTCTTCTCTCTTGCCCATTCCAAAACTGAAGAGCAGTGGGGCAAAGGTCACAAGGATCTCCTAAAGAAATTCATTCTTGCCAAATCTGCTAGATTCCCTCCAAGGGACCACTCCCTGACCTTATCAGAGTGGTTCAGGATCTATCACTTTGGGCACCCTATATTCAAAAGGAAATCAAAATGATCAGGCACCTCATGCTATTCAACAACTACAGATATATTCATAGACTTCCAGAGGTTCAGCTCAGTCAGTTCAAAAGGGCCATTTCAACTCTGACTCCGGATATCTCTCAAACTTCAGATGTTCAGGTAGATTTTGCTACCCTCCAAGTACCTGAAGAGGTTGCCCTTCCTCAAATTCACTTTCTATTTATGGAGTCCTCTGTAGGATCCATCATCTTTGAACGTTTTTCCAGAGTAATGGGCAGATTAAAGTACAGAAAGGCTGCCTGGTTGCTTTCCTAGATTCCTGTTTAGGGAATATCACCAGGGGCATGTAAGGGCTGAAGTTCTAGCCCCTATTCTATCTGAATGTGAAGGGCTGACATCTTCTGAATGGTCCAAGTTTACCCCCTGTCGCTCAGTAGCTATTTGAATCAATGAAGCTCAGGCCAGAGAAGGCAAAACCAGCCATTTCTCCGCTACTTTCCTAGATATGAACTCCATTCATCTTGTTGATGACCCCTTCGAGGTCTGGGAGGAAAGATACAAAGTGTATGTGGCTATGCACAAAGCTCTCAGAGATAATCACAACCACTATCCTGTCACCATGGACCAATTCCTCACCTGTGCCAGCTTTGGGACTCGTCGATTTCAAGATGAACATGGACAAGAATGCATATGCTGATCTTCTCTATCACACACCTAGATTTCATCTCAAAAGGATGGCTTCCACCATGGGACCATCCTACTCTGTATCCTTTGGAGTCTTCAAAACTCTTTTTGAAGAGCAGGAAGCACAGGCATGGGAAACCATCTCCCATTTTGCCTCTCTTCTGTCTCCTGCCTTCTATTTACCAGTACTCCACAAAGTTAATGAATGACCTTCTTTGTATACTCCTGTTTCTCTTTCTCTCTTCTTCTTTGTCGAAGATTGTCTTTTGCTCAATGACAAAAAGGGGGAGAGAAAATTAGCATGTCTAAAATACAATATTTTTCTTAAGGGAGAAACTTAGCATGTCTGAAATACATATTTTTTTTTGAGAAAGAAAATTAGCATCTTCAGATGATTTTAGATATTTTTCATTCATGCTTATTGTTCAGTTTTGTCATCACCAAAAAGGGGAGATTGATGACCAGCATGTCCCCATGTAATTTTAATTAATTACATCTATATATATATATATATATATTATATATATATATATATAATATTATATATATATTTATATATTGATGATTAAACAAACCAAACAAAAGTTTATCAATTATATCTAATGAATATTTCATAAGTCTTAAGTACAGAAAAAATACCAAGGTCAAACAAGCCAATAAAAGTATGCATTACTTCTCTGAAGCATTAATCTTTTCAACATGATATTTCTCTAAGTCCATATCGACTTCTATTGAAGGCCATAACGATTTCTTTATAAGCATATCAATTTCAATAGAATTATCATAATGATTTCCTTTCTGGCTGAAAAGTCATGTTGTTTCAAACAAATCGATGCCCGAACGACTCTATAAGTTACTGTAACGATTTCTTTAGAGCCCATAACGACTTGCTCGTCACAACGACTCTATAAGTTACCGTAACGATTTTTTTAGAGCCCATAACGACTTACTCATCACAACGACTCTATAAGTTACCATAACGATTTCTTTAGAGCTCGTAACGACTTGCCTGTCGCAACGACTCTATAAGTTATCGCAACGATTTCTTTAGAAAGTGCAACGACTTGCTTGTTGTAACGATTCATAAGTTACCGTAACGACTTCTTTAGAAAGCGCAATGACTTACTTGTTGTAACGATTTCATAAGTTACGTAATGACTTCTTTAGAACTCGCAACGACTTGCTTGTTGTAACGACTTCATAAGTTACCATAACGATTTCTTAGAACTCGCAACGACTTGTTTGTTGTAACGATTTGCTCTCTAATGACTTATTAATATTCATAACGATTGCTTTGCGCAACGATTTCTTTAGAGTCATAGCAACTTGATAAGTGTTCATAACGATTTGCTCTCTATAATGACTTGTTAGTATTCATAACAATTCATAAGTCATATAGCTATCGATTTCATATCTTGATATCTTATTCATCTTAAAAGCGTTGACTAGTCAAAGTCCCGTAGACATCTCTCTGACGCTTTTGCATTTATGAGATCTGAACGTATCTCTGCATGCATGCAGACCATATCATCCTTTATCGTGCCTACTCTGATTACGTCTTTAGACTTAAGCTATTTTGCATTACTATTTTCATGTCTATTGCTACTGACGTTGACTGACATCAGAGACAGCTTAGCTGTCTGCTATTTGAGATGACATTTGTGCAGACCTCTGAACTAGCTTTATGGTACAACGTTAAACAAAATAGAAGCCAACGAATATTTCTGAAGATCTCATCTCTTTGCGTGCTCAAGTGATCAAAAGACTATTGACTGGAAGCTTCCAAGACTCCAGATGTCATTCAGTCTAGCGACTACTCAAAAGAGACACGGACACTTCAACGTCTAGATTTCAAATTGAAGATATAAATTCAAGTCAGAAGAACAGAACAGAAAAGACAGAGATCGCATATTCAAGCATTCAAATTCTTCTGAAGAAGTCCAGAGCCAAAAACTTCATTCCATTTAGCTTTTGCTCTTTTGCTCTCCACTAGTTTGTTGAAAATCTTGAGAGAGCCCGTGTAGTTCTGAGAGTGTGCCTTGTTTAGATCTTTGCTCTCAGTTCTAGTTGCTTCAGATCCTTGCTTGTCAAAAGCTTGATCTAGGGGCTTGAATTTCATTCATTCTCTTT
The DNA here is from genome assembly GCA_014218235.1 of Colocasia esculenta. Classification (NCBI taxonomy): domain Eukaryota; kingdom Viridiplantae; phylum Streptophyta; class Magnoliopsida; order Alismatales; family Araceae; genus Colocasia; species Colocasia esculenta. Next base: position 27,449,495 of record CM024758.1, read on the forward strand.
GTGTTGTTCCCTTCGGTTGTGAAGGAAGACCTGGTGGTATCCAGGGTGTTGTCCCTTCGGTTGTGAAGGAAGACCTGTGTGGTATCCAGGGTGTTGTTCCTTCGGGTGTGAAGGAAGACCAGCTTAGCTGGGTGTTTGTAGCGTCCTTAGGGGGACTGTACCCTAGTTAGTGAAATCCTGAGTTGTTGCTCAGGGACTGGACGGACGACCTCCTAAGGAAAGGAGGTCCGACCAGGATAATCCTTGTGTTGTGTGATTGTCTTCTTTGTATGTTTGATATTTAAACTAAAAGTCCTAACCTACTTCGAAGAACGTTTGTGTGAATGTTTAGTTACAGGTATCTTCTAGATTAATTTTTAAAGACCCATTCACCCCCCCTTGGCTCGTCAACTGGGCAACAAGATTTGAAGTTTAGTCTTTTGCTTTATTGCAATGTAATTGGGCCCTATAGGTTGACTCTGATCTAGTGGTTGTAACTTGACATTGGAGAGTTATTAATGAAAAGAATTTGTTTTAGTATTACTCATCGTGCAATGGTTTGATGTGTAGTCTCGCTCTATACACTTTTACTTGCAACTGCCTCGCGTTCCGATATTCCGCGTCGGGGCGTGACAGTCTGCTTGATTTTCAAGCCAAAAAAGTAATTAAGTTCATCATCATGCTCATTTCAAATCACTTTCCATATGGTTTTCAAAGAGTTTACAAGTGACTCATTAGTAGCACCAAAAATAATATCATTAACATATTTGAACAATTAAGATCCCTTCTAAAATTTCTTAATATAAAAGTGCTATCTACTTTACCTCTTGAAAAACCATGTGATAAAAGATAAGCACTTAGTCTTTCATACCAGGCTCTTGCTTGTGTTCAGACAATATAGTGTTTTCCTTAACTAAAAAATATGATTTGGATAATTAATATCTTCAAACCCGACAGTTGTTCAATATAAACTTCTTTTTTCATGAAACCATTTAGAAAAGTACTTTGCACATCCATTTGAAATAAATTAATGTTCAACGAACATGCATATGCTAAAAGAATTCTGATTAACTGGAGCATATGTTTCGTCGAAATCAATGCATTCCTCTTGTGAATATCCTTGAGCTACCAGTTTGGCCTTGTTTCTGGTGATTACTACTTCTGATTCATCTATTTTGTTCTAAATACCCATTTGGTTCCAATAATTGGATGGTCAGAAGGTCTAGGCATAAGAGTCCAAACCTGGCTATGTTGGAACTAATTAAGTTCCTCTTACATAGCTAGGATCCAAGATTCATCCACCAGTGCATCATTGATTGTCCTAGGCTCAATTGTGACACAAATGCAATATAATCACAAGGATAGACATGCCTATGGTTTTTATCTTATCTTGAGGACGACCTATTATATTTTCTTTTGGGTGATCTTTGTGATACCTTATTCATTGGGAAGTCCTTCATGTGCTTCTTCTTGTTGTCACAATTCTTCCAGTGGAAGATCTTCCTTGTCTTCATCTTTTTCTTCAATAGAAGTAGTTCAAGATCTCTACACATATCTTCAACAACATCTTCTTCTTTTATTCTCTTCATAGAAGGGTTAGTTTCATCAAATAGAACATGAACAGTTTGTTCAATTGCTAACGTTTTTTTGTTAAATACTTTATATCCTCTAGGTTTTGAAACATATCCTACAAAAAACCTTCATCACTTTTAGCATCTAATTTTCCTATATTCTCTTTACAATTATTCAAAATAAAACACTTACAACCAAAAGGTCAAAGATGACTAATATTTGATTTTTTGTTCTTGTAGAGCTCATATGAAGTCTTCTTTAGTATAGGTCTGATCATGCATATTTAGTCAGGCCAAGTAAGAAAGAGTACATGAATCTAGTCAGGCCAGCTAACATTAGCAAGACAAAAGTAGATGCTAAAAACATATTTGTCGAAAATCTTCAATAAACATTCATCATAATAATGAAAATTTAAATCCTACGACTTTATGTTTGATGAACAATAATAAATCTAATCAACAGATAGGTGTTGACTTTGACATTGAGCTCAAAATAGTTGTTAGCTTCATTCATCCACTAAAAGAAACAACATATAGCAGGGCTAATGGATCGAGTCAGCAATGAAAGAAGTACGTATTCATCATAAAATATGTTAAAAAAATGAAAGTATATATGTTATATTAAAACTTTGAAGCAATCTATATATAAAAAGATACTGAAAATTTATTTAGAGAGTCTAAAAACTTAAAGACCAAAGTTTAATCTTCAAAAGCATCTGTCTTCATTTTTCTCAACTTTGATTTTCTCATTCATATTGATCTTTAGAAAAAATAATTATTAGTCAGGAATATCGACAGTAGTCCTCTTCAATAAAATGATGCTACTTGAATAGTATGAGACTGAGACGATCTCCTATATTAGAGGCGGAGTACAATAATAAGATGAAATTATTTGAGTTTCAAAAAATATACATAATAAAATTTAATAAACATGTAGAGTGATCCACAATCCTCTTCTCGTTGCAATCAACCATTTCTAGAAATAAATTTAAGATAGATAAGTATCTACATAAAAATATTAAAACAAATTTTTTCAAATAACTTATTCTTTATAAAACTTCCGTATGGAAGAAACCAGATCCACAAACTATGGATCCGAAGAGTGTGCCTGAATTATTCTTGATGCAACATTTATAAAATTAAAATTACAAGTATAAAATCTAATATTTGGAACTTCGAAAGGAACATGTATTAAAAAATCAGACATTACTAATAACATAATGAAAAAAATCAAATCGAACCATGCAAGTAATAAATGTATCAATATAGAGAGAGAACATAACAATGGTTGAGTGAATTAATTAACATGCTTTGATGGTATTACTATAATCAATAACATTTACAAAAAAGAAAACAATTAATTTAAATTTTAAAAAATAATTTCAAATCTACACTTAAAACCCTGGCTTCAGATATGGTAAAAAATAATCTTATGAGGATGCAACCTTCAAATGTGATATTCTCGGAGTTGTGGTGTAGATGGTGTTGATTTATATATTAACAGTTAAAAAAACAATTCAAATGTTAGTCACATATAGATCTAATGAAGAGATAATTGAAGCACACAAAGAAAGAGAATGGCGGGAGTCGATGAAGAGAACGGGTAGAGAAATGGCACCGGTGGCGGTGGAGAGGATAAAATTTGAAGGAAAATAGGTAAAAAAAACATACAAAAAATGATAAAGTTGCATGAGATAGGCGGATAGGCAGTTGGGCAAAACTTCTGATTGAGGGGTTCTGCGAAGTCTTCTATATAGAAAAGATATATCTCTGATGATGTAGACACACAGCAAGACCCCCTCTGGAGTTGAGGGGCCATAAGATCGTGGGGTTCTCTCACGTACACAAAGATATCACATGCAATGATCATCCCGTAAAGCACACTGTGCACTTGTAAGACACCTAGTTCATCCCATCCCTAACCACATTCACACCACCACAAAATTCTGTCTAGAAGGGGGAGTGGAGGAAGAAACCAAGTTAATTTGATGCAGTTGAAGTGCACCCAGAGGAAACTGGGTAGGACCATGAGGTGGTAGGCCTGAATCCACACGTAGTCCTTGTCAGTGTTGAGGATCTCGGTTACCTTATCAGCGAACGCCTTCTTCATCGAGACGTAGGATTAATGCCAGAGAGACCGATCGAAACGGACGCTGCCCCGCACGTACGCACAGGGGGGTCGGTGGAGACGCGTGGAAGCATATAGTGAAAGAGCGACCGGAACTGGGGATGCAAGAACCAATGGTAGTACCAGTTATGGACATTGCGGTGCAAGAACATGGGGGATGCACTGGAACTGGTCGTAGAGAATCTGGGCGACCTCCTCCTGCCCGACGCATAACCCAGGAGGCTGGCATCTTGGACAAAGTTCTCGGCCGCCATTCTTGAGGTTTGAGTGCCGTGGCCATTGCCGTCGCAGGGAGACCTGGACTCCCGAGACTCATCCACGGGACCTATGCTAGCCTCATACCCCTTGCAGAAGAAGGGCGCACCGATGAGCTTTCGGTTGCAGGCCATCGCTGCCTTAAAGTCCTTCCCCTCCTCGCACGCCCCCTTCCATGTCGCCGTCACGGGGCCAAACCTGGTACCATCGTAGCTCTTGTGCTCTGGAGACACACCGGTATCCAGCATGCCCACCACCACGTCACAAATGGAGTCTGACTCCAAGAACATCCCTGAGTCATGAGAGAGCCCCAGGAACAGGGCGAAGGAGCAGTGCATTGAGTAGACGCAGCCGTTGCTCTCCAGCGTCCCCAGGTGGCCCCGGCACAATGGCTTCTGGCAGGGGAACGCTGAGTCGAGGTAGGTAGCGCCCGTCGTTGTCGATGCCGGATTGGTCGTTCCTCCCATGCCGTGTCCACCGCGAAGAAAAGGCACCGACTTGCCGATAACGTTCTGGTTATAGTGGTGGTTGCCGGCGGTGGCTCCGTGTAGCCGTGAGGGGAAAGCTGTGTGGGCATGGCTGGAGAAGGTGATGATAGTCGGTGGTGGACAGGAGCGTGCGAGCGGCAGCACGTTGCAGTGGTAGCAGCACGCGGACGTGGAGCGAGCATGAGCAGGTGCGGCGGGGAAGACGAATGCGACAGAGGATGTCGGGCGACTGCTCATGGTATTGGAGCATCGTCCTCCCAAAGCCCTCTGAGCAGTGTTAGGGTTGCACCGATGGCGGTGGCTACGCAAGAACTGCTTAGAATTTAGATGATGGGGTGCGAGGAAGTACTCATCGTGGCCCTGCCAGTGGAAGAAGTTGAGGCGGTCGCTGGTGGGTATTCAGGAACGTTGTCGAAGCGTTCGCTGGAGGGTATTCGGGGAACGCCTGGTGCTGGTTCGCGGGCGAGCGGGGTCGGCAAACGAGGGCAACAAGTGCATTATTCTTCCTCATGGTTCATGCCTTGGAAAAAAAATATTTTTGACTGCCTCAAGGGCCTATTTTTTAATCATTTCTAGATGTTTTTTAATCTTGACATGCAACAAGTGCATTATTCTTCCTCATGGTTCATGCCTTGAAAGAAATAGCTAGAGGACGCCTCTTTCTGATAGCCTCTTTAGAAGACAGACATCTATGTTTGAGCTACATATAATATCATCCATGTATTAAATAAGTTGACAATAAACACTCTAGAAATAAATATTTTCAAATGTAATGTAATATAATTTGCAAATGTAAAGGAAATGTTAGTTGGGGAAAAAGTTTCTCTAATTCTCGGAATATTCTTGGTTTCTCTGTGCCTATTTGGTATGAGATTAATAAGGGATAAGAGTTAAATTAACCTCATTTCAAGTTTGTTGTCTCAAAAAAATGGAGATAATATGTTTTAAATATTATGGGGATATCTTTAAAAAGTGGGGATAGTTTATCCCACCTTTTTGGTGGGATAGTTTATCTCTATTTTCTACACTCAATTTTTCTCTCAAATCACCCTATCCACTCTCCTGTAGGACCCAAGAGGTCGACATCTTCATGGAGATAGGTGTTCTCCAAAACATAGTTCAGGATCGATCTCATCTTTCGCAAGATCTATCAAGTGATGATTCCCTAGTCCTCGAGCAACGACAACTTATCCTCGAACTAGATGATGCCCCTGCCAAAATAAACATTCATGGAGAAGATGGGGGCGGAGAAGGAGGACAAGCAACGGTTGACCCAATTTTGAAGGACATAAAAGGGATGTTAGTGTCGGCATCAGACACTCGCATTGTAGCAACTATCAATTTTTAAGTTCAGATGAATGAATTAAAAATATATATATAAATTAAACCCATTAACTAATAACAAGTGATGGGATCTCATTAATAGTTCATACATGAACTAATGGGCCACAAAGTAAAGCCCAATAATGAAATCAAGATAAATAGGCCTAAATTCGTACCTAAATTATTAATAAATTAAAAATGGACAAGATAATCACTATTATGACTCATAAATATCCTAAAAAGAGTCCTAACTCTATTCTAACTAGTTGGCCATAGATTTAGAGTCCTCGCAAGTCAATGGAGGGATAAATGCACGGAAAAAAGGGTAGATAATTATGAAAATTCAGAGTTGTAGTGAGAGGAAGAGTTTTAGGAAAACATGCAATCCTAAACATACAAATACACTTCCATCTCATCCCTAGCCAACCCTATTGACCTTCTGGAGCTTGGAGGACGAGGAAGAAAGGCTTTTGGATGAGGAAATCGAGGTGGAGGAGGCTAGGAACAAGAGTTCTACGCGTTCTTCAAGTTTCTTGCCCTAAGATTCTAAAGCGCTGAAAGGTAGAAAATCTCTCAAGCAAAAGTAAATTAAACTCGACCCTAGATAGTCTATGATCTCAGCTATGAAAGCCCCTTGTTTTCCCCAATTTCTATTTTTCCATTTATGAGTATTTCATGTCCAAAGTTCTGTTAAGAACATGTACCTGACCCCTCATGTTCTCTTTAAATCCTTGTGTATACTTAATTTCGTGGCATGAAACGTTTACTGTATATGTTACATGATGTTAGGAACCTGTTGACATGTTTTTCCCCAATTTTTATCAAGTACTTTTTTCAAATTAAATCCCTTTTTACTACTGTGTCTGATTTTTGGTTTACCGAGAAATATCTTGTTCATAGTATACTCATACCATGTTAGTAGTCTAATTACTCCCTACTGCTGATACCTCTGCAAGCCTAGTTTCGTTTAAAACTAGTTTTGCGAGTTTTCATCGAGTATATGACTTTATATGAATTTCAATAGTCCCATGTGCCAAGCTCTTGGAAGACTAGACCGAAACCCAGGTGTTCTATTTCACCTTTTGGGCTCGGGCTGGTTTACTGAGAATGTGACGATCCACTGTGTCGCGTCTCTATGTCCGGTACCGAGTGCCTTGAACACATCGGCTTGACCCGTTGCGATCATGAATGTGGATGTTCCGTTCCGCTCCCGACTGGATTTCGGAGTTCCCCAAACGTTGAGTGGCTCCCTCATTGACGTTGGCATTTTCTAGTTGACCCTTATCCTCGCTCGTTGACTCCCGTTGACCGAGTTGACCGAGAGGAAAACAAAGAAACCAGCAAAGAAACTGAACGAGATGTGATTGCCAAGGCCTTACCTGTGTCCAACGAGGTGTTTGGATTGCGCTGGTGACGTCGCCTCGCGTAGCGGATGATGGCAGGACTCTGACTTTCCTTTCTTCGGTCGGCCAAAGAGAAGAAGCTCCGCGGTCTCTTTTGAGGTGTTCCTGCAAAAAAAAGAGCTCTATTAGACTTTAGGGAAGTGTAGTAAATGTCCAGAAGCAAAGGAAAAGACCCAAAAGGTGAGCCCCGTACCGGTTGCGGGCTTGAGAAGAGGGGTGGCCAAGTGCTATGACCACCCTTCTTCCCTCCATTTTTGGTTTAGAGAACCTTTTTTAGGTGTGCAGGGATGTGCACTACATGCCTAGAGTGTGTGTGTGTGAAGTGAATAGCATGCAAAGCTAAGAGGGAAAGAAGGGAAAGAGAAAGAGATGAGGGAGATGATCCTCATTTGCAGGTGTGAGTGACTACTTTGTGGCTTCTTCAGCTCATGGTGAAGCCTCTTGGACGCTCTAAAGTTTGAGAGGAAGATAAGAAAGAATGATGTAAGCTCTCAATGCTGTCACTTTTCTCTCTCTTCTCTCAAGGTGTCAAAGTACTAACTCGTCCAACATCTCCCCCTTAGAAGGCTAAGGACCTTCATATATAGGTAGTGGGGGTGGAGCTAGTGAGCATAGGATGCTCAAGTGTGAGAAAACACACTTGAACATGTGGCAATCCATGTAGAAAGGCTAGACCAATAGGAGGGGTCCAAGTAGGAGTTTTACTGGGTCAAGGGGTGCCAAGGTGGCCCATTTGCCTGTTGGGAACGGCCTCATGCATTGCATGGCGACAAAAGGGTGCAAATGGGCGATATTCTTGGCAGTTGCGCAGACCAAGTAAACCCAGGTTGACGTCAAGCGATGCTACCGCCAACCCCTTGCAGATGTCAACGCATGTGGACGTCAACCGGAGTCGAAGTCAAGGGTGTATGCCATCAACCAGGAGTCAGCGGCAATCGATGTTGACGTTAACATGGGATCTGAGGCAAGTCAACAAGCGGTCAAACAAGCCTTATTGGCCATGAACCATGCGGGGATGGGCCAAATCTCGCATCTACAAATGCCCCTCCGAGACATCCGATCTTGTAAGGGAGTGAAATGGACTGAAAGGTTGGTGTCTTGGGAAACAAAGGACGTGGAGATTTGATGAAAGGACCATCTTCGAGGATAGGAATTCTAGCAAGCCATATGAATGAGTTAGACTAGAAAAAAGTGACGAATCATCTGAGAGACAAGTGTGAAAAAAAGGGAGGGTGATCTACCCGTGTAACTACAACTTCAACCCAATGGTAGGGTTCCCGGCATTGCCAAGTAGGACTTTGACTAGTTTATGGTGTTGTCTGAGTCAAAGGAGTTGTAATAGGACGGTTAAATCAAGGAAATCTCACAACCGAAGTCCGTCGGGGACCCGTTGACATAAGCAGGATGTTTGTCCAATCAGGGGGTTGTGAAGACAAAAGGGATTGATTGTACTCTCAAAGGATTATCAAAGATTCTAACTGGAATCAGTTTTTGGAAGGCTGGAAGTCCAGAATTAAGCTCATGATTGGTGAACGGTTCAAATGAACTCAATAAGACTGGTTGACTTTTGTGATGTGCCCGGTGGGACTGTTTGGGATTGCTTTGAGAATAGGCAATAAAGACCCAATATCAGCTCGGATATTCAAGAAGGTGGTGTTGATTTAGTTGGCCACTTGAGCTGAGTGCCACGCAGCAATTGAGGAAAATCTCCATTTTTTTTGAGTTAGTTAGAGAATGTTAGCAGTGAAATCCTAAATGCATGTTGGTGTGGGTTCCCTATCTAAAAATTCAAGTTAGAACTAAAGGAATTTTAAGGCCAAACAATAACTGAGAGATCGCAAACCCGTCATGGGTTTTGAGAAAGGGGTACTCTGGGTCACGGTCGTCAAGTTATTCGCCTCTGGTGACTAATCCTATGTTAGACATACCTGTATAACACTCAAGGTCACATGAGTGTTCTCGGATTTGAGGCGTCGCCTGTGCTTAAATATCCTGCAAAATAACTTGAAGCACAAGAGATGAAAGATAATGGCCATATGAATAATAGAGTTTGAAAATTCTGCCGAGGTTGATGTCCAGATCGATTTCCGTCAACATACAGTTTACGTCAACATAGTATGCCGTCTACCACAGTAAACATCCACATATGTCGCTGTCAATAGTGAACCGACGTCAAACGATGTGGATGTTAACATGCCAGTGGATTAAACCGAAAAAATAGCAATTTGGAGGCCATTAGGACTCTTCCATCTTCAACCTCCATCCTCTCTTCCTCAACTCCGAACCAGAGACTTCTTGGACGACCTACAGCAGCTACCATGGCCTCCACATCAACTGGAAAGTCTACAATCATGAACCCGGGTGTTCTAAGCGAGGTTCCGGGGCATTTGAGCACCCGAATGGCTAATGGGGAGGTAAGTAATGCATGTTCTGCTTCCTTTCTTGCTGAAAATGCCCCAACCTTCTCTCATGATGATTCCTAGGTGTGCAGAACGTGCCTGCCTTCCCAAGCCAGGGCCAGGTACGGGCCTTCTCTTGGCTGATTAACCTGGTAAACGCAATAACGATCGACATGAGGAGCTACATCAGGGCATGGAACCTAAGCTTCATGGTGGTCCTAGCCAAGAACATGAAGGACATGGTGGGGATTTGATGCCCTGGGAGAACTCGTGGCGCATTGGCACCCACACACACACATTAGTGTTCCAGGGATTCGAGGCGACGGTGCTGCTAGAGGAGGTGGAGCTGTTCCTGGAATGGAAACGGTTCCTAGAGTATGGCGTGATGATTCCTCTTCTCCCATAGGAAGAGATTCTGGCAGACATCGTGCAGGACAAGAAGGAAGTGCTGAGGATGACGAACAAGAACGAGATTTTCCTAGACCGACTAGCATGGTGGTTGATCCAGCACGTGAAGGAGATAGGTGGGGAGAGGGCAACCCGTGGACTGACACTCTGTCTAGCTGGTGTGTTTCTGTTTCCTACCAGTGGTGATTTCCTCCCATACGAGCATGTGAGAATTCTATCACTACTGTGGCATGTGTAGTCACTAGCACCTGCAGTGCTGGCACACCTTTACAGCTCCCTCACTATGATGAGCTTAGGCAGACGCACATGCGGGAGCTTGTTCCTACTTCAGGTATGGATGGAGGCTCACTTAAAGTTTGATTATGCTGAGAGACAACCTACCACCTCCAGAATCTTCTTTCGGAGTTCAGTGTATTGCAGTAGAGCATGGTATGAGCCAGACGATGAGATCAAGTGTGTGACAGCACACCTAAAGAGTAGAGATGCCTGGCGTGACTACCTTAGCTACTTCCCAGTGGAGGACTTCATAGTGAGCCCACTGTTCATGAGGATAATTGAGTTCAAAGTTCGCACAAGAGAGGATAGAGATTTGTAGCTGACGGGTCCTGAGTAGATGGTGGTGTACCAGCCACACCGGTGCCAGTGTCAGCTTGGAATAACACAGAGAATTCCAGCTTCATCTCACTACACTACCATGATCATCTCAGGAAGGAATGAGAAACTGATGAAGGCGGCCAAGAAGACTTGGGACAAATACACAATTAGCCAGAAAGTGGGACAGACAGTGCAAGAAAGCTGGGGGGACATCTGGAAGTATGAAGAGTACATTGATACAATTTGCCTTATTTCATGTGATTTCTTCATGGCACGTAAAGCAAAGTGATGTACTTTCCTCATTTCAATAAGTGTAACACAAGTTTGATGAATAATAATGAATAGCATTGAGCCCAATATGTGGAATGGCTTGAAATGTGTTGAAATGTGATGAATTGTGCCTTGAATTGCCTTCAATTGAGTGTTCTGTGAGTGACTGAGAGCGCCAGGTTGGCGTCCACATCGATGGACGCCAAGGGAAAGTAGACGGCCACAAAGTGGCTGCTAACCTGCATACAGAGGGTAGATGTCCATATCGATGGACTTCAACAATAAAGTAAACGTCCACCACCAGGCCGTCGACCGTGGTACTGGGTCTGACAGGTACCTCGAGACAAGATATAGGCAGCCAACAACTAGCCGTTAACAAAAAATCAGAGGCTAGTGTCTTGATGTTAACTTGAATTCAACGGCCACCATGTGGACGTCAATTTCAAAACGCAGCTTTTCCACCCGAGGCCAATCTCTGGCACCCTTTCACTCCATTTCCGAACGCCTGAGCACCGTCTCACCTTCCCTTCTCACACTCTCACACTCTCTTGCCTTCACTCTCCCAAACCTTCTTCCTAATCTCTTCTTTTCTTCATCTCTGTCTTCCCCTCTTGGACTGTGCACCCGATGGCGAGAGGGAAGAAACTGGCAAATCGAGATAGCCCTCGACAGATGGAGGAAGAGGAAGACGAGATGACGGGGGCCTCGACGGGGGAGGAAAACACGGCGGAAGAGGAGGCGGACCCGGCAGCAATGCCCCAGAGGAGGATGAAACGGAGGGTGACGATGGAGAGGAAGAGGAGACGGAGGCGGAGGCACCCCGGAGGGTTTCTCTCCGGCCAAAGGTAGGTTAGACCGAGCCTAAACCCCCCTGTGTGTGTGATTGAATGGATGTACAAAGTGAGGATAGAAGGGAAAACATGGAGGATGCCATCGGGTTCAACAGGAACTTGACGTCAACATCGGTTGACGTCTAGTTCCTGTTAACGTCCAGGGCATTGCCGTCAAGATGAACTTAGCGGCAAGGTTTTGGATGTCAACTGTTGAACCTAACGGCCACCACCCTGCCGTCGACCCTGAGTAACTGGCATACCCCTAGACGTCAACTTTCTGTAAATGGCAACATGGTTTCCGTCAACTGATTCTTAACGGCAATCGATCCTGACGTCTATTTTTCTGTGTTTTGTGTAGGGAAAGGGCCGAATGAGGAGCAGAGTGACATGGGACCTATGTTGGGTGTGGTACAGGGCACTGCCGAAGGCCCAGCAGACATGGGTTGCACGGATGGGGTTTGGGCACCTCCTGGAAGTGTGCCCCTTCCACGTGGACGTCCCCTACCTCGAGGCGTTGAGGGAGAGGTGGGATGAGGACTGCAAGGCATTCATCATGCCTTGGGGACACATGATACCCACATTGGAGGATGTGGCGTATCTCACAAGACTACTGGTTCAGGGAGATCCAGTAGTAGGACAGGAGAGGAGGGACTACCACGACGAGGTGGTAGAGTTACTGGGAGCAGAGTTCGTGGCCGGATGGAGGAGGCCGATCTGGAGCATCCTACTTGGAGCTCTATCAGAGGTGGTGGGATTACGAGGAGGGAGGAGGGGAGCACTGGAGACACTAGAGGAGTTCGGCACCGGGTGCTGGCGTCGATTCAGCTGGAGGGATAGAGCGAGGAACAGTTCGTCCGGATCTTCGTAACGTACCTCTTCGGACGGCTCTTCTTCCCGACGCAGTCATCGCAGATGAACTGCAAGTTCCTTCTACTGCTGCGAGACCTGGAGCAGGTGGGTCACTACGCTTGGGCGCCGCAATGCTGGGGCATCTTTTCTCTCTCCTCCCCAACAGCTCGCGACATTCTTAGAGCACCGGGGGCTTCACCCCCTCCTACAAGTATGCAACTCTCTTTAATGCTCATCATTGATATAAATTGTGCCTGATTGACATCTTCTTCTTGTTTTGCAGATCTGGGGGTACACCCGCCTCCCCATGGGGCGCGGTGTGTAGACAGAGGGGAGCCGGGCCATGGTACCTCTCATGGCCAGATGGGAGGTGACGCCCGATCCGAGGGTGATAGATCGGCATGTGGAGGATGTGCAGGCGAGACTAGACCTCTTCCCCCACGACTAGGTATAATCCTCAACCTTCATTCTCTTCTGCTTTCAATTGTTATTTGATGTGATTGACTGACCAGTCTTCTTCTTTCGTGTAGGTGGTCTGGACTCCTTACCAGGGGGAGGCAGATGTGTAACGGCCCTGTACATTTATGTCCAATAAGGGTCCATATCCAGATCTATCTCCAGCGATCGGACCAAAGTCTCGCAAGGGATATTACTAACACGTGTCCAGTACGAATATAAAAGACCACTATTACACTATATAACATAGGAAAGTACAAGTGTATATAACTGTAACCACAATGTACAATAGTCCATAATTACAATATTACATGTCCAATTAAAGAGTACAACTACCTAGGGCATACCTTGAGGGAGCACAAGCTCAAACGACTCAACTACTCTACTATTGGTGGTACAAGTCTGCACTACTCTACGTAAACCACGCCGAAGTCAGCCAACACCTGAAGCAAACTAAAAGGGAGTGAGCCTCAACACGTCACTGGCTCAGTAGGGACCCCACAAAGAAATACAACTACACAAGAGACCTCAACCCCAAAAGGGTCTCACTGGCAACATCGGCAACTGAAACATAACATGCACACACAAGCATGTTAAACTACAACTAATCATAAACACACCGGCTAAATCCCCCTTGAAAAAGTAAGGGAAACACAAGACTAGCTTAACACCGCTAGTCAACCCTTCAACTAAAACACCTCGACCACAAGCCTCGCCGGCAAACCATTGCCTAGGCTACGGTCTCACAGGCTAACCACACACACAGAACATCGAGATTGGCGGCAACCAGCCAACACCCGTAAACAAACCATAACTAGAAATACACGGTACGAGTATAAATAACACACAACATGTGGAGGGTCACACCACAAGACCTCCACAGTACGCACGGTCTCACCTCAACACCAGCTAAGGTCGGACTCACATACCACAACACAACTCTACCACGAGGGGTACATGTACCTACTACCATGAGGTACAACACTGAACCACAAAACTGTGCCACCTCCAGGGCACACCACAATGGTTAACGGTTTCATGGTTACAACCTTAACCAGCGGTTCACACACAAACCAAACAGTGGTCAAAACGAGTCGGCACGGAGACGACGCCACCACACGGGAACGGACTACTAGTTCATGAAGCTAGTATCCAACCCAGACAACAAAGCACAAGAACTACCTCTTAGTCTCTCAGTCACGGACGGAAGGTCCAACTGCCGCTCCACTACAACAAGCCAAGAACAGTGGAGACTAACTAACCACCACAACCTGCATGTCACACACCTCAAAGGCCCAAGCCTCACACCTATAGGGGCTCCGGCTGAGAACTCTAAAGTGAGGCACTGGAACAGGACTAGCTGGGGACCAGTGTCGACTACTGGTGTCTGTCCCCCAACCAAGAGTGCGCTACAAATGGCCACACACACACACACACAAACACAAGCCGTTGTCCCCTGTTGTCTTTCCCCTCAGCCGGACGTACTACTCAAACACAAGAGGAGGGTGTCCAGGAAGACGACATAGACCTCGACGGTACTCCAATACCGGGACAAGCCCTAAGCACCCGGTGCTAGGGTAACCGACTAAAGAGGTATTCCAGAATAGGCGCCGGACCACCAGACTCTGTAAGCACACAAACCACGGTATTCATACTTATACAACCTTTATAAACAACCCACGGTATACAAGTGTAAGGAATGGCTTATCATTGGTCACCCTGTGACCCTCAAGCCACCCTACACACAATCATTCAATAATGGGGTCATCACATGACCGCCAAGATCACATATTAGATCTACAAACATTAACCATACTAGAACACAATCTTAATACATAGGCATGCTTAATACAACACATAAGCATACCATTAGGCATGCTTAACACAACACATAAGCATACTGACACCAGAACATAAACTCGGCTATCATCGGTCACCTCGTGACCTCCATGGCAACTCACACTACATAACACATTAAATATTACCACAGACGCGGGCTAGGTCTACACCAGACCTTCATTTCCCAACACCCAACACAAAACCACCACAGATGCCAAAACGCGTCGAAGGTAGTCGACACCGTACAAATCGTGTCGACCAGTTGGATGCTACTCCAAACCTTGTCGCGAGGGCCAAGCGCTGCGACCATGTCGCGTCGCCCTTTCAGATGCTATTCCAAAGGCTGTCGCAATAGGCCTTAGTGACATAACCAAGTCGCGTCGGCCCGACACAACACCACTAGACCCAAGCCGGTCAAACCTTCGGTCAACCCATAGTCGCATCCGACCTTATTGCTGCGTTTAACGCTAATGCGACAGACCACAAGGTCACGAGTAGACGACTGACTTAACAGACACATCGGAAAGCAGAACACGTTGACGCGATGCGACGCATTCAACGAATCGCGGAGGGGACACCCGACGCGACTCCAGTTCGTCTGTGAGTTCAACTCACAGACCGAACCCACTTTTCCCCAAGGGAAAACCCACAACAATACACATCATTCAACCTAATAAAACCATAAACAGGTTAAACCTAATATGGCAAACCACCCATACATGATCCATCCCTTAATCCCCAATCATTCATGCTTTAAAACCATAAAACCAAGGTAGGAAGTCTCCCTATCGACAGAAGACGTCGAAGCATGCCAAAACGTCCTCGCCGATGGCACACCCACACTCCGAGTGTCGTCCTCATGTGGTTTCCGCATCGCACGGACCTCCGGAAGTCGAGATCGCCGGAAAACCACCTTTAGGAATGCCACAACATCCTCCCCTGCGTCGGACAGAGCATCCTCTGCTCTGTTTAGCCGAAACGAAGCTTTTAACACTCTGATCGAAATCGCGTCCAGGGCAAATGCCATGTAAACCCTTTAAACACGTCCCCCTTGTCCGACGCTAAACGGAAAAATCGTGCCACGTGTCACAGAGGCGGTTCCTGGAATCGTGTCCAGCAAGGCCGACGTGTTCATAATCGCGTCGCCTTCCTCCATCGCGATTCTAGACAGTGAACCAGCAGTGCAAAGGGCTAGCATAACTGGCCCACACTACTCACCCTGTGTACACAAACCACGAAAATAGGCCATTGACCATCTCTTGGTCAAAAGCACTACACATAGACCCAATAAACCCAGATCTGAACGACCGTACTGTACATTACTAACACCTAAAAAGAAATGTCATCCTCAACATTCAGGGCGAAACCACGATAAATCCGACTAACACCTAAAAAGAAACAAAGCCGTAAATAGAACAAGTAGGATACGTTCTTTGCTTCTCTTGCTTTTCCAATCACTGTACACGGACTACCTTGATCTGTTCATTTTCATATCATCTCTGCTTCACCATTCTCTTTCATCCTCTTCATATTTGCTCTACTCTTTCTTTCTCTTTATTTCTTTTCTTTACTTGTTCTATCCAATTGGTATGATCCATTCTTTCTTTATTTTCTGGCTGTAACTGATTCCACCTTGCTGTTGGCACTTTATCTCTTGGAGTCAACCTGTTTCCACATTTTCTTAGCTGTGCTTGCAACATTCTTTTGTAAGTCGCTTTACTTTCTCAAATTGCTTACTAAACACCACTCCATTGTGATGCTTTACCATATTATTACCTCTTTTAATTCTCAAATTTTTTGGTGCCACTTCATTTCTGTTTATCATTGCCTACTGTTCTCTGCTTTTACTTGCATTCCACTTTCACTATTACTCGAATCCCAGTTGGATTCAATTCCCATTTCACATATTTTTCTATTTATTCTACTCAACCAACTACCACTGGCCTGAAACACTGAAGTTTGTTGATCTACTTTTCTTCTTATATCAATATACTTGGGCTTTATTTTTAAATTCTGCACTCTAGTTCATGACTACTAGCACATCTTGTTCACCTCGTACCTTTCTTATCTTTAAATCATATAATCTAACTGGTTTTTCACACTGCCTCTTCAAAATGCTGCTCTCATTTCCTTAACTCTGCACTTACTTATCTCATATAATACTGTGCTGGCCACTTTGCACAAATTTCATATCTTTCTTAACTAACTCTTTTGCACACAAGTGCCACATTTTCTTAAATCTTTTTCCTTACTCAACTGATCATCCTTTTCTTTCTGTGCTTATCCATTCTAATTATCTGCATCACATTTCTCTCTTTCTGCTCTCTTCTGCTATATGGAACCATACTCACTATTCCTTAATTGATCTGCCCCGGCCAAACTCTAACATATCTCTTTTAAATTCCACAATCTACTCTACCTGATTTCATAACCAAACACAACTTCTAATCATTACTAACCCTGCAGTCTTCAATAAAGTCTTCCATAGAACCTCCACAGACTATCGCCTGCCGCGCAGATATCTTTCTTTTTTAAAAATCTCAGCTGAAACCCTATCGTACAATGATCCTTATTTGCTCTTTCTTTGCTCAGCTATTCACCTCGACACCTTCTTATGCAGATCTCTATTATCATAATTTCTTTACACTATCACTATTCAATACATTCTCTATTCCCGAACTCACGGATGCAACCAATGCTAATCACACTGATGTGATATGGCTGCTACAATTCTTGTACCTTTGCTATCATTTTCTCATATGAGCTTATCCACCTTATACATTTGTCACAATTCTTCCCTTACATCTTAATCACATTGTTCACCAAACAATTCCATGATATCATCAGGCACAAATCTCAACACAAAGATCACCTCTACTGAGGTTCTCAGCCACTAATGCACCCTTAATCATCTTTATCACATACAGCTCTATTCCTCATTCCAACTCTATTTCCTCTACTATTCCATCATAACTTACTTTATCTCTGACTCTACCCATTTCTATATCTCACTAAAACATTCTTGCCAAATTTCATATTTGAAATCACTAATCTTTCTAGCTTCATACTGCGAATTCTTTAAGTAGCTCAACTGCACACTGAGTATCCACTCAGTTTATATTTCTAATCCTACCATTTTTTTGCCATTTCTAACATTTGCTAGGTTACACACAACCTTTTTCATAATCTTTTCACTTTTCACAGTCTGCATTTCTTACTAATCATCTCGGTTCCTGCTGCTACCAATAGCTGTCTAACCAATACACAATTCACATAACAAAAACTTACGTGAAAACCATTTTCAATCACGTAAAACTACAGACTTACTACCAGCAGTGGACATTAATCCATGTATTGGGACATTGTACCTTCAATGTCTTTTCATATTCTAACTGGACCATTACTCTGATACCAACTGTAACGGCCCTGGACATTTATACCCAATAAGGGTCCATATCTAGATCCGTCTCCCGCGATCAGACCGAAGTCTCACAAAGGGATATTACTAACACATGTCTAGTACGAATATATAAGACCACTATTACATATATAACACAGGAAAGTACAAGTGTATATAATTGTAACCACAATGTACAATAGTCCACAATTACAATATTATATGTCCAATTAAAGAGTACAACTACTTGAGGCATACTCCAAGGGAGCACAAGCTCAAACGACTCAACTACTCTACTACTGGTGGTACAAGTCTACACTACTCTGCGTAAACCACGCCGAAGTCAGCCCACCCTGAAACAGACTATAAGGGAGTGAGCCTCAACACGTCACTAGCTCGGTAGGGACATCCCACAAAGAAATACAACTACACAAGAGACCTCACCCCAAAAGGGTCTCACTGGCAACATCGGCAACTGAAACATAATATGCACACACAAGCATGTTAAACTACAACTAATCATAAACACACCGGCTAAACCCCGGTCCTTGAAAAGTAAAGGGAAACACAAGACTAGCTTAACACCGCTAGTCCACCCTTCAACTAAAACACCTCGACCACAAGCCTCACTGGCAAACCACTGCCTTGGCTACGGTCTCACAGGCTAACCACACACATAGAACATCGGGATTGGCGGCAACCAGCCAACACCCGTAAACAAACCATAACTAGAAATACACGTTACAAGTATAAATAACACACAACATGTGGAGGGTCACACCACAAGACCTCCATAGTACGCATGGTCTCACCTCAACACTAGCTGAGGTTGGACTCACATACCACAACACAGCTCTACCCACGAGGGGTACATGTACCTGCTACCACGAGGTACAACACTGAACCACAGAACTGTGCCACCTCTAGGGCACACCACAACGGTTAACGGTTTCACGGTTATAACCTTAACCAGCAGTTCACACACAAACCACAACAATGGTTAAACACGAGTCGGCACGGAGACGGTGACACCACACGGGAACGGACTACTGGTTCATGACGCCAGTGTCCAACTCCGACAACAAAGCACAAGAACTACCTCTTAGTCTCGCAGTCACGGATGGAAGGTCCAACTGCCGCTCCACTGCAAGAAGCCAAGAACAGTGGAGACTAACTAACCACCACAACCGACAGATCACACAGCTCGCAGGTCCAAGCTTGACACCTTTAGGGGCTCCGGCCGAGAACCCTAAAGTGAGGCTCTGGAATAGGACTAGATGGGGACCAGTGTCGACTACTGGTGTCTGTCCCCCAACCAAGAGTGTGCTACAAATGGCCACACACACACAAACACAAGCCATTGTTCCCTGTCGTCTTTCCCCTCAGTCGGATGTACTACTCAAACACAAGAGGAGGGTGTCCAGGAAGATGACACAAACCTCGATGGTACTCCGGTACCGGGATAAGCCCTAAGCACCCGGTGCTAGAGTAACCGACTAAAGAGGTATTCCGGAATAGGTGCCGGACCACTAGACTCGGTAAGCACACAAACCACGGTATTCATACTTATACAACCTTTATGTACAACCCACGGTATACAAGTGTAAGGAATGGCTTATCATCGGTCACCTTGTGACCCTCGACCTACCCTACACATAATCGTTCATTAATGGGGTCATCACATGACCGCCAAGATCACATATTAGATCTACACACATTAACCATACCGGAACACAATCTTAATACATAGGCATGCTTAATACAACACATAAGCATACCATTAGGCATGCTTAACACAACACATAAGCATATCGACACCAGAACATAAACTCGGCTGTCATTGGTCACCTCATGACCTCCATGGCAACTCACACTACATACACATTAAATATTACCACAGACCCGGGCTAGGTCTACACCAGACCTTCATTGCCCAACACCCAACACAAAACCACCACAGAAGCCAAAACGCGCCGATGACAGTCGATGCCTTACAAATCGCGTCGACCAGTTTGGACGCTACTCCAAACCTTGTCGCGACAGGGCCAAGTGCCGCGACCATGTCGCGACGCTCCTTTCAGACGCTATTACAAAGGCTATCGCGATAGGCCTTAGTGACGCAACCAAGTTGCGTTGGCCCGACACGTCGCCACCAGACCCAAGCCGATCAAACCTTCAGTCAACCCATAGTCGCGTCCGACCTTGTTGCCGCCTTTAACGCTAACGCGACAGACCACAAGGTCGCGACTAGATGACCGACTTAACAGACACATCGGAAAGTAGAATGCGTCGACGTGATGCGACGTGTTCAACGAATCGTAATGGGGACACCTGACGTGACTCCAGTTCGTCTGTGAGTTCAACTCACAGACCGGACCCACTTTTCCACACAGGAAAACCCACAATAATACACATCATTCACCTACTAAAACCATAAACAGGTTAAAACTAATATGGCAAACCACCCATACATGATCCATCCCTTAATCCCCAATCATTCATGCTTTAAAACCATAAAACCAAGGTAGGAAGTCTCCCTACCGTCAGAAGACGTCAAAGCATGTCAAAACCTCCTCGCCGACGGCCACCCCACGCTCTGAGCATCGTCCTCACGTGGTTTCCACGCCGCACGGACCACCGGAAGTCGAGATCGCTGAAAACCACCATCAGGGACGCCACAACATCCTCCCCTACACCGGACAGAGCATCCTCTGCTCTGTCTGGCCGAAACGAAGCTTTTAGCACTCTGATCAAAATCGCGTCTAGGGTAGACACCGCGTTTAAACCCTTTAAATGCATCCCCCCTATCCGACGCCAAACAGAAACCCATGCCACGTGTCACAGAGGCGGTTCTTGGAATCGCGTCCAGCAAGGCCGACGCGTTCATTATCACGTCGCCTTCCTCCGTCGCGATTCCAGACAGTGAACCAACAGTGCAAATGGGCTGGCATAACTTGCCCACACTGCTCACCCTGTGTACACAAACCACAAAAACAGCCCATTGACCATCTCTTGGTCAAAAGCACTACACATAGACACGATAAACCTAGATCCGAACGACCATACCATTACAAGATGCATCTCACCCAGCCATGGTGGCGAGTCGCCCACTGTTAGACCACCACGTGCTGCTGTTATAACTGGGGACCTACGAGCCCCTCTTCCTAGAGCTGGTGGTACGGACTCTAGGTTGGCATCAGCCAGACCTAGAGGTACCCTCTCTAGGGAGAGAGGGACACTCCTGCCAGCGTTTCTTCACCGAGGACCGCGACTGGGGCGAGGATCACTACAGCACCGTCGCCTATTGGAGAGGCGGAGGGGAGAAGCTCCTACAACGGGCTGACCTCTAGTACAGCGTGGTGTACCTGGCTGACTACCGGGTACGCTATGCTAGGCGACTCCGGCTGGACTGGCGAGTGGTAAGTGAACTCTCAACCCTCTACATCTGATCAAATGATTCTAAGGTCCAAGTGTGGATGACAGACAGATGGCGAGAGTTCGAGGCTGTGAGGCTCCTGGAGGGGCCACTGGTGGAGCAGGCTGTGGAGATGGAGAGACTCCATGCCGAGACATGGTTTTTAGTAAGTCACGAATGAACCTACCTATATGATTTGATTTGATTTGTGGATTGACCAATCTATGATTGCAGAGAGAGGAGCTAGTGAGGGTACAGGCGAGCCGAGGCGCAGGGGCGAGCTTGTCTGCACAGCCTCCCATTGGGGACTTGGCAGTCCAACTGTGAGAGGCCCTGGATTGGGCGGAGGTGAGGATCCAGGATCTAAAGGCGAGGACATGGGAGTTGGAGACGGAGGTAAGGTATTGAATCACTACCTTTCTACACATGTATCAACGTAGACTGACATGTTTCCTTGTTTATGTGCAGCGGCAGGGAGCGGGGGCAACCCTCCAGGCGCAGATGGAGAGCCTGAGGGTGGATTTGTTGACGACACAGGGTCACCTGCTCGAGGCGAGAGAGAGGGAGGGCCAGGCGGAGAGGGCTCGAGCACAGGCTGCCTCAGATTTGTAGTTCTTGAAGAACTGGGTGCTGAACAAGCGTCGGGAGAAGCAGCGACAAGCCCAGCCAGAGACGCCAGCGAGGATGGGGTCGGTCTTCGGGTCCCTCGACGATATCCTATCCTTGGAAGACCCGTTGGTGGGGCGAGGAGGAGGACCATGGCTAGAGGCGTCGACGACGACGAGACCACCTCTCCCAGACCGGCGTCGGGAGAGGGAGGAGAAGGAGGTGAGTAGCTCGCATAGGCAGAGGCCTAGCGAGGGGGAGAGGAGAGAGGAGTGAGGAGCGAGGCTCTAAATGTACCACCAGGGGTATGCCCCTATCATGCTATGTACATAACTTGAGCATTTTAGGGGACCTTTGCGCAGTTGTTCATCCAATGTGTGCTTGAATGGTTTGCCAATTTTGTTCCTGCATCTACAACACTTAAAGAAAAAAAGTTAGTGTAGATCTGTCTTTAGCCCCTTGCCTAAAAGATATACCTTTCTTGAGATCTGGTCAAGGGGCTAAATCTAATTAAAGATAGGGATACAAATAAAATACTGAAGGGAAATATGTACATGCATTTTTTTAAATAAGAAAATAAGGAAATATGTTAGTATATATACATGATACCACTAATTTTTTGGGTTTTGAATTTTTTAATTTTTTTATTGATTTTTTTGTTTATTTTTTGTTTTTGAATTTTGTTTTTGATTTTTGACTAAAATAAAAGGAGAAATATGTACCCAGTAGAACTATCAATAGAAATATACACACAACAACAAACTTATTTTTTTCTTTTTTCCTTTTCTACTTTTTTTTAGATTTTTCATCATTTGACTATAAGACACATATTCATCACAAGTCAAGGTATAGGGTCTTCATAATTCACCTAATCACAGAGGCCATAAGCAAGGGGAATTGTGCATGATATTATTGACATTGGAGATTGCCCCTAGCCTTCTTGATATTTTCCATCATGGAAGGTCTTAAAAGGTCAAATTGCCTATAAAGGGAGAAATAAGAAGAAGTAAATAGGAAGTCATGTACGGATTGAGTCCAAACCACTTTTGTTTCCAAACCAACATCTCACACCGAAAGACTTAGTCTTCAATTTTTTTAGGGGTACTTTTCATTTTGATTCCTTGGTGAAGGTACGTACTATTTGCTACCTTCTTGATTTTGTCAGCCTTTTTCTGGGTACGTACTTTTTGCTATCCTTTTTTGACCTTTTGGCTTTTCTTTTCCCTTTAGGCTTGGTTTGACATTTTTCCTTTTGCATTTCATTTCTTTCATTGCGCCTGTTTGTTTTGACTTTGTCTTTCAGGTGAGAGTGAGTGGTCCCCTACTTGTAGTTTGTCCCTTTTCCAAACTTGACCGAGTGAGAAGAGAAAAGAGGTTATGCTGACCTAATTAGACCATCCAAGTGTACTTATGATTTTCCAGCTAATGGTCAATACTCCAACATCGTGTGGTGTGTGAAGAGACCCTACCTTACTAATGGCCAAGCGAAAAAGCAAACTCTCAAACCCATGACATTAACAAGTGATGAACGACAGACTTGACTCACTGACCAAGAGTAGAACTTCTTGAGGTAGACTGCATTCCATGGATGCGACAACTCAATTCCCTCGACGTCCACTAACCTGTAAGCATTCCCTGAGTATGCTTCTTTGACAACAAACGGACCCTCCCAATTTTCTTGCAGTTTACTCCTGGGACCTAGCGCCTTAATGACCTTGCACTTTATGACCATTTCACCCACTTCAAATTTTCTCTCAAGGACTTTCTTGGCATAAAAATGTGCAATTCTTTGACGATAAACTTGTGCATGGTCGACCGCTATCATTCGCCTTTCGTCTAAAAGTTCAAGTTGTGCTAATAAAGCCTCCCGACATTGATCGGGGTCAAGCTCGGAATCCAATTGAATTCTTAGTGAAGGGACGATGATCTCATATGGGAGTACTGCATCTGATCCGTATGTCAAAGCATAGGGGGTTTGCTTCTTAGGAGTTCGGACCTAGGTGCGGTAAGCCCACAGAGCCTCAACTAAGCAGTCTAGCCAATTAGCGTTATTGTGAGATCTACAAGTTTTCTTTATGATTTTGATGAGAGTTTTATTAGTAGCTTCTGCTTGTCCATTACCTTGTGGATAATATTGAGATGAATGATGCAAGTTTATACCATATTTACCACACATGTCGCGAAGCTCCTGTGAAGTGAATTGAGGTCCGTTGTCGGTGCCGATGTCTCGAGGCACGCCAAATCTTACAAGAATGTTGCGCTTGATGAACTTGACGACCGTTGAAGCTTTGACCTCTATGAATGCTTCCGCTTCAGCCCACTTCGTGAAGTACTCGGTGGTGGTCAGAATGAAAGACTTCTTATGGATTTCTCCGGTTCTGTCCTCGAGTCGACCGACCACATCGAATGCCCACATGGCGAAAAGCCATGGAGCAATGAGAGGGTGAAGAGAAGAAGAAGGAGCATGGATATTGTCACCATGGAGTTGGCATTTAGCACAATGACGAAAAGTGAGTGCAATCTTCTTCCATGGTGGGCCAGTAATAGTGTCTTAGCAACTTTTGGGTAATTGTTCTACCATTGACATGGCCACCACATTCACTAGAGTGAGCGGCTTCGACAATGCTTTGAGACTCAATCTCATCAAGGCAGAGGAGATAGACCCCACTAAGGGATTTCTTGTGGAGAATGCCACCTATGATCTTGTAACATTCAGAGATGTGACGAATGACCCGTCTATCAGAAGAGGTGGCATAATCAGGGAAGGATCCATCTTTGAGATAGTTTTCAATGTCAAAGTACCTGGGATGGCCATCATCGAGTTCGATTTCTGGCTCTTTTGAAAGTGCATGGACCTGAAGGGAGGGAGACTTGAGTTGAGAGAACCATGGATCAGCATGAGAAGAGATTTTCAATCTTTAGACGGAGATGGTTTCAGAAGATCTCCCTAGCAGGATAGGGAGAGAAGAAGCCAGGGAAGCGAGTGAATCTTCTAAAATGTTTTGAGCCCTAGGAGTGTGAACTAGATTGAGCTTCCGAAACTGCCAGATTACTCTACATACCAAGTCCTGGTATGGTTTCAACTGGGATCCCGGGTTTGATACTTGCTAAGGGACTGCCAGAGTATCAATTGTGAATCTCTAATTATCCTTAATTCCTTAACTCCGAGCAACAATGCCATTTTCAGGCCAACTAGGAGTGCCTCATATTTGGCACATTGTTCGTGGCAGGGAAGGTTAGTTGGTAGGCGTGCGGAATCACTAACCATTCTGGTGAAAGGAGGACTTCCCCTATTCCACTCCCTTTAGAATTGAGGGCTCTATCGAAGTAAAGTATCCATGAAGGTTCACCATCAATAATGACTCCTAACTCTTCATCTAGAAAGCTTTCATCAATGGGAGAACACGAACGTATGGGATGGTGGGCCAAATGCTCAGCAATTGCATGCCCATTGATTGACTTCTGATTAACGTAGGTGATGTCAAATTGATTAAGGAAACTTTGCTACCTCATCAAACGTTCAGTCAGAGCGGGCTTCTCAATCATGTACCGAATTGGTCCATTCTTGCCAGAAGCTTCACTTCATGAGCTAGAAATAATGCTTCAACTTCTGGGCACTCCCAAACGATGGCTGCACACGTCCTTTCCATAGCGGTGTACCTCTTCTCAGCTTCATTGAACAACTTGGATAGGTAATACACCGCTCTCTCCTTCTTCTCATCGTCATATTGGGCCAAGACCGCTGCAGTGGAATCTTAAGTGGTTGACATGTAAAGTAATAAGGCCAACCCAGGACCGGAGGAGCGAAAACAGGGGGATTGAAAAGATAACTCTTCAATTCTTCAAAGGCCTTTTGACATTTATCGTTCCAATCAAACTTAGCCTCTCCTCTAAGCATCTCATAGAAGGGCTTACAATAGATTGAATGTTGAGAAATGAATCTCCTAATGAACTGAAGTCTACCAATCAGCCCTCTAACTTCTTTGATATTCCTAGGAGGAGGCATGTCGATTATTGCTTTGGGCTTGTTAGGATCAATCCCAATTCCCCTCTTGCTAACTATGAACCCAAGCAATTTCCCTGAGGATACTCCGAAAAACCACTTCTTGGGTTCATCTTGAGCTATGCTCTCTAGACCATTGGAGAACTACCCGGAGGACTTCAGCATGACCATGTCGAGTTCTAGATTTAACCAAGACATCATCAATGTAGACCTCCATGTGCACATGTATCATGTCATGAAAGATTGCCATCATTGCCCTTTGATATGTTGCTCCTGCATTCTTCAGTCCAAAGGGCATCACGACATAACAATAGGTCCCCTGGGGCGTGGTGAAAGAAGTTTTCTCTTGGTCTTCCTCCGCCAGACGGATCTGGCTATACCCAGAGAAACCATCCATAAATGACAACATCTCAAAACTGAAAGTATTGTCCACTAGAACATCTATGTGGGGGAGAGGAAAATCATCCTTTGGGCAAGCACAATTAAGGTTACGGAAATATATGCAGATCCTAACCTTACCGTCCTTCTTCATCACCGGGACGATGTTAGCTACCCATTGTGGATAAAGCACAACCCTAATGAATTTGGCTTTGTGCAACTTATCAACCTCCTCTTTGATCTTGAGCGCAAGCTTGGGGTGTAGCCTCCTTAGCTTTTGTTTGACGGCTTTCGCATCGGCTTTTAAGACCAAACGGTGCTCGACCAAAGAGGTGTCAAGCCCCGGCATGTCCTCGTAGGACCAGGCAAAACCATCAGAAAATTCTTTAAGGATAGCTACAATGGCTTCTTCTTCTTCTACGCTCAAGTTGGCACTAATCAAAACTACCTTCGGGGATTCGTCGGTGCCAAGGTTGATCTCTTTGGTTGGCTTGTCCGCAACCATGGTTGGCTCATCAAACCTCTTCGTGCCATCCACATAGGAGCTCACTGGGTCCTCTTCTTCTGACCCAAGATCTCCTGGCTCATCTTTCTCATCAAAATCTATCAGATGTACC
Organism: Colocasia esculenta; assembly: GCA_014218235.1. Lineage (NCBI taxonomy): Eukaryota > Viridiplantae > Streptophyta > Magnoliopsida > Alismatales > Araceae > Colocasia > Colocasia esculenta. The sequence goes on from CM024758.1 coordinate 27,476,706, forward strand.
CCTAAACCATCATCCACTGAATCACCTTCTACCAAATCTGATTCTACAAGAGCAGGTTCCTCAAGAAACTTTGGGACTTGACTTAACTTAACACATCTCTCAGCCAAGGGCAGGATATCGGGTAGGGACTTGCCTACCCTTCTCCTTGTGAATGCATGGCTGAGAGAGACCTGACTCCTCTAGACCTGACTTTAGACCTGATCCTAAACCTGAATCTAAACTACTATGTACAGGGCTATGTACAAAACTATGTATAAGAGAAGTGCCCCTAGACAGGCGAGAATGGGAATTTAAGCTGAAGAGAGTGGCCCTGGCTGATCGGAGGAGACTCACACGGAAGGATGCTCGATGGAGACCTCACATTCCCACCTTTGAAATGACAATTTTTTTTGGGAGTCAAGGCTAGAACCATGAGTTGTTGACTCACAGTTGTCCTGACTGGCCAGGTGAGTAATGGAGGGAGGATAGGTTGGGAATGAAGGGAGAGGAGAGAAGTGACTGAAGAAGGCAACTCGCCGCGCCGAGCACACATCAGCTGAGGGAGAAGATAAAGGAGATGGGGATGGAGATGGGGATGGGAGGTTAGGACCAAAGAGTGAGAGAAGGCCAAAGTCCTCAAAGACTTCCTCAAGTTCGACAGCTTCCTCTTCTTCTTCACTCTCTGAGTCAGTCAATTCCTCTACCACGGGCTCCCTTGTTCCCGATTGAATGGGTCCCCGAATGAAATGTTCTTTTAGGGTCCAGGTAAGAGGTGTGTAGGCTTGAATTGATCTGGATGAACAGAGTCAGGATAAAATCCTAGACCAGCCCTAGCTAACAACCTCTTAACTTGGACACTACTAATAGGACCCTACCTGTCTCTGCTTAACCCTCAGCCATGGATATAGCCGATCTTTGCCATCACCTCCCAACCTTTCCCTTGAGGACAAGTGGTGTTCTCGAACTCCTCATCTAAGAAGGAAGGTTGGTTCAAATCAAGGGGAGAGGGAAGATAGATGATTGGCATGATGGGTTTCTTCCCCTTGTCTGGAATGAATAGGTGTAGCATCTGCTCTGATGTGATGGAGTTTAGGGTTTCCACGGTATGGATGCTCTTGATTTTGATAACCCGCCCATTGAATGGAAACTTGAAGCATTGATGGGCGGTGGGAGGGACCCCTAGAGTTTGCTCTAACCAAGGACAACCGAGAATGGCCTTGTAGGCCGGATCGACGTCTAAGACTAGAAACTCGCAAGACATGGTAACCGGTCATATTTCCAATTGAAGAGCATTCTTTCCCTTAGCAACCCTCTTGGAGTTGTCGAGGCAGGCAGTGATGGTGGAGTAGATTTTCTCCAGATGTCCTCCCCCTAACCCCAACGTTGAGGGTCTTCATCAGACAAACATTGATGGATGCCCCTGTGTCGATGAGAGTGGAATCCCGTTGAGGGTGACAGTTGAGGCAAAAGAAGAAGTGACGACACTCAGGGGCTGCAAGATTTATCTTAGAAGGAGATGGAGGGTCCTTGGGTGAGGGAGAGAATGGCATTGGTATCCCCACTAGCAGGAAGGTCATCATTGACCATGATCTTTTGGAGGAATTGGAGGAGAGTGGACTGATGTGATGGTGACTTCCAAATCAATTCTAAAATAGAAACCCTTGCGGGAGTCTTATCCATGTGTTGAAGAATGTCATATTCGGTGCCGGCAGGTGGTGGGGGTCCATTGTCCTCCTCATCTTGAGATGGCCGTGGAAGTGGGGGAATAATCCGGTTCCGGAGGGTGACATGAATGTCCTCCTGAGACCTAGGGAGAATGAGTTGGAGAGGTTGGGAACCATAGGTGGGCGACTTATAGGTAGAGGGACTAGGAATAGATTGGGCATCCTGACGAGCGGGGCGGATAAGCACTAGGGGCCACTCTTCTAGGATAGCATCTACAGTGGTGGAAGGTTCCTAGGACTCTATGCAAGGACACAAGTACAACTCCTTGAAATCTTCTACCCCCCACTATTGTTCTCTCACAACCTGAGGTCTGGATGTGTCATGGTGTTGACCTTTTCCTGGACTTGGAGGAGGATGGATTGTTGTTGTTTTGGTGGTTGGAGAGGGTTTTGCACTATACCCAGGTCCTTCTTGTGTATCTAGACTTGGCAATGGTGACCTTGACGTCGCCCCCCCTGATCATTCATGTCGTACACCCAGTCACAGAAGGTGAAATAGTTGTGGATTTCATGACCGGGGGCTCTATGATAAGGACAGTACTTTGAGGTGTCAGCCCTCGGATGCACACCCTCCTTTGTGAGGGAAGTTGGATAGCATCGCAAGACATGAGGGCAAAGAATATGTCCCCAAGGGATTCAGGGAGAGCAGGATTATGAGATCTCTTGGGACCGGGACGGGTATAGCCAGAAGGTGGAGGAACAGCTGAATAGGGTGTACAGGGATGTGATGGGAATTGGTGAGGATTGGAGGTTGGAGTGGAGGGTTTGTTAGGGGGCCTTAGTGGCTGACTGCAGGCACTAATGGTCTCATTGACGGTCACCCCCTCAGTGGTAGGTGTCGTGGGAGCCTTACGCCCCTTAGGCTTTCCTTCAAAGAATGGCAGGAGGGAGGAGTCCTTGATTTGATTTTGAACCACTCTAGCTCTATTGTAGAGATGTGCAAAGGAGGGAAACTCACTAAGCATTATAATATGGATCTAAGCAAGGGGGTGGTGTTGGTGACTATCATGGTGATGGCTTGGGACTCGGGATGGGGAGGTCGGCCCTCAAAGCCATGGATCTCCAGTAGTTGGAAAAAGTGACAAAGTCTTCATCCGACCTCATCTTTTCCACCACTAAGTCGGGAAGTGTAGGGACTTGGGTGGCCATGTAAGAGAAATGAGAGATGAAGCGTTCGGAGACAATGTCAAAGTTAATAAGATCAGATGCAGGAAGGGAGGTGAACCACCTCAAAGCTTCCCCTTCTAACGATTGTTGGAAGAGGTGAACCATGAGGACCCGATCATATAACCACCAGTGAGAATCCATGAGAAAGCCGGCGAGATGGAATTGGGGGTCGGAGGTCCTGTCATACTTGCGGTATTTTGGGGCCTTGAAACCCAGGGGAAAGTAGGCATTTGGGAGCTTACAATAGTTTTGAAGGGAATGGGGCTTGGACAAAGACAATGATTCAGCCAGGAATTTTCTAACAAGACCCTCCATCTTTGACCTGGAGATGGATTCGGATTGAGTGGGGGGTGTGGGTTGGACATAAGGTGGATAGACAGAAGGAGGAGTTGGAATGGGAGTTGGTGCAGGAATGGTGGGAGGAAGAGGGGAGATGGGAACCCAGGATGGGGTGACAGGCCTAGGAGTGGGCCTGGATGAAGAGGCATTGAAGGGGGAAGGTGAGGATGGGGAAGCCATCGCCCGAATGGTATGCTTGGAGAGCATAGAAATGATGTCCTCAGAGAATAGCGGGACAAGAGTTTGGAGAATTCGGGGTCGTCTTGGGCTTCTTGGGCATATGTGGGATTGACCCTCAAACTCACCTCCTCATTATCGGCTTGAGAGGAGGAATGGACTGACTCTTCAGGCTGAATGTTAAAGTTAACCATTCTGACAAATTCATCATTGATATTATAATCATATTCAAAAGCTGGATTATTAGACATGTTAATAGAGTTCAACCAAGAGTCCATTAGCACACAACCTACTGATTTTAGGATGATTAGGCCGATTAACTACACTGTTATTAGGAGAAATGTGGATTTCTACACAAAAAATGTGGTCAAACAACGTCCCAAAATTTTTTAAATGTCAAAGTTGTGTGTTAACTTAACTTATGAAGGCCAATAATTCTCTCACCTCTCACTCAAAACCGGGTGGATGGGCAAACTAGCTAGGAGGGTAAAGGTCCTCCTGCCCAGTACCATGAGGGAATCCATGGAATTTAGGAACTTATGGAGTTCTCCTTGAAGCCAATCTGATTTACCCGAGAGGGAATCTCCAAGTAAAAGATTGTACATCAAGAAGGGGTTACCCTAAAATATGTGGGGAGGCTAGAACAGAAGAGAATAAGGACCCACCTCATGATTTAGGACCATCAGTGATCAAAAAGGAAGCAAACAGAAAGAAAAACATATCAAAAATAGCTTTTGTGAAGTAAACGACAAGACTAGCGACGTCAAGTTTTTCCAGGAACAAGTAAACGACATGATCGATGGATGCTGACTAGCAGTAACGACACAGAGGTTGACACTAAGAATAAGTAAACGACAAGATTGGTGGAAGTTTTCATGGGTAGACGTCAAGATTGCTTGATGTCTACCTGTGTGCTGGCTGAAAACCACAGCAGCAGTAGTTGTCCCACCGTAATCACCAAAGGAGAGCTGTGGACGTTCCGTTTCGCTCCCGAATGGACTCTGGAGTTCCCTGAATGTTGAGTGGCTCCCTCGTTGGCATTGGCATTTGCTGGTCAACCCTTATCCTCACTCGTTGACTCTTGTTGACCGAGTTGACCGAGGGGAAAACAAAGAAACCAGCAAAGAAACTGAACGGGATGTGATCGCCAGGGCCTTACCTGTGCCCAAGGAGGTGTTTGGATCACGCTGGTGACGTCGCCTCGCGAAGCAGATGATGGCGGGACTCCAACTTTCCTCTCTTTGGTCAGCCAAAGAAAAGAAGCTCTGCAGTCTCTTTTGAGGTGTTCCTACAACAAAAAGAGCTCTATTAGACTTTATGGAAGTGTAGTAAATGTCCAGAAACAAAGGAAAATACCCAAAAGCTGAGCCCCATACCGGTTGTGGGCTTGAGAAGAGGGGTGACCAAGTGCTATGACCACCCTTCTTCCCTCCAATTTGGTTTGGAAAACCCCTTTTAGTGTGTAGGGATGTGCACTACGTGCCTAGAGTGTGTGTGTGTGAAGTGAATAGCATGCAAAGCTAAGAGGGAAAGAAGGGAAAGAGAAAGAGAGTAGGGAGATGATCCTCATTTGCAAGCGTGAGTGACTGCTTTGTGGGCTCCTCCAGCTCGTGGTGAAGCCTCCTGGATGCTCTAAAGGTTCAGAGGAAGAGAGGAAAGAAATATGGAAGCTCTCAATGCTCAGGTCACTTTTCTCTCTCTTCTCTCAAGGTGTCAAAGCACTAACTCATCCAGCATCTCCCCCCTTCCTTAGAAGGCTAAGGACCTTCATATATAGGCAGTGAGGGTGGAGCTAGTGAGCATAGGATGCTCAAGTGTGAGAAAACACACTTGAACATGTGGCAATCCATGTAGAAAGGCTAGACCAATAGGAGGGTGCCAAGTAGGACTTTTACTGGGTCAAGGGGGTGCCAAGGAGGCCCATTTACCCGTTGGGAATGGCCCTATGCGTTGAATGGGCGAGGGAAGGGCACAAGTGGGCGATATTCTCGGGAAGTTTCATAGACCAAGTAAACCCAGGTTGACGTCAAGCGATGCTGCCGCCAACCCCATGCAGATGTCAACACATGTGGATGTCAACCGGAGTCGACGTCAAGGGTGTGTGCCGTCAACCAGGAGTCAGTGGCAATCGATGTTGACGTTAACATGCGATCTAAGGCAAGTCAACAAGCAGTCAAACAAGCCTTATTGGGCCATGAACCACGCGGGGATGATGGGCCAAATCTTGCGTCTACAATGAACCTTTTACCATGAACGCGGCCGGTCACTCCATCATGTTTCTGTTCTACAATCGATTGCATGAATTCGATTCTCTTGAACGCGACAGCCCTATCCATCATGATTTGAACGCGACGGCCATCTACGTCGCGTTTTCACTGTGTATCTTCAAAACCCTAATATTCATATAAGTCTTGCTCATCCATGCTTATTAATCATGGCTAACCTCATAGTGCTCTGTGATGAACAATAAAATCATGTTAATGAACTTTAACAATATCTACATGATTTTCTCATTTAAAAGATATATTCACGACTCTCACATACTATCTTTGATTCTCTTTCACATGCACACACTAAACATGAATTTGGCCATGAGATTTTAAAGAAATCACCTCAATAATATATCTGATAATTAAGTGTAATTATTTAATTTAATTTCCCTATTATTTTAATGGACTTGTCTTTTTTTCATTCGCTTGATTTGGATACCGTTATCGCGTCCCTCTGCCTTCGAGCACTCAAGGAGAGACGGACAAATGCTTTCTATACACACTTTTCTTGACTTGGACGACCTCTCCGTTGGGAATACTCCTGACTGGACCAGGAACTTTTTGCTCAAGGTGTTCGTAAGACTCCTTGACTTTGGCAGATGTCCATTGCCGACGAGCAGGTTGTACCATCAATACCCATGATACCCTTAGGGATCAGCATGATCCAACGACCTTAGATTGCTCTCTTTTCTTGAGATCACGCCGGACCTCTAGACTATGTTCGTAGCATGGCCGGTGGGCGGTTAGTGACTTCTACCAGACTTCTAGTACATAAATCTGTGTGTTGTGTAACTGCTACTATCGCCTATTTAACGTTGTTTTACATGAATTGACTTATAGTTCTTATCTATTCCTTATTCTGTCATCTATTCACATTCTCTCCATACTCTCGTCTATTCATCAATTACTCTCATCTATTCTTGGTACTCTATATTGACCATCTATTGATTGTCGAAGATAAAAACATAACCAATGCCATGCAACATTATAAGGGCCCGATCTAGTCCTGGGAGGTGCGCCCGAAAGTGCTAGTGCCCATGGGAGTTAAATGTTCAGGATGTTTTGGCATTACATCCAAGTGATATTCTATCTAGATTAATCAACGACAATCAACAACAAAGTGCTATACTCTCTCTCAATTGATAAAAGTCAATCAAAGTGCTATTGTGCTGTTATACTTGTTATCTCGTGATATGGCCAAATCTTTTAATGTGCTTGTTGTGCTATATTCTTTTTGAAAAATACTATTGTCCCCTTTATTATCATGTGCTATTGCTCTCTTGAACGTTCTCTCTAGTTATCCTACTTTCTAAGATATTAATCACTTAAAGTATGCTTGTTTTCGAGATATTATGTCCTACTGGGAGTTATCGTTCATCCTGTGTTATTTGTTATATGCGTTTCAGGTGAGTCTGATGAGGAACAACACACACATGAGGATGGGGATGAGAAGGTGCAAGAGTGACCCATTATGATGTCAACCAGATGTCTTAGTATTAGTTAGTTAGTTAGTTGTTTTCATTTGAATAAAAGTACTTTGGACCCATAGTTTTGGCTCTGTATTAGTAGTGTAATAGAGAATAAAGGAATTATCAATATAGTTGGTTTATTTGGTATTATTCCAATTTGTGCAATGGTTTGATGTCTATTTACACTCTATACTATTATATATATTTATAGCTCTGATATTCCGCGTTGGGGCATTATAGTTTTTGGTATCAGAGCCTAGGTTGTTCTTAAGTATAGGATGATCTAAGTTGACCCACCTTGACTAGATTCAATTATCCTACCTATGTGAGATATGGGTAGAACCATGGGTAATTCGTTACAAATTAAATACACACACGTATAAACTAGGGGCATTATAGTTTATTAACTCTTATACCCCTTTGTTTGTGAAGGGACTTGAACAATAGAAATGGCAGCAAAGCATGCACAATTGCCTGACATGCAGCAAACTATTCAGGATCTGACTCGAGCTTTGCTGCAAGCTGCCCAAGGCGATGGTAATCAAGGAGCTGGTGACTTGCACCAAAATTTCCGAAGCATGAATCCACCCAGATTTAGTGGAACAACTGATCTGGATGAGGACGAGCATTGGATAAAAGAGATTGAATGCATCTTCCGTGTCATGCAATGCGTAGATGATGATAAACTAGTACTTGCTACTTTCCAATTGGAAAGAGATGCCCGTGCGTGGTGGGAATCTGTGGAAGCCACCAGGGTAGATGGGCAATTCACCTATAATGAGTTCAAGGAGTAATTCAATTCTAAGTATTTCTCTGAACGAGTTCAGGAAAGGAAGGCCACTGAATTTGTTACGCTGAAGCAAAGGAATGTGACAGTGGCAGAATACGAAGGTCAATTCTCTCGGTTGGCACGATACGCCAATCATCTTGTCAGTACCGAGAGGATGAAGGAAAAACAGTTCCTTAATGGACTCAAGCCCTTGTATATCACTCAAATGGCACCACTTGACATCCAGACATATGCCGACATGGTCAAGAAGGCCCAGCTGTTAGAGGATGCGATCGATTTCACATATCGCATCAAGGGTAGAATCGTTAAGAAGGAACAAGCACCTAACTCATCAAGCAGACCAGCCAGTGGCAAGAAGCAGCCGTTTAACATCACTAAAGGGCCAAGCCAAGAGAGGAAGCACAAGATATCTACCCCCTCTACTCAGAACAAGCCTATCTGTAAAAAATGTGACAAGTCTGGTCAAACTACCGATGAATGTTGGAGGAAAGTTAGTGCATGCTTGTGCTACGGGAGTTGGGAGCATCGTATTCCTAATTTCCCTATGCTGAAGGAAAATGATAAGCGTCCAGAATGACAGAAGAGGCAAGGCAGACTCCAAGCCATTCAAGAAATAGAAACCACTGAGGAAGGTGGAGTGGTTGATGGTACACTACAAGTCTTTTCTCACTCAGCAGTTGTTTTGTTTTATACTGGTGCTATACATTCATCATATCTCAAAACATTGCTGATATTCTCAACATTAAAATGTATCCATGGGATTTGAATTTCCTGTCACAACATTACTGGGGGAGAAAGCCAAATTGAACAAATATTTTCCATTAGCTGATGTAATGATTGGAGAACTCAATCTAAGATCCGACCTGGTGTATACGCCCATGGAAGGCTATGATGTTATATTAGGAGCCAATTGGCTATCCACTTATGGGGTAGCGTTTATTGTAGAAGAGGGAAGATTACTTTTAGTGAATTCTCTAAGTTGTCCTTCATGGGACGTAGGCATAAGAGATACTTATCTCTAATCTCTTCCATACGTGCACAAGGCATGATTAGCAAAAGATGTGTGGCATTCCTTGCCACAGTGGTAGTTGAAAAGAAAGAATCCAAGGTAGCAGACATACGCATAGTACAAGACTACTCTGACGTTTTCCCAGAGGAGCTGCAAGAAATTCCCACTGAACGAGGTGTGAATTTCTCTATCGACTTGATCCCTGGAGCTGCACCGGTGTCACGTCAACCTTATAGGATGTCTCCTGCCGAGTTGAAGGAATTGAAAGACCAACTGATTGAATTACTGGAGAAAGGTTTTATCAGACTGAGTACTTCCCTTTAGGGAGCACCCATGTTATTTTTCAAGAAGGACGGATCCATGAGACTATGCATCGATTACAAGCAGTTGAACCAGCTAACTATCAAGAAAAAGTACCCTCTGCCCCACGTTGATGAATTATTTGATCAAATATCTGGAGCTAAATATTTCTCTAAGATTGACCTTAGGTCTGGATATCATCAGATGAGAATCAAGGATGAAGATATTTATAAGATGACTTTCAAGAGCAGGTATGGACATTATGAATTTGTGGTATGCCTTTTGGTTTAACGAATGCTCCTGCAGCTTTCATGCAATTGATGAATGACATCTATCAGTTGTACCTCGAAAATTCATTGTGGTATTTATTGATGATATCCTCATATATTCCAAGACCAAAGAAGAGCATGAAGAGCATCTAAGGATTGCTCTACAGATCTTGTGTGACAACAAGCTCTATGCCAAATTGAGCAAGTGTGAGTTCTGGCTTGAAGATGTTTCATTTTTAAGCCATGTCATATCCAAGGAAGGTATAGTTGTTGATCCTTCCAAGGTCGAAGCTGTATTCAATTGGGAACAACCAACAAATGTGACTGAAGTTAGAAGTTTTCTTAGACTGGCTGATAACTACAGACGGTTCATTAAAGACTTCAAAAAGATAGCGGTACCCCTTACTCACCTCACCAGGAAAGGGAACCCTTATGTCTGGAGCAAGGAATGTCAGAAGAGCTTTTAGACACTAAAGAAATGTTTGACATCTACACCTGTCCTTGCTTTACCAGTGGAAGGTGTAGGATTCTCAGTCTATACTAATGCATTTGGAATCGGACTAGGTTGTGTTTTGATGCAGGAGGAAAAGGTGATAGCCTATTCATCCAGACAATTGAAGCCTCATGAGGTCAACTACCTTGTCCATGACCTAGAATTAGTAGCAGTTGTCTTTGCACTCAAGATCTGGAGACACTATCTCTATGGAGAACAATTCATTATCTACTCAGATCACAAAAGCCTAAAGTATCTATTCTCTCAAAAAGAGCTCAACATGAGATAGAGAAGATGGTTGGAGTATCTCAAGGACTTTGACTTCAACATTCAATATCACCTTGGTAAGGTAAATGTTGTAGTTGATGCACTTAGTAGGAAGCCTGTGGCATCCTTATCTTGTTTTATTATGGGCGAGATGCAATTGCTGAAACAATTTACAAGACTAGACATAAATATTGAGCAAAGGAGTGACCGAGTACTGGTTGTTAACCTCAGGGTACAACCTGACATTTTTGTCAAGATCAGAGATCAACAAGTAAACGACCCATTTCTAATCCGTGTCAAGGAGACTATAGCAGATAGATTAGATTTCTCCATCACTGAAGATGGAAGGTTACTATTTCATAGCATCAGCTGATGGATGAAGCTCACAAGACCAAGTATACTATCCCAAGATGTACCAAGACATGAAAAGAACATTCCGGTGGCCTAACATGAAGAGTGAGGTAGCTAAGCATACCGTGCACTGCCTCACCTGTCAGCAAGTCAAGGCAGAGCATCGACGTCCTGCGGGTGTACTCAAACCCCACATATCAGAATGGAAGTGGGAGAGCATTGACATGAACTTCATCATGGTTTACCCCGAAATCGTGGTGGACTCAATGCTATTTGAGTCATAGTAGACCAACTAACCAAATCCACACACTTTTTAGCAATCAAGAGTACATAAGTGTAGATGTGTTAGCCGCATTGTATGTGAAGGAGATTGTAAGATTACATGAAGTTCCTGTATCCATAGTTTCTAATCGTGACCCAAGGTTTACCTCTCGCTTTTGGAAAGGACTTCAAACTGCACTCAATACTAAACTCAACTTTAGTACTACTTTCCACTCATAGACTGATGGGCAGACTGAGAGGACAAACCAGATCGTGGAAGACATGCTACAAGTGTGTACTATAGATTTTGAAGGATACTGGAATGAGCAACTACCATTGATGGAGTTTTCATACAACAATAGCTACCAAGTAAGTATCAAGATGGCTCCATTCGAAGCACTATATGGCAGAAGCTGTAGATCACCAATGTGTTGGAATGAGGTTGGTGGACAACAACGGTTGGGACCTAACTTAGTGCAACGTACAATCTAGGAAAAGAGTTATGCAGATGAAAGAAGAAGAGACCTAGAGTTTTAGATTGAAGATCATGTGCTACTCAAGGTATCCCCAACCAGAAGATTCCAACGATTTGGAATCAAAGGCAAGTTAAGGCCAAGGTTCATTGGACCTTTTGAAGTACTCGAAAGAGTGGGCGAAGTGGCTAATTTTCTAGCATTACCTCCACAATACTCCACGTATACAATGTCTTTCATGTGTCTATGTTGAGGAAGTATGTGTACAACCCATCTCATATGATACGGTATGATGATATTGACCTATGAAGAGAAACCTATTAGAATAATGGACAAGAAGATACAACAGCTTCGAAATTGACCTATGTCCGTGGTGAAGGTACTCATGAACAACCATGGAGTTGAAGAAGCCACGTGGGAACCAGAATCAACCATGAGACAGAACTATTCAGATCTATTCAGTAAGACATTCTTTCTCATACAATCATATGAATTTGGGGACCAAATTCTTTTTAACTGGGGGAGGATGTAGCAACTCTCAATTTTTAAAATGAGATAATGAATTTAAAAATGTATAAATTAAAACCTATTAAGTAAAAACAAGTGATGGGCTTTCATTAATAGTTCATACATGAACTAATGGGCCACAAAGCAAAAGCCCAATAATGGAATTAAGATAAATAGACCTAATTCGTACCAAAATTATTAATAAATAAAAAGGGGCAAGATAATCACTATCATGACTCATAATATCATAAAAAGAGTTCTAACTTTATCCTAACTAGTTGGCCACAGGTTTAGAGTCCTCCAAGCCAATGCAATGAAAAAAATGGTAGATAATTATAAAAATTCGGAGTTGTAGGGAGACGAAGAGTTTTAGGAAAACATGTAACCCTAAACATACAAATACACTTCCATCTCATCCCCAGCCGACCCTATTGACCTTCTGGAGCTTGGAGGACGAGAAAGAAAGGATTTTAGACGAGAAAATCGAGGAGGAGGAGGCTAGGAACAAGAGTTCTACGTGTTCTTCAAGTTTCTTGCCCTAGGATTCTAAAGCGCTTAAAGGTAGGTAATCTCTCAAGAAAAAGTAAATTAAACTCAACCCTAGATAGTCCATGATCCCAGCTACGAGAGCCCCTTGTTTTCCCAAATTTCTATTATCCCATTTATGAGTATTTCATGCCCAAAGTTCTGTTAAGAACATATACCCGACCCCTCAGGTTCACTTTAAATCCTTGTGTATACTTAATTTGTGGTAAGAAACTTTTACTGTACATGATACATGATGTCAAGAACTTGTTGACATGTTTTACCCCAATTTTTATCAAGTGCTCTTATCGAATCAAATCCTTTTTACTACTATGTCTGATTTTTAGTTTACCGAGAAATACCATTTCATAGTATGCTCATACCATGTTAGTAGTCTAATTACTCCTTACTGCTGATACCTCTACAAGTCTAGTTTCGTTTAAAACTAGTTTCGTGATTTTTCATCGAGTATACGATTTTATATGAATTTTAACAGTCCCCTATGCCAAGCTCTTGGAAGACTGGACCGAAACCGAAGGTGTTCTATTTCACCTTTTGGGCTCGGGCTAGTTTAGTGAGAACGCGACGGCCCAATTGGTCGCATTCTCATCTAGGTCATGACAGTGGACCACGTCACATTGAGAACGTGACAGTCCACTGCATCGTGTCTCTGTGTTCTGTACCGAGTGCCTTGAACTCGTCGACTCGACCCGTCGCGATCATGAACCCTTGCCATGAATGTGACCGGTCGCGTTTCGGTTCCACCATCGATTGCCTGAATTTAATTCTCTTGAACGCGACAACCCTATCCGTCACAATTTAAATGCGACGGCTACCTACGTCGCAGTCTCACTGTGTATTTTTAGAACCCTAATATTCATATAAGTCTTGCTAATCCATGCTTATTAACCATGGTTAACCCTCATAATGCTCGTGATGAATAGTAACATCATGTTAATGAGTTTTAATAATATCTACATGTTTTTCTCATTTAAAAGATATATTCACGATTCTCTCATGCTATCTTTGATTCTCTTTCACATACACACACTAAACATGAATTTTGCCATGAGATCTTATAGAACCACCTCAATAATATATCTTTTAATTAATTAAATATTTCATGTTAATTTACCTATTATTTTATGGACTTGTCTTCATTTTATTCGCCTGATTGGATACCGTTATCACATCCCTCTACCTTCGAGCACTCAAGGCGAGTCGAACAAATATTTTCTATACACACTTTTCTTGACTTGGATGATCTCTCTGTTGTAATACTCCTGACTGGACCAGGAACTCCTTGCTCAAGGCCTCCGTAAGATTCCTTGACTTTGGCGGACGTGCTTTGCCAATGAACATGTTGTACCGTCAATACCCATGATACCCATAGGGATTAGCATGATCGAACGGCCTTAGACTGCTCTCTTACCTTGAGATAACACCGGACCTCTGGACTATGTTCGTAGCACGGCCAGTGGGCGATTAGTGACTTCTACCAGATTGCTTGTGTAGCAACCCACTATTTTTAAATAAATATATAAATAAATAAATTTAAATAACAAAGAAATGTGAATTAATTAAAACCCATGAAGCAAAAATAAGTGATGGACTTTAATAAATGGTTCACATAAAAGTTATTGGGCCAAAATAAGAGTTTTAAAAGATAGAATAAAATAAAATACTATAAAATTCATAACCTTATTATTTCCTAATTTAAAAAGGGCAAGTAAATCACTAATATAACTCATATACATCTAAAATGGACTCCTAACCCTACCCTAACTAGCTAGCCACGAAATTAGAGTCTCATCCTAACCTAATTAGGAGGATTAAAGCTAGGAAGGTTAGATAAACATGAAAATTCGTAGTTAAAGGGAAGTTAGAGTTGTATTAGAAAATAAATATGCTAGATGTATAAATACACCCCCAAACCCTTCATGGTCGACCCTATTGCTCTGTTGGGACTTCTTCGATTGGAGAAGAGGCCATAGGAGGAGGGACTCGTGGGGAGAAGGCTGCTAGAAGATCTGCAAAGCCTGTTCTTCTCATTCTCAACCCTAGGAGTTTACATCGATCAAAGGTAGGTGTTCTCGGGCTAAACAAGAAAAAATCATATCATGTGAAAGCTCTTTCTGTCTAGTTTCATACGTACTTGTTTTGCCTAAATTCTATCGAGCATGCTATGATTAGGGCTTTTCATGTTCATATCATGTTTCATACATACCGAGGTCAAATTAAGTCAATCCAAAATCATAGTTCTCTTCTATTTATCGTCCAATACAACTTTCATGTTCATACTTTTGGCCTAAAGAACCCTAGATCCCAAGTTATAGGCCTTGCATGTATCGATTGTGTCGTTTCCACTATTCTCGATTTGAAGTCTAAACTGCGACCACTTCAGACGTCGTGATTCATAGTTTGGTATCGTGACAGACCTGACCGTCATGATTACATTAAATGCGACCGCCTAGGCCATAGTGTTTTATATCCATTCTAACAGGATCTGATTGCAACAAACTGTGTGCTACATAGGTTTCAGCGTTGTCTAATACACGACCACAGATGCCGTTGCAATTTGGTTTATTTCCCGCCTTTGGTATTTGTGCCTATTTCGTATTTTGAAAAGTCATATTAACACATCGGACTATCTCGTTGCGATTCTTTCTTTGCCCCTTGAATGCGACCATCAAGACCGTCGTCTTTTAGTTGTAACCAATTGATTCATCCCTTACCGATTGTCATGAACGTGTCAGACCTTGCCGTCGCGTTCTGGTTAGTAATCGATTATTGTAAATGCGACCATTTACCCCGTTGTGATTTTACTGTGTTTTCCAGCAAGCTTTATGTTCAATTAAATATTGTTTTACATGCTATATAAACATGATTTAACCCGTGTAAAACTCTATAACGAACTGTACCATCATGTCAACCAATGTTTAATAATATTCACACGATATTTCTTATTTAAAAGATGTATGCACATCTATCACATGCTCTCTTGATTTCTCTCACATGCACACACCAAATATTAAATTTTTGCCACGAGACCATACAGAAAATACATCAATAATACATCTGGTCATTTACTTCAATAATTGTAAATCATTACCCTATGTTAATAATGAACTTGGCTACATTTCTAACGTTGTTTTGGATACCGTTGTCGACGCTCCACTATTCTAGAATCCCTCTAGGATGTTGAGCAAACTTGTTTCCTTACATACTACACTCTTAACAAGTTGGAACCTCTCTGTTGTACATTCCATTCTAGCAGACTAGGAATCTTTTGTTAAGACCTCAGTAAGACTTCGTACTCTGTGGATTCCCTCATGGAGGTGGAGCTAGTTGTACCTCAATACCCATAACACTATTAGGGATCAGTATGATCCAACACGACTTTAGATGTTCTCTCTTACCTTGAGATCACACTGGACCTTTGGACTATGTTCGTAGCATACCCAGTGGAAAGTTAGTGAATTCTATCTGATTGCCAGCACCTATCATACATGTTGTGCAACTATTACTATCACTTGTTTTAACGATGTGTTATGTGCATTGACCTTTAGCTCTCATCTATACTCTATTCGTTCATCTATTCATGTTCTCTCTACAGTCTCGTTTATTCTTCAATTACTCATCTCCATTCATGGTACTCTCTATGGCCATTTAACTGATTGTCTAAAGATAAACAACATGACTAATGCTTGGCAATATAAGGGCCCGGTATAGTCCTGGGAGGTGCGCCCAATAGTGCTATTTGCCCGTGGGAGTTAATAGACCAGAGTGTTTAGCATTACACTCGAGTGCTATCTATCTCGACTATCTAATGACAATCAAAGTGCTATACTATACTTGACTTGTTGTTCTATCATGAACTATATTGTGCTATTTGTGCTATGGCCATCCTACTCCTTGTGCTATACTTGACACTTGTGCTATTTGAATCATGCTATTGTACTATCACTTACTCGACATTACTTGACTCTCTCTCTATCATTAGCTACGCTACTCTTTAATACATTAATCACGTAAAACTTGTCTGACTATGAGATGTAAATCCTACAGGGCGTGATCGCTCACCCTGGTTTATTTGACATGTGTCCTCAGGTGAGACCGAGAAAGGTATCGACACACAAGAGGATGGGGATGACCGGGAGTTATACAAGAGTGTCCTGGCATACTAGCGTTATATAAGAGTCTTAGTTTAGTTCTTTACTTTTATTCAATGTAATAATGTCATTGGGCCCTATGTAATGGCTCTGAAGTAGCGGTTGTAATAGACATTAGTTGAATTATCAATGCAATACATTTGATTTAGTATTATTCAATTGTCTAATAGTTTGATGTCTATTATACGCTCTATACTTGCTTACCTGCAACTACCTCACGTTCCGATATTTCGCATCGGGGCGTGACAGCTAGTACATAAATCTTCGTGCTGTGTAACTGCTACTATCGCCTGTTTAACATTATTTTACGTGAATTGACCTATAGTTCTCATCTATTCCTTATTCACTCATCTATTCACATTATGTCTATACTCTCATCTATTCATCAATTACTCTCATCTATTCTTGGTACTCTATATTGGTCATCTAATGATTATCGAAGATAAAAACATAATCAATGCCATGCAATATTATAAGGGCCCGATCTAGTCCTGGGAGGTGCGCATGAAAGTGCTAGTGCCCATGGAAGTTAAATGATTAGGATGTTCGGTATTACATCCAAGTGCTATACTATCTAGATTAATTGACCACAATCAACAATAAAGTTCTATACTCTCTCTCGATTGATAAAAGTCAATCAAAGTGCTATCGTGCTATTATACGTACTATCTTGTGATATGGCCAAATCTTTTAATGTGCTTGTTGTGTTATATTATTTTTAAAAAGTACTATTGTGCCCTTGATTATCATGTGCTATTACTCTCTTGAACGTTCTGTCTAGTTGTCCTACTTTCCAAGATATTAATCACTTAAAATATGCATGTTTCCGAGATATTAAGTCCTACTAGGTGTTATCACTCATCATGCGCTATTTATTATATGTGTTTCAGGTGAGCCTGATGAAGAACAACACACGCATGAGGATGGGGATGAGCAGGCGCAAGAGTGACCCGTTATGATGTCAACCAGATGTCTTAGTATTAGTTAGTTAGTTAGTTGTTTTCATTTGAAGAAAAATTCTCTAGACCCATAGTTTTGGCTCTGTATTAGTGGATGTAATAGTGAATAAAGAAATTATCAATATAGTTGGTTTATTTGACATTATTCCTTTTTGTGCAATGGTTTGATGTCTATTTACACTCTATACTATTTATTTAACTATTTATCGCTCCGATATTCTGCATTGGGGCGTTACACGCGTGCCTCGACATCTGAAAAGCCAAAGGCGAGGTGGGTCCCGTGCCAGCTCGACAAGCCGGGGCGCCCATTGTGCGAGGTAAAAACCACTGGTGACATGCCGAACTCTTTGGTCATCAACCCTGGACACCAATCGCGCAACAGGAGATCAAGAAACGACTAAAAGTAAAAATAAAAATTCTATCTCCATACAAACACTATTTCCTACCAAACAAATAATGAGATAATCTTCAAAATTTTAACTCTAAAGAAACCAAACAAGAGGTGGATTAGGAATGGAATAACGTATCTCCAAATTAATTTACCGACATCTTCATATTTTATTAATCCTATACAAATAGACACTAATAGTCTATTCTTTTCCATCCCTTTCACTAGCTCTTAAAAATTATTTCTTTCTGGAGTCTGCTTTCCCACCCCATATTCTCAAAATGTAACCGATGTTTTCGTTCGTTTCCCCCAAAAATTATGGAAACACAATTTCTCCCTTAACTTATTTTGCTAGTTTTTTTAACCCACTTGAATGATTTTCCTTTAATTCTTATTTTCATAACGCATTTGAGAACGCAAACACTCTCTATACACACCTTGTGAAATACTCAGGGCATAATAATAATCAATAGAGTTCAATTTGATTGGAAAGGAACACATGCACATAGATGTGACACATATGACATGGCACTCTCCCTCTTCTTATTGGTGCATATGCCACCAGTTGCCACTCCTATGTCCTATCCTATTGTGGGCACTGTCGCCTCTTCGTTGTCCTCAATTGTCATCTCTCATAATCACCTGTCTCCATCAACTGCGATTGCTTGTGTTTGACCATCAACAACTGCCACCAACATCTTATCGTCATGCTGATGTTTATATCCAATTATATAACCTGACCCATCAGATAATAAAACATATCTTTCAGAGAAATAGCCTCCAATGTGGATTCACTTGTGGCTTCAAAAAAAATATCACAGCCCATCTCACAAAAGATAGAGAACGTCTGGTAGGCAATTGTCTAGCACCGTTGAGCATGACATGGAGACAGGAGAGGAGGGAGTACATCTCGGCATGAAGCCACAACATCAAATTGGAAAAAAAAAAGTGTTATTTGGGGTAATATATACTATATTGAGGCACTCCCCCGCCAAGCATATATGATATGACAGGAGTTGATGTCAAATTTGATTACAAAATAATGCAGTCATTTGTCTTTGTTCCTTCAATAATACGGGGAAAAGGGTCCTAGTATGTGGCACCACAGTTTTGCTGCCATTGGTGGGGCACACACAGGTGAAGAGACTAAAAAGTGGATTTTATAGTCTTTTTGACTCTTGTTTACTGCTGGCCAACTTTAGTGAGAGCTGTATAGATAAGTCGATCCAACTTTTAGTAGTAGGATAATTTAAGTGAGCAAGAGGTAGTTAACAAAAAAATAGGAATTTTTTATGTGAACTTTTCTTACAAGAAATATTGTAGATCTGTAATCTTGCCAAACTATTTTTTTAGATTATTAGCATTAAATCTTAAAATTTGTTAAATGTCAATTTATGAAAAAAAAATTGTGAAATATCACAGATGTTTCGTGATGTTACTACACATCCAATTAATAACCATGAAGGAAAATGAGAAGATAACCCATAGGTAAAATCATGGGTTGTTTAGGTGTCCACCCTTAGAAAGTGAGTAGTAAAGGTATTTTAGTCAAAAAGCTTTTCAACTAGTGGCAGTAATCAGACTTGGAAGGAATATTTATACTCTATTTTTTCAAATGGGAGTTAACCAAAGTGGTATTTTGTGCAACATCTGATATTTAATAGTGATACTATTAACAATACTTAGAAAGAACGTTGGATTTGTAGTATTTGATATAAGAACGTTTTATAAACAAAAATAAAAAAGGAATACCGAAATAACTTGCTTCACTTCATGGGCTAAATGATTTAACTATTGATTCAATCCCAAACTACAAAAATGAAACTACCCCTCATTCCCCCCCCCCCCCCCCCCCCTAAAACATATCAAACAGTGATAAAGGGATAAGTCATGTCCATCTGTACTTATCTTGATATCAAATATGGTGAGTTGTTTGGTATCAAGATAGATTAGTGAGAGAATAAGCATGACATATTCCAATTTAGGACATCATTATTCGCTATTCCCATGATGTTTGGTACACATAAGGATATCTCAATTTTAAATTTATTCTCTAGATGAACACAGGGATAGCAATGAGAATAAGAACTCTTTTTTGACAACTTTGCCCTCCTTATCCTAGGATTGAGGCTAAATCATATACCTTGTTTGATTGAGAATACAAAAACAGTTGGATTTAATGCCAACAGTGCTTGAAACTTAGAAAAAGTTTATGTTCTCAGATTACATTTACACATTGTAGTACCACCTGAGTTGCACTTAAATTCTTAGTAACTGTGCTATTGCAATTGATCTTAACAATTAGAAAAAATTTTGAAAACTAGAAAGCAAAAGTAGAGAAGGAAGTCAAAACATAATCACAAGGCATGTCTTCTCATATAAATACACAATCTACATAGTCACAAGTGCAAACCCAATACTTCTGCATTTGCAAAATAGAATCATATAGAAACTCATCGTAAAAAAAAAAAGCCAAATCAAATTCGTTGGAATGAAAAAACTATAGTTCGATGAATGAAAAGAGTGCTAGTGTGTGTCCTCATCACATTCAGAAGAGCTTCAACCCAAACATCTTAAAGAAAATTGAGAATTAAGGGGGAAAAAGAGCTTCAACCCAACAAGAGATCATCTAACTTTGCAATTCAGTTCTACTCTAATTTAAGCCTTTTGCTTTCTTCTTTATCCTGTAGGGATTGTAGAAGTAATTGATGTGAATATATTAAGAGAATTGGATCTGAAGAAAGCATCATATTTTACTATATGAAATGTTTTTTGATGTAAGTACGTACTTGGCCACCATGTTTTAGTATGAATCACTCTACATATGTGTTCAAGACATTTGTAAGTGAGGAGAAAATACAAACAAGTGTGTCTTCAACACTTTTAGAAAAGCAATGACCCATCAAATGTTTAGCCTAGATTTAACGACTACTGCAATAAAAGAAGTTGGAGGATCCTTCTAAACAAACATATGTTCTTATACATACACATATGCTTTATTAATCATGGGCAGAGGAAGATAACCAACATTTCCACGCTACCAACTTCATGCATGCCTATGAATTAGTACATGTGAGCAGGCTCAGGTGAGGCAAACATAATTTCAAAGACATGAACGGGGAAAAATACAACATGCCTCCTAACCAATGTTATATATTCACCAATTTAAGTGGTTGCTTTCATCTGGCCGTCCTACATAAAATCGATAAAAACAATAACATTTGGGTTGCAAGATAGTAATCCATGTGAGATCTATTCAAATATGCTCCTTCCCATCATCATTGCACTATCCCAATGAAGCACCTTCAAAGGTAGCATGTACAAACAAAAAACAACAAAATAACATTTATAGATGAATAATAATGTTGAATGCAAATAACTAAGTTTCAGAATGAATCACTATGCAAATAAAATATTGTCATCACTTAAGCTAACAAAAGTACTGAAATTCAGTCAACAAGACAAAATGCTAAAAAAAAACTAGCCCATTTTAGGAACCACTACCAACGCTAGCAAAAACTATTGAAATTCACTTGCATCAAGGCAAAAGTCACAGTTAGCCCCTACAAAAAA
This sequence comes from Colocasia esculenta, assembly GCA_014218235.1. Taxonomy (NCBI): domain Eukaryota; kingdom Viridiplantae; phylum Streptophyta; class Magnoliopsida; order Alismatales; family Araceae; genus Colocasia; species Colocasia esculenta. The sequence goes on from CM024758.1 coordinate 27,498,168, forward strand.
TCACAAATAGCCCATTTTTCCTTCCTATCATATAATTATTAAGGCTATGGCAAAATGCATGTTAAAGCTAGTGTAAAGGATCTATTGAATTTGGAATTAACTAGTGGGTAAGTTTATAAAAACCCATTCTCAAATGGGATGGCATCATATCTGAAATGATGATGAAGTGCATCATGCAAATAGAGAAAATTACCTTTGTTCTTGGAGAATTTAATACATTAGAATAAATCACCCTAGTCACATCTATCAAAAAGTTAATGATAAAATTACTACATGCAGAATCAAGATGTCAGGCCAACATGATCCACCTCTATCAAATGTGCATAAACTGACAGAAAATTACACTACAAATCAAAGTTGACATATGTCTATCTCACTTCAGATGTATCTTTGGATTTTGCAGATATTGTTATAACTTAGTAGTCTCAGATTGGGAAAATGTTAGCTTCAAAGACATGCACAAAGAAAACACACAATGACTCCTGACCAATGTTATGTATTCACCAATTTAAGTGGTTGCCTTCATTTAGTCGTCCTACATTAAATTGACAAAAACAATAATGTTGGGGCTACAAGGTGGTAAATCCAACAACATCTATTCAGATATTCTTCTTCCCATCATGGTAACCTTATCCCAATGAAGTACTTGCAAAGGTAACATGTACAAATAGAAAATAACAAAAATAATATTTACAGATGAGCAATAACACTGAAGACAATTAAGCAAGTTTCAGTATGAATAACCCTACAAACATAATATTGTCATCATTTTGGCAAGCAAAACCTGTTGAAATTCAGCCAACAAGACAAAATGCAAAAAAAAGGCCCATTTTAGGAACCATGACCATCGCCAGCAAAACCTACTAACTCGCATAAAAGCAAAAGTCACAGTTAACACCTACAAAAATTAGAATGTTAATCTGCATGTGGTGGCTTCATGTATGCAAGTGTTTCGTTTAGACATGATACAAAAGACCATAATACCTTCCACAGCTTATGATAAAGTAATATCTAAAATCTAGTTAAGGCCTCATTTACTTAACATCATACAAAGAGCAAAAAAATATGGTATATTCATTGTAGAAATATCACAAATGACTACAGAACACATCACAAAGTCACTTAACATAACATAAAGTACCAATGTGCATGCAAATGCAGAAATATCACAAAATGAAAATGGCATATCTCTAGTTCATTCATGTTCCTATCCATCCCCACTCCCATTGCTTGCAATTGCCCTACATATGTACACATTATATTATAAGTCGGTTTTTATATGGGCATATTAATATACTAATAAGGATGTATGAAGGTGGAAAACATTTACCCTCGTCTAGTATGTTGTGTCTATAGATCGATGGCCAATTCATTCTGAAATCTATCACCTCTAGCTGCTACATTTTGTGGCACTTTATCCTCTTGTTGCACATCGTCATCTCCTTTCATCATTACGTCACACTCACCACATTGAAAGATATAGTCTAGACCTCCTTCCATTCTTATGAAATTATGTAGGGCACAACAAGCCATTGCAATATTTGCTAGGGTCTTTATTGGATAATTATGATGTTTCACCATGATGGTAAAACATGCTTTCAATACACCAAAGACACACTCAACAACATTGTGAAGTTGAGCATGTCTATGGTTGAATAGATCCTTCTTATTCCTATATTGGAGTCTCGTGCACCTAGGACTATTGTACTCAGATAGATTGTACCTCATGCCACTATATGGCACTAAAGATTGAGGGGTATTTACATAGTCTACATCAACCAAGAAATATTTACCTATGTGATAATTCAAGTATTACTAATAGTGAGGAACATAAGGAAAAAGTAGTACTACCTTGAGAGACAGACAATCCTCTAGTCTCAATGGCTCACTCAAGACTCTCATATCTACTACAGACCCCTCCCACCTAACAACCACACATCTGAATATCATGTCAAAGTCGACACATCCCATGACATTCTACGAGGTGTCACCTTTGCCATTTTGATAACAGGGCTAGTCAAGTATGGGCACGTTGACAAAGATACATGTGCCATCAATTGTACCAATAGCATTCTATAGACATTGTTAACATGTGTAAATAAAAATGCGACATTAATAAGAAGTCAAATTTAAGAAAGAGACCACATAAGGGGATAAAATTACCTTAAACAAAGGATAAAATGTTGGATCATTCCAAAGCTTTGGGTAACCAAAGGTATCTTAGGTGGACATTTTAATGTAATCATGGCATACTTCTAGTACTGCCATGAGCTCATTATTGAATTGTCTACTAATGGCCACACCTAAGTGTTGACACCACTCTCTTAACAATCTACTCCCAATCCCATGGCCCACCTCTAGAAAAAATATGGCCAACTACTCAGCAACAGGTATATGCTTGGTGTCCTCTAAGACACATTTCCCTATAAGCTTGTTCCTCAATTCTAAAAACATGGATGGGTGTATGCGGAAGGCTGAGTAGGACCTACCTACATGTCTAGACATGACCTCGTTCGTCCACCTATAACCTCTGCCCACATCAGTATGCATTAGTATACTTGTGCTAGGATTGAACACTTGGTTGTTGTGGAGTAGGACTAATATACATCCACCTCCTCCTAGTAGTCTTCTTCTTCTATAACACATTTAAGAAGATCAAAATTAGAGGAAGAACTAGAATTCATTCACACAATAGTAGCCTATTTCAAATAAGAAAATAATTAAAGACATGAATTTTAATTAAACACAACAAAATATAATAATCGAACTTACTACAACAACATGCAATAACCGAACAAATAAATATGCAAATGGAATATTAAGAAGGTTAAAATTGGACAAAACATACAAGATTCCATGAAACTACAATGCAAATAGTGTTAATTAAAATTCACACCTTACATTGAGAGGAAAAATGATATGAAATCAATCACATGTACTCAATATAACTTAGTACCACAACCAATCGCATGTGCTCCAAAAGACCTAGGAAGATGCATCGCCCATCCACCCCTTTCACAAGGTCTATTGCCTTGTACAAAATTTCATCCGAATCCCAACCACTTTTATTAATTCCTCCAAAGCCAATGATCGATACAGGTGTAGCAATGCTCTTTGAAGTTCCATATCTCCCTTTGTAAGCTAGTCTCTCCTCACCTAGTTTAGCAATCTTTTCCAATGAATCCAAGAAATAATCGGCACACATCATGGTTGAAACCCTATGGTGTGTCGTATGCGATATTAGCTTGTTAGTTTTCCCTAGGCTTGGTATAGTTGAAATCTGAACTTATATTAAAGTCCAAGTCATCATCATCCATATTAGATTTTCTCATTGTTCCAACTAGGATTAGCATTTGTTTTCAATAGTCACATCACCCCTAGCCAATGTACTAGATGTAATGATGTACATCTATTCCAACAAGTTAAAAGACTTCCCATGGATTATTCTATAATCTATTGCTCTAAAAATTAAACATTTTAGCTATCGTTCATGGGAAGGAAGGCATAATCAATTCTACGGAGGTAATAGATTATAACATACACAACCAATTCCTCCCATGCATCTTCAATTGGAGCCACTGACATATTTTTTTCCCTTGTCCCAGCCCCAACCAGACTTGGACTGGTTAAGATATAGTCCATAGACTTTCTTCAAATTCTTCAATCTATTTTAATGTTTGGAAGAGAGTAACCTAGCCGGGTAGTATCATTGAATTTTTGTAAAGTTATCCTCCATACCTTTTTTGTGAAATTTTCATTAACGAAACCATCATTGTTAATTTTGTGCTCAACCAAAATATCTATGAATACTTGACATGCCTCCTCCCTCTAGTTAGGTACTCGACCCTTCCCTTGTGAGCTCATTCTTTTATAACAAATGCACATGTGTGAGGTCATGCACAATTAGTTTTGAAATAAATAAACAACACCAAGCAATTGTAATACAAATAGGATCTACTGAATGCCAATTAACATCAAACACGATAATAGTCATACTTTATCTACTAAGAACAAAGGAAACAAATTTGTTAAGATAGATATAAAGGTAGAATAGATAAAGCAGATGGATTAATGAACTTTTCATTTTTTTGGTAGAATAGCTAATTCGGATTTTATGGTAAAAAATTAATACCCTAGAACTACTTGTGATTATTTGAATATCTAGTTTCTGGCAACCAAAATGACATAAATTCTAATGTATCAATACTTTAACCTATTGGGTCATGATTTCTAGTCTTTAACTCCACAGCTGTTCACCTGATCTATATGGCATCGACAATGACAAGGGTAATATTTGTTGTATGAACTAGCTAGGCTCAGCTACTCGTGTGATTAAGAATTTCATTTATATGCTCCACTCTCCATGGAAGTAGAAGTCGGGCACCCATTCTAAACAGAACAAAGCTGTGAACAATAAAAAATCATCGTAAGACAACTAGAATATAGGTAAGTGGCCATCAGATGTAATGAAGGAGTGACTTAGTAGTTAGTCCTCTATAAACTAATTTTTTATAAATAAAAAAATAAAGTAGGCATCACTCTGTTGACCTGCAAACCCAGTATGCTACCTTAGCCATGGTGGTCTCATCAAAGAACTAGATATAATCCTAGGTTGTGTTCCCCGTCACTATTATTAAGAACTACACAAGTATGTATCTCCCACCTCTATCTGCCCCCCAACTCACTGGAGTCGTCACCCTGCATGTGATTGTTTTGGAGGAGAGAAAAGGCCATCTTTGGCCATGGAGGAGGGTAACACTCTGAAGCATGCAACATCATGGTCATCATGTTTCTCCCCATCCGCCAACTGCGACATGATCAGTAGATATATACATGTGAAAGCCTAGTGTCTGATTACATGTGTAGTTAATTGTCCCTCTTCTCCACTCCCCACCCGAATGCTGAAGTCGTCGATCTAACGAGTGAAAAGGAAGAGGGAAGGGATCACTAGCGAAATGGAGCTTATCTTACAATGGCGAATTCGGACGAGTCCAGGCCTCCAGCACTGTGAAGCGCCTCGCGTGAGGAAGAGGGGTTCGCAGACAAGGAGGTGGAAACGGGGAAGAAAAACATATCGCCCCCACTCGTCCTACTGAGTCAAAGTGGGGATACTAAAATAAAGTTAATGTTTTCCGAGGACCATCTGGAACATGTTATCCATTCGTATCTTCATTTTTTAGGTTATCCTCATTCTCCTTAACCTCTTTTAATCTGTGTAAAATAGATATATCAACAGAGTTTAAGAATATGCCCAGTCTATCCTCAACCTATCCTCATACTAAACCCCTAAGGAAACAAAGAATATTTTGAGAATTTGAGAAACTTTTCCCCAATTGACATTTCCATTGCATTTGCAAATTATGTTTACTTTAAATTAGAAAACATTTATTTTAGAGAAATGTTAATTTGGCAACTTACTTCATACTATATGTAGCTCAAACATATGTCTATCTTCCAAAGAGGCTATCAGAAAGAGACATCTTCCAGCTCTTTCTTTCAAGGAGTCACCAGGAAGAAGGCTAATGTAGTTGCTGCACTTACAAGTGCACTATGATGGTACTCTCACTACAAAAAAATGACATATAACTTTGCATAATAACCGTAGGTATATACCCAAAATCCGAAGGTAAAACCCTTTACCTACGAAAAATGCTACGGTTTGAATCCGACACACATGCGTCCGTGACTAAAGCATATACCCACAAAAAAAATCGTAGTTATATGTCGGTTTATTCATACGAATATTAACCGTAGGTAAAGAATCATATAAAGCATAGGTAAAGACCCCAAAAAAGCTAGGTATTGCTCTATACTGATAGTTTTGTACCCGTAGTAATAATTTTTGAGATGATGATAAATAAATGTAAGTGAGATTTATATATACTGATAGTTTTTATAACCGTAGTAATACTATTTTTTGAGATGAGATGATAAATAAGTGTAGGAATAAATTTGCAATATATACCTATGGTTCTACAGCATTGTCTGTAATCATGTTTAGTCATGATATTAAATTGTAGGTGTAGATTTTTTTTTTTTCAATAGAAACGCATATCTGATATAAGCATGTAGAAGTATTCTACAAGCATGCATTCTATACACATGCACATATAAATACATATACATCCACATAACTACAATAAATTCAATCCATATCCACTCATCTACATCACATAAGCAAAACACCATTCAATCTATAATATTCCATCACATCCATAACATTCACATGTCCAGTCAAATATCCACTCTTATATCATGGAAGAGATTGAACTTAATCGAAGACATGGAGAAAAAATAGATGTGACCAAAACAGTTGTAATTATGATTACTAAGGTCTAAGCAGATATCAAAGGTCTTCGAGTTCTCCTCGATGTAAAGAAACATCGATTTCGATCAACGAGGATGGTTCAACAACACAAACTCGTAATCATCTGAACAACATGCGTGGAAGATGATGATGAACCCCTAACTTGACCTCAGGAGTTGCATGTTGCGCCAAAGATGATTACTTGTTAAAAAATAGAAATATTATGTACCCATCAGAAAGGAGCCCAGCCTATATTAACCCCTCTATCATGATCACTCTTTTTAGGAAGGCAACCTGCTGGTCTGTTAAAATTGATCACTTCCTTTGTCTCTGCCCCTAAAACAAGATCTTGCTCCAGTTGCCCAACATCACATAGCCCAAGCTCTCGAATAAGCCTGTTTAGTTTTCCAACTATCTGTGCAAGAAAGTAAGTAATCAGAAAGATAATAATTGCTCAACCATCCTTTACTCTATTAGTAGATTGAAGCCTGAAGTAGATAAGAACAAAGGCAACTGAATTCACTACTGTTTTCTCCAGAAATTCCTTAAAAGATTTGATAATTTCCTTTACTGGAAGTGGATACCCTACATAAGATTAAAATTTTATGGGTCTAAAAGAAATGAAATGCTCACCATGCATTCGAAGATGTAAATTTAACAACCTGAAACATAATACAAAATGCTTGAATCAAGCTCATTAACTTCTCAAAAAACCTTAGACCATCTTTTGACTCAACAAAAAATAAGAACTAAGCATCTTTCTATTCCTTGTTACTGAAGTTGGAGAATACTGTTTATGAAATATAACTTTGCTTTTGGTTGATAGATAAGTTTCAGATGAGCCAAGTCATTCAATGACAACAGGTGACTAAAATATCATTTATATTTCACTTACCTTATGTCATGAGTCATGGACTTCAGTTTAATATTTTTCATAGAACACGATAATAAGAGAATTAAGATTTGGCTATTAAAGTAACACCTTTAGTGGAATCTCTTTGCTAACACCGTTATTGTGAACTCACTTTGCATAATCTAGGCTGCCTCATGTGTTAGAAAGCATGCATACCTTGAACTACTGATCTGTGCAGCTTTATTCTTGCACAAAAATTTGTCATCTTTTCATGCAACCTTTCAGTAGCCTGCACCATCAAATAAAAAAGTTAAAGCTCCATGACAAAATGAATCTAATAAGACATGTTGAACATAGCATACATCTGCTATAAGTGCACTGAATGTGGAATACATTATATGTAACATCTTCTCAATGCACAGTGAAGTAGACTTCTTTGAGAAAGACAGAATGAAGTATTACACAGACTATGTACCTGATGACATATTTATTTCCTTCCATATTTAGTAAATCATGACACATGGGTCATAAGTCCACTCATAAATTACAGGAGCAATCTAAACATATCCAAAAAAGAAATAATGCAAAGATCATTAGAACTTATGAACAACATTGATATCAAGTTCTTCATTGTCTTGCACTCTGTATTCAGCTCATAATGCATATAAGTTATAACATTGTGATCTACCGTTTGAGCTATTATGAATATACACTCAGATTTAAGCACATACCTTCAAAGACAATGACTGTTGCTATCTGAATAGCCATCGTATTTAAACAAGCATCAAATTTACGAGAAGTCTCCATATTTTCCCAAAAGCTCCTCTAAACACAAAGCATAAATACTCCAAATTCTCTACATGTGTTATCAAAATAGTAAGGTGTCACTCCCATATTGATGTAACCCATGCAAACAGCTAGAATTGGAATGCATATCCATAAGATAATCAATGTACAAGATGGAAAAAAATTCACCCTCACTTAATGCCCTGTAGTAGCCGACTTGAAGAAAACAGGGTGAGAAAACTTGATTTGAGCCGCTAATTCCCTAGAATAGGCGAACTGAAGAAAACAAATGCCTATAGCACAGACTCAATTAATTACACTAGAAAAACATTTGAGTGATCCCCAAGGTAAATGTTAAAATAATAGAGTTTAGTCACATACTTTTTGTATAATGGGCCTCCCTGACATGTCAGATAAGAACATAATTATGCTGCACAATATGAATACATGGTGAGAAAACTTGCATAGACTAATATTACAATTCAAAACCAACGTAATTTATATAATACACCAAACGGAAGCCCTTGCCTTAAAAAAAGAACTAAACCTAAAACAAGACCATCCACATTAATAGGCAGATTACTATCTGAGTAATATATGAATGAACAATAACAAGACCATGCATTTAAAACCATCTCACTTGGAAGACTAGTACTTTTAAGATCTCAACAGTACACCCATTAATCTAATTTTGAAGGTAGTGTTCAAGGATTATGACCTTCGCTGCAAGTTTAGATCCATGCGCAAATCGGTGCTGCTTTCTTTGTTGGGTTCATGTTTTCCAGACCTGAATATATATTCAAATAACTCTAAAAGCTTGCAGACCTACAATCAAGGCAAGAGTAGTCTCAGGAATAAGCATTGCCACTGGTTTTCTACAGGTACTCGATGAATAAGAAATAAACTCTCCCCCCATTTCTAATAGCAGAAAAAAAAAGGTTTCAGACCTTTTTCCAGACAAATGGTGACTTCTAGGAGCATGGTAATTTTCTTTGATTGCAACAAAAATTCACCTTTAGTTAATGGAGGCAACGCCAGATTATCCTGAAAGAAACCTGGATCTAGATGACATTTCAAAAGAATGTAGAGTCTTAGCAATTGATAACCAGAATTACATCAGAAATAAACTGATCAAGCCCATTTTACCTGGGCAAGAACAGCTTCCCTGATGAGCTAAAAGCCATAGGACAATATCCATAGCACTCAAAGTCGCTTCAAACACCCCCTATAGATTTCTTTCCTCATACTCAAATAAAAATAAAGCATCCCCCATCTTTTTATATATATATATATATATATATATATTATATATATATATATACAAGCACATGACCTCCATATACAAAATAAAAAGTCTGCTTCAAAAAAGAAGGCCAGTGTATTCCAAAATAAAAAGTCTGCTTCAAAAAGTTGTGTATCTCAAAATAAAAAGTCTGTCTCAACAAAAAGGGTCAGTGTATCTCAAATAAAAGTTCATCCAGCAATGTTCATGCATATAGTCATGTGTGTAGTCCAGCAATGTTAGTCAACATGAAGTCGAAACCAAGCAGCATCATGGATGGACCATAACCTAAAAAAATAGATCATCAAGGCTAAAAGTTACCAATTGAAGACATAGGAAGAAATGTTAATTGTAAAAATAGTTAACTACTTACATAGTCCTTTAACCATAAGATGTGGCTTCCGAGAGCATCACTCAACCTTTTCCTAAACTGATCCTTAACAAATAGTGTGTTTTTTGCCTTTGAGCATGGGTGATTGATACCTCATAATACTCAGTGCCTATTTTGCGGCCCATGACTACCTTTTCAATTTCTGTGCTGATGAGGATTCCATCAGCTACATGTTGCATCTCAATGTCAACTAAAGGACAACGTTTTCCAATCACTATAACATGTATGAAAAATCCAAACATATAAAAATATTGAGCATGTATAGTATAACTTGAAAGAGAATTACAAGTTGACTATACCTTGCTTACATCTCCAAATCTATAATGCACTTTACATCTTGATCTACAGTTTGTCCCTCAACTGCACTGATCATATGCACATCAACGTGTGGAGATGGAGCACACTTACCATCATTCTTGGCCTACAACAAAGTTGAACAATTGTCATATACATATTTCACTCTTGAAACTTTGGGATGATAGATGATAGCGGCAGTGGGCACAACAAAAGGGAGGAAACTTTGGGGATTGGTGGTGTGCCATAACTGTAGTCCTAGAAGGATCCTAGAAAGCAAAAGGGGAAATGGAACAGGTCTATTTAAAAAAAATAAAATTTATCAATCAAATCTGTAAAAAAATTGTACCCTTGAAGTTTGTCTGATCATAACATGAAACATAATATTTAGAGCCCAAGCAATATGAGTGTAAGAATATAGAATTAGCCATGAAATAGAAATGAATCATATATGCAAGAAGAAATCATTGATTTTTCAAAACATTGTTATCTCATGGTGTGCTGTTAAAATAGAACATTATCCAAATAATTGAGTGCTTCAACTGATGATTGTGTTGATTAGAAAGGCTCACCCTTCCTCAGATATTTATCAGCTATTAATTTTGTTCAAATGCTTTCTTCACCTCTACACATTCTAACTGTCTGTTTAAGAAGCAGAGCACTATTCATGGCCTGCAAGTCCACATCCCTAGACCTCCTTCACAATGGCTTCTTTAGGCTTTCCCAACCTATTAGATACATTCCTTTTGTCTCACTATAGCCTTTCCAAATGAAATTTTTACAGATGGCTTCGGCTCATTTATCTGTGCTTCTGAAAAGCTATTAACCTGCTTCCCAGAACAACGGAATGGATTGCAATACATGGACAGCTCTGCCTGCACCCAGCGAGCTTGGTTTTCACTCTACTCAGAACATCTTTGAAAGCTTTCTCAGTTGGTTTTAAGTGGATAATCTGAACCCCCAGATATCTACCCAGCTCCTGCTTTTTGACCCCTAGAACTTTCTCAATATGCTTCGCCTAACTTGGTCTTAAGGAGCCACTAATGTGACACTTTGATTTCTTGGTGTTACTTGCTGCCCCGCTTCCAGTTGCGATAGCTAGTCACCACCTCTTTGCACGCTGCTATATCTGGCATGTACCAGCTCTCACCACCACCAACATGTCATCAACATACTGAGGTGATTCACTGAACATCTCATTTTTCTTACCTGAATAATCTATCAGTTTTCCTTGGCTGTTAGCATTCTTGAAGGAGATAAGGTGATAATGGGTCCCTTTTTGCAGGTGTTGGTGGGTCGTACCTTGGATGGAGGAGCAGAGGCGGCGATGACGACCCACGCTTCTCCTCGAGCTTGGAAGCAGGGGCTAGAAAGGGCACAAAAGAAAGCTTCGGCGTGGACGCGAAGGCCGCGGTCGAGCAGGTCGCCAGGTCATGCACGACAATAGCAGGTGACGATGGAGCCGTGCTAGGGCTGGATGATCATGGCGGCGTCTGGCTTGGATGACATGATGGTGACCGAGGGTGTGGTCGGCGTCCGGCTTGGACGATGACGATGATGGCCGAGGGCGTGCTAGGGCTTGGATGATCACCGCGGCATCCGGCTTAGACGACGACAAGGCGCAGTCGGCGTCGGCTTCGACGACGACGAGGGCGCGTCAGCATCGGGCTTCGACGACGACGACGAGGGTGCAGTAGACGTCGGCTTCAAAGACGACGAGGCATGGTCGTCGTCGGGCTTCGACTGATGACGATGGCGCGGTCGCGTCGGGCTTCGACGACGACGAGGGCGCAATCGGCGTCGGGCTTGGTCGTGCTAGGGCGAACCCTAAATCTCCCAGCTGGACAATGGCAGGAGGAGGCCGCCGAACCTCTACATCTCCCAGGCTTTTTATTTCCCGCGCAAGGTAAATGTATTGGCGCCACAACTATACACTCACGGTTCCTATTTTTTTAGGAGTTATGATAGACCAATACCTATATTTGGTAGCTTTTTCATAGGTGTACACTCTTTTTGTTACACTTATTAATAAACTATGGTTAAAATAAATATATTCTCTCACGATTTGTAAAAACCGTAACTATATATTCATATCTACATATGGTTAAAAAGACCGTGTGCATAGCCTTGCAACAGACGGATAACATGTATAATTGTGGTATATACCTAGTATTACCCTACTGTAGTAAATTCTGTGGGTATAGCTCCAAGTTGTTGTAGTGTTCCTCACGGTGCCACATTGGATGCCACGTGAATTGCAGGCAGAGAATCTGTCGGGAGGCGGCCATTTTGTCATGACCTCTCCAGCAGCATCGATGCTATTCTTTCTTCGTTCACTCAGATGTTTTCAAAAAGCCCTAATGTAGATGGTAATTCATCCACAGGTCCTTGCAATAGCATTCATGCTACTACTTCCTCCATCCACAGGTTCTTGCAAGAGCATCCTTGCTAATGCTTCCCCTTTTTTGTGCACATTTAAGTAATTAACGTGGTTTTCGCTTATTTATAAGACTGTAAATGAATGAATAGACTCGATAAGTAACTTGAGTTTAACTCAAATGTTACTCAAGTTTAGATCGTTTAACAAGACAACGAGTGAAGCTTAAATAAAATGTTAAGCTCGTTTCGTAACTGAGACGAGTGTGAAAAAGATCTACACAACTTGTTTAAGCTTTGAATAAATTTGTTTAATTATATAAATTATAAATATATATTATAACTATTTAAAATAATATATTAAAATAAATAAGTAAATGTAACTTATAAAGACTCTTGAGAATGAACTTGAAATTAGATAATGTAAGTTTTATGAATAATTAATTTTTTACTCATAGAATGGATTGGAGTTATATATATTCTCCAGACATGTTTCTCACCGTATAGAAAGCCTTGGTGGAGGACTAATTTTTGCCTTATGTACAACAACCTAAAGTACACAAAACTGTGCCTACCTCTTGTTGGAATATTTATTAGTAAATTTAATTTTTTTTTTGTTTCATTTTATTTGGTGAACTCTATAAAGAGTTCTTAGCTCTCCAATGTGAGGTTTATCCTATATAGGAAGTTGAGAAAAGGTTCATTTCCTTATATGGTTTCTTCTTTTCTTTAGAGATGTGATCTTTAGGGAGAGCAATGGAGGAGGGCCCATTTGGGCTTGTGGGATTTGGGCCTTATTTCACACACGCGTAACTTTCCTTGCCTTGGCGTGGCACACGTGTGGAGGTCTAGCTAGCCGCCTACATGGCTTTCTTATTTTTGCATTTGGACTGTTGACCGACCGTTTGACTTCATCTTGGATTCCTTACCCGTTTTGAAAATTGAACGGTCACCCACTCTTAATGGGGGTGTTCCCACAATGGGTTGGAATGGAGAGAAATGGTATCTCTCTCTCTGCTTTTTTGCTTAAGTGTTTTTCCTCTTGTGCAGTTTTCTTCCGTGTCTTCTCCATAGTGACGATTGAGACTAGCAACTAGTCTAAAAGTGTTTGTCTTCGGCACAATTTGGAGTGCACCTTCGCGTCGTAGTGATGTTGGGGTCGTCATATCTTGGAATAAGTTCACCATCATCATATTGCACCGTGGTAGGGGCGAAACGACTTCAAGAAACAACATCGCGCTTCGGCCATCAGTTTGCATACATTTGATCTTACTCTCTTCATCTATTTTAGCCATATTAATCAGATTGAATATGTCTGCTCTTGCTATAACTTCTTGAAATTCAACATTTGAGTCGTTCGGATTCTATCTGCTCCTATGGCACATGATGTTGTTGCTCGTCCAGATTTTTGCCAGTTCTTTAAGAGATGGCAACAAAAGATGAGATATTGGCTTACTTCGTTAACTTTGTTTACGTCATTGAGAATGGTCCTCCAGCAGAGGTGAACAAACTTGCTAGATTGATGTGCTTAAACATTTAAAGGAAAAAAGTATTTGTGCATCGGTAGTATTCTGTCATGCTTGTCTAATAAACTGTATGTCATATATTGTTCTACTAAAACTGCTAAAGAGTTATGGGATCTTTAAATAAGATGTA
>CM024758.1:27512212-27605876 GCA_014218235.1 Colocasia esculenta
GCACTTCTTATTTTCCATTAGATGGGCACAATGAACCCCTAATGTATGGCCAATGAGAATGTCAAAGTGCATGAAAAGTATAATTTGCAAGGGTATAATAAGTTTTTCTGATCTAGAAAAGATAAAATATTTCTCGGGTATTATGACAGATCAACAATGGTGGTAGTTTGGAACTGCAAAAATCTCTTACTGTATTTGCCATGCTTGCCAAGTAATTGTTAAAACCACGGGAACTTAAAAGAGTATTCCGTTGTGAGATTCGAAAATGTTGAATGTTCTATTTCTAATAACTTGGCTGATGCATCTTATTCTTTAACTTTTCCTTGTATTTTTGAGATTTTTTTTCATATATTTTCCTCTGAGAAGATTAATTATATGAGAATCTTTCTTAGATTTATATTTGTATGCCTACCTCTTTTATACATACAAAAAACTCCTTTTGTCAAAATATGCATTGAATATTCCTTCATTATCATTTTTAGTGAGGGTCTATATGTATGTAAAAGTAATATTCTAACCACTTTCTGAGGGTCCTAACAGAAGGTTACTGTATGTCTTTGAAGAAATTTTATATTCACAATAGGAGTATATGTGCAAATACATATTTAAGAAAAAAATTTCTACAACTAATATTCTAAAAACGTACATGCAAAAAAAAAACCTCTCAATGCCTCTCGAAAGAAGACTACACGAGAGAGAGAGAGAGAGGACATTACGGTGGGGTTCATGAATCATGGTTGGACTAGGTTACGTCTGGGGTTTTAATCTGGCAAACCAGGCAATGCCAGAAAAAGCCTAAAAACCTAGCCTGGCCTTGTTAGTTCACGGGCCGGATGGACTGGTAAGATAACGAAGTAATATGCTACACACGGTGGGGTTCATGGTTGGACTAGGTTACGGGGTTTTAAACCGACAAACTAGGTTAATGTCGGGAAAAACTTAACTGGTTTGATATTTGGATAGATCAAAAATAAAATGAGGATTGAAGATATCCCCACTCCTATCCAAATACCAAATATCAGTTTAATTCGATATGTTGGTCTGGGCTTCTTTAGCCCGATTCAGTCCTCTGAGAATATAATATGTGTATAAAACAAACTCAGTTCTTAAAATTTATTGGAAAGTCTCCCACAAAATCTCATAACTAGAATATCATAGAAACTTTTATGATTTATCTGATAATAAATTTAACAACATAGTCCAACGCCTCTGTACGAAGAACCAGGGGATTTGGGGACCGTGTTCTGTGGCCATCTGTCGAGTCCATTTTTAAAGCTCAAGTAATACGCTGCATAGCCACAGATTATTGCAGCTGTTATGAAGTAAACCTTTTTCAGATGACTAAACAATTAAACAATTAGAACAATAACGGGAATTTGACTATCAGTCCAAGTAGAGTGGGCTAGTTAATTTCTAGTCCAGACAAGTAAAAATTATAATGTCCCGTCTTTTTCTGTCCCAAAATTAATTTTCGATCCAAAATAGATGGAAAACGTGAAGTGTGATAACAGATAGGAGATGGTATACCAGAAATATACTTGGTAGTTGATGAATATTACATGACTTGTCATTACATTTAATTTTAAGTCCTCTGCGTGTGGGGTTTGGGGTTTTAATAAATCTAAAAAAATTCAAATCTCCTAACAGCGGTTGGCGTCCTTGGTAGTTGATTTTGTACAATAAAATTACTCAAATAATTTTATTCAGTGGATCAGTCAATAACATCATCCGACATCTTTTTAGATTTAAATTTTAAAAAAATTAAAAAATATAAGAAATCAGATCCGCCACTTTCTCCACACGTGGTGTCTATAATTACCAGCACAAGGCGATGGAGATGGTCATAAGAATTTTAATTTTTTTTTAGATTTGAACAACGGTACGTCCTTCATCTCCTTCTTCAGAACATAACGCAGACTTTGGTTGGGTTAAGAGGTTTTTAGGGGTACTTTGAAGTTTTAAGAAACAATGACTTATGGTGTTGGTCTCTTGAACCGGAAATTAAAAAGTTGACAGTGAAAGAACTTAAACTTTCATTTCTTGATATTTGGACTGAAAATTAATTACCCACTCCTAATTTGGACCGGTAATTAATTTTCCCGAACAATAATTCATCTCAAAAGTTTCACATACCATATAATCAATTAATCATAAATTCACTATAACTTATTTAAAACATAACGTGATGAAGATCACCGACACCCTCCCTCCCTCCTCTTCCCCACACCCTCCATAAAAATGAAAAACAAAGTATACAACCATGAAACTACCCGTTCCCCAAAACACTAATGTAATGGGCAAGGAAATTTTTTATTTTTATTTTGAAACGACGTAATTGACAGCGAGCAAAACGACACCCCCCCCCCCCCCCCCCCCCCCCCCCCCCACGCCAACCCCCATCCTGAGGCAACCACCACAGGAGCAAGTGAAATTCGTGCCTCCCCTCTACAATCTGCTATTTTTCACAGGACCCATCTCCTTCGCCTTGGCCCTCAGCAGATGCTTCTGTATCTTCCCGGTCGCCGTCTTGGGCAGCGGCCCGAACACCACAGACTTGGGTACCCAGTAGGCCGGCATCTTCTCCCGGCAAAACCTCATGATGTCCTCCGCCAGCGCCTGCTCGCTCTTCTGCGCCACGCTCTTCTTAACCTCCACGAAGGCACAGGGCGACTCCCCCCACCGCTCGTCTGGCCGAGCCACCACCGACACCTCCATCACCGCCGGGTGCTGGTACATCACGCTCTCCACCTCCAGGCTGCTGATGTTCTCTCCGCCCGAGATTATTATGTCCTTGGCCCGGTCCTTCACCTCTATGTAACCATCCGGGTGCTTCACGCCCAGATCGCCGGAGTGGTACCAGCCGTGGGCAAACGCCTCCTTGTTGGCTGCCGGGTTCTTCAGATAGCCCTTCATGACCATGTTCCCCCGCATGACGATTTCACCTAGGGTGGTGCCGTCGGCAGGGACGGGGGCCATGGTCTTCATGTCGACCACGTCCAGGCCTTCCAAGCCGATGTAGCGGACGCCCTGGCGCGCGTGCAGGCGGGCACGGGTTTCCGGCGCGAGGAGATCCCACTCGGGCTTCCAGGCGCACACGGTGGAGGGGCCATATGTCTCGGAAAGGCCGTACGTGTGGGTAACGCGGAAGCCAAGGGAGGACATGGCTGAGAGGACAGGCGGGGGAGGGGCTGCCCCCGCCGTCATGACGTTGACGGTGCGAGGGAGGGGAAGGATGGTTTCACCGGGAGGTGCGTTGAGGAGGGTGTTCAGAACGATGGGGGCTGCACAGAAATGGGTCACACCTGGGTTGGCTATGGCCGAGAATACAGCCTTGGCTGTCACCTGCAAGGGAAGAGATCAAAGAGACAAATCTATAAGCGTCAATGATACTTGAATGACTGCTGAATTTGATAAAGAGGATGTTGGAAACTCCAAGGACAAGGGGCAAAAAAATGACAGAACTTGATTTCTCAAGGTTTCTACTAGCTGTGCCACATTCATCTCCATCAATATGCTGATCTAAAACAATGAATGACTGCGCAACCGGGTTCTCACAGCTCATAAAACAACCAGTCTGTGAACAATCTAAACTTTCAGACAGTTGTAGGCTTGTAGCTAACAAAAGAGTAGCCATTAACTGTTAATGATCGAGTCATAATACAGGAAGCTGTTCGCCGAATAATAAACGAGTACCCATTAACTGTTAATGATTGAGTCATGATACAAGAAGGTGTAGGCTGTAAACATAGATAGAAATCGTAGAATGAAAAGTCAACTTGCCAATGTAGTTGATTACTGATAACGATGATTTTTCATGACCCAATGCAAGTTGAACTGTTTTATTTTGTAAGCAGAGCAGGATACAGAAAAGGGGAGTTTGAACACTGAGTCATGTCAATGACTAATTACATGACCCAATGAAAGTTGGAACTGTTTTATTTTGTAAGCAGAGCAGGATACAAAAAAGAGGAGTTAGAACACTGAGTCATCTCAATGACTAATGATGTACTTTTCTGAAAGTATCTCAGCGACTAATGGCAAAGGGAAAAAGAGATATATTAGTGAATTAATTCTATAAGAAAACTTCGCGAGAAGTGCCAAAAAATATGTCAGGAATGTAATTGAAAATTGAACTCTTACACAATGGATGTCTCGAAGAAAGTAAAAGAAAGTTTCCTTCAACAAGAAGATTCTCTCGTTGAGAGATACTTTGTGCATGCCGGGTGTGCACACATTCACGTTGCCATGGGCCAGCGCGCAGCAGTCGCCCGGACATGCGCTGGCCCATGGCGGGCGTACGAGCACAATCTATGTCTTTCTCTGGTCAGATCGAGAACAAAAATACTGAAAGCATCAAATCTTTGGTGCTGCTGGTCTAAATAGGAAGAAGCCAGGTAAGATTTCATATGTGATCCTAAGCCATCTGGTGAAAGAGGGGAATTATAAGTACGCCGGAATTCATAGGATGGAAGGACAGTATGTTTTCCCAGTCTATGGGTATTGAGAGCAACATCAAAGAAGACATTTAGACATGTAAGACGGGGAAAGGATCATCACAATTTTGGGTTTGTACGAGGGCTATCTGTCTGTTGCTTTTTGCTAGCTTATCTTGGGAAGGTGTCGAGATTGCACCATTTATGCTGAAGGGGATCAGTTCCTCCCTATAACAGAATAATTTCAAAGTCAAGGATTGTGCTTTGAACTTAATGAGTTAGAAGCACTTTAAACATAGTAGAATCCCGTTGCATGTTACTGAAGGTAGACTTATGTTTGGAAGACATACATTATTGTTCCAAAATTATCTTAAGCTAGGTTCAATAAATAAGAAACGTGGCCATACCTGACGAAGACATACACTTGTTCCACAGAGAGCAGCAAGAGCCCAGGTGAAACACCAGCCATTGCAGTGAAACATGGGCAGAGTCCACAAGTAAATCGCCCCCTCATTCATTCCCCAGATGAGAGGTCCACTTAAAGCCATTAGATATGCACCCCTGTGATGTAGTACCACGCCCTTCGGGCTGGATGTTGTCCCAGAAGTGTAGCCTAAAGCAATGCTCTGCCACTCGTCCTTTGGTGGACTCCAGGCAAACTCAGGATCACCAGTTTGCAGAAAAGTCTCATATTCAATAGCCCCCTTTTTGAGAGCATTTTGAAGTGTCCGCCGGTCACAAGTTTCATCACCTATAACAATCAGTATTGGATGCTGGAAATTGCTTTTCTTTTTGTCTGCTATGATCTCTAAAGCATCTTCCGCTAAAGAGAAATAGTCCTGATCAACCATAATCAGTGCAGCAGAAGAATGCTCCAGAAGAAAAGAAATTGTTGCAGCATTTAGTCTAACGTTCACAGTGTTAACTACAGCTCCAGCCATTGGAACTCCAAAATGAGCTTCATAAATGGCAGGAATGTTTGGTGCAATTACTGCAACCTGCAAAAGAACGGAGGACAAGCTTTGTCATTTGCAGTTCCAACAGTGATATTCCCTCTTGTTTTACATCTTGGTGGAAGTGGGTTGCAATTACTGCAAATGAATCTGACAACATATGTCGTGGATGATAATGTATGAAAATCATATGAGGAGCAAAATGCAACCTCCGGCAACAATCAAGTAAGCATTGAAATAAAACAAGATTATCAATTTGAAAACATTTAGACCAATTTAAGTAAGTTGGACAACGTCCTAAGATTATCATGAAATGTAATTAAATCTCCCCAGATCTGGACCTCTGGGATTGGGACTAATGAGCATCAAGACAAACCAGACATTATGATAAAGAGAGACCAGAATATCTAAATATTGTTAAATATCATCAGCCTGCTATATATAGGAAAGTTGCGAAAATTGCTTAAAATTATGATATAGCAAATAGTATCTTATATAGATACACGTATCAGATTAAAGAAAATTGAAAAATATATACGACTAACATAGTTGTCAGATTTGGTTTCAGCAAGATCTTCACCGATGACTGAACAGCTCCATTTTGGCAGACAAGAATATTAAAAACCTAGATACTAACATTTCATTGACAAACAGAGCGAGCAAAGCCGGGCATAAAGTCTAAATGATGGCATAAGGAAAATTTCTCAGACCCAATTCTACAAGAGATGACAAATCTACAAAGCTGTCGGTGGCTAGCAGTCGCCATCATGTCCGATTAAAGATGCCCAATGATCCAAGCCAGATTCAGGCACAACAACTAGACAACACATACAGACCTTTTGTCATGATCTTAACCGTTTGAGGTCATGTGATTTATTCACTTCAAATTTTCTCTCATTCAACTAATAACACGCATTGCCTGAAAAGAAATTGAAATACCAATGTGAATAACCATAACACAGGTGAGGGACCCATATCCAGACATTAGAGAACTAAAGCAACAAACAAAGGACAAATAGATCAGAGAGATCCGAACCAGATCCCAAGACGCCTTCCGAGAAATAACGGGTTTACAGACGAGCCGGGCTGGGTCTGAGGCCGCATCATAATGGGCTGAGGCCCCACTGTGTCGGTGGGCCAATATCGCTCAAGATCTCGTATATCAATGTTTTTTAAATGGGAAAAAATAAAAAAAAAATGGATTCCCCCCCCCCCCCAAAAGGCAAAAAGAATTCTGAAAGGCCACACAAGTGACAAGACCATTCCACACGACGACGGTATCCCAAAAGAGAAATGCTTTGTACCAGCACTGCTCTCATCCCGAAAAGTTCCGCCGGTAGAACCACAAATGCCATCGTCACAGACGTAACGAGGTGTTAAGGCCCAGCCCAGCATGAACCGTTCACTGTACGTCGGATCGGGCTGGGCCGGATCTGATACAGACTCGTGTCTCGATCAAAGCAAATAATTAAAAACTAACAGTTCTTCACACATTTTGAAAAAAAAAAAAAAACAAAGATGCCGATATATATATATATATATATATATATAAGAAGCAGGCGGAAAACGATGGAGATATTATAGGAGATGATGATAGCTTTGACAGCTGGGAAGAGTGGACTCAAGAGGAACTGGCTTATAAACACCAATTTTTTACACTAATAAATAAAAGCATGGCATTTTCATCACCACTGGACAGCAAGCTCTGTGGTGGTACTTCATAGAGAGGAGTTGTGGTGTGTTAAATTCGGTGTGAGTAATTAAAATAACCACTTAAAGGCCAGGGATAATTGTACGGAAACACAACCGGAGAACCGGCGCAGGTTGACGAAAAGAGAAAATCGCAAACAAAAAGGCCGGTTCACGAAAAGGAAATAGAAAAGAGGAGGAAGAAACAAGAGCGGCCAAAATCCCATCCCATCCTGTCGCTGTGAATGATACGAGCGATTCACCGGACGGAGTGGGGGGAGGGGGGCGGGCGGAATACACAGTGAAGCAGATAAAATGTGTGATCAGAGAAAAGAGCAGTGTGATTATTGTGGCGGAGTCGCCGAGGGGGGCGGCGTGGCGTGTAGGTACTGGCGGGGGAAGGGGGTGGCAGGGGGGGCGACGACGATCTTACCGTGGAACCGGTGCCGATAGAGCGCCGGTTCAGGGCGGAGGCGAGGCGGCGGCAGCGCTCGTAGGTCTGGCTCCAGGTGTACCGGATGGAGCCATGGATCACGGAGGCCCTCTGCGGGTGGACGCACGCCGCCCTCTCCAGGAACCACAGCGGCGTCAGCGCTGTGTAGTTGGCCGCGTTCCTCGGCAGATCGTCAATGTCCCGATCCCCGCCGGCCTTCGTGGCCATTTCTTCTGATCCAACTACGACGCCAAGCGGACACAGCCCCCCGTAGAACAAGGAAGAACAGAGAAGACACAGAGCAAGCGAGAGAGAGAGAGAAGGGGGTGGGAGTGGAGGTGGTGTTAGTTTCTCCTCCGGAGTGTTGCTGTGTCAGCTCCACCGGCGGCGGACCGGTCGCCCCGGGCGTTTCCATCACGAGAGGTCTCTTTATAGTACGCAACGATACGCCCGGCCGCCTACACTGCGGCGCTACCCGCACCGCCCCCCAGATAAGCATCCCATGACCGTAAGCGTGGCGAGGTTGGGACAATTGCCTTAAATGACGTAAATGCCCTCCCGTAGATTGCGTTCTTACCCATGTGCCATGTTAGCAGTGGAACCATGCGGTGAGGTGGACCGCTGGATTATTTTATGCCACTGCCTCCGGATAATCTGATCGTCGTGGCCATGGACGATCTCCGCAGTCTATCTGGCCCTCTGGGGTTGGGAGAGTACAGTGAAAGGGGAAGTCGGTGGGGTGTGACTCGAGTGAGGTTACCAGCACACCAATTTGTTGGTGAGGTCACACATGACGAGCGGAATACGTGCGAACGTAGCAGACGCCACCAGTTGCTCGGCAACAAGATCACGGGCCGTACGCTCCTACTTGGGCGGGCGGGAATGGTTCATGAATCATGCTGGGCACATGCAACTCCGACGCTAAATCTGGCTTGCGGGATAAACTTATCCGGAAAGTTCCACAAATTTCAATTTTTCTTTCTTTTTTTCCCCACTCCCATTCACCCTGTTCGAACACGAATTTAAGTTAGTTTTGAATTGATAGATGAACAGAGCTCTGGACTGTTCTTTTTTTGCGAGTGGTCACGGGTGATAAGAGTTTTATCCAGTCACAGCTCTATGAAAGAGTATGATCTAATTTACTGGTATTCGCGTGATATTTACGTTCTAATTTGATCGTTACGATAGAGATGGATGTGCCATTTAGTTGTTTTGTTTAAGTACATTAATTATATATGACGGTCAAGATTAACTTGATTCTTGAATGAAAAACAAAGTCTTATAGTTGTACTCTTCGACCGACACACGTGTTCATAGCCAAGTTTTTGTTTAAACTTTGACACACCAAATTGATATTTCAAATCTCCCATGCATGAATTCCAGAATCACTGTATTATGGTTTCTATCATAAATAATAAAAAAAGGAATTTATATTCGGAATTAGGCATGACACAACGTCAGTAGAAGCATCAGGAAGGTTCAAAGTGCTGTTTTTCTTCCCGCATCCATGTCATACTCGGCCCTTTCGCCCTACAAGTGTCTTAAGCGGAGTTATGCTAGACATTATTATATCGAAAAATTAATGGGGACAATTAATTAGGAATTCTTGTAAAAAAAGTGATTTAATTTCTAATCTTGGACATAATACTAAAAGTCATAGAGTTCATCTTTTCTGTGCGGTCTAATTTGTAATCTCAAGTTTTCAACATTCATGTACTTTGAAAGACAATTTTCATCTTTTTAGCGTCAATTTTTAAAATTCTCACTTTAACGTAATGTATTTTTTCACCTACAATATATTTTTTACATCTCTTATAATAAATATTAAGTTCTTTTACAGTAAATATTATTACTTGTTAGAGCAAGCGTCAACTCACGTTACAGTAAATCTTATTTTCTATTATAGTAATATTTTCATTACAATAAACATTGATTGTATATTACAATAAATATCAACCCCATTATAGAAACCGTTATTGCATGTTGCAGTGAATGTCAAGTATCATTATAATAAACTCATTCTCTATTACAATAATCTTTTCTTTACAGTAAATATTGAGTGTCTGTTACAGTAAACGACAAATCTCATTACAGTAAATATCATTCCTTGTTATAGTAATTTTTTGATATCACATAAAGAACATCATCTACCTTGTAGTATCTGTTGTTGATTATAGCAGTCATGTTATAAACCTTTTATGTAAGTGATATCATGACTTACAATAAGTGATGTAAACAATATATTGCAAGTGAAAAAACATGTTAAGTTGTTTTCTTATTGTAACGGAAAAGATTATTGTAATGGGAATAACGTTTACTGTGACGAGACTTAATGCATATTGTAGCAACTCTCAATTTTTAAATTGAAAAAAATAAATTAAATTTAAAAAAAATATGGTGAATAAATTGAAACACATTAAGTAAAAATAAGAGATGAGCTATCCTAAAAGGTTCATACATGAGTTAATGGCCACAAAGCAAAAATCTATTGTTGGATTGGAAATAATTAAGCCAAAATTTATACCTTAAATAATTATTAAGTTAAAAAGGGTCAAGATAATCACTAATTTGACTCATAAATATCTTAAAAAGTGTCCTAACTCTATCCTAACCCCTTGGCTACAGATCTAAAGCCCATCTCCAGTCAAATGGAAGGATAAATGCTACAAAAAATGAGATAATTATGGAAAATTCAGAGTTGGAAGAGAGGAAAGAGTTGTAGGAGGTTTTCTAACCTTAAAAATAAAAATACATCTCCATTTCATTTCTAGCCGACCCTATTGAACTCTTGGAGCTTGGAGAACGAGGAGGAGGAGCTTTTGGACATGGAGATTGTAGCGTATTGATCGTTTGGATCATCGAATAATAGTTGTGGAGGCCAATGTGTGGCCGATGACGTGTGTAGCAGTGTTTCCGTAGGTTGTGAGGCTTTGTGGATTGGTGGTTTGGACCCAAAGCACTCACTGGTTCACTGTCTGTGAACGGGACAGTGAGGAGCATTACGTTCTGAACGCGACGGCCCTGGGTGTCGCGCTCATGGAACTGCTGTTTTAGATCGACGTTTGCATGCAAGCCGCGTGTTGCACGCTCGGCAGCCATGCTGATGTCAGCAGTAGGAAGGCGACGGCCTCCTACATCGCATTCAGGTCGCGATGTAGTGCTATGTCGCGTTCCCAACCGCTGTGCATTTTTAAGAGAGTTTGGCTCAACAGAACTCTCACAAGCTCTGCTCGGCCAGGAGGGTTTTGCTCCGGGATTCTCAGGCGATCCGAGCTGTTAGTTGACATGTGGTCGTGTTCTCGCCGCAAGAACGCTACGTGGAGCGGGGGGAACGCCGCGTGGGTCTCGTTCTTCGCGTTCTTCATGGAGGTAGGGAGATTCCACTTGTTTTGATCTGTGGAGTATGTGTGTGGTGTGTTTAATGTGTTATTGGCTTTCCAAACAATAGATACCATGCTAGGGCACTCATTAAAGCATGTAAAATGGATGAAAACACTAGTTTGCAGGGGTTCTTGGGGTGATCCGGAGAAGAGTTTCCGGATTAGGGTTTTCGCCTATGAGGTGATGACAGACCCTCCGTCGCGACTAGGTTGCGACAGGTCGACCCGTCTCGTTCACGTTCTGGAACACGACATATCAGGCTGTCGTGTTCTGAAGGCGACATGAGACCCCGTCACGTTCATAGTCAAGGCTTTGTTTATGTATGCATAAGAGAGCAGGTTTATCCGATTATCGTAAACTGTGTTACATGGCAAGGGTAAGCGGTGCATGAGCACCTGTAGTGCTCGGGGAGCGTGTTGTGTGTGCGGTTTGCGTGGTGTTCATGTGGTTGACGTGGGGTTTCATGTGACTTGTGTGGTGTGCTCGTGGTTCGTGCGTGCGTGGCGAGTAGTACAACGCCTACCGTGGATACCTCTTCAGTTGGGAGCCCTAGGTTTTGTGTGAGCCAGGCACGTGTGTGTGTGCTCGAGGCTTGTCCTGGTACTGGGTACCGACGAGGTCTTGTCGTCTTCCTGACACCCCCACTCTTGTGTAGAGTTGTACGTCCGGCTGAGGAAAGAGTGCAGTGGGACAACGACTTGTGAGAGTTTGTGTTTAGTCGCTTGTAGCGCACTCGTAGTTGGGGGTTTACGGGCACCAGTAGATGTACTGGGCCCCAGCTAGTCCTATTTTCCAGTGCCTCACTTTAGGGAGCTCGGGCCAGAGTCCCTAAAGGTGCCAAGCATGGGCCTGCGGCAGTGTGGTCCACAGGAGTGGTGTTGGTTGGTCTCCATAGTTTCTTGTCTTGTTCTAGTGGAGCGGCAGTTGGACCTTACGTCCATGGCTGCGAGACTGAGAGGTAGTCTTGTGTGGTTTGTCCGGGTCAGTAGCTAGTGTCGCGAGCCAGTTTACGTGGCCCAAGTGTGGCGTTTTCCTACTTTAGCACGTACACCTGGTTGTGGTTTGCCGTTTATTTAATATTGTTGTTTTCTGTTAAGCGGCAAGCGGTAAGTGATATTTACAGCTTTATACCATGTTAGCTAGTTCTATAAATTATTAGCGTAGCCTCTTGCTTTACTACTTGTGTTGGTTTGATCGGTTTCTAGGGGAGTTTCCCTATTGAGCCAGTGACTCGTGAGGCTCACCCCTACCCTTTTAGGTGAGGGAGAGCAGGAGATTTTCGCACCCGTCTGCAGACACGTGAATTCGACCCACCGCGGGTAAATTTCATGTTGCGCCATAATGCCACAAATGGCCCTCATATTGCCTCGCAAGAGTGTTTTCCCCATCATTTTGGATCTCACCCATCCTCCCTCAGTGCTCCCCCCCCCCACCATTCTCAGGGTCTATTTAATGGCATAGGCATTGTTTTCATGTCGCGACAGGTCTTCGGGGCGCGATCATGCTGTCACGACGGGCCTGCTGGACGCGTTAATGAAGATAGCTGAAACACGTCCAGCAAGGCGGACGCAATTCCAAGTTGCGCCGGACATCTGGGGCACGACAAGCCAAGAGTCCTTATCGCGGCAGCCTTGTGCGATGCGATAAAAAATTGTCTATTTTATTTATGGAAAATGTCCAACGCTATTTTATGAACGCGGCCGCTGTAAGCGCCGCGATTCCAATGTAGGTTTTGGCAGGGATTTTCATAAATAAAATATATAAATACTTTATCGCGTCATGTCATCCTGACGCGTTTCAAATCAAGATGCATCAGCTTGAGCTGCCGTGATTAGGCCCTAGGCCCCAAAGTCGTCGCACTCGAGTGCCTAGACCTTGGAATCACGTGAAATCTCTGAATCACGTCCGCCTGACCCGACGCGGTTAGGTCTTGTACCGTACAGGCCAGACCCCGAAAGTCGTCACATTTATGGCCCACGTGCCCAAAATGAAGTCACGGCGGGGTAGGCCGATGCGTTTCAAGAATGCGGCGGTCATCCCTGACACGATTCTGAAGGTGGCCGCCATACCACAATCATCGCCCTTTTTTTCAAATCAAGTGGCAATGCGGCGCTTCCTAATCGCAACAGCCATGCGGACGCATTTCTTATCGTGGCGGCCGGGGCGGATGTGTTCTTATCGCGGCAGCCGGGGTGGACACGATTCATTCTTATAGTCGCATCCGCTATGGCCAACGCGATTCAAGCGTTTGATGCCTATAAATAGACCCCCGAGGGTCATTTGTAAGGGGGGTTCCAACAATCGCGGTGAAGCCCTGCCGGATTTCTGCCTCAGAGGGGGTCCACTCACTACGGCAAAGCCCTGCCGGATTCCCGTCTCGACCCCGGCCCAAGGGGACCTTCTACTTCAAGCCATCCATCCGATCCTATGGAGTTCGGAGCCGGCGCCTTTGTCCACGTGCATCGAGGTGGGAGCGTCTTCCTCCTCTCCGTCCATTCCGGCAGCGCCGATGCGCCATTCACTTTCGGGGAAGTACCCCCTCCCCTTTCTCCCTTTTCATTTACATCCCAACTCCTCCGGGCCCCACGTGGCCTCTTTTTCATACACACACATGCATGCATACAGACACACACACACACCTATTTTTAGGGGTTTAAAAGCCACCACACGGAAAGTCGTTCCCCATGCCCTTCATTTCATTTATTCGTTATTTTTATAATTGCATACTACACATGTGGCTAATCCCCTTTTCTCTTCTTTGTCATTTTCTTTGTCAGGGTAATCAACGAGGAAAATGCCCTCTACCATGGCCGGCCGTGCTCGTAGAGGAAGAAAGGACCCACATCCCCCGCGCAATCTCCCCACGCTCCAACATCTATTCTCCGCAATCATTTCTTCCACCCGCACCCCTCGCCGTGCATCCCTCCATTCGGCACCCTTGCGTGCTTGGCGATCACGATCTTGTTATTTTCCGTATTTTCCTGCTTTCCACTCGATATCCACACACATCACATTCACCCACGCTCTTCGCCTTTTCTTTTTCATTTATTTACCCCCCCCCCCCCTCTTTGTGGATCAAACACTTTTGGGTTCCCGACGGACTCGCGGCGGTGTCCACAAATTGGCGATCATAGTGGGACCTCTTTTTTGCATTTCCTCGTTGATTACCCCCCTCCTTCGTGCCCCACGTGGCACTCTTCTTTTATATTTGCTTTATACCATACTCCATATCTTGCATGTTGCGTGTTTAGCTTTTCTTTTTTCCCTTTTTTATACACATATACTCCCGCTTTCCTGCGCTTTCTTCTGTCTTCGGGTTGCCATTAGAATCACGTCCAATATAGAGGACGCGATTCAGTGATCGCTAATGCGACACGCAGGTTTGTCGCATTTTGCTTTGTGTCGCGTCAGCTTAGGCCGACGCGTTTCTATTGTCACGGCGGCTAAGTCCGACGCGTTATCTGTATATCCTAATTTTCGTTTCCTACACATCTCCCCTATTTACTGCCTGTCTACTGCTTTCCTTTTTCATTTTCGGGTGCCTTCTGGAATCGCGTCCCAAAGAGAGGACGCGATTTAATTGTTGCTAACGCGCCCCACAAGTCGGTCGCGTTCTGTTTTCTGTCGCATCGGCTTAAACTGACGTGTTTTTGTTGTCGCGACAGCAAAGGCCGACGTGTTACTGTCTGCACAAACCGTCCATAGGGACCAGGTGCGGGCTTGACAGCCTTCTGGGGCTTTCAGTTTCGCGTCTAGGTGACTAGACGTGATTTGGTTGGAGTCGCAGCGGCTGTCCCCGCCGCGATTCAACCTGCTGATAGAAATGCACCCCCCTTTGCCATTTTTGCTATAACTACTGCATACAGGGCATTTTGCATCGGTCGGGGGACCTCCTTCCCTTATATCCTAGGCTCCACACACCCTTCCGGTGAAAGCAAGCTCTCCATTGGGCATTCCGTCCCTTCGGACTAGCAAACCTTCTCCCAGAACGCCGTAAGTCTCCGTACCCTGTGGATTCCCTCACGGTGGACCGAGCTGGTTGTACCCCTCCATTGACCCGGGTTTAGATATCAATTGTGTGGTGAGAGGTGATTCTAGTTGTATCCCAAAGTTCTATACTCTACCCAACTAGGATCTCATCTGGAGTGACATAATATTTTTCAATCCATTTAATTAATTATGAAACTCCTAAAACAGGCGCTAAGCATCATAACTTGTTTGAACCATATTGATTGATTAATCTTTGTTGAACCTGTTTATTTGCTTGCTTGTTAAAAATGGACCCACATCACCATGCTAATTTTTATGGATTATGAGGATAATTCAAGCGTCCAATCTTTCCAATCCCATGCCCGTCCATTTCACCACTGTGAGGGACAACCTTCCACTTCCTATGGTTACGTACGCACACCGCGCACTAACCAATATGATGTCCCCTCACATCTACCCCCGATCAGAATCCGGCGAAAGCCTCCCCTCGCCATGATCCCACTGTGCAGACTATCTTGCATGCCCTGGATCAGCTCACCCTTCAACAGCTTAAATTAATACAATCTTTAGTTGAGGGTGCGACTCCTCCTCCCTCTCCTTCTCCCAGGCACCCGCCTTTGTATATTCCGACGACTTCGCCACATACCCCTGTACATTCTCCATCACCTCGGCCCCCTGGCCATTTGCACTCCTATGCTCAAGTCCGAACAGACCGCCCCTGGGAAGGCCCACTAATTCAAGGCCGCCCCCATGTACTCCCTCATTTGCCCAGCAACAACCCACTCCACTCCAAAATGCTCTTCTCCACAAATTGAACGATTTGGAGAATCAAATAAATAAGCTTTCGAATCCCATGGGTGACCCCGTCGCTGCCATGCCGCTCTCCCTCAAATTTATATTCATCCCTTGGAGATGCCAACGTACCGACTGTACAATGGCAAGGGCAATCCCTATCTTCATGTCAAGGAATTCCTCTATGAGTCTTCTTGTTGGCAGCGAGATCCCATCACCTTGGCATATTTATTTAGAAAATCTCTTGACGGCCCTGCACTCGAATGGTTCTACTCTTTAGAGCCAAGTGAGGCAGGGGACTTCCGCCCCCTTCATAAAAGATTCCTTCAGAGGTAGAAAGACCGCGTTAGCCCCTATCTATCTATCACAGATCTAACATCCGAGAAGATGAGGGCCGATGAGGCCTTGTACAATTTGCTGACCATTGGAGGTCAATGGCCACCTGCCTGCAAAATGTGCTCTCGGAGTGAGAGCAAGTTAAAATAATCATTTTCTAACTCTACTCCGAGGTTCAAGCACATCCTGGCCATGAACCAGATCACCACAATGGAAGAGCTCTACGAGCGGGGACGCTACATTCAGACTCATCTGATGGACTCCCCGATCGCGGAGCTATTTGATCAAATTAAACCAAGAAAGAATGGATCAGTGGACGCCATCCACCATCCACCTCCCACATCATATACCCCTACGCATACACTACCCATCTACCACAACATGCCTCTACCTAGGCGTCCACTGATTCATCCTTTTTGGACTCAGCAACCTCCAACTGGGCCCTATGATGCCCCCATTAATGAAGAAGCTCCTGTGCCCTACGTTGCACCTGCTCTGGCTCCCATGCCGATTCCCATACCTCCACCACAACAACCTCCACCTCCACCATAGCCTGTTGCTCGGGCTGAGGTTGCCAATGCCCAACCCATCTGCGAAACCACTTGGTGTTACGACGATGAGCCTTCCGAGGTCATGTTCGTACGCCATTTACCTACGCCTCCTACACTGCCATCCATTACCATTAACCCTTCATTATTAAGCCTCCACCCACCATTATACCAATCATTACACCTCCCATTTCGCCAGCACCATTGGCAACTAAACCCAGCAAATCTTCCCCTTCATACCCATCGCGCCTCCACTGCCATACAACCTCCCATTACACCCACCACATCTTCCCCCATCCAACGGAGCAGGCGCAAGTTTTTAAGGAGCGATAATAGCGTCAGCAAAAGAGGGAAGCCCCGGGACCGTGCATGCTTTATAAATTCCACGATCATATCCCTCACATGCCTGTCATTATTTCCGTACCGGCACATTCACTGAGTGGGAGTCCTCCCTCCAACCATGGCCGTCAAGAGGCCTTCCAAATTAATGCCAATCATTCTAGTTGACAACCGCACATATTTCACTATACTCATAGGGAATCTCACCCTCCAAGCTCTCATGACCCCTCACACCATTGTTGTGAACCTTCCCACTCCAGTGAAGGGGTCAACTATCCAGATTGTGCTCATGCATTCCAAAGCCAAATCATTGGCACAATCAATCACTCAAGGGGACGTGCCCCTTCCCACAACCAACATTATACAATCTTTGGGCATGGACCCCTTATTGTTGCTTCCGACTCTACCAGTGGAACTCCCCACCATTTCATCACACTATATTCCAAGGGGGTTACCACTATTTGTTGAAACTCCGACGGAAGTCAACAACCCTCCAATCCATGAGAGCTGTTCAATCCCTCCGAGAAGAGCAAGATCATCTGCCCACTAGGCACGTTATGAGAGGAAGTACCTGAGGGTCAAAACGTCGATTCCCAAGCAGAATATTAAACTCAGGGCAAGGCAAAAGACCAGGGGCCCTCCATCTTTCTTACTTTCATTCCAATCATCTTTTGTTCTCCTTAGCACCTTCTCGTGGGTTCTCCACATTCCCTCCCCACGAGAGGCATTTTATTTTCATCTTTTTTATGATTCATTTTCTTATACTGGGCATCGCGCCCCTTTTTGTAACCCTTACTCTCCCTTCTGTGCCCCACGCGGCACAACTTCTTTTCGTGCCCCACGTGGCACAACTCCTTCCCGTGCCCCACGTGGCACATCTCCTTCCCGTGCCCCATGAGGCACAACTCCCTTCCGTGCCCCACAAGGCACAACTCCTTCCTATGCCCCACGTGGCACATCTCCACTCCGTGCCCCACGAGGCACACCTCTCTCTTGTGCCCCACGCGGCACCTTTCCTTCCTACGCCCCACGCGCACACCTCCCTATTTGGCCCCTCGCGGCCCACTTCTTCCCTTCTCTCCTTCGGCCCCACCGGATTCCTTTCTTCTTTCAGGGCATCACGCCCTCCTTCTTCTCCAAATCCCTCCGGCCCCCCCGGAGTCTCTAAAGTCTTTACGCAATTCCCTCCTCTCCATTTTTAATCAGGCCATCCGACCTTTCTGTCACTATTTTTGGGGTTTTATCCCCCACTTGTCTTTTTAATTTCCAAATAAAATTGTAAATTCTTATAGACCTTGGAGTCTCGCCCCAATGCAGGGCATTCGTCCTCTCTTTACCCTCTTTCGGGGCTTTATCCCCCATGTGTTTCTTTAAATTTCTAAAATAAAATGTAAATTCTTGTAGACCTCGGAGTCTCGCTCGAACGCAGGGCATTCGCCTCTCTTTACCCTCTTTCGGGACTTTAGCCCCCATGTGTTTCTTTAAATTTTCAAAATAAAATGTAAATTCTTGTAGACCCCGGAGTCTCGCCCCAACGCAGGGGATTTGTCCTCTCTTTACCCTCTTTCGGGGCTTTAGTCCCCATGTACTTCTTTAATTTCCAAATAAAATTGTAAATTCTTCTAGACCTCTGAGTCTTGCCCGAGCGCAGGGCATTCGTCCTTCTTTTATCCTACGAACTCTTACTATATTTATTAGTGTCAACAAAAAAATCCATAAAAGATGAATATTCAGCATTGTCATGCCGTCGCAGCATTTCCGTTATGAGAATTCTGCGCCAGTAGTCCAAAACTCCCTCCCAGGTCATTAAGGTTTGCCCTTAGTATGGGCACTTCACACACTTCACGGCACCCTAAGCCGATTGCTCCCGATAGACACCGTCATGTCACAGCCACACTTGAAAGGCACAAACGTCTGTTTCTCCCCTCTTTCGGCCGAAGTATGAGTAGCAGAGGTAGTTTGGGAAGGCAACCAACCCAAAGCACCCCGTCATAAGAGAACGTCCCCAAAATGGGCAAATTAAATGACCAAATGAAAAATCAAGTCAAATGCATGTCAAGAGCGGCAAAGTCCCCGCAGGGATCCAAATGGACCTGGACGTATGCATGCAAAAATCAAAATCAAATCAAGATAATAGGGCATGGAAAGAGTGGCAAAGTCTCCGTGGAGATCCAAATGGACCTAGTCGTACGCATGTCCCTACAATCAAATGGTTATCACTCAAGATTCCAAAATAACTCAAAAGCCCCAGTGCTTAATGGGACTGAATCTTCCGACGGTTGTACCAAGGAAGGAAGTCAAACCTAACTCCTCAATACCCATATCAAGCTTGTCTCTAAATTTTCTTATCTTCTCCCTGCCGGACTTAGTCGCCTTTTTAGGCATGGCTTTGATAGTGGCACTGTTAGCCATAAGCAATCAGCCCGTGGGCGCCACGTTAAAACGCACGCCTTATTCTGGGCATTCCTTATTGAAACGGGAGGTAACAAAGACCCCTCACCGGTCAGTTTTCACAACCTCAATGCCGCCATCGCATGACAATATTTTTAAAACCACAAAAAAATCCAAATAGTTCCAGAAATTCCAAAAATCGAATATTCCAAAAATCCACAAAAAATCAAATACTTCCAAAATCCAAAAAAATTCAAATACTTTCAAAAACCAACAAAAAATCCAAATAGTTTTCAAATAAAAAAATTCAATACTTCCAAAACAAAAAAAAATCGAAATATTTTCCAAAATCAACAAAAATTCAAATACCCCCCAAAATTCATAAAAATTTAAATATTCAAAAATCCACAAAAAAATTGAATACTTTCAAAAATCCCAAAAAATTCATGATGGTATAGCAAGCGTTGCCTTCTGTCTACGTCAGATTGATTTAATTCTTCCCCTTCATGGGTTCCTCCCATCTTCAACTCCAAACTCTCAGCCAAGAGATCACTTATCCTCATGGTTAAAAACAAACAAATTTAGTGTGCCGCATCTGTTGTTGACTACTTTAGCATGCTCCTTGAATGAATGTTGTTTTTCCATGATACGTGTTTTTCTTGGCTAACGAAGCTTTGAGTGCAGGATTCGAGTTACCTCATCCGGCGCAACATCAGGCGGCTGCTGCCCCCACCATCAAGTTATCTATAAGTATACTCTTAGAGCACACCAAGGACCTTGTGGCTCTGAGGAATCTAGGATTTAAGTTCCCCTCTATCAAAAACATGATTATCCATAGGATCTTTAGCCGCACGGATAGGCCGTTACGTTGGCATGTGAGGATGACGGACCCATGCATACCCCTCGGTCCTGACTCAACGCCATCGTAACAATATTATCCTTGTTATTTCCTACTCCTTTAAACAGTTTTTCTTTTAGCCCAACATACATGCATAATGAATCACAATGGAAAACCACTCTTCCAATGCAATTCGAGGGCCATCCGCGCCTCAAATTCAAAAGCAATTTGAAATATTCCATTCCGGGTCAAGTACCCAACTCCCTTTGATGTTGCCTCCGGGCTGATTTCCTTAGAACCCCTTGTTTGGACTTATCCTTTTTATTTTTGCCTTTACTCCTAGAGATCCAGCTACGGCAGTGGCAGACGCCCCCCCATGGTTAAACCTAACGGATTGTGTCCTTAGGTACTTCCCCTTCGCTGGAAGTTGTCTCTCCTCTCCCCCAAGATCCACCTACGGCAGTGGCAGACGCCCCCATGGTGAAACCTAACGGATTGTGTCCTTAGGTACTTCCCTGACGTTGGAAGTTGATCTTTTCTTTCCTTTTGTGCCCCACGTTGCACCTTTCTTTTCTTATCCCTTCCCTTTGTCCAAACATTTATTTCTTTATGTCATCTTCTCCGGTGATGACTTCCTTGGGTGTTGGGGAAAGACTCTCATCAGGTGGTAGACACCAATGATCATGTGTGTCTATTTTTCACCTTGGCGTCTACTTTTCAGTCTGCTCCTGCTACACTCCATTCTGCTACACTTCATTTCTTTTCACTCCATTTCACTTTGTTTAACTCCATTTCGCTCCACTTCGTGTCTCTTCGCTTCACTGCCCTGCAAAGCAGACGCCAAGGCATGGCAGCTATAGACACGGGAATTCGACCCCACTGTGGGAAAATTTCATGTTGCGCCATAATACCAAAATGGCCCTCATATTGCCTCGCAAGAGTGTTTTCCCCATCATTTTGGATCTCACCCATCCTCCCTCAGTGCTTCCCCCCCCCCCCCCCCCCCCCCCCCATTCTCGGGGTCTATTTAATGGCATAGGCATGGTTTCATGTCGCGACGGGTCTTCGGAGCATGATCATACTGTCGCGGCGGGCCTGCTGGACGTGTTTAATGATAGCTGAAACGCGTCCGGCAAGGCGGACGTGATTTCAAGTCACGCCGGACATCTGGGGCGCGACAAGGCCAAGAGTCCTTATCGCGGCCGCCTTGTGCGACGTGATAAAGAATTGTCTATTTTATTTATGGAAAATGCCAAACGCCATTTTATGAAAGCATCCGCTGTGAGCGCCGCGATTCCAATGTTGATTTTGGCAGGGATTTTCATAAATAAAATATATAAATACTTTATCGCGTCCTGCCATCCCGACGCATTTCAAATCAAGACGCATCGCTTGAGCCGCCGCGATTAGCCCTAGGCCCCAAAGTCGTTGCACTTGAGCGCCCGGACCTTGGAATCACGCGAAATCTCTGAATCACGTCCGCCTGACCAGACACGATTAGGTCTTGTACTGTACAGGCCAGACCCTGGAAGTCGTCGCATTTATGGCCCACATGCCCAAAACGAAGCCGCGGCGGGGTAGGCCGACGCGTTTCAAGAACGCGACGGTCATCCCCGACGCGATTCTGTAGGCGGCCGCCATACCGCAATCATTGCTCTTTATGTCAAATCAAGTGGCAAATGCGGCGCTTCCTAATCACAGCAGCCATTGCGGACCCGTTTCTTATCGTGGCGGCTGGGGCGGACGCGATTCATTCTTATAGTCGCGTCTTACTGTGGCCGATGCGATTCAAGCGTCTGATGCCAATAAATAGACCCCAAAGTGTCATTGTAAGGGGGGTTCCAACAATTTCGGTGAAGCCTTGTCGGATTCCTGCCTCAGAGGGAGTCCACTCACTGCGGCTAAGCCCTGCCGAATTCCCGTCTCGACCCTGCCCAAGGGGACCTTCTACTTCAAGCCATCCATCCGATCCTCTGGAGTTTGGAGCCGGAGCCTTCGTCCACGTGCATCGTGGCGGGAGCGTCTTCCTCCTCTCCGTCTATTCCGGCAGCACCGAAGCGCCATTCACTTTCGGGGAAGTACCCCCTCCCCTTTCTCCCTTTTCATTTACATCCCAACTCCTCCGGGCCCCACGTGGCCCCATTTTCATACACACACATGCATGCATACACACACACACACACACACACACCTATTTTTAGGGGTTTAAAGCCACCACACGGTAAGTCGTTCCCCATGCCCTTCATTCATTTATTCGTTATTTTTAGAATTGCATACTACACACGTAGCTAATCCCTTTTCTCTTCTTTGTCCTTTTCTTGTCACGTTAATCAAATGAGGAAAACGCCCTCTACCATGGCCGGCCGTGCTCGTAGAGGAAGAAAGACCCCATCCCCTACGCAATCTCCCCCGCTCTAACAGGTATTCTCTGCGATCATTTCTTCCACCCGCACCCCTCGCCGTGCATCCCTCCATTTGGCATCCTCACGTGCCTGGTGATCACAATCTTTATTTTCCATATTTTCCCGCTTTCCACTCCATATCCACACACATCACATTCACCCACGCTCTTCGCCACGCTCTTCGCCTTTTCTTTTTCATTTATTTACCCCCCTCTTTGTGGATCAAACATTTTCGGGGTTCCCGACGAACTCGCGGCGGTTTTCCACACCGTCGTCTATTCTGAGCCGCATTGTAGCGAGGCAGGGTCTGCACCTCCAGCAGTGTAATTTTTCTTTTTTGTACCCTCGGGGTATGCCCCAGGTTGCTGTTGTAGTTGTGTACGGTTTTTGTTGAGAAATGGCTACGTAAATCCTTGTAATATTTGTGAGATAGCAATCTTATAATATATTTCAGCAGTTTTCTTTATATTTCTGCGGACTCATGTGAATGAATCCCTTGCGAGGCTTCGGCTCGTTCGCGGGAGGCAGAGTCAGATCGAGCACGTTATTAGGTTAACATGTCTGGACGACGAGGGCCTCTACAGAGATCGTGGAGGAGGAGGCTAGGAACAAGGAGATCCTCAAAGTTTTTCACTTTTCTTGCCCTAGGATTCAAAGCGCTCAAAGGTAGGCAACCTCTCAAGCAAAATTAAATTAATTTTGAACTTAGATAGTCCATGATCCCATCTTCAAAAGCCCCATATTTTCCTCAATTCCTATCATGTCGTTTAGGAGTATTTTATGCTCAAAGTTCTGTCAAGAACATATACCCGACTTGACTTGTTCCTTTTAAATCCATGTCCATGCTTGATCTCGGGACTTGAAACTTTTATTGTACATGCTACTTGATGTCAGGAATCTAATGATTCTATTTTCCCCAATTTATACCAAGTAATCTTTTCCAATTAAATCATTTTTCATCATTGTGTCTGATTTTTGGTTCAACATGAAATAACCTGATCATAGCATGCCCATCCCATGTTAAATGTCTAATTACTCTTTACTGATGATACATATGCAAGTCTAGTTTTGTTTAAAAGTGGTTTCATGATTTTTCTTTTAGTATATGATTTTATATGAATTTTAAAAGAATATTGCGTCAAGTCCTTAGAGGACTGGACTGCAACCCAAAGTGACCCACTTCACTTTTTGGGTTTGGCCAGGGTCTCTGAGAACGCGATGGCCTGACTGGTCGCGTTCTCAGCCTTGTCGCGACACCGGCGAATGTCGCGTTATGGACGCGATGGCCCGACACGTCGCATTTTCCCTGTCCTGTACCGGCTGCCATGAACGCAACAGACCCAGACGTCGCGTCTATGGACCGATCGCCCTGATAACGACAGATCATCCCATCGCATTTCAGAGCAACGATTGATTGGCCTAACCCAGTTCACTTGAGCGTGATAGACCTACTCATCGGGATTTGAATATGACATGTACCAACATCGCGATTCACTGTGTGTCCAGAAAACTTTAATTTGCATGCAAACTATGATAATCATGTTTTACAGCCATGGTTTAACTTCTGTAATGAACTTTTATGAACAGTAACGTCAAGTTAACATATTTTTTATAGTATTCATGTGTTTTATTTAATTAAAAGCTGTGTGCACAGCTCTCACATGCTAGCTTGATTCTCCCTCACATTCACACACCAAACGTGAAATTTTGCCATGAGACTTTACTAAATTACTCAATAATATATCTAGTAATTAAGTGCAATTAATCATGTAAATTTCCCTTGTTATTTAAATAGACTTGTCTTCATTTTATTTGTTGATTTAATATTGTTATCGTGTCCCTCTGTCTCGAGCACTCAAGGCATGACAGACACACGTTTCTATACACACTTTATCTTGGCTTGGACGACCTCTCCGTTGGGAATAATCCTGACTGGACCAAGAACTCCTTGTCGAAGCCTCTATAAGACTCCATGGCTTTGGCGGACGCCCATTGCCGACGAGTAGGTTGTACCATCAATACCCATTTTACCCTTGGGGATCAACATGATCCAACGACCTTAGATTTTCTCTCTTACCTTGAGATCACGTGGGACCTCTGGCCTGTGATTGTAGCATGGCTATTAGGCAGGTAGTGACTTCCACCGGACTATCGACACACGATCGTGTGTGTTGTGCAGCTGTTATTATCGTCTGTTTAAAGTTGTTTTACGAACATGACCCTCGTTGTCATCTATTCACGTTCTCTCTATACTCTCGTCTATTCTTCAATTACTCTCATCTATTCTTGGTACTCTATTTGGCCATCTATTGATTATCTAAGATAAGAACATCATCAATGTCAGGCAACATTATAAAGGGCCCGATCTTGTTCTGGGAGGTGCTCCCGAAAAGTGCTAGTGCCCATGGGAGTTTAATGATGAGGGTGTATGGCATAACATCCAAGTACTATACTATCAAGATTAATCTATGACAATCAAAGTACTATGTTCTCTCAGTTTAAAGAATGTCAACCATCATGCTATCGTGACTAGTGCACTATTGTGCAACTTGACGTGCTATCTCGTTATATGGTCAATCTTTATCGTGCTAGTTGTGCTATTTTTGTGAAAAAGTACTATCGTTCTCTTGCTATCATGTGACATTACTCTCATGACTATACTTGATCGTTCTCTCTAGTGATCCTACTTTACAAGACATTAATCACTTAAAGCATGTCTGTTTACACGAGATATTAAGTTCTACTGGACGATTATCGTTCACCCTGCACTATTTGTTATATGTGTTTCAGGTGAGTCTGATGGAGACTACCACACACACGAGGATGGGGATGAGCAAATGCAGGAGTGACCCGACATTTCGATAACCAATGCTTTCAGTCGTTAGTTAGTTGGATAGTTAGTTTGTTTTTATTTGAATAAAGTACTCTGGGTCCATAGTTTTGGCTCTGAATTAGAGAATATAATAAAACTTAGTGGAGTTATTAATAAAGTTGATGCATTTGGTATTATTTCCAATGTGAAATGGTTTGATGTCTATTTCTCGTTTTATACTATTTGTTTAACTGTTTATCACTCCGATATTCCGTGTCGGGGCGTTACACGTATTGTAAGAAGTACTCAATATTTATTGTAAAAAAATACTGTAATAGGGAATAATGTTTACTATAACAGGATGTGACACTTACTGTAACAGAGAATAATGTTACCGTAATGGGGCTTAATGTATACTATAAAAGACACTCAATATTTACTGCAAAATAAAATATTATTATAATAGAGAATAACGTTTACTGTAACTAAATGTGACATTTACTGTAACAGATAATAACATTTACTGTCAAGAGACTTAACATTTATTGTAAGTGATTAAAAAATATATTGTAAGTGAAAAAATATGTTACATTAAGGCATGGATTTGAAAATCGATGTCAAAAAGGAATAAAATTGTCCTTCAAGGTTGATAAATGTTAGAAAACCAAAAATATGGACTAGAAATTAAACCACACGAAAAGTTAAGGACTCTGTAAATTTTGGTATTCTGATATGAACTATGAAATAAGTCACTCTCTCTGTTAGAGACTCTTAATTATTATTATTTTCAAACTAATATCAGTAAATGCAAAAGAGAAATACTTATTGTCCTTCGTAGAGGTCAATAAAATTGATGTGAATTATTTGAAAATCAATCTTATTAATTAAAAAGTCCTCTATATCTCTCTTCTAACCAATAGAATTGCTTGTTAAATAATCCACCTCAATTTTATTATCTGCCATGAAAGACAATAAGCATTTCTGATGAAAAATAATTAATAAAGATGTTAATTATGCTACGTCATGGTACCAGCCTATTTTGGATCATTAGGAAGGTTCATTGTATTTGACAATAAGAATAGGATAGGTTATGTTATTATTTAAAAAAAAAGGTCTCCACTTGAGCGGTACTCTGAAACATTTTACAATTTTGCGTTCGATTATAAAAATTAGGATAGTTTGTGCCATTAACATAAAGTCTACTCCAATCCATTCGAGCACATAATGGTTTATTGCATGGCTTCTTTATAAGTCTTATTATAAGGGGCTGAGGCTAGGTGTGACCCATTAATTCAATTGGCACCGTCTCTTTTTCATTCTTGCTGAGGAATGTACACCAAGCTTTTAAGCAGGGGCTTAAATATATATAACTTGTTCTCCAATGAGAATGTTGTCTTTTATGCAGATGACCAAAGTTATTTTCGTTAATGTGGAGGCTAGATATATATATTAGCCGGCCGTTTGATGGATTTTATTCGGATCTATGAGCCTTCATCTGAGCGGCTATGATCATCAATGTGCAGAAGAGCAACCTTTTTCCTTCATCGTCACCGTCCCCAAAATATTCAAAGATCTGTGGCTGCGATCACCGGGTTTAACAGGAAACTTCTACCCATGCATGCATCGGGTTAATATATACGGTGGCAGATGCAAAAAGAAGTCATTTTTCACACACGTCACGGCTAAAATCCATGCTCTATCGTCTCCAATCGTGCAAAGCAACGGCATTCCTTTCATCGGGTGGCCTCCTATTTATAATCAAACACGTTCTCAGTTCCTTTCCCATTTATACTTGTTCAACTATGTCTCTCCCGGCCCGCCTGTTTTGATAAGAGTTAAAAGTGGGGTTCGGGAGAGGTACACCCCTAGGTACAGTACTTTTTCACTTTGATAATTAGGTTAGCTTAGCTGGGGGGTTTTGGGATATGGGTAGCACTACAAGAAAAGAGGTTATTGGGGGCCGTCCCCAATAATCCGAAAGCCATCCCAACTAATGATTAGGGACGGCTACAAGGCCGTCGCCAGGCCGTCCCTAATAAATCCGTCGACAATAGTATTGGGGACGGCCAAGCAACATCCATCCCCAATAACATTATTGGGGACGAATAAATGTCCATCTCTAATAATTTTAATTGAGACAAATAATACCCCGTCCCAATTAAATTATTGGTGACGGATACAAAGCCGTCTCAAAAAAGTGTATTAGCGACGGACATAAAGCCGTCTTTAATAATATTATTGGAGACAGATACGAAGCCGTCGCCAATAATATTATTGGAGACAGATAAGAAGCCGTCGCCAATAACATTATTAGAGACGGTTTTAGAGCCGTCTAAAAAAAGCTTATTAGCGACGGCTATAGAGCCATCTTGAATAATATTATTGGAGACAAGTAAGAAGTCGTCACCAATACATCTATTAGAGACGGCTTTAGATCTGTCTCAAAAAAGCGCATTAGCGACGGCTATGGAGCCGTCATGAATAACATTATTGGAGACAAGTAAGAAGCCGTAGCTAATAGAATTATTGGAGACGGATGCGCAATAGTCTCCAATGATACTATTGGAGATGGAGTGCAGTGGTCTCCAATGAGGCTATTGAGGACGACTCCATCCGTCTTTAATAGTATTATTGGGGACGGCAGAAGCCATCCTTAATAGTGTTATTGGAGACACTGTAGCCATCCCCAATAGTCTATCATAGATTAAAAAAAATGTAATAAATTATTTTTTTACAAAGTTACAACATGTAATTATACAAAAACTACATTACAAACACATTCCAAAATAACTAAAAAACTCTAAATTTAAATGTATTACATGAAAAATCATTCACAATCCTCTTTCTAAAACAACTATAGTACTTCAAATTTAAATCCATTACATCACACTTATTTCAAATTTTAATGTATTACATCATAAAATCATGATCATAAATGAATAGTCAAGTCTCACTCATCCTCTCCATCTCCCTGATCTCCCTCTCTCTCATCCTCAGGTGGCACAGCTGGTGCACCACGTCCAGATGTATGAGTACCAAAATACTCTTGCAATCGTCAATCCATGCTTTGGAGCATCTGTGTCTCTAACATAGCAAGTCGAGCCTCCACTTGAGCCTCCACTCGAGCCTCCACTTGAGCCTTCACTTGAGCTTCCACTCGAACATCTATATCTGTGCTCTGTGCTACTAATCTTTGCTCCTGATCTTCAATGATTTTTTTCATTCTTTCAATCTCAGACTTCTATTGAGATTGCTCCTATAGGAGACGCTGATATGTAGTGTTGCTACTGCTACCACCCTCAGATGGCCCGTACCAACTCCTCAAAGTCTGTCCTTGACCACCGCATCAGATCTATCTAGGCCTATCCCTCCCAACACCTGACGGAAGTCCTCTCTAGACTAAGTACGACAAGATGAGCCGTGCCATCTGATTCATCCGAGGGAGTGGGATTCATCAACTAGGTCATCTGATCCTATTAATATAAGATAATTACATAAATAAGTTGAATGTATGAATTAATATTATGATTTATAATCATCATTACCATCACTTGATGACTTTGTTCATTGGTCCACATGACACTGCCATCCGGTGTTGTCCTAGCTTGCGTCATTTGAAACATTTCCGGATGCGTGGGATGACGACCTTCCTTTTGCACCTATTTAACATTTAAAAGTTATAATTAGACTATAATAATGTCAAATCAATTAATCAAATTAATAATTAAAATCAATACTTACAAAATCATTACTTAATTGATGAATATTCATCCGCCCTCTTCGATAAGGCATTGATAAATAAGATCGATTATACTTATTTCTTTCACTAACTCGCTGCATTCATGAGGAAAAAAAATAGTGATATCCTAAATAATTGAATCCATCAAATAATAGGATTTGACAAAATAATACCTTACTATCTTCTCGATCCCATATCTCACACATGTGCCGCCATTGACTAGAATCATAACATGGTAGCAAATTATTACATGCATCCTCAAATGGTCATCCTGCAAAATACTATCATACACAAGCATAAGTTACATAAGAATGTGTGTGCAATAATACTACATAATAGTAAAAAATCTTACTTTTCTTTTCAAGTAGGACCTTTGCTTCCTTTGCATTTCTCCCATATGCCGAAGAATGTCGGCGTCTATGGCTGGAGACCGCAGAAAAGTGAAATGTTGCTGCATAATCATCATATATGATCAATGTCATTATAACTGTAGAAATGAACAATTTTATAACCTAAATAATTAAATTTTTTTTACTTGTAGGTCTCTCAAAATAGCCTCCTTCCTTTCAGGAGGAAGGGTCATGTAGTCTTACTACCATAGGTTGCAATGCACCCTATTACAAACTCCAATATATGTAGTAAATTACTGAGCATATGAACCAACTGAAGATCCCCCTTCTAGATCTATAGGAAAGGTCTGGCCTGGAGGTAGGATCCTAACGTTGGTCGCCCTAGAAAGACCTCTCCCACATCTAGTGGTACCAACTAAATGAAAATAAAAAAGATGAAGTTAATGCAATTATACAAATAAAATTCAAGAAATAAAAAACATTGTAAACCTGAACCAACTGAAGATGCACTCCTAGGAGTCTGAGGACTGATGGTTGCATGCTTAGAGATGTTTCTAGCATCTGGTAAGGAACGAGGTGTATGTAGCCCTCCTGATTGTGAAGCCTCTGCTTGTGAATGTACATGTTCAAACTGTGAGACTGAAGATCCTGCATGTGAAGCTAATGCCTGTGAATGTACATGTGCAGACTGTGAGGCTGAAGCCCCTACCTGTGTCTGGAGTTCCCCTTCCTGTGAAGTCGATACGTGTGAATGGGAAGCCAGTGCCTGCGCATGGGATGACTCCCCTAGAGTGGTCTGCTGGGCCGACCGACAGGTCTTGCTGAACTTCTTAAACATCTGTTGAATGAAGGATATTTAAAAAATAATAATAATAAATATATATGAGGTCTGTGAAATCATCTTTAATGTATAAAAATGAAACCCTACTAACAATGTGGAGAAGCGAAAAAGAAATGAGGTCTGTGAAAAAGTGAAAAAGAAATGAGATAAATAGACATGCATTTAAGAACAATCCCTTGCCATGACCATGTTTTCTTCTGAGGTCGACCTCAGTTGAAACATGAGGTCGACCCCATTTCTCAGAACCAAAACTGAGGAATGGAGGGTCGACCCATGAGGACCATGGGGTCGACCCCACACTAATGTTTTTCTTCTGAGGTCGACCTCAGTTGAAACCTAAGATCGAACCCATTTCCCATAACCAAAACTGAGGATTGGAGGGTCGACCCATGAGGAACCATGGGGTCAACCCCACTACACCATGTTTTCTTTTGAGGTCTATCTCAGTTGAAACATGAGGTCGACCCCATTTCCCAGAACCAAAACACAGGAATGCAGGTTGACCCATTAAGAACCATGGGGTCGACTCCACTAGACATGAAAAAATTAAATACTTACAGAATATCAAAAATTCACGTGTATATATTCTTCACTTTGAAGCTGTACATGGATGTCTACATCATTTAACATCACAGGCACATCAACAAGGCCTTCTTGATAGGGCTCTTCATCATCATCACTTGCACTGCTAAACATATTATAATAACTTCTAGGTGGTGACTTAACAGCTATCACTCACCCTGCAGCATTGTTATCATCTACATAGAAGACTGCTCACTTGAC
Organism: Colocasia esculenta; assembly: GCA_014218235.1. Taxonomy (NCBI): domain Eukaryota; kingdom Viridiplantae; phylum Streptophyta; class Magnoliopsida; order Alismatales; family Araceae; genus Colocasia; species Colocasia esculenta. Next base: position 27,543,263 of record CM024758.1, read on the forward strand.
TTGCAAGTGCAATGTTCATTAGTCTCTAATTTGCGATGTGTATTTAAAGATACAACTCCATGTTCATCAACTTTGAAACCTCGGTCCTTATTATACACATCCCACCATTCACATTCAAATAAGACAATTTGTTTTGTTTCTCTCAAAAGATATTTCAATAATATCATTATTTTTCCATAATAACCATCACATCCAGATTGAAGCTCAGCATTGACAATAACACCGCAAAGTTGTATGGATTTGGTAGAGTCAGTTAAGCTTGTGCGGAATCTAAAGCATTTGTAATATACCCAGAAAATGATGTTGCCAATCTTGATGGACTGAGTGATAAATTCTCGAGTTCCTCAGTGTAGCGTGGGTCATGTAAATTCTTCAGTTCTTGGACACGTGATGGAAACCATATGAGGAAATTATCATTTATATTCCTTCCACTTGCAAGTGCATCTTCATGTTCTTTATGAAAATGTATAATATCATCAACTTGATTTAACACATATGTATGTGCTAAATCTCTTTCGGCTTCTGACAATGTTCTGGGTACTTGTCTACACTTTATTGGACGACCAACTGTTGTAAAGATAGACAGTTCTCCATCAAGAGTGCCAAATGGACCACCATCATAATTTCTATCTTTACTATTGTGATCATCCATTTCTTACATGTACATCGAAATAAATAAACTGCATTCTTCCACAAGATATTCTTGTGCAATTGAACCTTCCACTCAAGCTTTATTACCCACATAATCTTTCAATTTCTTCAAATATCTTTCAATTGGATACATCCATCGATATTGAACTAGACCACACATCCTTGCCTCATATGTCAAGTGCACTGTTAGATGTATCATAACATTAAAGAACGACAGTGGAACAATCTGCTCTAGCTTGCATAAGATAATTATAATATCGGCCTCCCATCTTAACAAACTTGCTTCGTCCAACACTTTTCAACAAATAGCTTTAAATATTGACTAAGTTGAATAATTGGATCTGCCACTTCTGTAGGAATCATACCACGAAGTACTAAAGGAAGCAACACTTGCATGTACATATGACAATCATGACTTTTCAGTCCTGCGATTGTTTTGCTACCCATATCAACACATCTGAGAGGTTTGAAGAATACCATCTGGAACTTTTATATTCTTGATGAAGTTGCATGTACAAGACTTTTGTGCATTGTTCAACTTATAAATAGCAAAAAATGAAAATGCACTAAATCTCGTAAGAATGTAGTTATAGATGAATTTTCAACACTTGTAAATCTTTTCTTGAGTTGAGGTTGTCTTTCTCTGTCCCCGACAAATTGAACATGTCAAGAATATTGTCACAAACATTTTTTTCAATATGCATGACATCTAAATTATGACGAATGATCAGAGATTGCCAATAGGACAGAAATCTAAAGAAAATGCTTTTCTTCTTCCAGTTTCTATTCTTTTCTAAATATTTTCTTAACTTCTCCAACTCTTTCTTGAAAGGCTTGCCAAACTTACTAGACCCATCTCTTGTTGTTGTCTCCACAATTCATAACCTGTCTTCATATTAACTTTCCTTTATCACAACGTCGACTATCAAATTTATTTTTGTACTGATTCTTTCTCCATCAATGTGTTATTGGAAGAAAATGACGATACCCTAAATAATTTTGTTTTTTTCTGTGAGGAAGATGGAGAGAATAAGTTTGATCATTGCAAATTGGACATGCGAGCTTCTTTAGTGCTCCATAGACAGGTTTGCATAACCTGGAAAATGATTTATTGTAACGATCCTCCTCATACCGGTACGATTATACCAATCCCCATCGGTATAAAGAGCGTCATTACAGTGGGATAAAACCCAACACTAGCCGATAGTTTGAAAGTACGTAGATAGCAATTGATTTCAGCGGAATAAATACAACAATTTAACTTAGTCCATCACCATCCCATATTCCACAATCTATATAGTGCAAAAATAGAATGACAATGTCCACATTATTACATGATGAAAGAGCTACATTGCCCAATAACATTTTTATTCAACTATGAAAGGAAAATACAACTACTACTTGCTCCTCAAAAGCCTCTCCTTCAAGATAGCGTCTCTCCCCTTAGCACGGATACCTGTCAACCTGTACGCCGAAGCAAGGGTGAGTCCAAAGACTCAACAAGTAAAACAAAGACTTAATCTTAAACATATCACTATTACATGAAGAACAATAAACTACAGGACATTATGATAACATGATATTGCAAATGAGGTAATTAATGCATGAAAACATGAACATTATGCATTACTACATCGGCTTTCACATGCAAGCACACTCTCATAACATTAACTGTCTCTTACATATCTTTTCACATATTCTTCACATCATTTACTCTTTGGTTTTCATTTATCACATATCATATCATTAGCACTCATCATGTGACACATTCGCATATAATCTATACTTTATACATATTCCAATTACTTAAAATGCCATGACACATAGTCCTAACTACCTTTTAGAGGACACAAACAAATATCTCATACTCATAGCTCATCACATCTCATAACACATACTCATATCACATACTCATAACACAACTCATATCACATACCCACCACTAGGCAATGAAGTGGTGAATCTTGGTAACTGTGCAGACCGAAAGAAGCTCTCTCCTCTCACCCTATCCAGTGGTACTTGTCCACCTCCGGGTTTTTCCAATGCCTTTAGGACAAACTTTTACAATGTAGAGCCTTCCATAGGGACTTTTCTATGTACAGCTCTCGAAGCCTCTAGGGTAGCAGTGTCATTCCTTGGCCCAATTATACACATTCACTCATTCACATTTTCACACACTAGTCACGTATTGTTCATATACTATTTAATCCATTTTCACACCTTATTTACCATTTGCCTATATCTCATTTGACCTGATCATGATACTATAGTTTTTCAGAAGTAAACAACTCCTATTACAATTCTAAACATGCAGCAAATTACTAAATTACATAAGATTAGTTTTTATCATATCAAATATGAATAATCCGCATAGTTTAACTAATAATTACTATTACTGTCATCAGATTAGTTCCAATTTTTATCCCAGTTACTAACAGTAAACATATCACATCTTCAATTTTCTGGATTTTTCAAACAGTAAATATAATTTCTACAATTTAAACAGATTTCAGTCATATTTATCGAGACATCATTTAACATGGTACATGTGATCATGTTTATGTTCTAACAATTTAGAAGTCTGATATTAGTACTCATACTATCATGTAAAATTTTTGCAATCCTAACTTACAGTAATTCCATTTATGCCATATTTAATCATGATTATGTGGTGCACATAATACAGTTATTGAATTTTCATAATTACATGGTTCACAGAAAATTTAGGCAATATTATGACATGACCTACTAACAATATACAAACCCTATAAAAATTCAGAGTATACCCATATCCAGAAATTATTTAAACAGCAAAAGAAGATAAAAAGCACACTTTTAGGTCCTGAAGAGTAGACGTCGGGATGTTTCCATCAACTTCTTCTGAAGAACTTGACTGCAAACTATGTTGCCTTCTACTTGCTCCCAGCAGCACATACATACAACCTTTCATACAACGGTGAATTCGGGGTTCCAGGACGCGAGGAAAAATCCGTAAAAATACCTAGGACTTAGGGGACATGTATAGGATCAAGATCTAGGTTTACTTGCCTCTTAAAAAATCTACAAAGATCAAAATCATCGGTGAAGCCCTTTTCGGCCCTGTCAAAAAGGTGCTCGAAACGTCTTAGATCTTCTTCTCCTGTCGATGTAGATGGCTCCTCAGAGTTGGGATCTCTTCCTCTATGTATAGACTACCCTCCATATGTAGTAGCTCTTCGGGGAACACCTCCAGTTGATGGATTCGGCCTCCTAAAGATCAGCTTTTCACCATCTCGGAGCTAGGGTTTTCACCAATGTTGAAAGCCTTTTCCTCATCCAAGAGTGGGTATTTATAAAGTTCAAGGTTTGGGGTATGCATTAGGGTAGGTTACCCAAGGTTTAGGAAGGTTTCCTAATCTGAAACTAGCCAAAACACGGACATTAACAATTCTGGAACCGTTACGCAGCTGGATATTAACGTCAACATCGGTTGTAGTCAACCTGGCAGTTGACGTCAGGTCTGGCCGCCCACTGGGGTTGGCGTCTAGGGGGTGGCCGCCCACTGGGGTTGGCGTCCAGGTCTAGCCGCCAGCAGTGTCTTGGCGTCCAGGTCCTGGCCGCCAGCAGCCCTGTGCAGCCGAAACACCGACAGACCTAAAATTAAATATATAAATGCACTAAAATATTTAGTATATGCAAAAATAATTTCATATATCATTACCACATAAAATACTTGCATTATGTAATATTTAATTAATTACTATTTACACTAATCATAATTAAGAACAATATGCATCAATACATACATATATGCACACATACGTACACATTGCATAATTACATACATTACGCATGAACTTATGATTAAAATGTGTCCATTATTAGTTAAATATTGTATGTATATTATCATCCAAGTACTTTACACACCCTAATTAATTTAACACGCTTAAAGTAGATAAATATTATTTAAACAAGGATAACACATGTATATATACATACGCACATCCATAGCACTAACTACGTGCATTAAAATAATTAATACATTAGGCACCTCAATAATTAGATAATTCACACACGTTTATATATATATTACGTGCTCAGAAATAAACTCATGATTATTTACAAAGTGTATGATAATAATTTCTTACTATGTGTACACACGCACCATATGTATGAGATTTACATACATTGATAACTAGAAATGCATGCACAATTATGTATGTTTCATACTTGTATGAAAATAGCATACATATACTTACATGGTCCACCGCAAAACTTACTCATCACATGCACAAGTTATCTATGTATTATTCATGTACTATAGATGACTTTGATGTACATAGGACTAAATAGATAGATATCACATGCATAAGGTAACATACATATATATATATATATATTATATATATATTATATATATATTTACACACAACTTCCGTGAATAGGCAGGATAGTATGCACTTTAAGATTTAGATAGAGTATGCATAATATTATTAAGATACAATTTGGAATAAGTTATCTATGAATAATCTATACAACAAAGAAATCCTTGCATGCACATACTTGAATTATCATATGCATAAATATATAGGCATTTACAACATAATTATATACATTATGCATGAAATAGATAAACATAACATGCACATCGGTAATTAGATTAGCATGCATAGTTTACTTAAGTATTACAAGCCTAGTATTTTAGTATACACAATACACATCAATTTAGCTAATTGCCTATTCTCACGAAATATATCATATATATACATGCATGAGTTCATAAAGAATATAGAAATTATAATACGCATAATTGAATACACACACTATACACACAACAAATAATTATACATGCATAATAAAATGAATAATTTTAGGGTATCACACTCTCCCCCCCTTGAAAAGATCTTCGTCCTCGAAGATCGAATCAAGTACCTGTAATGACGTCGCCGAGATCATTTCTGACTAATCCTTGCTCCTTTATGATTACTAATGAGCATCTCTTGAGACGAACTTCGTTTTCAGGTTCGGACATTCCTTAAGCCGATGATCTTTGTTGCCACATTTAAGACACCTTCCTTCCATTCGCCAACATGCATTCCCGCCATGACGCTTCCCACAATGAATGCATTCGGGCTTCTCACTGCCTGATGCCACAGTTGATTGTTGACCTTCCATGAGTTTCTTCATCTTCCTATCTTGCCTTTGGAATGGTTTTGGTGCTTCCTCCTTTTGAGCTTCATTTTCTCCTTGATATAATCCACTTTATTTTCTTGCTTGGTCGCCACGCCTAGGACTTCTTCCAAGGTACGGAATCAAGCTCTAAAAGCCTAGTCCTCACTGATGGTTTGAGTCCTTTCACGAAATTCTTTAACTTGCGGTTCTGCTCATACCTCCTAGACTGAGCATTACATCTACCACGTCCAGCCATAATCTGTAAAATAGTTAATTAGTTAGAATCTAGGTTACTAATCCTAACTATCTTCCTAACTATCTTCCATTCGTTATTAGTAATTTCTATATTTATGGACAATTCCTATAAGACTTTGCAATATGGTGGTGATGATGGTCTATCCATGTACAATTTCAACCTTGGTCTCTGATACCAATCTCTGTAACGACCCTCCTCAGACCGGTACGATTATACCAATCCCCATCGGTATAAAGAGCGTCATTACAGTGGGATAAAACCCAACACTAGCCGATAGGTTGAAAAGTACATAGATAGCAATTGATTTCAGCGGAATAAATACAACAATTTAACTTAGTCCATCACCATCCCATATTCCACAATCTATATAGTGCAAAAATAGAACGACAATGTCCACATTATTACATGATGAAAGAGCTACATTGCCCAAATAACATTTTTATTCAACTATGAAAGGAAAATACAACTACTACTTGCTCCTCAAAAGCCTCTCCTCCAAGATAGCGTCTCTCCCCTTAGCACGGGATACCTATCAACCTGTACGCCGAAGCAAGGGTGAGTCCAAAAACTCAGGAAGTAAAACAAAGACTTAATCTTAAACATATCACATTCACATTAAGCTATTAAACACTCATGAATACATACTATCATTTAAACTCCCAAACACATGGAACATACTCTTAGCGATCAACACATTTTTAATCACCTAGACATGCCTCATTCTATCATATGTTTATTCTAAATCATGGATACTATTACTATACACTTGTACATATTCTCTACACTTACACATAACATGATTCCTTCATTTCCACATTAATTCATTCATGACATATTTCAACAACTAGAACATAGAATTAGACATAAAGGAGTGAACAACTAATATATGACTATTCACTTTTCACATGCACTTTTCATATTTAATTTCACATTTTGCTTGCTGTTTTAAATGCACATACATCTCATACACATGTTTCATATTTTATAGCATGAATTGAGAAGTTAAAACATGGTCAAATTGGTTGGCAACAATAAGCACTAAAGCATGAAACTTTGTACTAAGCAAACATCACATCTAGCATGGAATCTAATTAATATTACATACATTTATCACCTTCATAACTACACTTTACTTGCTGTTTTGACATGAATTACATTCAATTACATGGATTTACATTTGTTCATATGCTATCTTATCCAATTCACAATTCTACATTTTCATCCTTCATGTTGCATAAATGACATGGTTACTCATGTTTATTCACATACACTATTACATGAAGAACAATAAACTACAGGACATGATGATAAACATGATATTGCAAATGAGGTAATTAATGCATGAAAACATGAACATTATGCATTACTACATCGGCTTTCACATGCAAGCACACTCTCAATAACATTAACTGTCTCTTACATATCTTTTCACATATTCTTCACATCATTTACTCTTTGGTTTTCATTATCACATATCATATCATTATCACTCATCATGACACATTCGCATATATCTTATACTTTATACATATTCCAATTACTTAAAATGCCATGACACATAGTCCTAACTACCTTTTAGAGGACACAAACAAATATCTCATACTCATAGCTCATCACATCTCATAACACATACTCATACACATAACTCATAACACAACTCATATCACATACCCACCACCTAGGCATGAAGTGGTGAATCTTGGTAACTGCGCAGACCGGAGAAGCTCTCTCCACCCTATCCAGTGGTACTTGTCCACCTCCGGGTTTTTCCAATGCCTTTAGGACAAACTTTTACAATGTAGAGCCTTCCATAGGGACTTTTCTATGTACAGCTCTCGAAGCCTCTAAGATAGCAGTGTCATTCCTTGGCCCAATTGTTACACATTCACTCATTCACATTTTCACACACTAGTCACGTATTGTTCATATACTATTTAATCTATTTTCACACCTTATTTACCATTGCTTATATCTCATTTGACCTGATCATGATACTATGGTTTTTCAGAAGTAAACAACTCCTATTACAATTCTAAACATGCAGCAAATTACTAAATTACATAAGATTAGTTTTTATCATATCAAATATGAATAATCGCATAGTTTAACTAACTAATAAACTATTACTGTCATCAGATTAGTTCCAAATCTTTATCCCAGGTTACTAACAGTAAACATATCACATCTTCAATTTTCTGGATTTTTCAAACAATAAATATAATTTCTACAAATTAAAAATATTTTAGTCATATTTATCGAGACATCATTTAACATGGTACATGTGATCATATTTATGTTCTAACATTTAGAAGTTAGATATTAGTACTCATACTATCATGTAAATTTATGCAATCCTAACTTACAGTATTCCATTTATGTCATATTTAGTCATGCTTATGTGGTGGCACATATACAGTTATTGATTTATAATTTGATTTGCATAATTTAGGTAGCCATGAAAAAGAACAAATAGACATTTATAGCACAGTATACACATTATACAACCACCTATAAAAATTTCAGAGTATACCCATATCCAGAAAGTATTTAAACAGCAAAAGGATCAAAAAGCACACTTTTAGGTCCTGAAGAAGTGACGTCAAGGGATGTTGCCGTCACTTCTTCTGAAGAACTTGACTGCAACCTATGTTGCCTTCTACTTGCTCCAGCAGCACATACATACAACCTTTCATACAACGGTGAATTCGGGGTTCCAAGACGCGAGGAAAAATCCGTAAAAATACCTAGGACTTAGGGGACATGTATAGGATCAAGATCTAGGTTTACTTGCCTCTTAAAAAATTACAAAGATCAGAATCGTCGGTGAGCCCTTTTCGGCCCTGTCAAAAAGGTGCTCGGAAACGTCTTAGATCTTCTTCTCCTGTCGATGTAGATGGCTCCTCGGAGTTGGGATCTCTTCTCTATGTATAGACTACCCTCCAGATGTTGTAGCTCTTCGGGGAACACCTCCAGTTGATGGATCCGGCCTCCTAAAGATCAGCTTTTCACCATCTCGGAGCTAGGGTTTTCACCAAATGTTGAAAGCCTTTTCCTCATCCAAGAGTGGGTATTTTATAGGTTCAAGGGTTGGGTACGCATTAGGGTAGGTTACCCAAGGTTTAGGAAGGGTTTCCTAATCTGAAACTAGCCAAAACACGGACATTAACAATTCTGGAACCGTTACGCAGCAGGATATTAACGTCAACATCGGTTGTAGTCAACCTGGCAGTTGACGTCAAGGTCTGGCCGCCACTAGGGTTGGCGTCCAGGGGTGGCCGCCCACTGGGGTTGGCGTCCAGGTCTGGCCGCCGCAGTGTCTTGGCGTCCAGGTCCTGGCCGCCAGCAGCCCTGTGCAGCCGAAACACCGACAGACCTAAAATTAAATGTATAAATGCACTAAAATAATTTAGTATATGCAAAAATAATTTCATATATCATTACCACATAAAATACTTGCATTATGTAATATTTAATTAATTACAATTACACTAATCATAATTAAGAACAATATGCATCAATACATACATATATGCACACATACGTACACATTGCATAATTACATACATTACGCATGAACTTATGATTAAAATGTGTCCATTATTAGTTAAATATTGTATGCATATTATCATCCAAGTACTTTACACCCCTAAATAATTTAACACGCTTAAAGTAGATAAATATATTTAAACAAGGATAACACATGTATGTATACATACGCACATCCATAACACTAACTACGTGCATTAAAATAATTAAATACAATAGGCACCTCAATAATTAGATAATTCACACACGTTTATATATATATTACATGCTCAGAAATAAACTCATGATTATTTACAAAGTGTATGATAATAATTTCTTACTATGTGTACAACACGCACCATATGCATGAGATTTACATACATTGATAACTAGATAATGCATGCACAATTATGTATGTTTTATACTTGTATGAAAATAGCATACATATACTTACATGGTCCATAGCAAATTACTCTATTACATGCACAAGATTATCTATGTATTATTCATGTACTATAGATGAATTGATGTACATAGGATTAAATAGATAGATATCACATGCATAAGGTAACATACATATATATATATTATATATATATATATATTTACACACAACTTCCATGGAATAGGCAGGATAGTATGCACTTTAAGATTTAGATAGAGTATGCATAATATTATTAAGATACAATTTGGAATAAGTTATCTATGAATAATCTATACAACAAAAGAAATCCTTGCATGCACATACTTGAATTATCATATGCATAAATATATAGGCATTTACAACATAATTATATACATTATGCATGAAATAGATAAACATAACATGCACATCGGTAATTAGATTAGCATGCATAGTATTACTTAAGTATTACAAGCCTAGTATTTTAGTATACACAATACACATCAATTTAGCTAATTGCCTATTCTCACGAAATATATCATATATACATGCATGAGTTCATAAGGAATATAGAAATTATAATACGCACAATTGAATACACACACTATACACACAACAAATATTATACATGCACAATATAAAATGAATAAAATTTTTAGGGTATCACATTTATGGTCCAAGGAAGGCGGCTTGCAAAGTAAAGTTATGCTTCTTTACAGCATCATATGTCTTGATCCATTATCCCACAAGTCCTTTAACTCTTCTACTAATAGTTGTAAATAACCCAATGTCATTTCCGGGAGCTTTCAGTCCGGAAATCAATAATGACATCAACATGTAAGCTGACTTCATACACATCCATGGTGGCAAATTATAAGTCATCAGTACAACTGGCCATACACTGTACTTTGAAGACATGTTCCCCAAGGGATTAAACCCATCACTGGCTAAGCCAAGTCGAACATTACAGCTTTCAGAAGCAAAATCTGGGTATAGCTGATTAAAGTCCTTCCATGCCGGAGAATCTGCGGGATGACACATCTCACCCTCAGATTGGTAGGGATGACTGCCATTATGCCATGTCATCCATTGAGCTGTCTTTGATGAGATAAATAGGCGTTGCAATCTATCCTTTAAAGGAAAATAGTGCAACACCTTTCTTGCCACCTTCTTACTACTTTTTGAGGTATTATCTTTATATCTTGGAGTACCACATGTGGACGTCCCGTTCTGCACCCCCGAAGTGGTTGAAACTCCGGAGAAGTGTCCTGGATGCTAAGATGCTCCCTCGTTGGCCTGGAAGGTTGCTGGTTGACCCTTGCTTGCTTCTTTGACTCTGGTTTGACCAAGTTGACCAAGGAGAAAGACAAAGAAACCAGCAAAGTAAGTGGAGGGAGGTGATCGCCAAGGCCTTACCTGTGCCCAAGGAGGTGTTATGATCGCGTCGATGACGTTGCCTCTCGCAGCAGTAGATGGTGGAACTCCGACTTTCCTCTCTTCGGCCGGCCAAAGAAATGAAGCTCCACGGTCTTGCTTGAAGTATTCCAGCAACGAAAGAAGCTCTATTAGACTTAGATGCAGTGTAGTAAACGTCCACAACATAAGTAAGAAGCCCAAAAGGAGAGCCTCGTACCAGTTGCGGGCTTGAGAAGAGGGGTGGCCAAATGTTATGACAACACTTCTTCCCTTCATTTTTAGTTTGGAAAACCCCTTTTAGGTGTGTAAGGAGGTGTACTACGTGCCTAGAGTGTCTGTGTGTGAAGTGAATAGCATGCAAGAGTAAGAGAGAGAGAAAGGAAAGAGAAGGAGAAGAGGGAGATGATCCTCTTTGTGATGCCATGGATGACTCTTTTGTGGGCTCCTCCAGCTCGTGGTGAAGCCTCCTGGATGCTCTAAGAGTTGAGAGGAAGAGAGGAATCAAAGGTGGAAGCTCTCAAAGCTCAAGTGAGTTTTCTCTCTCTTCTCTCAAGGCATCAAGGCTTTGGCTTGTCCAGCATCTCCCCCCTCACTTAGAAGGCAAAGGAGTACCATATATAGGTAGTGGGGGCGGAGCTAGTGAGCATAGGATGCTCAAGTGTGAAGAAACACACTTAAACATGTGACAATCCATGTATTAAGGCTTGAACCAATGAGAGGGGGCCATGTAGGATTTTTACTGGGTCAAGGGGGTGCCAAGGTGGCCCATTTGCCTGTTGGGAATGGCCCCATGCGTTGCATGGGCAAGAGAATTGCGCATGTGGGGTAGAATCTCGGGTAGTTGCGCAGACCAAGTAAACCCAGGTTGACGTCAAGCGATGCTGCCGCCAACCCCATGCAGACGTCAACAAGGGTGGACGTCAACCGGAGTCGACGTCCAGGGGTGTTGCCATCAACGTTATGTCAGCGGCAATCGATGTTGCCGTTTACATGGGATCCGAGGCAAGTCAACAAACGGTCAAACAAACCTTATTGGGCTATGAACCATGCGGGGATGGGCCAAATCTCGCGTCTACAAATGCCCCTCTGAGACATCCGATCTTGTAAGGGAGCAGAGCGGACTAAAAGGTTGGTGTCTCGGTAAACAAAGGACGCAGAGATTTGATGGAAGGGACCATCTCCAAAGATAGGAATTCTAGCAAGCCATACAGATGAGTAGGCTAGAAACAAGTGATGAATCATTTGAGAGACAAGATGTGAAAAAGAAGGAAGGGTGATATACCCGTGTAACTACAACAGCAACCCAACAGTAGGGTCCCTGGCATTATCGAGTAGGACTTTGACTAGTTTCTGGTGTTGTCTGAGTCAAAGGAGTTGTAATATAATGGTTGAATCAAGGAAATCTCACAACTGAAGTCCGTCGGGACCCACTAACATAATCAGGATGTTTGTCCGATCAGGGGGTTATGGAGACAAGGGGAGTAATTGTACTCTCAAAAGATTATCAAAAGATTCTAACTGGGATCATTATTTGGAAAGCGGGAAGTCCAGAATTAAGCTCATGACTGGCGACGGTTTAAATGAACTCAACAAGACTGGAATGATTATATGTGATTTGCACAGTGGATATTGGAGAATGGGCAACAAAGGCCCGATATCAGCTCGGATATTCAAGAATGGGTGCTGACCGGTTGGCCACTTGAGCTTGGAGAATGCGCCACACAGTGATTGAGGAAAATCTCCATTTTTTTTAAGTTAGTAAGAGAATGTTAGCAGTGAAGACCTAAATGCATGTTTTCCCTATCTAAAATGCAAGTTAGAACCAGAGGAAAAAATCTAAGGCCATACGAATAACTGAGAGATCGCAAACCCGTCATAGTTTTTAGTAAAGGGGAACTCTGGGTTCACAGTCGCCAAGTTATTTGCCTCTGGTGACTAAACCTACGTTAGACATACCTGTATAACACTCAAGGTTGCATGAGTGTTGTCGGATTTGAAGCACCGCTTGTGCTTAAATATCTGCAAAAATAACTTGAAGCACAAGATGAAAGATAATGGCCGTATGAATAGTAAAGCTTTGAAAATTCTGGGAGGTTAATGTCCAGACCGATTGCCGTCAACTTACAGTTGACGTCAACATGTCCGGCCGCCTACAAGAGTCGGCGTCCATAGATGTTGACGTCAACAGTAAATCGACGTCAAACTATGTTGACGTTAACGAGCCTGCGGATTAAAACTGGAAAAAATAGCAATTGGGAGACCATTAGGGGCATTTGTGCTTTTGTTCATCCGATGTGGGCTTCAATGATTTGCCCCCACCCTCTTTTTTTTTTTCGATCAATCACCTAGCAACTATCTATAGGCAATGAAAGAGTGCGAGGCTGATGAAATAAAGGAATATTGGCCTAGCAGAAATATGGAGATTCTTCATGACAATAACCTTGCCCTTGTGAACAGATTAACATGAAGTGTGATTTAAAAGGGAGTTGTCATCCTCAACAAAAACTTGTCCTTCAGACACCTCAGAGGTTTGGAATCCTCAAGGGAGAAAGGAAAAATAAGGGGATAAACTTCACGAGAGGATCAACAAAACCGTTAAATTGATGAGCTGACATAGTCTTGGCAACATGCCCCTTTAGGTGATTTCAGACTAACAAATTTTTGATTTGTTTGCCCCTAGACTCTTGTAAGGTGCTAATTGGATGAGAGAATCTAGCCATGTGTGGCTTAGCGAGCTCAAGGTGAGGTGTTTCGTGGACCCCAGGGTCAGAACTTGGCAACCCCTACTTTTCTGAGCACCCGTATTGCCCTATCGCAAATCGGCTAGGGAAAAACTCAGCAATGTAGCATTTGACTTTGTATCAGGTAGGGGGGTTTTATCTCCAGGCACGGTCACGACTTGGCTCTTTTTCTTTTTTTTGTATTGATTGATTTTCTTTGTTCTTTCTTTTGTTTGTGTAGCAACCCGGAAAATTTAATACTTCAAAATTTCAAAATAATAATTTCTTTAAATTGAGATAATAGAAACATACGTACCATTGTTGTATGTGCAGAATACACTGGAAAATTTTGTAAAAATTATAAATCAACCCCAATAATATCCCTAAGTGTTCCATAAAGAAATTCGTGCAACGAAAAAATCCTATTGGCCAAGTGTACGTTGCAATGTGACGAATTATCCAAATTAGGAAACTAAGTCGGAAAACCATTAACACGGAAAGATAACGCGCCCATAAATTAAATGAACATGTCGGAGACTTCCAACATCATGTGATGATTAACCATATCGGGTTTGGACTAATGTACCTCTCATAGCCCATGAATAATTCAAATAAGAAAATGTAATAAAATTTCATAACTCTATTATTCCCTAATTAAAAAGGGAAAACCTATAAGATAAATTCCAATAAATAATGGGCTTGGTTAAATGGACCATTAGAAATTAGTGGGACAAAATAAGGATTTTTAAAAGAAGAATAATAGGGAAAAATACCCTAAATTTGTAACTAAATTATACCTAAATAGAAAATGAATATTTAATACATTAAATAGGAAGTTTGAGTTAGAATTAGATTCCTAAACCTACTCCATATAGTCTAGCACAAATTTAGATACTATCCTAAACAATTAGAGATTGGAAAGCAAGAGAGGAAAGGTGGTGTTAGGAAATTTCGTAATTAGAGGAATTTAAGTAGTAGTAGGAATAGGAACTCTTATTTATATAAATACACTCTTAAATCTCATGGCCGACCCTGGCTCGTGCAAAGGGGTTCTTGGACGTGGAGAAGAGGCCAAGGAGGAGGAGAAATGAGGAGAGGAAGATCCATCAAGCTTCTTCCTTCGTTCTTGGAGTTCTAAGCCCTAGAAGATAAATCCAGTCAAATCCTAATATTTGAGTAGTAGTAGGCATCTCACAAGCACAAATCCTAATATTTCGTCTGTAGATTGTTTCATGCATCAGGAACAAAACCCTCAAATTTCAATTTTCCATCGAGCCAATATTTTCTTCTTGAATTTTGAGGTTCTGCAACTCTCTTGACCCCGAACCCTCTTCATAATTCTTGTTCTCCATGAATACTAAATCTCATGCCTTGAAATTTTTATGGGAGATACTGATGATCATTAGGGAACTTTTGCCCCTAAAAGCCCTAATTTTATCAAGTAGGATGCTCGAATTAAATCATCCATCTCTACTGCACCTGGAATCAGGTTACTTCTTGTTCCACTTGTTAGAACCATGTCGATACCATGATTGTTTTCGAATTCCTAATTACTGGAAGTATCCTTGCATGTCTAGATCAATTCAAAACTGATTTCGTGATTTTCATCATGTATATAATTAGTTATGATTTTCGAAATGACCTTGTATCAAAATTTAAATGTTCTGCTCCGCAATCCAATGTCTGGTTTGACTCCTGTCAGAGTCAGGCGCAGACCACCAAAAAGCGACGGACGGATATGTCGCCTTCTGGGGTCCGATTGCGACAGCCTGCCCGTCGCATTCAGAAAGCGACATGTAAGCGTGCGCATCCCTGTGCCTGTCTTGTCGCGACCCTTCCCGCCTCTGTCGCGTTCACAAGGCCGTCGCGACAGTCATGTCGCGATCTGCCTACCCCTGTCGCAATCCTTACTGGCCTATGTCACCTTCACCAGATTTTGAAGAAAACCCATAAAAATTATTTTTGTCGCTTTCTAAATAATTCTTACGCCTTTTTACAATTATACCCCCAGTAAAAACTTGTTTTAAAAAAAATGGAGCTACATTGAATGATTCAAAATACATATTCATGACTTCTTTTCTATCTATGATTTCTCTTACACATGCACAGACATGAACCATCCATATATGGCTGAAATCTGGCACAAAATATCTCATAGTGTATCTGGAAATTTATTGCAATAAAGTATATTAATTGCCCTATTTTAAAGGACTTGTATTCGTTTCTAGCGTTGTTTATATACCTATATCGACGCTCCACTGTTCTAGAATTCCTCTAGAACGTCGAGCACCTGTTTTATATACACACTTTACTTGGCTTGTGGTGAACTCTCCATCGGATATTCCTTTCGCCGGACTAGTGAACCCTTGCACAAGGCTCCGTAAGTCTCCTCTGATCATCCCACATGGTCGACGAGCCGGTTGTACCCTAACACCCATTACACCATTAGGGATCGATATGATCCAAACAGCTATTAGAAGTTTGCTCTTACCTTGAATCACGTCGAACCTCTGGACTTGTGCATAACATGGCCAGCGGGAAAATCGTGAGTTTCACCTGACTGCCAATACGACGGCGCGTGTTGAGCAACTGTTACTATTGCCTGTTACTCGTCGCATTACGTGCAATGTCCACTAGCTCTCATCTATACTCTACTCGCTCATCTGTTCACGTTCATTCTACTATCTCATCTATTCATCTAGTGCTCTCATCTACTTCTTGGTACTCTTTATGGCCATTAACTGATGTCTAAAGATAAATAATATAAACAATGCCAGCGCAATAGGGCCCGATCAGGTCCTGGGGGGAGCGCCCGAAAGTGCCATTTTCCCGCGGGAGTTAAATGATCAGGATGTCGGCATTACATCAAGTGCCATACTATCAAGATTAATCTAAGACAATCAACATAAAGTGATAATTCTCTCGTTGTCTTTGACAAACAAGTGCTATACTCTCTCTCGGCTATCTTCGATAACAAAGTGCAATTACTATCTCGATTGACAAGAAAGTTAATCAAAGGTGCTATACTATTCGATTGATAAGAAAATCAATCAAAGTGCATTTACTCTCTATATGGCCAAGTACTTTCTCTCTCCTTGCTATACATGTTGCTTGATTGCTGTGACGTTGACGCTATGTGCCATCGTGTGTTGTATTGCTTTCTTTCGTGACTCGATCTTATTCGTTTGTACAATACTTGATTCAGCTGTGATTTGAACCATGTTACTCGTGCTCTTACTTTCTCGACTTTACATAACTCTCTCTATCTTTAGTGCTCTGCCATTTAATGCATTAATTATTTAAAGCTGCTTGAGCCTGAGATTTAAGTCCTACTGGGCGTTATCGCTCACCCTTCGTTATGTTATGTCTCAGGTAAGTCGGACGATGACATTATACGTACCAGTGGGACAAGGCTAGAGTGATGAGCGACCGAAGTCAACTCATGAAGTACCCTAGTACAATGAAGTTAGTAGTTATTGTTTTGGATTTCTTTTCAATATAGTGATGTCATGAGTCTTGTGTTTGGCTCTGAATTAGTGGTTGTCAATGAAATCAAAAGTTATTTCAATTATTGTTCAATAGATGCTCTGATTATTCAACTGTTGTACATTTTCTCTACTATGTACTTGTTCACGTTCTCGCCGATTTATTCCGCTGCTAAATTGGCGGGGCGTGACAGTTTGCCTGCGGGGACACTGCCCTCTTCACGTGCTCTGGTGTCTTAGTCCCACCTTAGGAAAAGTTGTCTTGACTGCTAAGCTCAACAGTTTAAGGGTGCTGAGTGTCTTGATCAGTCGAGTGGAAGAAGAAGGAGGATTGTGGCCTTTGTTGTGTCTTGGGACAAATAACTGTCTTGGAGTGACGACTCAAATTTTTAAGATGTGTGGTGTGTGTATGTTGATTCGTTCTCCAAAAGCTTAGTTGTGACGCCAGATAGAAATCTCCATGACTTTGCTAGACCAAGGTCCTTGGTTCACTCAAGTGCCTCTTACTTCTTAACATGCGACTTGAGACACACGACAGTTGCCAATCTATTGACTCTTTTCTTTCATCTTTTTTTGGTTTTGTGTTTTTATTTTTATTTTTAAAGATATTTAAGGATAAATGTGTACATAATATATACACCATCTTTTTTTTTTAAGTTTTGAGAAAAGTAAAGTAAATCGAATAATTTTGAAAATGGTATGTACAATGAGTGGGGACATCTCGAGCGAAATGCCCCTAGGTAGAGATCTCACTTGTACCTTCTAGCTGTTGTCGAAGATGTGCCTTATGAAGCAAATTCGCCTCAGGCGATATGCTCTGAAGGAGGTACCTGCAAACCAATATTTATTTTTCTCGCACGCCGACCTTGGATGGTAATGGTGAGAGGTGAAACAAGCAGTGAGATAGAAGGCGAGAAGAAAGGATTTGACGACGATAGATGTGAATTGAGTAAGGTAAGGATAGAGAATGTACAATAGTGGAAGGATGAGGGAGCATGCAATGATCAACATGGTCCATGGGAGGAAGGCGTGCCCCTTGTGATAGGGTGAGTGTTGGGAAGAAGTGAGCTCTAACAAGTTGGGAGGCTTAGCAGAGGGCAGATTGAGTGAAGTGGGGTCCCCCTCAAGCATAAAGAAAGGAGTTGAGCTTGACAGAGACAAGGATGAAGTTCTCATGACCAGTGTGAATTTCCCTTGAGAAAGGAGTGTGAGGAGCTGACATGGTGTGCCCCAAACCCGAGATGAATTACACATTACAGAGATCTCAACATCTAAAGATGGCCGAATATGAAATTGGTATAAGAATAGACAATGGACCATGTAAATGATGGTATGCCCCTTGATGCCAAAGCCAACACATATAACAACGTAGCCAAAGTGCCCCTTGAAAGTGCCCTGTTTGAAAAGGAGGCAGATGGATCCAACTAGAATGAAAAGGTTGCCCTGATCTTGGATGATAGGCACACTGCAAGGGACTCAGTGGAGAACAAATCACTTCGAGTCCTTGTTGAAAGGGTCCAACATGAATGAGATTGAGGGACTCGAAGAACAGTTAAGGGAGTTGGCTTGATGTGAGGAAGGGGACCAAGCAATGCAGGGAATGAGCTGGGTGCAAGCTTTGCAAGTAAGCTAACATGGCACCTTAGTCTGAGAAAAATTGGCTTGGTCTCTTGCGGAGTGGGAAGAAAAACCCTTAAGAAAGCTTTAGCAGATTGCCAAGGAACAATGGCCCATATCCTATAGGTCTCGGATATTCAAGTTCTAGCAGGAGAGGATTGGGATCTACAAAACTGCTCTTAAATAGGTGACAGAATGATCTGGATTTGCAATGGCTGGAAATTGATTGGGTGGCTTGGAAATTTGGGTGATGGTTTGAGTTGAGGAATGATTGAATGCCCCTAGCTTGGCTGGTTTTCTGGCATCATGCCCCTTCTCCTTACTAGGTGCCTCTACAGTGGTGAAAGGTTCCTGGGACTCTACGGAAGGGCACGGTACCACTCCTCAAAACATTCTACCCCCAACATTGTTCTCTCCTCACAACCAGGGGTTTTGGATGTGTCATGATGTTGACTTTTCTTGAGACTTGGAGGAGGATGGGTTGTTGTTGTTGGTAGTTGGGGAGAGGGTTCTGCACAATACCTAGGTCCCTTCGGTTGTACCTGGACTCAGAAATGGCGACCTAACAACATCCCTATTGATCCTACCCTGATCATTCATGTCGTACACCCAGTCACAGAAAGTGAAGCAATTGTAGATTTCATGACTGGGGGCCCTATGATAGGGACAATACTTTGAGGTATCGGCCCTCGGATGCACACCTTCCTTTTGTGGTGGGAGTTGGATAGCATCGCAAGACATGACGGTGAAGAAAATGTCCCCAAGGGATTCAGGGAGAGCACGATAGTGAGATCTTTTGGGACCGGGCCGAGTATAGCCAAAAGATGGGGGAGCAACTGAATAGAGCATAGAGGGATGTGATAGGAATTGGTGAGGATCGGAGGTGAGATTGGAGGGTTTGTTAGGGGGCCTCAGCGGCTGACTGTAGGCACTAATGGAGTCATTGACGATCACCCCCTCGTTGGGGGTGCCACGGGAGCCTTGCATTCCTTGGGCTTTCTTTCAAAGAATG
Source organism: Colocasia esculenta (assembly GCA_014218235.1). NCBI lineage: Eukaryota > Viridiplantae > Streptophyta > Magnoliopsida > Alismatales > Araceae > Colocasia > Colocasia esculenta. The sequence continues at coordinate 27,563,499 of CM024758.1, forward strand.
GCGAGAGGGAGGAGTCCTTAATTTGGTTTGGACCACCCTAGCTCGGTTGTAAAGGTGTGCGAAGGAGGGAAACTCACTGAGCATCAATATAGATCGGAGCAAAGGGGCGGTGTTGGTGACTATCATGGTTATGGCTTGGGACTCCAGGATAGGGAGGTCGGCCCTCAAAGACATGGATTCCAACGGTTGGCAAAGGTGACAAAGTCTTCATCCGGCCTCATCCTTTCCGTCACCAAGTTAGGAAGTGTAGGGACTTGGTGGCCATGTAAGAGAAGTAGGAGATGAAGCGTTCGGAGACTATGTCAAAATTTATGAGATCGGATGGGGTAAGGAGGTGAACCACCTCAAAGCCTCCCCTTCTAACGATTGTTGGAAGAGGTGGACTAAGATGACCGCATATAGCCACCGGTGGGAATTCATGGTGAAGCCAGCAAGAATGGAATTAGGTGTCGGAGGTCCTGTCATACTTGCAGTATTCAGGGCCTTGAAACCCAAGGGAAAGTAAACATTAGGGAGCTTGCAGTAATTTTGAAGAGAGTGAGGCTTGGAGAGGGACAATGACTCAGCTAAGAGTCTCCTAACAAGACCCTCCATCTCTGACTGGGAGATGGATTCAGATTGAGCGGGGGGTGCGGGTGGACATAGGTGGATAGACGGAAGGAGGAGTTGGAATAGGAGTTGGTGCAGGATGGGAGGAGGAATGGGGGAGATAGGAACTCGAGATGGAGTGACGGGCCTAGGAGTGGGCCTAGACGAAAGAGGCATTGAATGGAGATGGAGAGGAAGGAGAGGCCATTGCCCGGACGGTATGCTTGGAAAGCATTGAAATGATGTCCTCGGGCGAATAGCGGGACATGAGTTTGGAAAATTAGGGTCTTCTTGAACTTCTGGGGCATATGTGGGGTGACCCTCAAACTTACCTCCCATTGTCGGCTTGAGAGGAGGATTGGATCGACTCTTCAGGTGAACATTAGAATTAACCATTCTGATAAATTCATCATGGATATCATATCATACTAAAAAGTCGGATTGTTAGACATATGAAGGAGTTCAACCAAGAGTCCATTAACACACACAACCTACTAATTTTAAGATGGTTAAGCTGATTAACTACACTGTTATTAGGAGAAACGTGGATTTCTACCAACAATGTTGTCAAACAACGTCCCAAAATTTTTTTTTTTGTAAATGTTGAAGGGTGTGTTAGTTAGACTTGTAAGGGCCGGTTCTCTCACTCTCACTCAAAACCGGGTGAATAGGCAAAAAGCTGGGAGGGTGAAAGGTCCTCCTGCCCGTACTTTGAGGGAATCCACGGAATTTAGGGACTTATGGAGTTCTTCTTGAAGCCAAACCGATTTACTTGAGAGGGAATCCCCGAGTAAAAGGTTGTGAATCAAGAAGGGGCTATCCTAAAATGTGTGGGGAGGCTAGAACATAAGAGAATAAGGACCCCCTCGTGACTGAGGACCGTTAGGTATCAAACATAAAGAAAAATAGATAAAAAATCAGCCAAAAAACAACTTTTGTGAAATAAACGGCAACATAGTCGTTGTCAAGTTCTCAGAAAATAGTAAACGACATGATGATGGACGCTAACAGGAAGTAAACGGCAGGAGATGTTGACACTAAGAAGGACTAAACGGCAAGGTAAATGGACGTTTACCTGGGTAAATGGCAAGATCGCTTACCTTCTACCTGTGTGCAGACTGAAAATTGTGGTAGCAGCAGTGGTCCCCCATGATCGCCAAAGCGGAGCTGTGGACGTCCCGTTCCACGCCCCCGTAGTGGTTGAAACTCCAGAGAAGTGTCCCAGACGTTGAGATGCTCCCTCGTTGGAGTGGAAGGTTGCTGGTTGACCCTTGCTTGCTTCTTTGACTCTGGTTTGACCAAGTTGACCAAGGGGAAAGACAAAGAAACCAAAAAAGTAAGTGAAGGGAGGTGATCGCCAGGGCCTTACTATGCCCAAGGAGGGTTATGATCGCGTCAATGACGTTGCCTCTCGCAGCGGTAGATGGTGGAACTCTGACTTTCCTCTCTTCGGCCGGCCAAAGAAAGGAAGCTCCACGGTCTTGCTTGAAGTATTCCTACAATGAAAGAAGCTCTATTAGACTTAGATGCAGTGTAGTAAATGTCCAAAACGTAAGGAAGAAGCCCAAAAGGAGAGCCCCGTACCGGTTACGGGCTTGAGAAGAGGGGTGGCCAAATGTTATGACCACCATTTTTCCCTCCGTTTTTAGTTTGGAAAACCCCTTTTAGGTGTGTAAGGATGTGTACTACGTGCCTAGAGTGTGTGTGTGTGAAGAATAGCATGCAAGAGTAAGAGAGAGAGAAAGGAAAGATAAGGAGAAGAGGGAGATGATCCTCTTTGTGGTGGATGGATGACTCCTTTGTGGGCTCCTCCAGCTCGTGGTGAAGCCTTCTGGACACTTTAACAGTTGAGAGGAAGAGAGGAAGCAAAGGTGGAAGCTCTCAAAGCTCAAGTGAGTTTTCTCTCTCTTCTCTCAAGGCATCAAGGCTTAGGCTCGTCCAGCATCTCCCCCCTCATTTAGAAGCCAAGGAGTACCATATATAGGCAGTGGGGGCGGAGCTAGTGAGCATAGGATGCTCAGTTGTGAAGAAACACACTTAAACATGTGGCAATCCATGTATTAAGGCTTGAACCAATGAGAGGGGGCCATGTAGGATTTTTACTGGGTCAAGGGGGTGCCAAGGTGGCCCATTTCCCCGTTGGGAACGGCCCCATGCGTTGCATGGGCAAGAGAATGGCACAAGTGGGCTAGAATCTCGGGCAGTTGCGCAGACCAAGTAAATCCAGGTTGACGTCAAGCGATGCTGCCGCCAACCCCATGCAGACGTCAAAAAGGGTGGATGCCAACTGGAGTCGACATCCAGGGGTGTTTTCGTCAACATTAAGTCAGCGGCAATCGATGTTGCCGTTTACATGGGATCCGAGGCAAGTCAACAAACGGTCAAACAAGCCTTATTGGGCTATGAACCACGTGGGGATGGGCCAAATCTTGCGTCTACACCACACTCTGGACATTGAAATTTATCTTTATTTTATTTCCAAAATAACACACAATCATTGTTACATGCATCAATCTTTTCATAACTAAGTCTCAATCTTTGACAATCTTCTTTGCTTCATACCAATTTTCAGGTACAAATGCATCACTAGGCAAAACTTTTTAAACAAGACAAGTATCATATTCATACATTTGGCTGTAAGACCATTCAAAGATTTCATGTGTATCAACTTCAAAAGAAACTTCAACTTAGACAATCTTTGCACCCAGCATACAAAGGAGTTCTGCATCTTCTAATAACTTATAATTTTTTGTGCTTTGGATTCGGTTCTTCCTCATCATCTCCAACAAGCACATTGTCCCTTGAAAATCATGTAGCATGTCCATGACTTCATCGAATTCTAATTCATTTCTAATTCGACAAGTTGTGTCTCTGGTGTCGGGATATCATTGTGTACTTGCTCACCGTGGTGACTGCCAAGTCGATAATTAACTATATTCCCTCACATATTAGGTGCTCATTCACACAGTCCTTCTAAATATGAAGCCATTGCAACATCTTCTACATAGACATTGAATCCACCTTTGTCTTCTCCATGTCTAAACCTATTCTGTCATCATGATATGCAAACTCTAAAAATTCTTCAACTCCATTGACATACCTAGGGTCTAGCCTATTAGGAATATCCATCCAACTCTTATCCAATTCAGCCATACTGTGACACAAACATTTTGCACACAAAGCAAACTGTCAAGTAAGAAAATAGACATCATTTCCGTATAATCTTACACAATCACAATACATAATATTTAACATACATGTCCACACATACATGTCACTAAAAAATCCGGCAATAATCACATAACCACAGAACATTTCGATTGATAGCAATATACAAGTGAGCCACACCCAGGCTCGCTGAATCACATTCACATAACCACACTGATTATAATGTAAATATGCATTATAAAAGTGAGCCACACCCAGACTCACTGGATCACATACCTTGGTAGCCAACGGTGAAGACAGTGGCCATAATAAGTCTAATTATGTGGGAGAGGGTCAAGTTGTGAGCTAAACAAAAAAAACATAATGATAGATAAGCTATTGCAAATTGCAACGTACTAAGATGTTATGCACAACTAAGTTACTAACCCAGACTATGGCACTATAATCAAATAACAAATAAGTCTCCTGATATGCAAACCCTGATAGTCAATTAATTGCCCCTTTATAAAAAGCCTCAAATAATTAAAAAAAAGTGACCAAGGAAACAATGTAATCAATCAAATGATAAACATTTGAGCTTAAGTGTCTGAAGTGCACATGAAACATATATACTATTTTTTTGTTGATCATCTCTTCAGTTTTGTTGATATTTTATTTTGGATGGACAAAGGAAACATATTATGATTCAAACTCATATATATTATGTTAGACGTAGGCACAAAATAATTTATAATACTACGTCAAAGTCACACTGTTGGCCGCGAACGGCACTATAATATAGTATGGAAAAGACTTGCAAAGGGTGCTGGTGCTGTGGAAACTGATGCTGCTGTTGGTACGGCTGGAACTACTGAGGAGGGTGAAAAAACAATGAGGCTGCTGATGGTACTTCCTTACTCTACTTCTGGGGTGCCTGCTGCTGGGGAGGGGACTGGTATGGCGGTAGCTGCTGCATGTACTGTACTGGCTCCTGCGGCTGCTGGACTTGCCCCATCGGGCAATCCCTCCTGAAGCCTGGAAAACACAAGTGTAGCAAACTGCCTCTTGTCTGCCCTGCTCAGCTCCCTACTAGACTGACTGCTCCGCAAACTCGACTGACGCCTTTGCTTCCGACTCGTCACCCTCCACCTCGCGAGTAGACAATTGCATGAACTTCGAGCAAATCCCTGAACTGCCTGAGCCGAAGAAGAAGAAGTCGCGCTACCGCGACTGCCTGCGGGATGCTGGTACGGTGAGGACCTGGAAAGGGCCTCTCTGCTACTACTGCAGTTGCTGCTGCTGCTGTTGGGGCTGCCAGGTCTCTCTCTCCAAGGCGGTGGCCTTAGCCATAGCCTCTCCGAAGGTGGCACACATGTGAGCAGTCACGCCCCACCTCAAATCTGGCCTCAGACCTATGATGAACCTCTCGGCACAAGCCTGCTCACTGTTGGAAACATGAGGAACATGCCTCAACAACCGAACGAACCTCTGGTGGTACTGAGTAACTATGAGATCGCCCTGTGCCAACTCATGGAACTGGTCTCGTCTCTCATGTCGAGCATAGTCGGGGAAGTACTCGCCGTGAAAGACCCCTAAAAATCGCTGCCATGTGATCAGATCGAAAAACTGCTTTGGAAGTGAGTCTGCCTCTGAACTCTCCACCACTCATGGGCTGGCCCCTGAGCTGATACATGCCAGTCTGACCTGGTCCTCTCGGAACACTCCATAGTCTCGAACGTGTGCTCCATCTTGTGCGTCCAACTCTGCTTTGTTTGGATCATACTCACGAAGAACATCAGTGTCGGAGACGCAAGAACCTCTCCAAGAGGGTGGCCCTATCCTCAGTGACACGTCCTCCTCCGACCGGCCCGGTACTCCAATACTTGATGGCTGCTGAACCGCTGGGTGCTCCATCTCTGGATCCGCCTGCTACTCCGGTACTACATGGGGGAGGTATGGAGGCTGACCTCCCGCCGCCGCCTGCCTAGGTGCCATGCTCTCTGGTACAGGTTCCTGAAGAACTGCTCATCCAGGGGAAACCAATCTGCGTACTATTGCGGCTGAGGCTGGTGCTCCTGCTGCTGCTGCCTACCTACTGCTGCTGCTACCGCTGCACCCCGAGGCTATGCCACGGACTCCTATGCTAACACCTCCTCCTGGACTTGCCCTTGCGTGGGCATATCCGACTCATCCTACTGCTCTATGAGCTCTCTGGCTGCCTATGCCTACGCGGAGCCATATCCTGCGCGGCACATAACCAACAAGGTTAACAATACCAACTCGGGCGGCTAGCAGTGTACTTGTACTACTGTTGGGACTTCCTGTTGCAGTTTAAATTCCTACAAGTCCTTTTAGACTCTCGCTTGATACCAACTGTAACGACCCTGAGAACCTGACCCTCGGCCCACGCCGAGGACCTGATTTTCGCGGTCACCGCCCATGGATCCGGAGACCCGGAAGGGCTATAATGTAAGTCTAATAGAATATGTAAAGGAAATAAACGTCAATTGCTAACTAGGGGCGCACACGCGGAAGCAGAAAGAAGAGCGAGACCACTGCGTAACGCTCTAGGTACAGTCCAAACACACACAACTAGTACAAATAAAGTAGGGGAATAACATGTCCCTTAAGGGCATACCCCGAGGGTGACGTACACTGAGAGGGGGAACTACTGCTAGCTACGGGGACCACGACTACCACCCCGTCTCCTTCGCCCGGCGGGCGCCATGCCGCTGCTGAGAAGTCTCACCTGGGAAAAAGGAGGGATGAGCTTCACAACAGAAGCTTAGTAGGGACTACCAATCTCCTACTGGCTCTAACAGGTAGTCAAAACTATGTACTTAATTAAATGACAGAAGTTATATCTTCTACCTATGAAAGGAAGTGCGGAAGCAAAGCTACTAGCTAGCAATGGTACGAAAGTACAGCACGGTCGGAAACTCCGTACAACTGCTCGTCGTGACCACCATACAGCTAGCAACACAGATAGAGAAAACCTTCCGGGACAAGAAACACTAGCTACATAAAACACTACCACTAGTCAACAGTCAGGTGCGTCCACTGACGTCTTATCCTCTACCCAGGTCCAAAACTCGATGTCTCATCAGAGTGAGGTAGGACACAAAATATACAACAGTAACCGCTGTAGTATGGCCGGACTACGGTCCCACGCCTGGCCTCTCTAGGTGGTTCGGGGCCGCAAAAGAGCGGGCAGTGAGAAAAGGACTAGCTGGACTGCATCGGAAAGAAATCCCAAAATGACCTCGGCATCCCAGACCAACAATGAGAGCTCTGCAAATGACTCAACGTCGCTGTCCTAACCACCGTCTTCCCTCCGATCCAAAGTCCGTGACTCAAGCACACTTGCCACCGGAGTACTCCCTAACAGGAGCGCGGGGACAATGGTAACAACCTCTATCACGGGACAAGCCTCAAGTGTCGTGCACCAGGCGAACGACTAGTGTAAGACCGTACTAGGAAACTAGCACTGGTGCCACAAGTATAGTAAGAAGCGGAAACGGCGAAGACTCCTAAAAAATAGGGACTTTGCAAGACCTACCTACCTCTACTGTAGTCGTGACGCATTGGGCGTCGTGACATGTCACGACGCCCAGCACTGTGTGACAATGTCGCGGCCCAAGCCGTCGCGACCAGGTCGCGACGCTCAAGTGCGTAGCGATGATGTCGCGGCGGCCATGCCGGTCACGACATCATTGCGACCTCTATAGCGGGCGTCTTCAGTCGAGGGGGTTCTGGGATGATCCTCCGAAGACCACCCAAACCTGATACATTCACAGTCCATAGGGGGAGGGAGCATGGGAAACACATGGGAAAGCTCAAATCATCCAAACCACCCTTAAACACACAAAACATGGATTTAAAAGAATCTACACTCGATGAAAATCTCACTCAACCACGAGCATGGTTCTCACATCCCACACCCCAAGCCACGAGGAAACACCATCTCAAGGGGGAGGGGAGCTTGATAGGGCGAGAGGAGAATGAGGGTCCCTACCTTCAAAAGTAGAGCCGACCCGTTGGGGCCTTCACATAGGAATGGCCACCTCCTCCTCGATCCAAGCACCATGAGCACGTCCCCTACACGAACAGGGAGACACCACCTCAACACACCACCACGAGCACCAAGAACGTCGAAGAATTGCAAGGGAGCTCAAGATGGGGAGAAGAGGGAAGAAGAAGGAGAGAAAGGGCGAGAGGGGGAGAATGGGGCGCGGCCTCAGTTTTAAACTGACGGCCCCTAAGACGTGACGGGTCGGCCCGACGTGACAACGACCATGTCGTGATGCCCCTAGGCGTCGCGACGATGTTGCGACGGCCACCCCCGGCGCGACCCCAAAAGGCGGTCAAACCTCGAAGACCGGGAAACCAGAACATGATGGTCTGACAGGTCGCGACAATGTTGTACGCACCTGACACCCGAGACGACCATTCTGACAGAGAGGATAGCGGTCACGTCTGTCAGAAAAGCAGTCGCGACAAGAACGCGACGCCCACCCCCGTCGCGACCATGTTGCAATGGCCAGGTGTGTCGCCACACAAACCATGTCTCAACTAGGGTGCCTGTTGCAACCCTGAGGACAGATGGCTTGTGTTGCTCCTTTCCTAGATAAAAACATATATGCATAAGTATGTGCCATTTGATTAGTGAAGATATGTGTACAGATGGTTTGTGTGGTTCTTTTCATAGATAAAAAATATATATCCAGAAGTGGAGAGGTGATGACTCCTCTGTAGGGAGATGAGCAGTTACATATGCTGATCATCAGGAGAATGAGAAAAAGGAAGATGGGGGCACAGTGTGATGATAGTGTTTCTAAAATTCTAGTGATCGCATGTGAACTCCTTTAGTGTTTAATAGTGTTTATAATATTTTTCTGCATGTTTATATTTGTTTTATTTGATACTCTTATAATGTTGATAATGTTTGCTGCATGTTTTGACTCTTTGTTTATAATTTTTTATTTCATTTGATATATATTTTTAAAGGGATTGTGGATGTCTTACCAGTGTCTAGATGCCCATTCAAGATTTTAATTAGTATATATGCATGGCTTAATCTATAGTAAGGATGCATATATACATTTAAAATCTTGAATAGTCCGACCATTGTCGAACTGTCTACAGATATCCAAACTAGGAGTGTGTACATTTGTGTGTGGCAATTTTCTCAAAATTTTGGTAGCATCTTCGGACTCTTCTCCAATATACATACTAATCTAAGTGATGTTCAGATGGAGCATTACTTAGACTTAGTATTTTATGGCGGTATATTGGAGAAGCGCGCCGGAAGGCTGTCAAAATTTTGAGCAAATTGCAGCACACATAAAATGTACACAACTCCCAAGTTCCGATATTTGTAGATGGGCTAGGTCCTTTATACACTTAGTATCTAAATTGTAATTGGTTTAGGATGGGTATATTAGTGTACATGTTCGCTAACTACAAAGTAATGTTTAGCTTTTATTATGTGTAATATTTGTACAGGAAAAATTTCTGCACACCGTGAGTGGATGTACCATAGGATTGTATGCATCGAGCTGTCATCTGAATTTTTAGAGGGTGTTGATGGGTTCATTGACTTTGCGGTGAGCAATGTTAGTACAGTGGATCCTGAAGATCGTATTAGATGTCCCTGTGCAGTCTGTAAGAACAATCGATTCCTTCAACTGTTTGATGTTGCACAACACCTCTACAAGAAAGGTTTTGTCTGTGGTATGTGAATTGGACGACACATGGCGAGGAGTTCTGGGGACATACAGAAGTAAGGACTGAGGTTGTTCAGGATAACCAGTATGTCAATTTGGTATTTGATGCCGCGGGACCTGAACTGCATTATGCTGTCGATGAAGCACTAATGATGATGCGAACCGATTTTATAATTACTGAGGGATGCTGATGAGCCATTGTGGGATGGTTGTGAGAGTCACACCATTTTGTCTGTAGTCCTTCAACTATTGAATCTGAAATTAGAGCACACTTTGAGCGAGGCTTGTTTTGACTCTTTCTGTTTAGTGGTGAAAAGCATGTTGGCAAGAAGTGAGAAGTTGCCAGAAAAATACTATCGTGCAAAGAGGATGGTTATGATGATCAGTCTGTCCCCATGCAATTTTAATTAATTACATATATATACATATTTTGATGATTAACAAAACCAAACAAGAGTTTATCAATTATATCTAATGAATATTTCATAAGTCTTAAGTACAGGAAAAATACCAAGGTCAAACAAGTCAATAAAGTATGCATTACTTCTCTGAAGCTTTAATCTTTTCAACATGATATTTCTCTAAGTCCATATCGATTTCTGTTGAAGTTCATAACGATTTCCTTATAAGACTGAAAAGTCATGTTGTTTCAAACAATCGATGTCGTAACGATTCTATAAGTGATCGCAACGATTTCCTTATAAGACTGAAAAGTCATGTTGTTTCAAACAAGTCGATGTCACAACGACTCTATAAATTACCGTAACGATTTCTTTAGAGCCCGTAACGAGTTGCTCGTCACAACGACTCTATAGTATTCTAACGATTTCTTTAGAGCCTGTAACGACTTGTCTGTCACAACGACTCTATAAGTTACCGTAACGATTTCTTTAGAGCCCGTAACGACTTGCTCGTCACAACGACTCTATAAGTATTCATAACGATTTCTTTAGAGCCCGTAACGACTTGTCTGTCGCAACGACTCTATAAGTGACCATAACGATTTCCTTAGAACCCGTAACGACTTGCTCGCCGTAACGATTCTATAAGTATTCACAACGATTTCTTTAGAAGCGCAACGACTTGCTTGTTGTAACGACTTCATAAGTTACCATAACGATTTCTTTAGAACTCGCAACGACTTGCTTGTTGTAACGACTTCATAAGTTACCATAACGATTTCTTTAGAACTCGCACGACGCTTGTGTGTAACGACTTCATAAGTTACCATAACGATTTCTTTAGAACTTGCAATGACTTGCTTGTTGTAACGACTTCATAAGTTACCATAACGATTTCTTTAGAGTTCATAACGACTTGATAAGTGTTCATAACGATTTGCTCTCTATAATGACTTGTTAGTATTCATAACGATTTCATAAGTCATATAACCATGGATTTCATATCTTGATATCTTATTCATCTTGAGAGCGTTGACTAGTCAAAGTCCACGTAGACATCTCTCTGACGCTTTTGCATTTATGAGATCTGAACGTATCTCTGCATGCATGCAGACTATATCATCCTTTATCGTGCCTACTCTGATTACGTCTTTTAGACTTAAGCTATTTGGCATTACTATTTTCATGTCTATGGCTACTGACGTTGACTGACATCAGAGACAGCTTAGCTGTCTGCTATTTGAGATTGACATTTGTGCAGACCTCTGAACTAACTTCATGGTACAACGTTAAACAAAATAGAACCAACGGATATTTCTGAAGATCTCATCTCTTTGCGTGCTCAAGTGATCAAAAGACTGTGACTGGAAGCTTCCAAGACTCTAGATGTCATTCAGTCTAACGACTACTCAAAAGAGAGACAACAGACACTTCATCGTCTAAATTTCAAATTGAAGATATAAATTCAAGTCAGAAGAACAGAAGAAAGGCATATATCGCATATTCAAGCATTCAAATTCTTCTGAAGAAAGTCTAGAGCCAAGAACCGTCATTCCACTTAGCTTTTGCTCTTTTGCTCTCCACTAGTTTGTGAAAATCTTGAGAGAGCCTGTATAGTTCTGAGAGTGTGACTTGTTTAAAATCTCTTTGCTCTCAGTTCTAGTTGCTTCAGATCCTTGCTTATCAAAAGCTTGATCTAGGGGCTTGAAAATCATTCATTCTTCTCTGTGTTGTTCCTTCGGGTGTGAAGGAAGACCTGGTGGTATCCAGGGTGTTGTTCCCTTCGGGTGTGAAGAAGACCTGGTGGTATTCAGGGTGTTGTTCCCTTCGTGTGTGAAGGAATACCAGCTGAGCTGGGTGTTGTAGCGTCCTCAGGGGACTGTTCCCTAGTTAGTGAAATCCTGAGTTGTTGCTTAGGAACTGGACATAGGACTCCTAAGGAAAGGAGGTCCGAACCAAGATAATCCTTGTGTTGTGTGACTGTCTTCTTTGTGTGATTGTTATTTAAACTAACTGTCACTAATCTATTTCGATGAACGTTTGTGTGATTGTTTTGAGTTACAGGTATCTTCTAGATTAATTTTTAAAGACCCATTCACCCCCCCCTCTGGGCTCGTCAACTGGGCAACAATTTAATGAGCTTGGATTGGGATATGTGAAAATAGATGCTTACCCGAACCATTGTATGTTGTATTACAAAGGGCAGGAAAATACCCATCATGTTTTCTTTGTGGGCATCCCCGGTTCAAGCCAAAGAGAGGTGGCAATCCCGCATGAGGGGGAGAGATGTACTGTACAAGTCACTTCGTTCTTCCCTCTCACCCCTAGATTCAATGATTGTATTGTCATCAAAGATAGCTAGACACATGAGATGGCATGCAGACAGAGTTCGACATAGAGAAGAGAAGATGGCACACCCTACTGATGTTGAGGCTTGGATACACTTTGACCGCACTCACTCGACCTTCGCAATGGAGGTGAGGAATGTGAGGCTCGATTGTGTACATATAGATTCAATCCATTGGTAGTAGAGTAGCCCCTTACTCTTGTTGGCCGTATTTGTTACCCCATAGAACCTTCCACCAAACTTGTGTATGAAGCATCCATATCTATTATTATCGCTACTCATCCCTGGGCCGAATCTCCAAGTCAAAATTTGGATGTATATTTGAGGCCGCTCATTGATGAGTTGAAGTCATTAAGGACTGATGGTGTTGTCACTTACGATGCCCATCGGAAGCAAAATTTCAACATGAGGGCTGCTATACTTTGGACAATTAGTTACTTTTCTACATATGGCATGTTGTCAGGTTGGAGCACACATGGGCGTCTGGCTTGTCCATATTGTATGGAGGATACAAAGTCATTCAAATTGATCAATGGACGAAAGCCATGCTGGTTTGACTGTCACCGTCAATTTCTACCAGATGATCATCCATTTCGACGACAGAGGAATGCCTTTCGAAAGGGCACATTGAACTAGAAGGACCATCTACACGGCTGTCTGGCAAAGAAATATAGAGATGTTTGAGATACTTTCCAGATACCACCGACAGATAGTAGGATGAGCAACCATTCCCTGGATTTGGGAAAGATCACAATTGGGCAAAAAATCAATATTCTGTGAACTACCATATTGGTCAACCCTGTTGATATGACATACTTGGATGTGATGCTTGTGGAGAAAACGTGTTTGATAATGTGTTTAACACTGTGATGAATGTGAAGGGGAAAACAAAAGATACTGTAAAATCTCGTATGGACCTACAAGAAATATGTAGAAGACCTGAGTTAGAGTTGCAAGAGGCTAACAACAAACTATTTAAAGCAAAAGAAACTTATGTGCTCGGACTAAGATAGGTAAAATAGGTATGTCAGTGGTTGCAACAGTTAAGATTTCCAGACGGATATGTGTCCAACATTGCTCGATCTGTGAAAATAAGTGAAGGAAAATTATATGGACTGAAGAGCCATGATTGCCACATCTTCATGCAACGGTTGATTCCTTTAGCATTCCGTGATATGTTGGATAAACCTATTTGGGGCGCCTTAACCGAGTTGAGCCGCTCTTCAAAACCTTATGTGCATCAGAAGTTGCAGTAGATGAGGTGCAGAAGCTTGAGCAGTCCGTAGTCAGTACAATCTGTCAATTGGAGAAAATATTCCTTCCAGTCTTCGACTGTATGGAACACTTAATCATACACCTACCATATGAAGTAAAAGTTGGTGCCCTATACAATATCGATGGATGTATCCTTTTGAAAGGTACATATATATTTCTACATTTTTTTTGTGTCCTTGTTTAGTATTGAGTTGTTTTCACAGATGCATGTTCAATCTCAAGAAGAAGGTTCAAAACAAAGCTAAGGGGGAGGGTTCTATTTCTGAAGCGTATATTTCAGAGGAGATTTCAAACTTCTCATCAATGTACTTTGAACCTCACATCCAAACACGGTATACCCGGCCACCGCGCAATGATGATGGGGACAACTTGGTGCACCTGATCAATTGTCTATATTTAAATATCCTGGACGTGTATTCGGTAGCAGCCAAAAACGAATTCTGGAAGATCAAGAGCAAGATGCTGCACAAATATATATCCTTTTAAATGTGTGGAGATTGAACCATATATCGAGTAAGTGTAGTATAGATATGTTGTGAAAAAATTCATGTGCATTCAATGTGTAACTATGTAATTTTGATATTCGGTGGCTATTTGATAAAGAGTTACTACAACATAATCCACACCTCAGTGATGCTGAGGTTGAGAAGGAACGTGAAAAAAAATTGATGTATGGTTGAAGCATGGTAAGGACTACATCTTCTGTTTTTACCATACAAGGAAGATTGACTATATGTTTAAGGTATTTCTATTATCTTGAATATTCAATATGTGAGACAAGGTGATGTCGGCGACAACAAAATATGTGAATTAAGTTACAGTCCGATAAAGCATGTACAATGTTATAATGGGTATATCGTCAATGGTTACCGATTCCATACAAATGAATACAGTCTACAAAAGTCGACAATGAACGGTGGAGTGTGTGTGAAAGGTAGTACTTATGCTGAAAATGAACTTGACTATTATGGTATCTTAGAGGAGGTCATGGAGTTGACTTACCTGGGAATAGATAATACGGTAATATTATTCAAGTGCCATTCGTTTGACCCCACAAAAACAAAAGTTGATAAAATATCATGCATTGTTGATGTGAAGCATATGTCAAGGTTGAGAACATATGAACCTTTTATATTAGCAGCATAGGCCCAACAAGTATACTATGCTACATATCCAACAATGAGGAGGTCTGGCATACATGAATGGTGAGCTATATGCAAAGTCAAACTCTAAGTTGTTTTCGGAGTATCATTAGAGGAGGATGAGAATGTTAGAATAGACAAATGATGATTATTTCCAGACAATGATATATGACCTCCCATACGATCATGATATTGCATATGGGTTGTATGACAACATTTCATTGTGTGATGATACATTACAAGCGAAGAAGTTGATCCCAAGAACTACCACAACAAGCTCGAACCATACAAGAAGATGATTATGATGATGATGATGATGATGAGGAGGAGGAGAAGGAGGAGGAGGAGGAGGAGGAGGAAAAGGATGAGGAGATATGATGATGAAGAAGAAGAAGAAGAAGAAGAAGAAGAAGAAGAAACTGAGGCTACTGATGAATTAGGTTATGATACATCATTAGGCGTGATGAAATGGATACTTAAATAGAAATTGGTATGTTGATTTAATGGATACAAATTAGTGATGAAATTGATATATCATTGATGGTCCTCATGCTTTATGTTAATTTAATAAACAACAGGTATGACTCCCGGAGGTCGACCAGCTCGAGGACGCGGAGGTCATACTTCATATATGAAATTTAGTTTTTTTTTTGATATTATATTACATCTATTACTTAAGTCTAATCATCCCTTATTTTTTCTACAGGTCCACACTCCGCACAGAGGCATCGCCTTCCTCCTCCTACTACGACTCCTTCCACCAGTGGTTTACATTTTACATAATTCTATTCGTAATTATATTTGTAATTATTGAAGTCTAATCATCCCTCATTTTTTTCTATAGGTTCACACTCTGCTACGGGGCACCACCCTCCCCCTCCTACCATAGCTCTCCTTTCCATCAGAGGTTTATATTTTACATAAATTCTATTTATAATTATTGTAATCTAATCATTCCACTCTTTTTTTTACAGGTTCCACACTCCCACTCAGGGTACCATCCTCCCCCTCTTACTACGGCTCCTTCCATAAGAGATTTACATTTTACATAAATTCTATTTGCAATTATATTTATAATTATTGTAATCTAATCATTCCTCTTTTTTTTTTACAGGTTCACACTTTACTCAGGGCATCACCCTCCCCCTCCTACTACGGCTCCTTCCATTAGAGGCTTACATTTTACATAAATTCTATTTGTAATTATATTTAAATTATTGTAATCTAATCATTCTCTTTTTTTTTTACAGTTCACACTCCACTCAGGGGCACTTCCCTACTACGGTCCCCCTTCCGCCTCCTACTACAGGCCCCACTCCACCGTCTAATACACCCCTCATTCCACCTCCTACTATGACCCCCAGTTTGCCTTCTACTACAACGCCCATTTCGGATCCTACTACAGCCCCCCCTCCTCCTCCTACTACGGCCCCTTTTCCACCGACTGCTATGGCCTCCCCTCAGACTCCAAGTTCAATAGGTCATTCTTGTTTTGGGCAGTCGTCAAAGCCCGACACACGATGCTTGATCACATTGTTGTACACCGGTAGCTACCCGTAAGTATTTAATTATTCATTTTATGCATTTATGTTTGTAACAAAATAATTCTTTCTAACTTTAAATAAATAATGTCCAGCATGAAGTTCGAGCCACCAGAAGTGACGTGATGGATCATAAAATCCTTGCTCCACCATCTCCCAAGGCCAGTGGTACAGTGGAGGGACTACCCGAGGGACGTCCTCGATAGCCTCTTCCAATATTTTTGTATGTTTTATTTTATTTTAATTTAAAGTAATTTGTTACTAAACATAGCATCAATGTCTACAGTGCACTTATCGCTTCGCGACTGCGAAGCAAGAGGAGGATGCGCGGATAGCCTGGGAAAAGGTTGCAGGGAGATGTTTTTCTGACTACCTTACCAAGAAGAAGGAGTTGGCAAAGAGGGCAGTGGGTGGGGTGGCTGATCCACTCCAATGGAAGGTCCACAACCCTCCTGCGATAAGGAAAGATTACTGGGATGCTATGTGCGACCAGTGGGCGACACAAGAGTACCAAGCACGGTCGGCCATTGGTACACAACATCGGGCTAAAATGCCCGAGGCTAGTTTGTATACCAGTGGCTCCATCACCTTTGGATGCCACAAGAAGAGAAAGGCAATTATTCATTTTATAATTTAAGTTTTATAATCTTTATATATTACACTAATTTTCTTTCTTAATTGTAATTGTAGGAGGAGGAGACCAGCGGCCCTGTGGCCTATATAGAGCTATTCCGTTGTACACATAAACGTAAGGAATCAGGAGAATTTGTCTCATAGAGGCGAAAGAGGTGGTGGTATGTACTTCTTGTTATGATACTTATCAACATAACATTTTAAACTAATGCACTCTAACAATTTGATTTTTTTTTTTTTACTCAGGAGTCATACGAGCGTTACTAAATAGTTCAAGGACTTGGTGAGACTACTTACGAACAGAAGATTTTAGGAAGAGTAGGAATGTGCAAAGTAAAGTCAACAAAAGGTAGTTAATCTGAATGGCAGTTAATCTAAAGACCTTTGAGTCCTAGAATAGAATCATCTGATGATCCTCCCTCATTATAAGAAGTTTAGGTAGTAGTTGCATTCCCTTTCAGCTAAATTTGCCTTTCCCTTGAACTTTGCTAGCTTTTTATCAGGACACAGCTCCCAAAAATTATCAATCAGATGATTAAGCAGCAGTAGATTGTCTATTTAGGTCCTGTTGGTGCCAATTGAGAAGAGAATACTTGTATGGTAAAAGAAATGTTAGTGAAACAAAATGCCAATTGAGAAGAGGAAAATTATTTGTTCATAGTGTAGACAATTTTAACATGTGGAGAGAGTCAAACTGGACATGTAGGAGTTGACAGGGTAAGAAGCTGAAAGCCAACCCCAAATCAGTTCCACACAGTTTGCATAACCTTGCAAAAAACTAAACATATCCATAATGCATGTGTAATTGCCTCTAATCCTATGTTGCCCTCAATTAATCCTTAAAGGATCTGGCATTCCACACTCTCTGATTTCGGAGCAGCACAACAATGACACCGTGAGCATATAAGGATTCCAATATTAATCTTGATATTGTCATCAATTAGAAGTCTGTTCAGCAAAATTCTCCAAGGAAGAAAGGACATTTAATGGGATAACAGCTATGCCAAATCTGCTTGAACAAATCAGATTTCGGTGCTCTTTTTCTGACAGTTTCCCAGCCGAGGTGGTAGAGAAGATGCCAAATGATGAGGGTTTTGAATAATAGACATTGAACCCAAATAAAATCTGCAAGGATCTTTTCAATTAGGCACATAATGGTCTTTGGCGGTGACATGGATGAAAAATAAGAAGATAGGCATTGATGATAACACATGCCTAAGCAAGATCAGTTTTCCCCTGTATGACAGATATGCTGCATTACTTCCAAGTTAATAACTTTTTTCCAAACTTTGTTAACCAGGCCAAGGAACAGAGAAGCTTTAGGCCAACCATAAAAGAGAGGAGCGCCAAGATGGTTGTTGGTGGTGATTTTTTTTATACCTGTAGCCACGAAGATGTCCTCTCTAGATTGGTTGACCACTTTGGGATGAATAATGATATAGGTCGGTCCTCGGCTGATCGGCCGAAGAGCACGTCATCTGGCCAGCGTACGCCGACCCCACGAACTGGCCGAACTAAACAACCCGTCCCGAGTAGAAGCTAGGGGGCCAGTGATACGGGTCAGTCCTCGAGAGCTCGGCCAGGTAGAGCGACGTCCGACGAGCTGACGCCGATCTAGCAACTGAGGTGAGACGCACGGAACCGAGCACTTGGCCGAGTCAAGTCCCTTCGTTGTCCTCGGTGGGAATGCGCCAGCCTGGACTTGATCATTGTTCACCTGTACGACCATAAGGGGAAGGTCCAGTAATGGAAGGGCCCGAAGATCACGGGCCACGCGTGCTAACTGTCCGTGCACAACCATTAGGAGACGGTCCAGTATCAGCAAGGCCCGAAGATCGTGATTTCGGGCTGCACACGATCGCTGGCCCGGAGTGTCCGGGACCTATCTAACCACACCTGCCACCCATTACCCTGGCCTGCGGAAATTAAGGGTGAGTTCATGGGCACGTCCTCGAGTCACTCCTGGTAATCCAGCCCGTGAAACCCCTATAAAAGGGAGAGACATCCCTCATGAAAGAGGTACGCAACTACTATCCTACAAACTCTCTTGCTCCGACCTACTGAACTGACTTGATCGTCAGAGTCCTTCCCCACCGAGGTCACTCGGTGGTCTTGCAGGTCGAAGGTCGGCAACACTTTCTGCTTCGTGCCATCATCCCTTGGGAGCTGCTCGGCCTAAGCCGACCTCTTTGCTCCAACAGTAACATTTGGCGTCGTCTGTGGAAACTCTACAAAAAGCTCGCTTTCATGGCACCCAAGGGAAAGACAGTGGCTCGTTCTTCAGGCGATGAGATCGTCCCTACTACCACCATCGAAGAGGTCGTCGTCGGAGGTTCCGGCAATGGAGAGCAAGATTCAAACACCTCCTCCCGCCTTGATCGCATCGAACTGATCGCAGGACTCCACCAGATGTTGGCCCGGATGGAGTAGCAGCAGCAGGCGGTGGCGGTTTAGGGCGAGGCGGCAAATCGTTTGATGGCGCCTGCAGCAGTCGCTCCTGACGACGTCGACCCAGTAGAAGTTCGGGCGGAACCCTCAGCAATGTCGGCTAGCCATGTCGACATCCAAGTAGTGGTGCCCACGCTCTCAGCACCAGCCCTTCAGTAGGTTTCGGTGATGCATGTGGCCCCCGCCGCGACGACAGAACATGGAGCCTAGAGGGCGACTGAGGTCGACCATTACTCGGCCGGTCAGTCAACCCGCCCCGACGAACTTATTGATGATGGAACCACAATGGAGGAGCGACCTCCAGAAAATGAACAGGATGATAGAGGCTCTTCAGCGGGGGTCTCGTGTCCCCACGGTGGCGGCATTACTCTCCACCTCTCCGTTTGTCGAGGAGATCACCTCGGCTACAGTTCCCATGAAGCTACAACTCCAAAAGTTCCAACGATACAATGGTACTACTAACCCTATTTCATCTTGATAATTTCCAAGGGCAGGTCGAGATGGTGAACATTTCTGATGCGCTGAAGTGCCAAGCTTTCATGTCCACGCTCAACGATGTGGCACTATAGTGGTTTAAGGTGCTACCAGCGTGGTCGGTGACGAGCTTCCTAGACCTGGCGCAGTGTTTTCTCGACCATTTCTACAACACGGTGCAGCATTCCTTGTGCACCGATGATATGTGGCTCGTCGCATAGAAGGAGGGCGAGCTGTTCCACAACTACGCCAAGAGGTTCCAGCTCAAGGTGATGAAGGTGGTGGACCTTCACCTGAGGACGACCATCAACATTCTGACGAGGATATGCTCCAATGCACCATTCGTGGCCTCCATCGCAAAGAAGCCACCTGTGAGTCACTCCGATCTATTTTCCTGTATGCAGAAGTATGTGAGGTTGGAGTCCACCCTCGGACAGCTGGCAAGCTTGGGCCCCCATCCGAGCTAGGGTCCATGAGCAAGGCGCCGGAGACGAAGAAGCAGAGGAGAGAAGAGCCCGTGACACGCGAGGAATGGCAGCCTGATCTGAGCGCCAACCAGATGATCTCGCCGCATCCGAGATCTGCCTCAGTTCAGCAGGCTTCCATCCGAGATCTTGCCGATCATCAAAACGTTGCCGGAGTTTCGGCATCCCGAGCCGATGACCAACCCCCCATCGGGGCGAGGAGCCAACCTGTACTATGAATATCACAAGGACTTTGGGCACACCACTGACCAGTGCCGGAGCCTTAAAGTGGAGACTGCGGAGATGCTGCGGCGCGACATCATCGGGAAAGACGTCGTGGATGGGCGACATAAGGAGCATACCCCCGAGGAGGAGCGCGGTGCACGTGGAGGCAAAGGGGCGGTCCTGGTGATGACAGGCAGCTCGGCAAGCGTGGGCGACAACGGGAGGAAGCGGAAGGCATATGCCTCAGCTGTGGGCTCAAGCTCAGACAGACCGATGCAGGGGGCCCGAGGAGTTATAACCTTCTCCGAGGAGGATGTAGTTGGGCTCAGCCTTCCCCACGATGACGTGCTGGTTGTCCACGCCGACATCGATGGATATGATGTACACCGCATATTAGTTGATAATGGAGCCGCGCCGGACGTCCTTTTTTATGATTATTTTGTAAAGATGACCAACTTGAGCTCCGAGCTCAAGCCTATGGCAACCCCCCTCTTTGGGTTCAGTGGGGCCCCAGTAAGCACTGAGGGGTCGATCAGGTTAAAGGTGACGCTCGGCACCTGACCACGTCATGTAACCATTGAGGTCGACTTCCTTGTGATGAAAGTGAAGTCGGCCTACAACGCGATCTTTGGTCGGGGTCTTTTAGGGATGTTGGGAGGGGTCCCCTCCACTTATCATCAGCAGCTGAAGTTCCCTACGCCGGATAGGATAGGTGAGGTCATGGGAAACCAGACCGAGGCCCGTCGGTGCTATGTAACTCAATAAAGTCAAAGGAGCCAATCGTTTCTGAGTACGAGCCGTGTATGATGAGAACGCTGAAAGGCATGAGCCTGTCAAGTAGACGAAGCAAGTCGAGATCGTGGAAGAAAAGTCAGTAGTGATCGGCGCCGAGCTCCAGGAGTTGGAAGCAGAGCTGGTCGAATCCCTAAAGGTAGTGACGACGTCTTCGCATGGGTAGAGGATGACCTCCCATGGATCGACCTGAAGGTTATTTAGCACCACCTAAACATGGACCCCGGAGCTCGGCCTGTGCGGCATAAGAAGCAACCCTTGTCGGCCGATCGGCAGGAAGCGGTGGACGAAAACCTTGCAAAGTACCTGTGTGCAGGAACTGTTCGTCACACCTTCTAACCCGAGTGGGTGGCCAACGTCGTCCTCGTGAAGAAGGCGAATGGAAGGTGGCGCATGTGCGTAGACTTCACCGACCTGAACAAGGTGTGCCCGAAGGATAGCTTTCCCACTTCCCCACATCGACCAGCTCGTCGACTCCACGGTGAGGCACGAGCTCCTGAGCTTCCTCGATGCCTATTTCGGGTATCATCAGATCAGGATGGCCCCTGAAGATGAGGAGAAGACTGCCTTCACCACGGAGAAAGGTCTGTACTGCTTCACCCGAATGCCTTTCAGACTGAAGAATGTAGGTGCAACATACTAGAGGCTCATCAACTTGATGTTCAAACAGAAAATCGGGAAGATGATGGAGATATACATCGACGACATGTTGGTGAAGAGCCGGCAAGCCGAGGACCATGTTCGGGATCTAGCCGAGACCTTCGGGGTGCTGCGGCGGTACGAGAAAAAGCTGAACCCAAAAAAGTGCATCTTCGGCGTGCGCGCGGGAAAGTTCCTTGGCTACCTCGTCTCAAGCCGAGGCATCTATCTCAACCCCGATAAGGTGCAGGCCATCATCGACATGACGGCTCCGAGGACTGTCAAGGAGGTACAGAGGCTTAACGGCCGAATCACCACCCTAAGAAAGTTCATGTCAAAGTCGGCCAAGAGGTTTAAACCGTTCTTCGACGTGTTGCGAAAAGGACTGTTCGAGTGGAGCGACGACTGTCTAAAGGCCTTCGACGAGCTCAAGGCCTACCTGCCAATGTTCCCACTCTGAGTAAGCCCGTTACAGAAGAGGAGTTGTTCTTGTACATCTCAGCCATGACTCACTCGATCAGCTCGGTGCTCGTACGAGAAGAAGAGCGGAAGCACCCCAGTATATTATACGAGCAAAGCCTTGCGAGGAGCCGAACAATGCTACTCCGACCTAGAGAAGGCCGGGTACGAGCTGGTGATGGCGGCCCGATGACTACGACTGTACTTCCAAGCCCACAAGATCGTGGTCCTCATCGACGCCCCTATTAAGCAAGTGTTTTACCGACCAGAGGCCTCGGGGAGGATGGCCAAGTGGGCTATCGAGCTCGACGAGTTCGACATATCATACAGGCCTCGGGTCGCCATTAAAGCCCAAGCCCTTGCCGACTTCATTTCTGAAGGAATGGCAAGGTTTTCTGAACCAGAGGAGGTCGTCGAACATTGGCTGTGGGGCATCCAACTCTCAAGGAAGTGGGGCTGGAGTTGTCCTGCACTCCCCTGATGGCCTCGTCTTAAGGTACGCGATCCGATTCAGCTTCTCCGCTTCCAACAACATAGCTGAGTACGAGGGTGTTATCTCAGGGCTCAGAATAGCAAAGGCGGGAGCAGCAAGAGTTCAGATCCACAGCGATTCCCAGCTGGTCGTTGTAGACACCCGATTCTGGCCTACAAGTCGAACCACATTTCTTGTTATCTTAGTTAGCCCCAAGTTGGTCATTCACCTTGAGCCCACCATTAGCCTTCCGTTTAGCCCATTAATAGCCCAATTTAAGTGATATCCCGTCCATTATCTCTTAAAAGAGTCCTTGAGCCTTAAATCCATTATTCTCTCATTTGGTTGGCCAATAATTCAACAATAATTGATTTTCCTTAACGCGACGGGTCGTGGCGCCGCATAACCCTTGTCACGCCCCCTATGGCCGTCGCGATAGCCCATGCATATCCATGCACGTGGCCTTGCTGTCGCGCCCCTTCTGGCCGTCGCGTTAGTCTCTGTCGTGCCCTTACGACCTGTTGCGACAACAGCCGCATACACTGGCCTCCGCAACCACCCCCTATTTATCCTCTTATGGCCTTTGCAATTATCCCCAAGCAACCCCACAACCTCCTGAGCACATCTTGGATTGTGGGACTCCTTGGGCATCCTTTGGACTCTCACCCACGAGATTTAATGACATTTATCTCTTATTTGGGTCATTATCATAAAAAAAAAGGATTATTCTCTCTCATTTCTCTATAAAAGCAAGGCCTCTCCTTCAGGAAGAGAGGAGCCCCGATTTTCATCCCGAAGGGCTGCCGAAATTTCCTTTGAGCTGGACTTAGCCCGTAGCCCTCTCTTTCCCTCTCATTTCCACCTTTTCTCTTCACCAAGCTAGGTCTCTTTCTTCATCCATGAGGCTTGGAAGTGGAGGAGGCGACCCTTGGAGCATCTACATCAACTGAGGACGTCATCTAGCACCAGGGAGTCGCCCCTTTGGGGCTCTTTCTTCCTCTCCCTTTCTCTTTCTTCTTTCATGCATGTTATTTCCTTTTAGTAGGTAGGATTCTTTCCATTTTTCACCCACGTTTTCCATCACCCAGGGGTTAAAAACCACCCCAAGGTTAGTTCCCACCATGCTCTTTTCTTCCACTTCATTTGTGAATAGCTTCTATACTTAATTTGTTCTAACAAGGTTGTTTATTTGTTTCTCTTATTTTGGCAGGTATTCAGGCAACATTCTACGAGCAGCTCTTGTTCCCTGGCCGACCGAGAGTAGGAAGAAGGTCCTCTCACATTTCTCCCGCACTGCAGAGGACGCGACGGACGAGGGCGACGCGACAAAGAAACGCGCCCTACACGGGTGTCGCGATATCAAGCCCATCGCGACGGGGTCCCCCGTCGCGATCTCAATAAGTCCTTCTGTCCTCTTTCCATTTCCTAGCTTAGTTAGCCATCTCATTCTCATTATTAGGCAAGTATCTAGGTGGCGTTCACATCCATTTTCCCATGCTTCTATAGCTAACATGTTTGCGTGTCTTTGGGGTGCACATTCTCCGTGATTACACCTTTTGGTGATCACGGTGGGACCTTCAGTGCTAGCCTCGTGAGTTTAGCCTGTTTGCTTGCCATTTTTTGTTGTTTAAATGCTTTTCTAGAACCTTTTTAGGTATGTTTTTTGTTTTTTTTGACGTTCATGTCTTCTGTTGGGAACGTGGCGTATCGCGTTGCCGTGATCTGGTCGCGTCGGCGGTGACCGATGCGAAAAGAGGTACCCCTTCTCCTCTTCTGTCCACCCTATTTCTTTTCTACGGATCTATCCATGTTCCATCTTCCATGCTATTCTGCCATGTATGTTCATGTTTTCTTTTGTTAGAATCTTGCTAGGGTTCGGATTTTCCTTTTCTTTTATTGTTTGTTTTTCAGATCCTGTCGCGGCGGGTCGCAGGGCCGCGATCATGTCGCGCCTTGCTTGGAGGACGCGTCTTCAGGTACACATTGCTTATTAGTGCTTTTGATCCATGTGCCGGTTTCTGTGTGATCCATGAGCCTAGCTGTGTTATTTTAGTTATTCCATACTTGTACTGTACTTTAGGTTAGTCTGTGTGTTCTTTGTTTGCTTGTGATTAAAGGTTTCGGCATTCTGCTGATATCGTGGCTGGGTTGCCGGTCGCGATAGGGTCGCGGCGTATCTGGTCGTGGCGACTTCGTTCGAGGCCTATTAGTCACCCTGTTTTGCTATTAGTTAGATATTCAATACATGTTTGGGTACTTAGGTCTGTGCATACACTACTGATCCATACTGTTTAGGTTATCCTCCTTGGTTGAGTGGGTCCACTCACCTGCAAGCACTCGTAGGCTGACCAGGGCCGCCTTCCGAGGGCCTCCGTAAGTCCCCGTGACCATACGCACGTTGCGGTTCACCGGGCTGGTTGTACCTGTTGTACCCTTAGTTTGAGCCATGCCCCGTGCGTGAGCTGTGTGTCTCCCCTAGTTACACCAGAGGACTTCAGTTCATACCTATTAGGGTCTTGCTTGACCGAGAGATATTCCCTTAATCAATCCATTTAAAGGTTAAGTGCAAACTCTATAATTTGGACGTTAATCATGATAACATGAGTGCTTATTCGGTGCATCCCTTCTTATCCCACAGTCCTTTCTTGTTTGTGATAGAGTCTAGGATTTGTTTGGTTGATGTCATCTCCCCTAATTGCTTAGGGGCAGTGCATGCATCATTGTTTAGGTAGATTGAGTCAGCCCCCTCCATCTATTGTACCATATCAAAATCCCCTATTTGACATGGACCATTTCCGCGTCCTTGTCGATGATTCTCTGCCCATTTGGCTTCTAGAGGATGTAGCCCAACACTCCGCGGCTGTCCTCTCCGGCACATCGAGCCCTCTCTTGCCACTGGTGGTCAATCCCGCCCTCCTTCTCCTCCTGGGGCGTATGACCCACATTCTCAATTTAGTTAGCTTCTCCCTCATCTGAGTCCGGACCAAGTCTGTGAATTTCTGGCCACTGCCAAAGGCAAGCGACCCTTATCTCCTCCCACTCATAGTTCTGCCCAATAGGCTGCATCCTCCGCTCCTCTTATTTTAGCGCCACATGTACCCTCCACTGTGGCAGATCCTACACCCCTCCGTCCGTGGGCTATTCACTTTTCCAAGCCTAGCTACCTTCCAGCGCGGGAGGTTCAGCCCAAGTCCCCTCCGATGTCCACCTTCTATCAGGCCGAGCCGGTTCCCCTTCCTCGCGAAAGGTCCTACACCGTCGAGTGATCTCGCTCTCTCATTCCTGCTCACCACACCACGTCCCCCTCCGATTTCTTGCGGAGTGGACATCAATGAAGCGGGAGCTCCATGACCTAAGGAGATAATTGGACCCCACCCGCGGAAGGCCGCGTGGACATTCCCCTTCCATCTTTTCAACACCTCCGGGTCCCACCTCAGTCAGAACTTCCTGTGTACTGGCGTTATTCTGGGGTAGGAAACCTTATGTACATTTGAAAGATTTTGTGTATGAGTCTTCACCGCACAAGTACGACCACCATCTCATGGCGTAATTGTTTCGAAAGTCATTGGATGGAGCGGCCCTCGAGTGGTTCTACTCTTTGCCCCTCGAGGAGGCCGAAGATTTTCACATTATTCAATAAAGGTTCTTCCAGTAGTTTTAGGATCGGGTTGGACCCGAATATTCTTTTGTTGATCTAGTGGCCGAGAAAATGAAGCCTGATGAGGAGTTTGTTGTTTACATTGACAGATGGCGTGCCTTGGTTGCTAAGGTCCGATGCCCCATGCCGGAGGAAGTGAAAGTTAAATTGCTGATTTCCAATGCCACACCCACCTACCGTGCCATCCTAGCTATGACCGACATCACCTCCATGCACCAGTTGTATAGCCGAGCCCGTTTCAACCATACCCAGCTCAAGGATTCACCCATCCACTTTATGTTTGAGGCCCCTAAATCCCGCTGTCCCAAGAAGCCCCACAGACCTGTTACTAAGGGAATCCAAACCAATGAGCAGGTAAGTGCAGTGAACAACCCCCAAGCCCGGTAGGTAAGGCACCCCTTAATCAGTAACCCAGCAACCATGGAACAATAGGCAGCCACCTCCTCAGGGCCTAAACCCTCAGCAAGATCAACGTCAATACAACCAGGTTCCTTCACCCCAAAATGGCTATGCTCCTCGAAAGCCCAATGGGCCCAAGAGGCGCAATATCTCCTCTTCTTGAAAGTTTAGCTGATATCTTTGCGGCCCTCATGTCTTTAAATGCTCTAAGGCTCCCTCCCGAGAAACCAAATTGGAACATGGCAGCAGACCAAACAAAGTATTGTGTGTACCATCGCCACCCAGGGCACAATGTGTCATATTGCTTCCAATTTCGGGCATTATATATGATCTCCATGAGCAGAATCAAATTGATTAGCCGAGATGAAAAGGTTGATCCAGACATTGAGGGACCAACACGGTCAGAGATAGCAGCAGCAGCAAAGGCGATAGCAGCCATAGCAACAACATCAGCAATTCCAACAACAATAGCAACCGTTTCAACAACAACAATTCCAGCAACAGTATCAGCAACAGCAGCAACTGCAGCAACCACAGCAACCGGCCAATGATCTCGGCATAATTCGTAACCCTAGCCGCAGCATCACCTGCTCCGAACCTTCAGCCTGCTCCACCACCTCCTCCACCCGCTCAAGTTAACCTCGTTGTCCACCATCCACCACCAGCAGTCGCGTGGGCCTACGACGACAAGCACGAAGTAGACCAGCTTTTGTTATTTTCCACGCCCCACCTACTTCCACCACGCCTACTACCACCACATCCATACCTACCACGCCCATCGTTGCCACCCTTACCTCACCACTCTACAACAACCCTGTCATACTGCCTGTTATCTCGTCACCTCTCAACATCCCATTCTCCCCTGCACCAGCACCCTTATTAGCCACCCCCTCCATCATTGACACCACTTCACCTCCCCTTCACCACAACCTCGCCCTACGGAGCGGGTGGATGTTCCACCGGATGTACCCAAATGTATCTGTGTCTATGCCGGGTCAGCCGACCCAACCTTCTAACAACCAGCAGCAGCAACAAGACATTGAGGAGATAGATCCTGTAACGTCGCGTGCTTTTCGGATCCTTGCGGATCATGTATGTAATGGTTGTGATGGCCGTTGTGAGGCCAGTGTGAGTTGGTTGTGTGGAATGTGTGGTTTGGATGTGTGGTTTGCGCAGGTGAGGTGCAGGTTTGGTCCTGAAATGAAATAGGACCTGCTGCAGTTGAGATGGAGTTGGCGGCCAGGTGTGGCCGTTGACTTGTTGGCGTCCAGGTAAGTTGCCGTTGACTGCATGAACTTGGCGGCAGTGGATATGGACGTTTATGCTGGCGGTTTCTCTAGGCGGCAGAGGGTTGACGCCAACTTGTGCAATCTGCAGGTTATAAGGTCACCCGAGGGCAGGTTTTTCCACCCTATTCTCCTCTCCCTTGCCTGGATTTAATGTCTCTTGCTTCCTTAATGCTTCCAAGAGCTGTAAAAGGATAATTGGAATCGTGGAACGCGAGACGGTGACGAATCGGCCAAGGAAACGCCGGACTGTGGTGTAATTGCCCGTAGGAGCTCGCGAGGTGTTTGGTGAGAATCGGAGGAGTTTAAGAGGTTTAAGTGCATTCTAAGGTAGGGAACGAACCCTGTTAACTCCTTAGGATCGTTATAATACGTTTTAACGACATGAATTAGCATGTTTAATGCATTTTCGGGTTAAGTTGCACCATGTGGGGATAATGGGTGGTTTGAGCAATTTAAAGAATGAACATGTTGCTTTTGCATGATTTAGATGCTGCATGTTAGAGGAGGTGTTCCCTCATGTTTTCCGTGGTTTCTAGGGCCGAGGTTTCTGGTATAATCGGCCTAGGTTTCTATGAGACTGATGGCCGAGGAACTTAGCGTCACATCGATTGACGCCAGGTTCTTCAGCCAGGAGATAAACGCCAGATACCTTGTCGTTTACTCACCCTTAGCGGCAATCGATGTGGACGCTAGCATACTACTGTTTAAATATTGCATATTCGGTATTTAACAATATCAAGTGGTGCGTGGCACCTATTGTGCACTCGGTGCACGAGGTTTCTGTGCTAGCGTACAAGTATGCAGTTAGTCAGTTCTTTACGTGTTTATGTGATGTTCACGTATAGTGGACTATCGTGCACGAGGTTTGTGCGAGACTTCACATGGTTTCTGTGTTTAGCATACGGGGTATGCAGTTAGTTACTCACTTTCGAGGCTGCTTATTGTTCACGCGAGTATAGTGGGTTCACGTGTAGTGGACCGCTGTTACCTGAGGTTTACGTGAGGTTTCACGTGGTTTGTGTGACGTGCACGTGGTTTTGTGTACGTGGCAAGTAGTACGACGCCTACCGTGGTTACCTCTCCAGTTGGGTGCCCCAGGTTCTTTGTGAGCCAGGCTGTTAGCTCGGGGCTTTGTCCCGGTACTTTGTGTATCGTCGAGGTCTGTATCGTCTGACCTGGACACCCTCACTCCTGTGTTTGAGTTGTACGTCCGGCTGAGGGAAAGACGACAGTGGGACAGTGACACTGTGTTTGTCTTTAGTCACTTGTAGCACGCTCGGGTTGGGGGTACGGACACCAGTAGTCGACACTGGTCCCCAGCTAGTCCTTTTCTAGTGCCTCACTCTAGAGGGCCCAGGCCAGGGTCTCGAGAGGTGTCAGGCATGGGCCTGCGACCGTGTGGTCCGCAGGTGGTGGTGTTTAGTTGGTCTCTACAGTTGTTTGACTTTTTCACGTGGAGCGGCAGCTGGACCTTTCATTCGTGGCTGCGAGACTGAGAGGTAGACCTGTGTTAGCTTCTCCGAGTCAGTTTCTGGTGTCGCAAACCAGTTCACGTGACTCGTGTTTGGCTGTCTCTACTTTAGCTCGTACGCTTGTACTGGTTTTCCATTTATTATTACAGTTGTTTTTCGTAGTCGGCAGACGGT
This sequence comes from Colocasia esculenta, assembly GCA_014218235.1. Classification (NCBI taxonomy): domain Eukaryota; kingdom Viridiplantae; phylum Streptophyta; class Magnoliopsida; order Alismatales; family Araceae; genus Colocasia; species Colocasia esculenta. The sequence continues at coordinate 27,593,264 of CM024758.1, forward strand.
GAGTACTTTTACAGCTTTTACATCCTGCTTAGCTATTCTATAAATTGTTTGTACTATTTACTGCTTTTGTACCTGTGTTCTTGGTTTGCTCAGTTTTGGTGGAGTTCCTTACTGAGCCAGTGACTAGCGAGGCTCACCCCTACCCCCACAGGTGAGAGCAAGGAGGACGTTTCTCGACCGTCATCCAGTTCAGAGCCGCGTCGTAGCGGTGCAGGGTCAGTACCTCCAGCTGTGTAGTAGCAGCTCCAGCAGTGTAGTGTAGCTAGTTAGTTTACTTGTTTCAGTTGTACCTCGGGGTATGCCCCAGGCTCTTGTACTTTCTTTCAGTTGTTGTGGAAATATGGCTATGTAAACTTGTGAAATATATATGTGAAATGGTGTGTTCCTTTGTGTTTACACGGACTGTGGTTTGGTTTCCCTTGCGAGGCTTCGGCCCGTTCGCGGGAGGCGGACTCGGATCAAGTACGTTATCGGTTTAACGGGCTTAGCCGAGGCATTCCGCCACAGTTGGTATCAGAGCAAGGTCCGTGTTAATATAATGGAACTGGAAAGATACATAGCCTTATTTCGGTCTTTGTACACTGCTGGTAGGGACCCTGGTTTCTGATAATTTGTTGTTTTGATTTTTGTTTGATGTTTTGTTTATGTAGAAGTTTGAAATGGCTGATAGAAGAGATTGGGGTGGTGGAGGAGATGATCCAGAGGACAGCACTCAGCGCATGATAGAAAGGATCTGGGAAGCCTCACGGATATTCGGGCAAGGATGGATCAGCTGGCGCGGTACCACCGGTTGCAGTGCCACCTAGAGATGGAGAGACTGTACCTATTGCTCCAGTTCCGCCAGGAGTGGAGGTGCCTTTTGTAGCACCTGTGCCACCACCACCACCAGTGTTATTAGCAGAGGAACCTGTGATGCAAGTTGAGAAATTTCTGAGATTGCGGCCGCCTACTTACTCAGGAGGGCCGAATCCAGATACAGCGGAACACTGGGTTCATGAGATCGAAAGAGTCTTTGCGACTATGAGGTGTCCGGGAACAGATAAAGTCGTGTTAGCTGCTTATCAATTAAGGGGTTTTGCATTGGAATGGTGGTGATTGAAGATGCAGACCACCTTCACAGGTAGGACAGAAGATGCTATCACTTGGTCGGAATTTCTTGATGTATTTAACGATACATTCTTTCCAATCCAAGTGCAGCAAGTGAAAAGAGAGCAGTTTCGGACACTCCAGCAAGGTAACTCTTTAGTTTTAGAGTACCAGATGAGGTTTATGGCGCTTAGCCGTTATGCACCTTATGTAGTATCAGATAATAATATGATGGTTGAGTATTTCATTAGAGGTTTGAGAGTGGAGTTTCAGATGCAATAGTACCTCTCATGTGTAAGACAGTGGAAGAAGCAGCTCAGAGGGCAGCTACATTGGAGAGGTCTATTCGGACTCGTCAGGTGGGAGAGTCAGGCTCAGGTAGTTTTCGGCTACCGCAGCAGCCAGTAGGTGCAAGTAAGGGTAAAGCACCAGCAGGACCTTCTTCATCAGGCTTTGGTAAATGGGGTCAGAAATTAAAGCAAGCATTTAAAGGCAAGGAAGAGGATGGGGAGGTCGTTTGCAATTTCAGCAAGGCCGAGGTAGGCCTGAGGTAGAGGAGTCGCAGCAGAGTACTGCCAGGCAGCCCATTACTCCACCAGGATATAGATGTTATAATTGTAATCAGCCGGGGCATTTGATCCGCAATTGCCCCTATCAAGAGAGTATGGTTATGGAAGAGGTGTGCAGCAACAGCACAGCCTCAGTAGTTTCAGTAGCCACAGGCAGGTCGTGGCAGGGAGCACCACACAGCGAGGAAGAGGCAGGTTATGGCTATCACCCGAGCCCAGGCGGAGGCATCAAATATGATAGAAGGTTTTACCTCTTTATGATTATTCAGCAAGAGTTTTATTTGATTCGGGTGCCTCTCATTCTTTCATTTCTGAAGAATTTCTGGATTGTATGGCTCATCCTTTAGAGAAAAGTCTTGTGAGTTGGTAGTGGAGGTTCCCTCGGGTGAGTTCCTGCTCACTTCGAGCTATCTAGATGAAGCTCCTGTTATGATTGAAGGGAACCAGATGCCGGGTCGGTTGTATGCCCTACAGTTAACAGATTATGATATTATTTTGGGTATGGATTGGCTTGAGACTTATGGAGCAATGCTAGATTGCAGAAAGAAAAGGATCAGGTTTTGTCATCATAATGGTGCAATATTTGAATATCAAGGTATGCCTTTTTATCCCTAAGTTTCTAATTTCTGAATTAAAGCTAGAAAGTTGATAAATGTTGGGTGTGTGGCTTATTTAGCCTCGGTGAGTTTGGTAGAAGCTAGTCAGTCAGTGGAAGCAGTTCCCGTGGTTAGGGAATTTGCTGATGTTTTCCCTGAAGATTTGCCTGGTTTAGCTCCACATAGAGAGGTGGACTTTACCATTGAGTTGCTGCCAGGGTACCATGCCAATTTCTAAAGCTCCATATCGGATGGCACCAGCAGAACTTAAAGAATTGAAAAAGCAATTAGAAGAGCTGTTGCAGAAAGGGTTTATTAGACCGAGTCATTCCCGTGGGGAGCGCCGGTATTGTTTGTGAAAAAGAAAGATGGAAGTTTTCGGATGTGTATTGATTATAGAAGTTGAATGATGTGACCATTAAGAATAAGTACCCGTTGCCGAGGATAGATGATCTGTTTGATCAGTTGCAATCAGCAAAGGAATTTTCTAAAATTGATTTAGGTCCGGGTACCATCAGTTGAGAATTAAAGAGGAGGATATAGATAAGACAGCATTAGAACCAGATATGGTCACTATGAGTTTGTGGTTATGCCATTTGGGCTGACCAATGCTCCTGCAGGTTTTATGGATCTGATGAATAGAATTTTTCATCCGTATTTGGACCATTCATTGTGGTCTTTATAGATGATATTTTGATTTATTCAGCATCTGAAGAGGAGCATGCAGCTCATTTGAGGTTTACCCTGCTGTGTTAAGGGATAACCATTGTTTTCTAAATTCAGTAAGTGTGAATTTTGGTTGAAAGAAATTTAGTTTCTGGGTCATGTTATCTCAGCTAAGGAGTAGCAGTGGACCAAGTAAAGTGGAAGCAGTGATGAAATGGGAAGTGCCTAAGACAATAACTGAGATTAGAAGTTTTCTGGGATTGGCAGGTTATTATAGGCGCTTTATTCAAGATTTTTCTAAGATTGCAGCACCTATGACTAAGTTGACCAGAAAAGGTGTGCCTTTTGTGTGGTCTGGTGAATGTCAGAAAAGTTTTATGGAATTGAAGAAGAGACTTACAATAGCACCTATATTGACATTACCGGCAGGGAGTGGTGTTTTTGTGTTGTATACTGATGCTTCAAGGAGAGGACTTGGAGCAGTGCTTATGCAGCATGGCAAAGTGATAGCTTATGCGTCCAGGAAATTGAAGCCGGCAGAGGAGAATTACCCCACTCATGATTTGGAATTGGCAACCGTTGTGTTTGCCTTGAAAATGTGGAGGCATTATCTGTATGGCGAGAGATTTGAGATCTTTACAGATCATAAAATTTGAAGTATATCTCTCGCAGAAAGATTTAAATCTTCGTCAGCGTAGATGGATTGAATATTTGAAGGATTATGATTTTAGTTTAGCTTACCATCCGGATAAGGCCAATGTTGTAGCAGATGCCTTGAGCAGAAAGGCATATGTAAGTTTGATGATGATTAAAGAGTGGAAGCTGTATGAAGAGATAGTGGAGAACTCCTTGTATGTGCCCAGTAGTGTGCGACGGTAGTACTAGCTGCTAGTGCTGTAGAGCCGTCTTTGTATTGGCAGATTGTTGAAGCTCAGAGAGAAGATGTAATTTAGCTGAAATTGTGAAAATGGAAGGAGTTACCATTGATGATAATTGTGTGGTCAGGCTCAGAGGCAGGTTGTTTGTTCCAGCAGAAAGAGAGGTGAAGCAGAGAGTGTTGGAAGAGGCTCATAAATCTAGGTACACTATCCATCCGGGTAGTACTAAAATGTACCATGATTTAAAGAAGCATTTCTGGTGGCCTCATATGAAATAGGAAATAGCAGAATTTGTTGCGAGGTGTGCTATCTGTCAACAGATTAAAGCAGAACAGCAAAAGCCTGGAGGTTTATTGCAACCGTTGCCCATTCCACAGTGGAAATGGGATGACATTGCCATGGACTTTGTGGCAGGTTTACCAAGATCGGGTTTCGGGCATAATGGAATTTGGGTATTTGTTGACAGGTTGACCAAGGTGTGTAGATTAGTGGCAGTAAGTATGTCTTGGACAGTGGACAGATTAGCAAAGATTTATGTTGAAAGAATTGTTCCATTGCATGGTATTCCGAAGACTATTATGTCTGATAGAGATCCAAGATTTACTTCTGGTTTTTGGAGGAGTCTGCAGAAAGTAATTGGTACTGAGCTGAGATATAGCTCCGCTTATCATCCCCAGACAGATGGTCAGACAGAGAGGACTATCCAGACGATTGAAGATATGTTGCGAGCTTGTTGTTTAGTTTGGGGAGGTAGCTGGGAGCATCATTTGGAATGGTTGTGTTTGCCTATAATAATAGTTATCATACCAGTCTTGGGATGGCACCGTATGAAGCTTTATATGGAAGGCCATGTAGAACCCCATGAACTGGCATGAAGTGGGAGAAAGGCAATTAGTGGGTCCTGAATTGACTCAACAAACCACAGAAGTGGTGAAGCTGATTAAAGAAAAATTGCAGGCAGCTCAAAGCAGGCAAAAGAGTTATGCAGATATTCGGAGAAGACCACTTCATTTGAAGTGGGAGATTTTGTTTTCTTGAGAGTTTCCCCGAGTAAAGGTATTATGAGGTTTGGTAAGACTAGAAAGTTGAGTCCAAGGTATGTGGGACCTTTCCAGGTGATTGAGAGAATTGGGGAAACAGCTTATAGGCTGGATTTGCCAACAGATTTTGCAGATGTTCATGATATATTTCATGTCTCTATGTTGAGGAAGTGCATTGAAGATCCAGCTCAAATAATCAGATATCAAGGTGGTGACCTGAGACCGGATATGACTATGCCAGAGTATCCGGTGGAGATCGCAGATCGAAAGATAAAAGCTAAGAAATAAAGAAATTGAGTTGGTTAAAGTGAGATGGGAAAATAGGTTGGGTGGTGAGGATACTTGGGAATAGCCGGGAGAGATGGCTAAAGGGTATCCCTATCTGTTTAAATAAGCTTTTGTATTTCTTTTTTTATATGATAGTACTTGTAAAGGTGTGTATGTTTAAGTTTGAGTTGTGTTATGAATTTCGAGGTTGAAATTTTCTTTTTAGATGATAGTAATGTAACGTCGCGTGCTTTTTGGATCCTTGCAGATCATGTGTGTAATGGTTGTGATGGCCGTTGTGAGGCCATTTGAGTTGGTTGTGTGGAATGTGTGGTTTGGATGTGTGGTTTGCGCAGGTGAGGTGCAGGTTTGGTCCTGAAATGAAATAGGACCTGCTGCAGTTGAGATGGAGTTGGCGGCCAGGTGTGGCTGTTGACTTGTTGGCGTCCAGGTAAGTTGCCGTTGACTGCATGAACTTGGCGGCAGTGGATATGGACGTTTATGGTGGCGGTTTCTCTAGGCGGCAGAGGGGTTGACGCCACCTGTGCAATCTGCAGGTTATAGGGTCACCCGAGGGCAGGTTTTTCCACCCTGTTCTCTCTCTCCCTTGCCTGAATTTAATGTCTCTTGCTTCCTTAATGCTTCCAAGAGCTGTAAAAGGATAATGGGGAGATCGTGGAATGCGAGACGGTGACGAATTGGCCAAGGAAACGCCGGACTGTGGTGTAATTGCCGTAGGAGCTCGCAGGGAGTTGGTGAGAATCGGAGGAGTTTAAGAGGTTTAAGTGCATTCTAAGGTAGGGAACGAACCCTGTTAACTCCTTAGGATCGTTATAATACGTTTTAACGACATGAATTAGCATGTTTATGCATTTTCGGGTTAAGTTGCACCATGTGGGGATAATGGGGGGTTTGAGCAATTTAAAGAATGAAACATGTTGCTTTTGCATGATTTAGATGCATGCATGTTAGAGGAGGTGTCCCCTCATGTTTTTCGTGGTTTCTAGGGCCGAGGTTTCTGGTATAATCGGCCTAGGGTTTATGTGAGACTGATGACCGAGGAACTTAGCGTCAACATCGATTGACGCCAGGTTCTTCAGCCAGGAGATAAACGGCCAAATACCTTGTCGTTTACTCACCTTAGCGGCAATCGATGTGGACGCTAGCATACTACTGTTTAAATATTGCATATTCGGTATTTAACAATATCAAGTGGTGCGTTGGCACCTATTGTGCACTCGGTGCACGAGGTTTCTGTGGCTAGCGTACAAGGTACTTTTTAGTCAGTTATTTACGTGTTTACGTGATGTTCACGTATAGTGGACTATCAGTGCACGAGGTTTGTGCGAGACTTCACATGGTTTCTGTGTTTAGCATACGGGGTATGCAGTTAGTTACTCACTTTTGAGGCTGCGTGTTGTTCACGCGAGTATAGTTGGGTTCATGTGTAGTGGACCGCTATTACCTGAGGTTTACGTGAGGTTTCACGTGGTTGTGTGTGACGTGCACGTGGTTTTGTGTACGTGGCAAGTAGTACGACGCCTACCGTGGTTACCTCTCCAGTTGGGTGCCCCAGGTTCTTTGTGACAAGGCTGTTAGCGAGGCTTTGTCCCAGTACTTGTGTTGTACCGTCGAGGTCTGTGTCGTCTGACCTGGACACCCTCACTCCTGCCTGTGTTGAGTTGTACGTCCGGCTGAGGGAAAGACGACAGTGGGACACAGTGACACTTGTGTTTGTCTTTAGTCACTTGTAGCGCGCTGGTGGTTTGGGGTACGAACACCAGTAGTCGACACTGGTCCCCAGCTAGTCCTTTTCCAGTGCCTCACTCTAGAGGGCCCAGGCCAGGTCTCGAGAGTGTCAGGCATGGGCCTGCGACCGTGTGGTCCACAGGTGGTGGTGTTTAGTTGGTCTCCACAGTTGTTTTGACTTTTTTACGTGGAGCGACAGTTGGACCTTTCGTTCATGGCTGTGAGACTGAGAGTTCGACCTATGTTAGCTTGTCCGAGTCAGTTTCTGGTGTCGCGAACCAGTTCACGTGACTCGCGTTTGGCTGTCTCTACTTTAGCTCGTACGCTTGTACTGGTTTGCCGTTCAATTATTACAGTTGTTTTTCGTAGTCGGCAGATGGTGAGTACGTTTACAGCTTTTACATCCTGCTTAGCTGTTCTATAAATTTTGGTACTGTTTACTGCTTTTGTACCTGTGTTCTTGGTTTGCTCGGTTTTGGGGGAGTTCCCTACTGAGCCAGTGACTAGCGAGGCTCACCCCTACCCCCACAGGTGAGAGCGAGGAGGACATTTCTCGACGTCGTCCAGTTCAGAGCCGCGTCATAGCGGTGCAGGGTCAGTACCTCCAGCTGTGTAGTAGCAGCTCCAGCAGTGTAGTGTAGCTAGTTAGTTTACTTGTTTCAGTTGTACCTCGGGGTATGCCCCAGGATCTTGTACTTTCTTTTTGTTGTTGTGGAAATATGGCTATGTAACTTGTGAAATATATATGTGAAATGGTGTGTTCCTTTATGTTTACAGGGACTGTGGTTTGGTTTCCCTTGCGAGGCTTCGGCCCGTTCGCGGGAGGCGGACTCGGATCAAGTACGTTATCGATTTAACGGGCTTGGCTGAGGCGTTCTGCTACAGATCCTGTCCCGGGGACCCAATATGACATACTGAAGCATTTGGATCAAACTCCAGCCAAGATATCCATCCTTGAGCTAATTAAAGGTCGCAGACTCATCAAGATGCCTTAAGGGCGTTCTGGAAAGGGTCATGGTAAATGAAAGATATGAACCCTGATAATCTGTCATCTGTTCTTTCCATTGTCAACAAAGGGCCAACAATTACTTTTTCAGACAGTGAGTTAGCTTCCCCAGAGGCCAGGAGAATGCCTTTATGTGTCACCCTCACCATAAACAAAGTGGCTGTTGATGCAGCATTGGTCGATATCGGAGCTTCTATAAATGTGTGCCCGCTGAGTACTTTAAGGTTCTGCAACATCTCCGAGCGCCGCTTGCAGCCCACTCCTACAACCATAGTGGTCTATGACAATTCCCGGCAGGCCTACCATGACATCATTTCTTTACAGGCTGAATTGGGCCCACTTGTCATGACTGTGGATTTCTATGTGCTTGATATTGATGCTACTACTTTCAAAGCCATCCTGGGTCGCCCATGGATTGAGGTGTTAGGGGCAGTCCCCTCTACGACTCATCAATGCTTGAAATTTCCATTCCAAGGGCGGATAGTTAAAGTCAAAAGTGCAGCGACCACCCACAGTGTAGAGGCCATCGAGAAGATATGCCATCGGTCTGGCCATCTAACAAGCCCATCATCTCAGTGCTTGATGTGAATTTTCCATGGGCTTACACATTTTCAGTAGCTGTTAGATTGTATCTCCATCAGTGGCCGTAGTTAAAAAAGAACACATTGACAAACACCAAGGGGTGGAATATCATGCTTAGAATTGGTATCAACCGGGAAAGGGGCTTAGAGCTCACCTTCAGGGAGGACTCAAATTATTAATGACCCCAAGAAATTCACAAAGCGGGGCTTGGATACTAAGATGGATTTAAGCTTTGGGCAGCACATTCATCTACATCAAAGTCAGACCAAAGCCTCTCACCTGGACTCTATATGATCATTTTGTCAGAGGCCCGTGCAGCCAGGCTACAATACTGTCTTGATAAAGCACTATTGTCCCCATATCAAGCTCTGGAGGCCCAGTGGCCCAGTAAAAAAAGGAAGCCAGAAGAAACAGGGGCAGAAGAACTAGATCTGAAGATTTAGTCTCAGCCATCAATTTTTTGTTGAAGGAGGACAACACCATGCAGTCCCTGGTAGAAGAAGCAGAGAACAATACCTTGAAGACCTCATTTTGGCAGTCAGTCAGTTGTTCAAAGAAGACAACATTCTGCACTTTTCCGTAACAGAACAGTCAGTATCAGTAGCCCCCACCAAGCGACAGTTTGGGGACCTGGTGAGGATTTTGAAGTCGTGAACCCCATCAACCTAACAAAGGCATCCTGGTCAGGGTATTCCCGCCTTCTTGTCATTTTGTATCTTCCATCCATGTTTATAAGTTCGCTTTCATCCCTTCTTCTCCTCCTCTCATCCTCCAATTCTCTCCCGACGCTCTCGAAGCGTTAACCATCTCTTCATCCTCTTTCACCCTTTCTTTCGACGGCACTATTCTGTCCATCTCCCATGCCTTCACCTGTAGGTACCTAATTCCCTTCTTAGTCTAGTATGATGTGCTTAATTCAAAAAAAAAAAACAAAAACAAAAAAAAATGCTTCCATTCCCCCCTTTTTCCATCATTTGGACGGAGATCCCCGTCCTCTCTTTCCTCCCCTCTCCTTCAGACGGCGATGCCCATCTTTCCCTTTTCAAACACCAATCTCCTGCTTTCACTTCCGCTACAATACCCGCTCCCCCGACGGCAATCCCCGTCACTCCTTGCTCCAAATACTCGGACGGCGATCCCCGTCCCTACGTTTCCTTACTCTCGACGGCGATCCCCGTCACCCCGGCTTTCTTCCTTCCTCGGCGGCGATCCCCACCACTCCTTCCTCCTTCTGCGCGCAAGCTGCGATCCTCCCTCACCTGACCATCATGGTCACGCTGGGCGATCTGGGTAAGGGCCTTCTGTTCCCCTACACCCAAACTCCTCTGCGGACACCATGAGCTCAGGTGGTCTGCCCTTGCCTCCAGTCCCCTAGGAGGATTCCCGCGGCCCAGCCGCACCTGTTTATTTCCCTTCCAATAACCTCTAGACACTTCTCCAGAGCCTTCTGTAAATATCACCCTAGTTTAGACTCAGGGTAGAATCTAGCAAGTCCTCATCCTTGTCTAGGAAGAGAAAGGTAGTGGCATACCTCGTAGGTATTTGTTAGATCTGGTGCAAAGGTGTGGCTCTCTTCTAGCTTTGAAGAGTTTGCCCAAGAAGCATTGTTTTGAACATAGAAGCTCAGCACGAAGAGGAAGGACTAGACGACGGATTTGGAGTTTATGAGATCTTAGCTGAGGAAGACCCAGCAGATGAAGAGGATGGTGAGATAGAGGATGCTACTGAGATGTATGCGAGTGGCATGAGAAGATACGATGAACCCACATCGGCAGTGGACGAACCCACCAAAGAGGTAAATATTGGACTGACGAAGATCCCAGGCTCCTAACCATAGCTTCCGTTGTCCCTCCGGAGGAAGAAGAGGCGCTCGTAGAAATGCTAAGGGAATTCAAGGATTCTTTTGCTTGGTCGTATGATGACATGCTTGGCATCGACCCCGAATTAGTGGAACATAGGTTAATCTTGATGCCAGGGGTGGTTGCCGTTAAACAAAAATTAAGGCGATTCCTCCCCCACATTGCTTTGAAGATGAAAGAGGAAATTGATAAACTACACAAAGCTAAGTTCATCCGTGTAGTCATCTATCCGTTGTGGGTGGCTAATATAGTCCCAGTAATGAAGAGGATGGAAGAGTGTGAATTTGCATTGACTTCCGGGACTTGAATAAGGCATGTCCAAAAGACGATTTCTCTTTACCACATTGGATGTTTTGATTGATAACACCGCTGGGTTTGAAACTCTATTGTTCATGGATGGATACTCAGGATATTATCAAATCCATCTAGCCCCAGAGGACCAAGAGAAAACCTCCTTCACCACACCCTGGGGAACTTATTGCTATGTGGTTATGCTGTTTGGATTGAAGAATGCCGCGCCACTTATCAAAGGGCAATGCTAGCTATCTTCCACGATATGATCCATATTGATGTTGAGGTTTACGTGGATGATATTGTGGTGAAGTCTCGGACTCGAAGAGACACTCCCCCGTGCTTGCCAAAGTTTTTCGCTTGCACAAGAATATCAATTGAAGATGAATCCGAAGAAGTGCATGTTTGGGGTTTCTTCATGTAATTGCCAGGTTTCATAGTCAGTAAACGGGGGATTCAGATAGACCCACACAAGGCCAAGGAAATCAATGACATGCATCCTCGTAAGAACATATCTGAGCTTCGAGGTTTGATTGGTCGGTACAGTTCATAAGGAGATTCTATCTCAGCACTCTCAAAGATGTCGGCCTTTATATGAACTGTTGAAAGGAGGAGCCAAATTCGAATGGAACGCCAAGTGCCAAAAGCCTTTGATGAGATCAAGAGTTATCTCATGAATCCGTCCGTGCTGCAGGCGCCTATCTGGGAAACCCTTAATCCCATATCTGTCGACTATTGAGGACTCCCTAGGAGCTGTCCTTGCACAACATGATGACTTTGGCAAAGAAAAGACAGTCTACTACCTATCTAGGCTCTTCAACCCTTCCGAGCTCAACTTACCACAATAAAGAAAACCTGTTCAACACTAGTGTGGATAGTGCAGAAATTGAAGCACTATTTCCTAGCCCATAGAGTGAGTTTGATTTCTAGAATAGATCTTATTAGGTATCTTTCTACAGAAGCCAGTCCTCGCCGCCAAGATTGGCACGTTGGCAAAGCTTCTTGTCTCAATTCGATATCACCTTTATAGTCCAGAAGGCTATAAAAGGGTAATGCCATTGCTGAGCACCTCCCTCACCTTCCTCTTCCTCACGGTGACACGGTTCAAGAGGATTTCTCCCGATGAAACCTGTCACTCATCTCTCGCGATCCCTTCTGGTCGCTCCACTTTGATGGGGCTCTTAATTCTAAGGGACGGGGCATAGTGATGTCTTGCTCACCCCAGAAGGGATCACCATTCCACTTGCATATCAACTCCAGTTCCCTGCCACCAATAATGTCTCCGAGTATGAGGCTCTCCTAGCCAGTCTGAAACTTGCTTACCTCTTAGGTGCGCGCCACCTCAAGATCATAGGAGACTCTTAACTCGTTCTCCGATAGGTCCTTTCTACCTATCGAACTCGTGACCCTAAGCTCAAGCCTTATCAAGATCTGGTCACGCTCCTAGACAAGCAGTTCTGAAAGCTCATCTACATTCACACCCCTTTCTCTCAGAATATCCTGGCCGATGCCCTGGCATCCCTAGCCTCATCTCTCACCTTCCCTCTTAGTTACAGCGCTGAGACGATCACTGTTCAAAGATTAGAAGCTCCCTCCACTCAGGATCCTTGGTTCAATAACCTCATGAGCTCTTTAGTTTTGAAGGCAGAGAGAAGAGAAGCGAAGGATGTACTGCTTGTAGAGTTAGGAGAAATGATGGATGAAGAAAGGTCATGGTACCATGAAATCGAGCAGTATTGCAAAGACGGTACTTTCCCAGAAGAAGCTGAAGATGAGGATAGAGAGCCATCCGTAGAGCAGTTAAGATATATCATTTTTGGAGAGGTGTTGTATAGATGCGCTCTAAATGGAATGCTCCTCAGATGTTTGCAAGATGAAGAAGCCTGGAAGGTGGTGGAAGGAGTCCACTCTAGTGAATGTGGAGGGCATGTGAATAGCCAGATGTTGGCTAAGAAGATCCTTAGGCAGGGCTACTACTGGCCAACTTAAAAGAAGACTGTGCCATCTATGTATGTAGGTGTGTC
>CM024758.1:27605976-27660079 GCA_014218235.1 Colocasia esculenta
CGACACCACTTATCAAAGGGCAATGCTAGCTATCTTCCTTATATGATCCATATTGATGCTGAGGTTTACGTGGATCATATTGTGGTGAAGTCTCAGACTCGAAGAGAACACTCCTCCGTGCTTGCCAAAGTTTTCCACCGTGCACAAGAAATATCAATTGAAGATGAAACCGAAGAAGTGCGTGTTTGGAGTTTCTTCAGGTAAATTGCTAGGTTTCATAGTCAGTAAACGGGGATTCAGATAGACCCACACAAGGACAAGCCATCAATGAGATGCCTCCTCGTAAGAACATATCTGAGCTTCGAGGTTTGATTGGTCGCCACAGTTCATAAGGAATTCATATCTCAGCACTCACAGATGTCGGCCTTTCTATGAACTGTTGAAAGGAGGAGCCAAATTCGAATGGAATGCCAAGTGCGAAGATGCCTTTGATGAGCTCAAGAGTTATCTCATAAATCCGCCCGTGCTGCAGGCGCCTGTCCCTGGGAAACCCTTAATCCTATATCTGTCAACTATTGAGGACTCCCTAGGAGCTGTCCTTGGCAACATGATGACTCTGGCAAAGAAAGGGTAGTCTAGTACCTATCTAGGCTCTTCAACACTTCCGAGCTCAAACTCACCACAATGGAGAAAACATGTGCAGTGCTAGTGTGGGTAGTGCAGAAATTGAAGCACTATTTCCTAGCCCATAGGGTGAGTTGATTTCTAGAATGGATCCTATAGGTATCTCCTGCAGAAGCTAGTCCTCGCCGACAGATTGGCGCGTTGGCAAAGATTCTTGTCTCAATTCGATATCACCTTTGTAGTCCAGAAGGCTAAAAAGGGTATGCCATTGCTGAGCACCTCTCTCACCTTCCTCTTCCTCATAGTGACACGGTTCAAGAGGATTTCCTCGATGAAAACCTGTCACTCATCTCTCGCAATCCCTTCTGGTCGCTCTACTTTGATGGGATTCTCAATTCTAGGGGACGGGCATAGGTGCTGTCTTGCTAACCCCAGAAGGAATCACCATTCCACTTGCATATCAACTCCAGTTCCCTGCCACCATAATGTCTCTGAGTATTAGGCTCTCCTAGCCGTCTGAAGCTCGCTTACCTCTTGGTGCGTGCCACCTCAAGATCATAGAAGACTCTCAACTCGTTCTCCAACAGTCCTTTCTACCTATCGCACTCGTGACCCTAAGCTCAAGCCTTATCAAGGTCATGCTCCTAGCCAAGTAGTTCTGAAAGCTTATCTACATTCACTCCCCTCGCTCTCAGAATATCCTGACCGACGCCCTGGCATCCCTGGCCTCATCTCTCTCTTTCCCTCTCAGCCGCAGCGCTGAGACAATCACTGTTCAAAGATTAGAAGCTCCCTCCACTCAGGATCCTTGGTTCAATGACCTCAGGAGCTCTTTAGTTTTGAAGTCAGAGAGAAGAGAAGCAAGGAAGTACTACTTGTAGAGTTAGGAGAAATGATGGATGAAGAAAGGCCATGGTACCATGAAATCGGCAGTATTGCAAAGACGGTACTTTCTCAGAAGAAGCCGAAGCTGAGATAGAAGAGCCATCCATAGAGCAGCGTTAAGATATACCATTGTTGGAGAAGTGTGTATAGACGCGCTCTAAATGGAATGCTCCTCAGATGTTTGCAAGATGAAGAAGCCTGGAAGGTGGTGAGGAGCCCACTCTAGTGAATGTGGAGGGCATGTGAATATCGGATATTGGCTAAGAAGATCCTTAGGCAGGGCTACTACTGGACAACCTTAGAAGAAGACTGTGCCATCTACGTACATAGTGTGTCAAGTGCCAGCTTCATGCTGATAAGATCCATGCTCCATCCTCTTCTTTGCATCCACTATCTTCCCCTTGGCCTTTCTCCATGTGGGCCTTTGATATATTGGACCCCTTAGTGATCCTAATGCTCAAGTAAAACATAAATCTTTCATCCTTACTGCTACTGAGTACTTCACCAAGTGGGCCAAAGCAGAGGCATTTATAGAGATCAAAGGCTCGATCGTGTGCAGGTTCATCATGAATAACATCATCTCGCGGTTTGGAGTACCAAGCAGCTTCGTCACCGACAATGGGCCCTAGTTTATATCACAAGAGATTTAGGACCTATGTAAGAATTTCAATATTTCCTTGCGTCATTCGTCTCCTTACTATCTGTAGGGCAACGGTCAAGCCGAAGCCACAAATAAAATGCTTTTGAAAATTTTAAAGAAAACTTGTCAGTCTCATAAATTCGCTGATTGGCCTGAGAAATTAATTGAGGCTCTATGGGCCTATCGTACCTCCGTCCGCATGCCCACCGGGCAAACTCCCTTTTCACTTACATATGGGATGGAGACCGTATGCCCACATGAGATCCTCATGCCTTCGCTAAGAGTTCGGCTGAACAAAGAACTTAATCCCGCGAAGTCGAGAGGCGTTACTTACACAGCTGAACTCCTAGACAACGACATCTAGCCACGACCGATCATGTACTTTCATCAAAATAGACTCTCAGAAATTTTCAAAAGAAAGTGATTGAATGCAAATTTCAAGAAGGAGACATGGTTTTGAAGCAAATTTTCATAAAACCTAGAGGTCCTAGGTCAAAATTGCAAGTAAAATGGGAAGGGTCGTACTTTGTTAAGGAAGTGTACCCTGAGAATGCGTACAGGCTTATCAATGTCGATGGTGAGGAGCTCTCTCGCCCATGGAATGGGCTATATCTTAAAAGATTCTACCCCTAATAAAAGGTTTTCGATAGCGACATCATTTTGCAAAAGAATGTTAGTAGCTCTGTGTCTCACTCCCTATCATTTGTTGTCAAATGACCCTTATGCTCAGTCACACACACCACACGGAAACCCTGGGCCAATTTTCCTTAGTTAGTGGTTTTCCTGCCTAGCCCTAGTGTGGGGTGCGAAGGTCAATTCTCTTCTTGCTCGGACATGGTCTAGGGGCAAAAGGACGTTGACTTGTGAACTAGGGGAGGTGTAGCTCATATGTATGAAGTCTCAAAGAGAGACGGTCCTGTTCAAAGAAAGAAAAGAAAAAAGAATAAAATTGATAAAAATGAGAAGTAGAAAAATTGAAAATAGGCATGTCAAAGAGTGGACGAGTACAGTTCCCCGCTGGACGCCCTTGAGCCCGGTCGTACGCATGCCCCGGACAAAATAATGACCACAAAGTCTCTGGACAATAGACGAATTCCATGTGAGGTACACCCTTGCAAGTCATACAAGCTAGTCTCCCAAGCACCAAGTCCAAGTCTTGTCCCCTTTAAATCTTTCTGTCCCTGCTACTGATTGGAGAACCCCGCACCTGGTCTACGTTCGAATGTTAGTGACTAGGGGCAAGTGGCCTTTGGGAGCCAAAAGCAAATGCACACTGTGTTTAGGGGATATTTGACAAACATAAGATAGGAATGAGATCTGTAGCCAATCATTCAAATGTAGAGGATGTCGTTATTAGAAAACCCCAAAAAAAAACCCAAAAAATAACAAAAATCAGAAAACCCCAAAAATCCAAATGAAAAACAGAAACCCCAAATTAAAAAATTAGAAAGCCAAAAAAAAAATCAAAAAATTCCAAAATCTAAAAAAAAATCAAAATTTTCAAAATCCAAAAAAATAGAAAATCTCAAATTCCAAAAATTAGAAAATCCTGAAATAAAAAAATATGTATACATATCGCTTTCTTTTATCATGCATTATTTCGATTTACTTTTCGCCTATTTAAATAAGGTTTAGCCTCTGACAATTACGAAGTTGAAGTCATTTTTACTTACCGCAAGGGGCTGAGCCAAAGAGCATATGTAACCTGTTTTCCTAAGTGTGCAGGGACAAAAAATTTTTGGAACGCGTGTAACAATGTACTCAGGGTACTCTCTTCCTCTCTCTCTTATTCGGATCTCATCTCACACTCGTGACAATTGCAAATTCATTAATTTCCATAAATATTGACATAAAATAAAAGATCTACTAAGAGATAAGCATTATGTACAATGATAAGGGGAGGTGGCTCACAAACTCCTCACTGCCCACCACCACTCTCCCAGATCCCTCATGTCTATCAGGAGTTGGTGGCATCTCATCACCACCCCGACCATTCTTGGCGCTCGTCTCACCACCGAGGTGCCTCTCCTCATCCTCGTTTCTCTGGCGGCTGGAGTAACCTACCAAATACTGCCTAACGAGGCGCCAGTCGCTCTGCTGGCTCCACTTACGCCGCTCCTACTCCGGCTCCGTGATCGGCCTATGGCCGTCATCACCTATTGAAGTCCCCGCGCAAGGGTCTGCTGGGCATGCAGATCAGCGCGGAGCGGGGCTAACTCCTCCTGGTCCACTGACGACCCCTGCACTCGTAGCGTCGCCAGCTCCCTCGTCGCCTCTGCCACCCGTGACTCAACTGCCTCTGCCAGGATGCGCAGCTGGTCCCTCTCTCCTTTCACGGTATCGACCAGCCCCTGCAGCTGGGTCGCTTGGTCCGTGGCAGTCCTCAGCTCCGTCTCCTGCAGGAAAGCCAAGTCAGTGCCAAATGTAAATAATTTTCAATTCAAATCACTATCTTACTTACCCGCTCGGCCAACTCTGCCACGCCTCCTCGGCCCTCCTCACCGCGGCTGCCAGTCGATCCTCCAGATCCGACTGGGAGCCCTCCGCTTCTCTGGAGGAGGAAGCACCAGCCTCCGCTGCTCTCCTCACCCGGTCTAACTCCCTCCGCTACACATGCAACACACGTCAGTTTACAAAATCAGCCTATGAAATTGGTAGAGTACTGAAGTCTGAGTTGGTACTTACCAACTGCTCCACCTCCCTCTGAGTGGTCTCTCGGTCCTGCACAGCTGAGTGCAGCAGGGCCCGGAGCGAGGCAATCTCCCCGGCCATGTCCACCTGCAATTCACTCCAAATCTATCACTCAATTTATAAAAAATAATTGTAACGACCTCACTTTATACCTGTACGATTATACCAATCCCCATCGATACAAAGGGCATCATTACAGTGGATAATAACCCAACACTAGCCGATATGTTGATATGTACGCAGATAGTAATTTAGTAGAGCGGAATTTAAATAAACACTCTACTTTAATCCATCAACATCACACATTCCACAGTCTATATAGCGAAATAAAATGACAATGTCCACATTATTACATGATAAAAGAACTACATTGTCTAAATATTGTCCATACCATTAAATTTATTCATGCTATGAAAAAGAAAAGTACAACTACTAAGCAAACTCCACAACTACTCTTCGCTCTTGAGGATGCTCCTTGCTATGCCTCCCTCCAGCACGGGATAACCTGTCAACCTGTACGCCGAAGCAAGTATGAGTCTAATGACTCATCAAGCAAACCAAGTCTTAACCTAAACATATCACATTCATGCTAAGCTATCATGCACTAAGTATACTACTATCATTTAAATTACAAGAATACCTGGTACATACTCTTAACTATCATGTATATTTAAATCACTTAGGTATGCTTTAAACTATCACATTTTTATTCTAAGTCATGGATACTAACATACACTTGTACATTTTCTCTACCCCTAACATGTAACATGATTCATCCATCCAAACATTAATTCCATTTCATGATACATTTCTACAAACTAGAATATAGAATTAAGCAAAAAGAAATGAACAACCTAGCATGATGACTATTCACTTTTCACATGCACTTTTCATATTTAATTGCACATTTTTCTTGCTGTTTTAATGTAAATAAATCTCATTACACATGGTTTCACATTTATTAGCATGAATTGAGAGTTAAAACATAGTCAAGTTGGTTGGCAACAATAAGCACTTAAACATGGAACTTTACACTAAGTAAACATCACATCTAGCATGGAACCTAAGCATTATTTCATGCATTTATCACATTCATAACTATACTTTACTTGCTGTTTTGTCATGAATTAAACTCAATTACATGGAATTAGATTTGTTCACACACAATCTCATTCATTTAGAAATTTCACATGTTCATTTTTCATATTGCATAAAAGACATGATTGCATATGTTTATTCACATGCACATTTATATGAAGAACAATAACTACATGACATGATGCTAACATGGTATTGCAATTGAGGTAATTAATACATGAAATCATGAACATATTGCATTAATACATTGGTTTTCACATGCAAGTACACTCTCATTAACATTAACTCTCTCTTACATATCTTTTCACATATTCTTCATGTCATTTACTCTTTTATTTTCACTTATCACATAACATATCATTTGCACTCATCACGTGTCACATTTGCATATCATCTTACACTTTATTCATATTACATTGCTTAAAATGCTATGACACATAGTCCTAACCACCTACTAGAGGACGCAAATCAATATCTCATAGCTCATAACTCATCTCATAGCACAACTCATCGCATCGCATAACACATAACTCATAACACAACTCATAATCACATAACTCATAATCACATACTCACCACCTAGGCAATGTAGTGGTGAATCTTGGTAACTGCGCAGACCGGGAGAAACCCTCTCCACCCTATCCAGTGGTACTTGTCCACCTCCAGGTTTTTCCTAATGCCCTTACATACTTTTCACACATAGAGCCTTCCATATGGACTTTTCTATGTATATATCTCGAAGCCTCTAGCGTAGCAGTGTCATCTCGGCCCAATTATTAGACGTTCACCTTATCACGTTTCCACACTTTATTTACATTTTTCACATATACTATTTAATCACTTTACATATCTTATTCATCATTGCACATGTCTCAGTAACCTAATCATGATACTACTATTTTCAGAATAAAAAACTCACATTACAGTCCTAAACATGTTGTTAATTACTGAATTACATAAGATTAGATTAAACATACCCAAGTGAATAATTTCCATGATTTAACAATAGTGCACTTTCTGTCATCAATTAGTTCCAAATTTTTATCACAGGTCATTAACAGTAAACATATCACATATACATTTTCCAGATTTTTCGAACAGTAATATAATTTCTACAATTAAATCTAGATTCGGACATATTCATAAAATATCATTAGACATGGTACATATGAACATGGTTGGGTGCTAGCAGTTCAAAAATCTAATATCAGACCTCATTTTGTCATGTAAAAATTATGAAATCCAATTCACAACAAAATCCATTTATGCAAGATTTAAGATGCTCATATCATGCTCATAAGCCAGTCACTGAATTTTAATAATTAACACAGTTTGCAGAAAATTAGGGCAACCTCATGATATGACCTACTGATTGTATACAACCACCCATAAAAATTGCAATATATACCTATGTCCAGAAATCATTTAAACAATGTAAGAAGATCAAATAGTTCATTTTCAGAACACTAAAGAAGTAGACGTCAAGGGATGTGGCCGTTTACTTTCAACTGCAGCATCCCTTGCCGCCAACTCAGGAACTTGACTACAGCAGATCCTGCCGCCACATCCTTCCAGCAGCACACACAGATAGCACTCAATACAAAGGGGAATTGGGGGTTACAGGACTCGAGAAAAAATCCGTAAAAACACCTTGGACTTAGGGGACATGTATAAGCTTAATATCTAGGGTTTACTTGCCTTTAAAAAATCTACGAAGATCAAAATATATACCATTGTAGCCCTCCTCGGCCCTGCCAAGAAGGTGCTCAAACTCTCCTTAAATCCGGTTCTCTTGCTGATGCAGATGGTTCCTCGGAGTTGAAACCTCTTCTCCTATGTATAGGCTATCTCCCAGTTGATGTAGCTCCTCGGGAACACCTCCAGTCGACAAATTCGGCCCCCCAAAGATCAGCTCTTCTCCATTTCGAGTGCTAGGGTTTCACAAGAGCAAAAAGACTTCCCCTCGCCCTAGGATGGGTATTTTATAGGCTTGGGGGTTGGGGTACGCAATAGGGTAGGTTTCCTACGCATTAGGATGGGTTCCTAATCTGGAACCGGCCAAACGCGAGCATTAACAAATCTGGACCGTTACACAGGAGGGATTTGACGTCCACATCGGTTGTAGTCATCTTGGAGTTGACGTCAACAGCGGTGGTAGTCAACTTGGAGTTGACATCAACATCGGTTGTCGTCAACTTGCCAGTGGCACAGTGGTGACCGCCAACTGTGCAACTTGGCCAAAACACCTGCAAACCTTAAAATAAATGCATATATACACCCTAAATAATTTAATATATGTAAAATAATTACATATATCCTCACCACATAAAGTACATGCAATCCATAATTTTTATTTAAATATAACTTACACTAATCTTAATTAAAGGTAATATGCATAAATAACATACATACATGCATATATACTTATATATTACATGATTACATACATCATGCATAACCTATGAATGAAATGTGTTCATCATTAGTTAAATACTACATGCACATTATTATTTAAGTAACCTACACATCATAAATAATTTAACATGCTTAAAGTAGATAAATATTATTTAAACAAGATTAACATGTGTATGCATACATATACACACCATGGTTACTTACAACATGCATAAAATAATAATACAATAGGTACATCAATAATTAAGTAATTCATACACATTTAAATATTATTGCATGCACGGAAATACAAACAATTATATATATTATGATAATAACTCTTACTATGTGCACAACACAAACAATATGCATGGAATTAATACATATAATATGTACAAAATTTAGATAAAGCATACACATCAATATATATGTATTCGTGTATGAAATAATTCATATGTACTTACATGGTCTATAGCAATACTTACCTATCACATGCACAATGTTATTTAAGTACTATTCGTACACTATAGATAATTTAATGTACATAGAATTAGATAGATAGACATCATATGCATAATAACTACATATATACATATGTACATCATATATTTACACACAATATCCATGGAATAGGTAGTATAATATGTACTTCAAGATTTAGATAGTACATGCATAATATCATTAATATGCAATATAAAATAAGTTAACTAAGATTAATTTATACAATAATCATTAATTCTTGCACGCACACACTTGAATTAACATATGTATATATCTACTCACACGTATACGACATGGTTATCACACTATCCCTCAAATAGATGAATATAACATGCACATCAATAATTATATTAGACATACACAATATTACTTAAGCATTATATTCCTAGGATTTTAGTATACACAATATACATAAATTAGCTAATTGCCTATTCTCACATAAAATATCATATATATACATATGCCTGTATATGTTCATGAGAAGTATAAAAATAATAATATGCACAATTGAAGACATGCTATACACACACCAAGTAATACACATACACGATATAAAAGAATGAAAATTTCACGGTATCACAATATTCATGTAGTCTGAGTTTAGAAGTTTACATGTCGCATCGCTCCCCTGTAGACCCTTGCCCCGTACTTTAAGGCAAATGCCTGTAAGTACGCGTCATCGGACACTACTTCGGACCAGACCTACTTGCCTCTGCGCTCCCAGTTGTCTATCTGCTCGCGGGCACTCTCACGCCAGTCTATGGTGTTGTGAAGTCCCCAGAAGCTCCGACCAGACCTAGGGTCCGGTCTCGGCTGGGAACTCCACGGCACTCTGACGTAGGCCGAGCGACCTCTGAGACAGATGTAGGTGGAGAGGTAGCACGAGGTTGAGTGCATGCACCCACACCGACCTACCAAAGTAGGGGTGGGCCTACACCAACCAAGGCTGTCCCTCATCTGTAACATCGCGCATTTTTGGATCTTTGTGGATCCCTGCTTAGTGGGTTTGGTGGCCAATGTGTGGCCCATTAGTGTGTGTTTCAGGTGTTTACACGCGTTGTGAGGCTTGGTGGGCCACCAGATTGGGTCCAAAGCACTCACAGGTTTTCTGCCTGTGAACGCGACAGGGGTGTGCATCACGTTCTGAACGCGACAGCCCTGGTGGTCGCGTTCCTGTTGCTGCTGTTGAGTGGTCGACGTCTGCATGCGTGCCACACATCGCGTGTTGGGCGGCCTGCTGACGTTGGGCTTGAAAAGGCGACGGCCACCTACGCCGCGTTCAGGTTGCGATGTAGGTTACGTTGCGTTCTCAACTGCAATGTGTTTTTAAGGAACCCTGGCCGAACAGAGCTTTCACAGGCTCTGCTCGACCAGGGGGAGTTGTTGCGGGGTTCCTCTGAGCGGTTCGATGTTCTGGAGGTGCGTGGGAGTGTTCTCTCCGCGAGGACGTCGTGTGGAGCGGGGGAAATGCCGAGGGATCTCTAGTTTTTGCGTTCTTAGTGAAGGTAGGGTGTTCTACCTCGATTTGTATGTGAATTGCATGTTAGTTAGTTTATTGCTTTGTAAATAATAGACATCATGCTAGGGAATCCATTAAAGCATGGAAAATGTGAATTAAGCGTGGTTTGAATGGTCTGGATTGGTGATCCGTGGAGTTGCTCTCGGATTAGGGTTTTCGCCTGCGAAGGCGACAGCCCTGGGCGTCGCGTTGTTAACGCAATAGCTCGATCCGTTGCATTCATGGTTTGAACGCGGCATGTCGGGGCGTCACGTTCTGAAGGCGACCTGGCCCCTTGTCGCGACCTCAGCTGAGAGGTCTGGACATGTATGTTTTTAGTGTTGTGGTTAAACGATTATTCGTATTTGTTGTGCATGGCAATGATAGGTGGAGCCAGTGAACTTGTTACGCTCATGGAGCGTATTGCTCACAAGGTGGGCATGTTTTACGTGGTTAATATGTTATGTACGTCATCGGCTTGGTGTTTACGTAGTATGTGTGGTGCGTTGGCACCTGTAGCGCTCTTGAAGCGTGTTGTCCATGTGTTGGACATGTTGTTTATGTGAATGACGTGTGTGTGCACCTGGCTGGTGTATTATATACGTGGTGTCTACGTGGTTTGAATGTCGTGCATGGGTTTGTGTGTGCATGGCACATCATACGTTATTGTGTTTATTGTATCTTAATTATTGTGTTAGTCAGTGGTTTTGTGGCAGTGAGGTTCACGTTTGAACCTAGCCTTGATCCTTTAGGATCTTTTATAAGTTATCCTCAATGGATAATTAGTAAAGTATAAGTATGGTTATTACGTGATTATCGTGTACTGTGTTTAGTGAGGCAGTGGAGGTCACAAGGTGACCAATGACAGGCTGTGGTGTTATTATTAATATGGTTTATGTGTGTGATTGTGTAGGTTAGCTTGTAAGTCACAAGGTGACTGGAACAAGCTATTTCTAACATATCTACCATGATTGGTAATAGAAAGTGTTTGTGTATATATCGTGGTTTGAGCTTGCCGAGTGTGGTGGTTCGGCGCCTGTTCTGGAATGCCTCTCTAGTCGGGTACCCTAGGTTCTTTGTGAGCTAGGCACATTGTGTTCGTTGTGCCTGGGATTTGTACCGGTACAGTGTGGTACCGTCTAGGTCTGTGTCGTCTTCTTGGACACCTCACTACTGTGTTTGAGTTGTACATCCGGCTAAGGGAAAGACGGCAGTGGGACAGTGACTTCCCAGAGCTTATTTTAGTCACTTGTAGCGCGCTCATAGTTGGGGGTACGGACACCAGCAAACGTCACTGGTCCCCAGCTATCCTGTTTTCCAGTGCCTCACTTTAGGGTGCTCTGGCCAGAGACTCTAAAGGTGCCAGGCATGGACCTGCAGTTGTGTGTCTGCAGGTGTGGTGTTGGTTGGTATCCACAGTTGTTTGACTTGTTCTCGTGGAGCGACAGTTGGACCTTTTGTCCGTGACTGTGAGACTGAGAGGTTGTTCTTGTGTTGTGCTGTCCGGTTGGATACTGGCCTGATCAGCCAGTAGTCCATTCCCGTGTGGTGGTGGCGTTCCTTTCTGACTCATGCTTTGCCACTGGCTGTGGCTCGTGAGTTTGTGACTCGTAGTTGAGGTTTGACCCATTCGAGGTGAGCCCTGGTGTTGGCACAGTTGTGACTGTGGTTGTGGCTTGTGGTGTGCCCGAGTGGTGGCACAGTTTTAGTTATGGTTGGTGAGTGTTGACTCACCAAATGTGGTTTAGCTCGCTATGGTGTGCCCTATTACGGCACTGGTTTACTTGCGGTTTCCGTGCTGGTACCTTGTGGTAATAGGTACCTGTACCCCGTGTGGGTAATGATTTGTGGTGGTACGTCGTATACCAGTCTTTTCTGGTGTTGACGTGGAACTGTGTTTCGTGGAGGTCGTGTGGTGTGACCTTCCACTCAATGTGCTTTACCTTCCTCTAGTAAGCTTCCGTATATGGTTTTCGTGTGTGATGGATTGGCCCGCTGTAGCCGATCATGTTACCTGGTGAGTGTAGCTTCTGATATATCGTGGTTTGGGGTTTAATGAACCAGCACTTGGTTGGCTGTCCTATTACCCACGAGGTTGAGGTTCGCCTGGAAACTTGCAGCCTAGGCAGTGACTTGCCTGTGTGGCTTAAAGCGTGGGCGACCAAGTTCTTATTACGGTTTGCCTGTGAGGCTTAAGGCTTAGGCGTTTCAGTTGTTGTGTGGACTAGTGGTGCAAAACAAGTCATGTTGCTTCTACTTAGCTTCCGAGGTTATGTTTGATTAAGGTGTTTATATTTAATTGTAGTTTAAATTCAATTGTTGTGAGCATGAACTGGTTTGTCTATTGGTGTTGCCAATGAGACCCTCTGGGGTTGAGGTGTCCGTAGTTTGTTGCTATTTTGGGTAGCCCCTGCTGAGCCTGTGACTTGTTGAGGCTCACTTCCATATAGTTCTTTTCAGGGCTTATCGTTGGTTCGACTTGTGGAGACGTTGTGTCATACTTGTACCACCAGCAGCTGAGTCGAGTTAGTTGTGTTTTGTGAGCTTGTGCTCCCGGGGTATGCCCAAGTAGTTGTACTTTTTAATTGGACATGTAATAATGTAATGGGACAGTTGTAAATTTGTTATATATAGGTATGAGCACATGTACTTTCTTATGACTTATACTGTGTAGTCTTTTATTTCTTACTGGACACTTGTGTGAGATATCCCTTACGAGACTTCGGTCCGTTCACGGGAGGCGGATCTGGATATGGAGCCTTAATGGGCATAAATATCCAGGGCCGTCACAACTCATCCCCCTCCTCTAGATATGGCTGGCACACCACTTGCACATCAAAGCACATTTAATTAGTTGCCAAGCAATTAATTCAAATCAATTGGACTTAGAGAGGGGGGTTAGATCACTTACATCTATCTGAGGGTAGGTGTCGATCGCATCCTGGATGGACGCTAGTTGATCGTTCAAGGTATGCTTGTCGCGGCGTGGCTCCCAGCGTCGAGCTATGGGCACGAGGCCCGGTCGCTCCAGAATCCCTCTCCTCAGGTCAGGGAGGTGAAGGTAGGCCCAGACCTACAAAAGCATGAAGGCAGTCAAATCTAAATTTATAGCAAGTGCAGTAAGTAAAGGGACAAAGGGGAAGAAGAGTATATGAAGAAAGGGAAAAATCCGCTCATAGACGTTTGTCGCTCGGCGGCGCCCAAGCTGTCGAACTGATGAGCTAAGAAAGCTGCACCCCATGCAAAGTCCCCCGCCTGGCCCAGGTCCACGAGGAAAGGCAGAAACTGGCAGTGGACTGCATCGCCCCTCATGGCAAACAGAAGTCTTCCGAGGAAAAGGATGAGAAAGCGACGCAGGTCCAGGTCTGCCTCAGCCCTTGGCTCGTCAGCCAAAACCTCTTGGCAGCCTCTAGTCAACCTCTACAGCTGATCATCCACTGACTCTCCCACCTACTCCCTATCTCATAAAGCCCTAAACTCCTGAAGTCTCACTCTAGGGATGAGGGAAGACCTCGGCTATACAGTAAAACCTAGTAGTCTGCATTGAAGGTTTAGGGCTCGAGGGACTTACCTTTTTCATGGCTTCATTGCGGGCCATCGCTGCCGCCTCCAAATTGACTGTCGAGGTGTCCTCCGCCATCTCGACTTCGGGGACCTCCTCCTCCACTAGAGGAGCTTCCTCTCGCCACAGGGAAGCTCCCCTAGTCACCAGACGCTCCCTCCACCCAGCACTCGATGAGCTGGTGCCATTGCCTCCTTCCATTGCAAAGAGAGGGAGAGAAAGTAGAAAGGGAGTAAGAGAGGATTAGAGCGAGAAACAGAGTGCAGAATAGGGGTCGGGTCGAAGGAGCTCGAGAGAGGGAGAGAAAGGGAGATGTGAGCGTGAGGGGGAAGAGGAGGGGCCGCCTGCATTTTTTTTCTTCGAATCACCGGGTTATGACGCGACGCTCATTGGCGTCGCGACGTTGTCACGATGGTGCGGTAGGCCGCTACATTGTCGTTTCCACCCGCCACGTCGCGGCCAGGAGGTGTCAGCTTTAGGGGTCGCAGTTTCAACAGAACACAGTGCGCAGAACTTAAGATGCTGTTTTTATTCATTCAAATCATTCATTACAATGTCCAATCTTCCCTACAATCAATCAAATGCACTTTCCTGCCCTAATTATCATCTGATAACCATGCCTACATCAATCGCATCCCTCAAGCTCCTAGTGTAGCCGGACGAACCCTCTTCAATGCCTCGAGATACTCTCCGGTCACGTCCTCGTTCTCCACCACCTCCGCCTGAAGGAGGCTCGTGGCGCACCCTTCCCAGTGGACGATGGTGCTCCGCACGTCCCGCTCATCTTGATCATCATTCCTCTTCCGTTCCTGAATGGGCAGGTAGTGAGAGAGCAGAGGCACCACTGTGCGTGCAGCGCCACATTGGAGATGGCAGCGGTCCGGGTGGTAGAGAACCAATGCTTCATTGCCCAAGAGTCGATGCGCTAACCCGGGACGCTGAGCTAGGCGTATCATCGTGTGGTGGAGGTAGCGCGGGCGCATGTCGAACTCTGCCACCGTCATTGCCTTGAAGTAATCTCGCCAT
The DNA here is from genome assembly GCA_014218235.1 of Colocasia esculenta. Lineage (NCBI taxonomy): Eukaryota > Viridiplantae > Streptophyta > Magnoliopsida > Alismatales > Araceae > Colocasia > Colocasia esculenta. The sequence continues at coordinate 27,620,836 of CM024758.1, forward strand.
CCCTTCAACCCCTTCACTTGTGCAGTCTTGCACCAAGCTTGTGGTGTCATGTAGAGTGGTGCACCCACGAAAGCCAATGGATGGTGTAGCATGCTCTTGCACTCAGTAGAAAGGTTGTCCATCGCCCGGAATTGAATGTGCATCCCCATCCAGAGCTCGAGGGAGATGACTGACCTTAGAAAAGGCCTCCGGTGGCTGTAGAAGATAGTCCAGCGTAAAGATAACCAAGGACAGCCTATGCAATGCTCATACCTTTGGATACGGAGTCGATTATGCTCAGTTGGAGAATGAGATGGCACCATCTTCTGCCGGAAAAAGGATGACGCCGCAGATACAGATGGCGGCGGACTTGGCTATAGCAAGGTAATTCCCAGTCTTGCACTTGCACTGGAAAGCAACCCACTGGGAGATGGGAAGAAGGTGGACGTGGCTCTAGCTACTCATGCTGTGCAAATCTATCTTCTTAGTGGTAATCTCGGCAAGGATGCTCCATGCATCAATTGGAGCCACAGTGTAGGAGAGGGCATGCTCCTCGCCTCTCTTGTACTTCAGGAGAACCAACATCAGCTCCAATTCCTCCAGTAGTATAGTGGCCTCAAACCCGGGAAGATGAACATGTGTGTCTGCGGGTGCCACAACTCCGCCAGTGTAGTGAGGCAGTCCCACACATGCACGATCTTGTGGTACTGTTTTGCCAGAACCAGCACCGTTGAGGGCCCCATTCACGCAGATGCTGGGTAGAAGCTAGAGGGAGCATCTCTATCATGGGCGCTAACCACGAGACTTTGGAGAATCTCCTATGGCCCGGGAGGATCTGGAATAGCAGAAAAGAAAAGAAAAAGGTTGATAACCGCAGGAAGAGAGGAAGAAGAAGAAAAGCATGGAGAGAGAGAAAAGCTAGAAGAGAGAGAAAGTGCACTTACTTGGAGTTCCAGCTTTGCGCAATGTGCCCGGGTATAGAGGAGAGGTGCTGTAGCTCGGCGTGGCACACTTGGGCTGCCTTGGGGCCTGCATAGGGCTTGATGTCATCCTGAAAGGTAGAGAAAGACCTTTTCATGGATGAAGAGAGAGAAAATTGAGCAAGATGAAGAGAGAGAGAGAGAGAGCTGCGATTTGGAGCCCCCCTACAACCCTATTTATAGCCCTAGGGTAGCTAGTCCATCCCAATCCCGTACCTAGGTGTTAGAGTCATAGTAGGGTAGGTTAAGAGTCCTAGGAGATGTCTAGGTAGGATTAGATAAGGATAAGATCGGATTTTAACGTCTTTATCCTGCGACTGGTGTCGTGACGTCGCGAAGCGTCGCGTTAAGGTTGCGACCACCGAGGGCACCGCGACCTTGTTATGACCCCCAGGTGCGTCGCGTTTCGGTTTATTGTGTCTTTGTATGTCTATGCATTGTTTGTTTATGATTTTCGTTTGTGTGAATGTATATAATTTACCATTGTTATGTTTCTTTGCTTTGATTATTTGTCTAAAAACTAAAAAAAAAAGAAGCTAAAAAATTAGAAAATCAGAAAAAATGCGACTTCACAGGTAAGTTCAGGTAAGTATCTCTATCCCTATTCCCTTTCATTACTATATGGTATTCTACTTATTATATCATTTTTCAAGGACCGGCTGGTTCTCAATGTGCTCTGGGATTTGAGTTCCCCTTTACCAAAAATAGTGACGATCTAGGTGCACATTGTTAATCGTTGGATAGGCCATTAAGTAAGGTGAGTTTGGGAACGACGGACTCTATCTTGCACAGCGGTTGCAGAAGACTCTCAACCTATTTTTGCATGGTTTAGCAATATTATCCTTGATATATTTTCTAATTTTCTCATTTATTTGCATTTCTTTTAATGATTTATTTTCCTTTAGCCCAGCATGCATCATGTTAGATTTTGAGCTTTCACGTCTCATCCCTGGCTAATGGTGAGCCCTTGTTGAGTGCCCAACCATTCTTCATGGTCAAATAAGAAATCCTATTCCACTCCGAATCGGAAGGTCTGCCTCCGAGTGAGTTGTTCCTGTCAGTTTGTCAAGATTTCCGTGTTTAGATTCTCTATACAATTTTGATCCTTATTCCTTTTGATCTGTTTTTGTTGCGAACCACTCCCAGGACAGAGTCATGAGTTACCTGCCTAGTACACACATGTCCCTCCAAAATGAAACATGCAGGCCAATCGGCTAGGGTACCTCTTAATCGGGGGTTGATCGTCCTTTTCTTTCTTCCTGCTCGTCCAGACTTGTGTCTTCCTTGCATTCTGCTTGAGCAACTAACTCGGGGCTTTCGCGAAGATTCCATTCGACTTGTTGGTTAGATCGGGTGTCTCGTTACCTTGGCTCCCACTTTTCAGTCCACTCCGCATCATTTCCACTCCGCCATCACTTCATGACACCTTCCTCTACACTTCTACTTCACTCCCCTGCAAAGTGGAAGCCAGGAGGGGCAAATCTGTAGACACCAAATTCTGGCCTACAAGTCGAACCACATTTCTTGTTATCTTAGTGAGCCCAAGTTGGTCATTCACCTTGAGCCCACCATTAGCCTTGCATTGAGCCCATTAAAAGCCCAATTTTTGTGATATCTCATCCATTATCTCTTAAAAGAGTCCTTGAGCCTTAAATCCATTATTCTCTCATTTTGTTGGCCAATAATTCAAGAATAATCGATTTTTCTTAATGCGACGGGTCGTGGTGCCGCATTAATCCTTGTCGTGACCCCTATAGCCGTCGCGATAGCCCATGCATATCCATGCACGTGGCCTTACTGTCGCGCCCCTTCTGGCCGTCGCATTAGTCTCTGTCGTGCCCCTACGACCCGCCGCGACAACAGCCGCATGCGCTGGCCATCGCAACCACCTCCTATTTATCCTCTTATGGCCTTTGCATTTATCCCCAAGCAACCCCCCAACCTCCTGAGCGCATCTTGGGATTGTGGGACTCCTTGGGCATCCATTGAACTCTCACCCATGATATTTAATGGCATTTATCTCTTATTTGGGTCATTATCATAAAAAATGGGATTATTCTCTCTCATTTCTCTATAAAAGCAAGGCCTCTCCTTCAAGAAGTGAGGAGTCCCAATTTTCATCTAGACGGGCTGTCGAAATTTCCTTTGAGCTGGACTTACCCCGCAGCCCTCTCTTTCCCTCTCATTTCCACCTTTTCTCTTCACCAGCTAGGTCTCTTTCTTCATCCATGAGGCTTGGAAGTGGAGGAGGCAACCCTTGGAGCATCTACATCACTGAGGATGTCATCTAGCACCAGGGAGTCGCCCCTTTGGGGCTCTTTCATCCTCTCCCTTTCCCTTTCTTCTTTCATGCATGTTATTTCCTTTTAGTAGGTAGGATTCATTCCATTTTTCACCCACATTTTCCATCACCCAAGGGTTAAAAATCACCCCCTAGGTCAGTTCCCACCATGCTCTTTTCTTCCACTTCATTTGTGAATAGCTTCTACACTTAATTTGTTCTAACAGGGTTTGTTTGTTTGTTTCTCTTGTTTTGGAAGGTATTCAGGCAACATTCTACGAGTAGCTCTTGTTCTCTGGCCGGCCGGAGAGCAAGAAGAAGGTCCTCTCACATTTCTCCTGCACTTTAGAAGACGCGACGGACGAGGGCGATGCGACAAAGAAACACGCCCTACACGGGTGTCGCGATATCAAGCCCATCGCGACGGGGTCCCCCGTCGTGATCTCAGTAAGTCCTTCTGTCCTCTTTCCATTTCCTAGCTTAGTTAGCCTGTCTCATTCTCATTTTTAGACAACTATCTAGGTGGCAATCACATCCATTTTCCCATGCTTCTATAGCTAATACATGTTTGCGTGTCTTTGGGGTGCACATTCCCCGTGATTACAGTCGTCAGTCAAGTCTCAAAGGAATTCGAGGCAAGGGAGGAAAAGCTCACCTCAATCAAGCCGAGGTTCTGAGGATGATGGGCGACTTTGAGTCGGCAGAGCTACTGAAAATCCCACGAGCAGAGAATTCCCAAGCCAACACATTGTCCAATTACGTAGCTACCTCGGAGGGTCGTCAGGAGTCTTCTGTGCTTGTGGAGGAGCTCGGCGAGCCTTCACTGGGATCGGCAGCAGCGAGGCCAAGCCAACGTGGATGACTCCCATCGTGGAGTACATTCGAGACAAGTGACTTCCGGAAGATCAAGGAGAGGCGCTAAAGGTAAAGATGAGCTCCAAGATTCTTTATGATCGGTGATGACCTTTACAGGAGGGCTTTAGCTTCCCGCACGTACGGTGCGTGAGCCTAAGGCAAGCCGAGGTGATCATCAATGAAGTACATGCATAGGACTCACAGGACCACAGTCGTTGGTCTAAAGGATAACTCAGCAAGGATACTGGTGGCGACGATGTTGAAGGATGCGGAGGGCTACGTCCGGAGGTGCCAACAATGCCAATTCATCGGCAAGGTAGATCGGAAACCACCCTTGAGCCTTACCCCACTGATAGCCCCGTATCCTTTTGCGCAATGGGGAATGGATATCCTCGGCCCGTTTCCACCAGCCTCGTGCAACAGAAAGTTATCATCGTCAGGGTCGACTACTTCACCAAGTTGGTGGAAGTCAAGCCACTGGCAAAGATAACTGATGCCAACACATGGGGATTCGTATGGAAAAACCTCATCTGCAGGTTCGGGCTACCCAGGTTGATCATCACTGACAATGGCAAGTAATTTGACAACACCATTTCGTCGTAATTGTGAGGGGCTCGACATCGACCATCGATTCACTTCGGTCGCCTACCCTCAATCTAATGGGCAAGCTGAGGTGACCAATCGTACACTCCTTGATGGACTGAAGAGGAGGCTGGACGACCACAAGGGCCGATGGGCCGAGGAGCTTCCCCACGTGCTGTGGCTTACCGGGCGCGCCCCGAGAATCCACTCAGGAGTCTCCTCTCGTGCTCGCCTTCGGAGTGGAAGTGGTGACCCCAGTGGAGCTGCTCATACCCTCAGGGAGAATTCTGGGGTTCGAGCGTGAAGGCAACGACCGCTCATTGCGCGCCGATCTGGATCTGATCGAGGAACTGCGGGACGAAGCAGCATCAGGGTGGAAGTCTACCAGCGTAAGATGAAGCGAAGATTCGACACGACTGTCAGACCCCGTCGCTTTGGTGTGGGCAGCCTCATCCTTTGGAAGCTCATCGTCTCGGATCCTAAGTCAGTCAGAGGGAAGCTGTCCTCTAATTGGGAGGGCCCTTACCGAGTGATCGAGGACCTCGGGCAAGGGGCCTACCATTTGGAAATTTGAGTGGCTCGGCGGTTCCGAGGACATGGAACGTCGAGCACCTTTGATGTTATTATCCATGAGATTAATGAATACCGAGGTCGCTTCGGCACTCTAAGGTTTCTGAGGGGGTCGCTTCGGAACTCCGAGTTATCTAACAAGGTCGCTTTGGCACTTTAAATCCACTAACGAGGTTGCTTTGGCACTCTAATGTTTCCGAGGAGGTCGCTTCTGCACTCCGAGTTATCTAACAAGGTCGATTCGACACACTAAATCCACTAACGAGGTCGCTTCGGCACTCTAACATTTCTAAGGAGGTCGCTTCGGCACTTCGAGTTCACTAACGAGGTTGCTTCGGCACTCTAACGTTTCTGACGGGGTCGCTTCGGAACTCCGAAGTCTTTAGTGAGTTCGGCATTACGAGTATATAACGAGGTCGCTTCGGCACTCTAAACTTACACGAGTGTGCGTGTAAGGCCCCGAATTTTCTTTTTCCCACTTATATTTTATGTATATGATGTTTGCTTGTTCTTGCATAAATGGCGTGCATGAAATTTGTGCATGATACAATTATAAATTTTGCATGTGTATATGCGTGGATGTATATTATATCGTGAATATAAGTAATTGGCAATTTTGTGTATAAGGTATCTATTTTAATATTATGCATGTACATATAGAGTTCAAGTATGGGAGGTGTATTTAGCAGTGTATATTGTAATTCTATACTTCTCATAATAACATGCATGTATTTTATGATATTTAGGTGAGAATAAGCAATTAGCTAAATTGTGCATATTGTGCATATTAAGGAATCCCATGCATATAGTACTAAGTAATGTTGTGCAAGTTAATCTAGTTACTGGTGAGCATGTTGTACCTATCTATTTCATGCATAATGTACCTAAGTATGTTACATCCGTGTGTGTATACTATATGTATGTCAAATCAAGTGTGTGCATACAAGAACTATTTTGTTGAATAGATTATTCCTAGCTAACTATAATTCATATTGCCTCCTAATGATTTTGAAACCCTCGCAATTCTTGTCATTTTATTTTGCCATGTGTTGAGTCACGCTTATGTAAAACATCATGTACGCATAGGTAGATATCTACGTACATCTTATCTTAGTGTACTTATGTATGCATGTGTATGCCTAGGTATAAATGTTGTTGATTGCATGGTGTAGTAATATACATGTTATACCTTATACATTGTATGTATATACGAAGTGTAAATACAGTTCTTTGTGTGTTGAGTCATGTTGTGTATATATATACATTGTATGCATATGTAGATATTTATGTACGTATTATTATTATCTTGATGTACCTATGTATGTAGGTGTATGATTAGTTGTAAATATTGGATGTTTGCATGGTATAGTGGTGTATACGTTATACTACATAGGTTTCATGTACATATACGTATGGATTAAGCATGGTTCTGCATGATTTTATGTTTTGGCAGAAGGGCAATTTGGCGTCAACATGGGTGGACGCCCATGAGGTGTCGGCGTCCATATCGATGGATGCCAAGCCTTAAGTAGCCGTCCATATAGGTGGACGTTTACTTCTCTGACCTGCATGCGCAGCAGAGCCGGAATTTCGGGGGCAAGCATGCCCAGCCATTGGGGAGATGTCCCCACGGCTATCAAGCCCTCACATCACCATCTGCATGGGATGAGAGGTCTCTCTCCTATAAACCAACCAATCCTTGCAACCCCCAAGAGCTCTCTTTGGCTCTTTGCAAAGAGGAGAGAAAACCCTAGCTTATGGGAGAAAACCTGGCTTTGCATGCCTTGATCCGACGGATTGGAGCATCATCCGGCCATCTACAGCAACCAGGAGCTAGTTGAAGCATAGAGGGAGGCTTCCCCGACTCCTACCTGCTGTGGAGATCAACCAAGAACCCGGAGGAGTGGTGTTTTGGAGGCTTCTTGGGACTGCCCAAGGAGAGCTTCATCACCTATTTTCGTCCCTTTGGAGTTTTTAGAAAGGCAAGTAACCTATAGATCTCAATCCTATACATGTGCCCTATGTCTCAGCATTTTTCTGGATTTTTCCTCGTGTCCTGGATCCTCCCATTTCCCTGTTATTTGGAGCTCGTTTTGTGTTCTTGCACAGACAGGAACTTGGCGTCAAGGCCCTTGACGCCGAGATCTCCAGTCAGCATCCAGCGATATTGCCGTCCAACTCCTTGAACGGCCACACTGCCGTCAAGTTCTTCAGTACAGAACAGTAAACTGTTTTGCCTAAGTAATTAATTTCCAGACTTTGACGCATGAGGATATAGTGTAATTTTTATATGTTATGTAAAATAGATAATGTGATGTGTGTGAAAAGTTCTGTGGTTTTCTCTGGATGGCATAAATTATTAGATTTATTGAAATTATGTTGGGGGAAAATGGATTATACATGTTCACCTACTGTCTACATGATCCCAGAGGAATGGAATACCCTAGATTTTTCTAAATCATGTGTATACGTATCAGTCCATGCCCTGAAATTTAGAGAATTTTTCCATGATTGTGGGATTTACTGTAATTTTTGTTTTGGAAATAAAGGACATGCGTAGGATTTGTAAAGTTCACCGAAAATTTGGGTGTTGTGCAATAAATCCGGGGAAAATTCCTGTGATTATGTATATGTTAGGTTCAGGGCTGTGAACTGTCAAACTGGATATTCGTGTTATGTTCCATGATAAATTGAATTATGAATGGCATGAAACTGAATGTTTTATTTTTTGTAAATTTAATATAGCTCAGAAAAATATGTAAATTTGAATGTATGATCTGAAACCTGCACTACGTCTGTGGTTAAATTCTCATGTTAATTGGGAAACAGAAAGTAATATTCATGTCAATTTCACATGAAAATAGAAATTTAAGTGTGTCCATCGAGATAAATTACATGCTGATTGATCTCAGTATGATCGGGATAATTTTTCCTGAGTGTTTAAATGTGTATGAATTATGTAGGAAGGTGTGCATGCATGAGAAGTGAGAGAACAAGTGATATATGCGTGTAAAATGGTTAAATGTGACAAGATAAACAATGGTGCCATAAGACACTGCCACCCTAGATGCTTGGAGCTGTACTGTAGTAGTGCCCCTACGGGAAAGCTCAATATGATATGTGACACCCTAGAGAATGATAAATTGTTATACCCTGGCAAAGGGTCTTGTGAAATCCTGAAGGTGGACAAGTTCCACTGGTAATGGTGGGAAGGGCTTTCCCCGGTTTCTGCAGGAACTAAGACTTTATCACTGTGCCAGTGATTAAGTATGTGAATGTGAATGTGTGTGTCATATGATCGTCTAGTGGTGGTTTGGGCTGTGTCTTAGCATTATGTGAAAATGAGCATGTGTGATGTGAAAAGTGATATGTGTTCATGGCACAAGGTATGTGCGAGATATGTGTAAATGTGGCACACGTTTTGTGCAAAAGTGAAATGACAAGAAGTATGTGAATGTGAAAGAGGAAATAATGGGAAATGTGTATAAGTATTGTGTGATAGAACAAAAGTGAGTGTATGTGAAAGCCAAGGTTAATCATATGGTTGTATGTAACGAGAAAATAGTATAAGTGTAAATGGCAATAATGTTAATTGATTATTTGTTTATTGATGTGTATAAATGTGTGTTATTATCCTCATGAATTAGATTATTCCTCGTGTGTATGTGTTGATGTATTAATTGTCAAATGCAAAAAAAAGGTGATGTTACTGTTAGTACCAAAATGTAAGTATATGCTTTCATATTCATGAAATTGAATTATTGGATGTACATGTGTTTAGTATTATGTTGTGTAGTTAAAAGTGATCCTTATGCAAAGGTAATATGAATGTGATAAAATTGGTATAAAATCAGCAAGCTAAATGTGAAGTAAATTGTTATGATTGCATGCAAAGTGAGCTAGAAATCATGCTAGGAGTGCTACCTATCTTGTATATTTTCCATAGTTTAGTTGTGCAAACTTTACAATGACTAGGGTAAAGTATAAAAACGTGTGAGTGTATATTTTACTCGTGTTAATGACACCATGATGTTAGTGATCTTGTTAGATTTTACTTTTACATGTGTTAGGATAATAGTTTAATGAAATTACATGTGAAATTAATTAGGTGAGCGTGATCATGCATGATTTTAACTGCTGAAATTCTATTGTGTTAATTGATAAAAAGCATGTATGTATTGAATCTTAAGTTACTTGTTGAGTCTATTGTGTAGACTCACTCTTGCTAACATTTCAGGAAATTAGCAGCGGAGGAGCTAGCAAGATTTGAAGTGGAATGGACTAAGTGATTGAAGATTTGTAATTTATCTTTCATAGTATGTAATGCTACAATTGAAATTTGAATTTTGATCAAATGTACTTGGAGTCGGCTATGTATTTGGAAAATATTGCGCTTATGTTATCTCTTGTTGAACTATACAGACTGTGGTATGTGGATTTAAAAGTTGATGGAATAAGATTCATTTAAATTCCGTTGCATTATTCAATTCTATTTGTGTATATCTCAGCTCACTTGTTACTTGTTGGGGTTTCTCCCCTGTAGCGGCTTGCTCTCATCCGATGAGGGTTGGTATAACCGTACCGGTGGAAGTGGGTCGTTGGAGAGATGGTATCAGAGAGCGCTTTGGGTTGAGGTTATACATAAATATCCATCAACTAAATCACATCTCTAAGTCTTTGTAGTGGATAGCCCGATCCAAGGAATAATTAAGATAGTACTAGAAAAGTAGTAAGATAAACATGATAACATGTTAGGTATAGGGATAAATGGAGTTTAACTTGATGTTTATTTTGTAGCAATGGCTAGAGGGGTTCGGCGTTCGAGTTTACCTATTCGGGATGAAGAGTTAAGTAGGATTGACGGAGAGCAGCATGAAGTACTAGCACCTCAAGGATCTCCTGTGCCACCCCCGCCATCGTTGGCTGATTATGGTGCGTCATGCAAGGGATGTACAAGCAATACAGACTCATGCGCAAACACAAGCGGCTCTTCAAACTCAGTTTCAGGCTCAGGTTCCCGCACCAACTCAGCAGGACTGTGGTTTAGGAGGTGTTCAGTCATGGAGAGGTTCAAGAGGATGGCTCCACCCCCTTTTAAGAGGGAGAGTGAGCCGTTAGTTGCAGAAAGTTGGCTCAGGGAAATCGAAAAGATATTCAGAGCCATCAGGTGTGCAGAGGATGACAGATCAGTCTGGCGGCGTACATGCTTCAGGAGCGAGCAGATGTGGTGGTGGTCTTCTGTTCTTCGCACGCGGTTTGAGGGAGTGGAGCTAGAAGTTACTTGGGAAGATTTCGTAAGAATGTTTCAGGCCAAGTATGTCCTGAACATATACAGGACAAAATGGAGCAGGAATTCTTAGCATTGACTCAGGGATCGATGACAGTTTTGGAGTATGAGGCTAGATTTGCAGAGTTGTCTAGATATGCACCACACATAGTTGTTGATGAGAGCGCAAGGCAAGGAAGTTTGTAATGGGGCTTAGACCGTCATTGAGAGCCAGACTGGCGGCATTTGACCTTAGAACTATGGATGTGGCTCTTAGCGCGGCGTGCAGACAAGAGAGTGAAATGGAGTTGTACTTGGCAGAGAAGAAAGCCCGATTAGAAATGTTACCAGAACCATTTCAACAGCAAAAGAGGAAGATGAAGAAGCTCATGAAAGGACAGCAACCAACTATGGTACCAATAGAATCAACCTTTCAGACAGTAGTTTTGGCCGGCAACGAGAAGCCCGTATGTGTGCATTGTGGCAAGCGCCACGGTGGAGACGTATGTTGGACGAGGTCGGGAAGATGTCTCAAGTGTGGTAACAAGAATCATCGAATTAAAGACTGTCCGAATCAGAAGAGATGTTTATTCCCCGAGATGTTCCAGTAGTAAGGAAGCCACCGGTAGGAATTTAGGCACCGGTCTAAGTAGACTAGAAGCGGCAACGAGATGTCATCAAGGGTACGTGATCCGATCTTCGAGGACGAAGATCTCTTTTAAGGGGGAGAGGGTGTAAGGCCCCAATTTTCTTTTTCCCACTTATATTTTATGTATATGATGTTTGCTCGTTCTTACATAAATGGCGTGCATGAAAATTGTGCATGATACATTATAAATTTCGCATATGTATATGCGTGGACGTATATTATTATCATGAATATAGTAATTGGCCAATTTTGTGTATAAGGTATCTATTTTAATATTATGCATGTACATATAGAGTTCAAGTATGGGAGGTGTATTTAGTAGTGTATTTGTAATTCTATACTCCTCATGAATAACATGCATGTATTTTATAATATTTAGGTGAGAATAAGAAATTAGCTAAATGTGCATATTGTGCATATTAAGGAATCCCATGCATATAGTACTTAAGTAATGTTGTGCAAGTTAATCTAGTTACCGGTGAGCATGTTGTACCTATCTATTTCATGCATAATGTACCTAAGTATGTTACATCCGTGTGTGTATACTATATGTATGTCAAATCAAGTGTGTGCATACAAGAACTATTTGTTGAATATTATTTCTAGCTAACTTAATTCATATTGCCTCCTAATGATTTTGAAACCCTCGCAATTCTTGTCATTTTATTTGCCATGTGTTGAGTCACGCTTATGTAAAACATCATGTACGCATAGTAGATATCTACGTACATCTTATCTTAGTGTACTTATGTATGCATGTGTATGCTAGGTATAAATGTTGTGATTGCTGGTGTAGTAATATACATGTTATACCTTATAATTGTATGTATATACGAAGTGTAAATACAGTTCTTTATGTGTTGAGTCATGTTGTGTATATATATACATTGTATGCATATGTAGATATTTATGTACGTATTATTATTATCTTGATGTACCTATGTATGTAGGTGTATAATTAGTTGTAAATATTGGATGTTTGCATGGTATAGTGGTGTATACGTTATACTACATAGGTTTCATGTACATATATGTATGGATTAAGCATGGTTTTGCATGATTTTAAGTTTTGGCAGAAGGGCAATTGGCGTCAACATGGGTGGACGCCCATGAGGTTCGGCGTCCATATCGATGGACGCCAAGCCTTAAGTAGCCGTCCATGTAGGTGGACGTTTACTTCTCTGACCTGTATGCGCAGCAGACCCGAATTCCGGGGGCAAGCAAGCCCAGCCATTGGGGAGATGTCCCCAACGGCTATCAAGCCCTCACATCACCATCTGCGTGGGATGAGAGGTCTCTCTCCTATAAACCAACCACTCCTTGCAACCCCCAAGAGCTCTCTTTGGCTCTTTGCAAAGAGGAGAGAAAAACCCTAGCTTCTGAGATAAAAACCTGGCTTTGCATGCCTTGATCCGGTGGATTGGAGCTTCATCCGGCCATCTACAGCAACCAGGAGCAAGCTGAAGCATAGAGGGAGGCTTCCCCGACTCCTACCTGCTGTGGAGATCAACCAAGAACCCGGAGGAGTGGTGTTTTGGAGGCTTCTTGGACTGCCCAAGGAGAGCTTCATCACGTATTTTCATCCCTTCGGAGGTTTTTAGAAAGGCAAGTAACCTATAGATATCAATCCTATACATGTGTCCTAGGTCTCAGCATTTTTCTGGATTTTTCCTCGTGTCCTAGATCCTCCCATTTCCCTGTTATTTGGAGCCCGGTCTGTGTTCTTGCACAGACAGGAACTTGGTGTCAAGGCCCTTGACGCCGAGATCTCCAGTCAACGTCCAGCGATATTGCCGTCCAACTCCTTGAACGGCCAGACACTGCCGTCAAGTTCTTCAGTGCAGAACAGTAAACTGTTTTGCCTTAAGTAATTATTTTCCGGACATTGACGCATGAGGATATAGTGTAATTTTTATATGTTATGTAAAATAGATAATGTGATGTGTATGAAAAGTTCTGTGGTTTTCTCTGGATGGCATAAATTATTAGATTTATTGAAATATATTGGGGGAAAATGGATTATACATGTTCACCTACTGTCTACATGATCCCAGAGGAATGGAATACCCTAGATTTTTCTAAATCATGTGTATACGTATCAGTCCATGCTCTGAAATTTAGAGATTTTTTCCATGATTGTGGGATTTACTGTAATTTCTGTTTGGAAATAAAGGACATGCGTAGGATTTGTAAAGTTCACCGAAAATTGGGTGTTGTGCAATAAATCAGGGGAAAATTCTTGTGATGATGTATATGTTAGGTTCAGGCTGTGAACTGTCAAACTGGATATCGTGTTATGTTCCATGATAAATTGAATTATGAATGGCATGAAACTGAATGTTTTATTTTCTGTAAATTTAATATAGCTCAGAAAAATATGTAAATTTGCATGTATGATCTAAAACCTGCACTAAGTCTTTGGTTAAATTCTCATGTTTTGGGAAACAGAAAGTAATATTGATGTCATTTCACATGAAAATAGAAATTTAAGTGTTTCATCGAGATAAATTACTTGCTGATTGATCTCAGTATGATCAGGTAATTTTTTCCTGAGTGTTTAAATGTGTATGAATTATGTAGGAAGGTGTGCATGCATGAGAAGTGAGAGAACAAGTGATATGCGTGCAAAATGGTTAATGTGACAAGATAAACAATGGTGCCATAAGACACTGCCACCCTAGATGCTTGGAGTGTACTGTAGTAGTGCCCCTATGGGAAAGCTCAATATGATATGTGATACCCTAGAGAAGGGTCTTGATAAATTGTTATACCCTGGCAAAGGGTCTTGTGAAATCCTGGAGGTGGACAAGTTCCACTGGTAATGGTGGGAAGGGCTTTCCCCGGTTTCTGTAGGAACTAAGACTTTATCACTGTGCCAGTGATTAAGTACGTGAATGTGAATGTGTGTGTTATATGATCATCTAGTGGTGGTTTGGGCTGTGTCTTGGCATTATGTGAAAATGAGCATAAGTGTGATGTGAAAAGTGATATGTGTTCATGGCACAAGGTATGTGCGAGATATGTGTAAATGTGGCACACGTTATGTGCAAAAGTGAAATGACAAGAAGTATGTGAATGTGAAAGAGGAAATAATGGAAATGTGTATAAGTATTGTGTGATAGAACAAAAGTGAGTGTATGTGAAAGCCAAGGTTAATCATATGGTTGTATGTAACGAGAAAATAGTATAAGTGTAAATGGCAATAGTGTTAATTATATTTTGTTTATTGATGTGTAAATGTGTGTTATTATCCTAATGATTAGATTATTCCTCAGTGTGTATGTGTTGATGTATTATTGTCAAATGCAAAAAAAAGGTGATGTTACTGTTAGTACCAAAATGTAAGTATATGCTTTCATATTCATGAAATTGAATTATTGGATGTACATGTGTTTAGTATTATGTTGTGTAGTTAAAAGTGATGCCTATGCAAAGGTAATATGAATGTGATAAAATTGTATAAAATCAGCAAGCTAAATGTGAAGTAAATTGTTATGATTGCATGCAAAGTGAGCTAGAAATCATGATAGGAGTGCTACCTATCTTGTATATGTTTCCATAGTTTAGTTGTGCAAACTTTACAATGACTAGGGTAAAGTATAAAAATGTGTGAGTGTATATTTTACTCGTGTTAATGACACCATGATGTTAGTGATCTTGTTAGATTTTAGTTTTACATGTGTTAGGATAATAGTTTAATGAAATTTCATGTGAAATTAATTAGGTTAGAGCGTGATCATGCATGATTTTAACTGCTGAAATTTTATTGTGTTAATTGATAAAAAGCATGTATGTATTGAATCTTAAGTTACTTGCTGAGTCTATTGTGTAGACTCACTCTTGCTAAACATTTCAGGAAATTAGCAGCAGAGAGCTAGCAAGATTTGAAGTGGAATTGGACTAAGTGATTGAAGATTTGTAATTTATCTTTCATAGTATGTAATGCTACAATTGAATTTGAATTTTGATCAAATGTACTTGGAGTCGGCTATGTATTTGGAAAATATTGTGCTTATGTTATCTCTTGTTGAACTATACAGACTGTGGTATGTGGATTTAAAAGTTGATGGAATAAGATTCATTTAAATTCCGTTGCATTATTCAATTCTATTTGTGTATATCTCAGCTCACTTGTTACTTGTTGGGGTATTCTCCCTGTAGCGGCTTGCTCTCATCCGATGAGGGTTGGTATAACCGTACCGGGTGGAAGTGGGTCGTTGCAGTGCGCCTACGACACGATTGCAAGTAGACGAGAACACAAAGTTGCTACAATGTATAAACGGCCCAAGGGCCGTAAGGAGTTCATACAAAAGCACACCGATCAGAGCTCGGTGTCAGTTCGGGTAAGAGGGGCTAATGGGGGTCAGCCGAAGGGGCCGAAGTAGAGGTTCCGGTATCGGTCTGCACGGCCGTGGTCGGTCCGACCTCCTCGTCGGGTTCGTCATCGTCCAAGTTGGGATGCTGCACGCGGATCAGGTCCAGCTTGGGGAAGGCCTTGGCCACCGCCTTCAAGCAGTGCTGTATCCATCCCAAAACAGGCCGGTATCTGGTTGAGGGGCACATCGGATTTCTGTATTTGACCATGGCCTTCCGGCATTCTTCGGCTACGAGCTGAGCCACTTTGGCCTTCGCCTGCTAGTAGGTTTTGACTTCGGCCTCCCGAGCCATCTTCTCAGCCTCCCGTGCCCTTCTCTGCGCCAGTGAAGCTTAAGCTTGTCCTCCCACAGAGCGCGAGCGCGGCGGACAGATCATCTGACTTGCTGGCCGGGCAGCTTCAGCGGTGATCAAGTCCTTCAGCTCAGCACTCTTCAACTCAAGGCCGGCAACCTTCTCCTCCAGGGCATGCACGCGACCCTCGGCCATCATCCGAATCTGGTTCGTTCGCTGGAGAAGGGCCACGAGCAGGCCCAAGTGATGCTGCAGCCCTCGAAATAGCTCGTCGATGATCTCGGGGGACCTCATTGCCACGGTTCGCGAAGTAGCGCTGGCCGGAGCAGACATCTGACCCCATTCCAGGGGGCTCAGCCCGGTCGGGGGGACCACGGGAGTGGTCGAATGGCGAGACGGGGAGGCAACACTCGATGTGCCACCTTCAGTCAGTCGTGGCTCGGATGGCCGAGCTCGCTTTGCCGGTTTCTCCACAATCGCCTTCGTCGTGGGTGCAGGCGGAGCAACGTTCGCGGTAGAAGGGGCTGGGAGGTCCACGATTTGGACCTTGGCCTCCTCAGTGGGCCTCTTCTCCCAAGCTATCCCCTTCTTCCGGCTGCCTCCCCCGGCAGAGAAGCGCTGAGCAGCAAGGGCCATGTAATCGATTTCCTCCTACTCCTCCAGCACGGGAACATTCTTATGGGCCATTTCTTCTAGAAAAGGGAATCATCGTCAGTTCGGTAAGAAAGAATAAAGAATTAGATTGAAGTAGAAAATCCCTAAAGATGTCCGACCTCTATCAGCCCGCCGGATCAACTCGAACAGAGCGGCAGAGGGTTCATGCAGGTCGGGCATTGACACCGCTTGCAACGAATCGAAGTCCGAGAGTTTGGCATCACTCATGTCGGCAAGAGGACGAAAAGCCTTATCCTGAGGGTAAATGGCCGACCAGGTGGTAGGAAAATCCCACTCTTTGGAGTTGTGAGTGAAACAAAAACTCCTCTTCCAGTGATGGATAGAGGAAGGAAAATGACCGAGGAAATGGCGGCCCAACCGGGCTGATATGTACAGCTAATCCCCCGAGACATTAATAGAGAAGCAAAACGAGAAGAGACATGTGCTCGGAAGAACTTTGGCCATAGCGCATTCCACCAGGAAACCAACAACCGACCTCCAGGAGTTGCGGGCCAACTGAGAAGGGGCAACCCCCAAGTACAGAAGAAGATGAAGGAGAAAAGGGTAAAGGGGATATCGGAAGCCAACTCAGACCGACTCCGAGTAGAGGTAGAACCCGTTCTCCATTGTGTAATGGGCTTGGAGGTTCCTAGAAGAGTATACGGTGAAGTCTAGAGGAAAGGCGAAGCTGGGGAGGTCTACGATCCACTCAAGGGTCGCCTAGTCGATTTCGGTGGCATCGTCGGCCATAGAGTCGGCCGCTCTGCGCACATTGACGAAGGAGCCGAGGTGGTCTTGGGCACGTACATCCCAAGGGACACCACGGGATGAACTCTTCCGCGGCATCCACCGACTATGCGCCGGAAGGACCCATCGGGGTCGGAGCAGAATAAGGAGATGGAGGCCGAATAGAGGTACCTTCGAATGGAGGGTGCCCCGAAGAAGATGTGGAAGAAGAAGATGAAGATGTAGATGCAGAGGGCGAGCCCATGGCCTATCTCTAAGGAGAGAGTAATCGAAGCAAAGGCGGATGATCGGAAACTCGGCGAAAGCGCTCAGACAATCCACCACAACTCAGAAGATCGGATGCCTCAAATGATGGAGCTCTCACACGAAGGTCATTTTTTTGGTACCAATGGCGCTATTTATAGGGACCCAGGTTCGCTTCGATCCGACGGATGAGGATCATCGCTGCGTTAAAGCATCGCGATCAACCCACGTGTCGCCACCCCTTACGCCGGCAAGCTTAGAACGTGGATCACAATCAAAGTGAGGAGGATCAGGAGTCGAGGCGTCAATGGGAACGCCCCGCATCGTCTGCCGCCATGATTGCGGCCGGAAGTCGAGGTGGCGCGCCGTTTCAGCTTATGTCAGAAACGCCAGAGTCACATCGCTCCGTCTGCCATGCGTCCTTTCAGTCTTGGCACTGCATGGTTATCTCCTCCTGATCCCTGACACGGGACGTATGATGACATATGGCTGCTAAATCCTTACATCTTCCCCCCAGTCCATCACGACGTCCCGAGCAGAAGCTGGGGGGCCAATGATATGGGTCGGTCCTCGACTGATCGGCCAAGAGTACATCGTCTGGCCAGCGTATGCCGACCCCACGAACTAGCCGGACTGAACAACCCATCTTGAGTAGAAGCTAGGGGGCCAGTGATACGGGTCGGTCCTCGGGAGCTCGGCCAGGTAGAGCGACGTCCGATGAGCTGACGCCGATCTAGCAACCGAGGTGAGACGCACGGAACCGAGCACTTGGCCGAGTCAAGTACCTTCATTGTCCTCGGTGGGAATGCTCCACCCTGGACTTGATCAGTGTTGACCGCACGACCATAAGGGGAAGGTCCAATAATGGAAGGGCTCGAAGATCATGGGCCACGCGTGCTAACTGTCCGCGCACGACCGTCAGGGGAAGGTCCAGTATCGGCAAGGCCCGAAGATTGCGATTATGGGCCACACACGATCACTGGCCCGGAACGTCTGGGACCTATCTAGCCGCACCTGCCACCCATTACCCCGCCTACGGAAATCAAGGGTGAGTTCGTGGGCACGTCCTCGAGTCACTCCCAGTAATCCAGCTCACAGAACCCCTATAAAAGGGAGAGACATCCCTTATGAAAGAGATATGCAACTACTAGCCTACAAACTCTCTTTCTTCGACCTACCGAACTGACTTGATCATCAGAGTCCTTCCCCACCGAGGTCACACGGTGGTCTTGTAGGTCGAAGCTCGGCAACACTTTCTACTTCGCACCATCATCCCTTGGGAGCTGCTCGGCCTAAGCCGACCTCTTTGCTCCAGCAGTAACAAATAAAAAAGTAACTCTTGCTCACCAACAGTTCTCAACTTGGGTCCATTTGTTTCAACTTAAATTCCCATGTAGAAAAATATTTTTTTAAAAAAAAATCATACAATAACTTATTTTGTACTCCAGAAAAATTAATTCATGAAATTGTTTTATTCAGAATCCAAATCGGACTCTCGATTAGAATTTGGCAGAAGTACTTATGTTTAAGTTTATAGTTTGTTAATGTAAAATGATGTCTTATTTCTTCTTCATATTCATACATGTCTAATAATTATTTTTTTCTTGCAGGCCGTTGGAGAACAGGCTAGCAGCGATGCAGATGGTGACGACCACGAGACTCATCTTGCAGACGACTAGGAGTCTCGTCATTTGACTTCTCCATTCTTGTCTTCTTCATTATCCGTGTAAGCATTTTTGTGACTTGTTGCAAATATTTAATAGACATTTAAATTAGTGTGAAATGTTTAAATTTTACTTATAATGTCAAATGATCTCTTATCTCTTCTTCATATTCATACATGTCTAATAATTAATTTTTGCTTGCAAGCTGTTGGAGAACAACCTAGCAATGATGTAGATGGTAACGACCACGAGACTTATTTTGCAGAGGATTAGGAGTCTCGTCATTTGACTTTTCTATTTTTATCTTCTTCATTTTCTATGTAAACACTTTTGTGATTTGTTGGCAAACATTTAACAGATATTTGTGTTAGTGTGAAATGTTTAAATTTTAGTTATGTGATTTTGTTATGTATGAATGGTGATTGTGATATATTTATTTTTTAGTTAATTGTTATATGAAAATATATACAGGTGAAAAAATATATATGTTTTTAAAATGTAGTATTATAAATTTTTTATTTATTTAGCGACGGAATAGAGACAGATCAGAATTCCATCACTAACATTCGTCGCTGTTTCAGCGACGGGTTTCGATGAGAGAGGGCACATGTCGGACGCTAATCTGTCGCTCATTTAGCGACGGAATATGGGCTGTCGCTGATATTGAGCGCTGCCTAAAATAGCGGCAGCTTTTGCGACGGCCATTTACAGTCGCTAATGCATCTCTATTAGCTACGGCGTAGAGATAGCCCTCAATCCACCTAATTAGCATCCAATATATAGCTGCCGACTAGTTCCGTCGCTATTCCATCGCTAGACGTTTTAGAGATGGAATAGCGATGGGATAGCGACCGAAATAATCCGTCGCTAAATAGACTTTTTGTTGTAGTGATATTCTGTTATTTATGATAATCATGAGGTTTTGTTTTCACTAAAATAAAAGATAAAATATAGGAGTGGTTCAACAATCTCTCCCTTTTGTTGATAACAAAACTCATGTGAATTTTCAACAAATATTCAATACAACTAATGAACAGAAAATTCATAACATAACATACTCTCCCTCTTTTTGTCAATAACCAAAAAGGAAAGACTTACCCTTTGCATTCTCCCCTTAAGGAATATTCTTACCATTTTGAAGGAGAAGGGTTCAACAATATTTGAATGAAATATCTTCTCCCTCTTTTACTTGTTCCCCCTGAATGTTATGGTCGCCCTTGATGTGAAGCTCCCCCTTAGTTGATGCTCTTGCAAATCTTCATGAATTATGTTGTCTGTCGACCAATTTGTCATCAACTGCCAACATCTTCTTGTTGATTTCTTGGCATATTCATTTGTTATTTTGTTGGGGGGTCTTCAAGAGTATTCCCTGCATTGATTCTATAAAGAGAGAGAAATTCTTGCAAGGATAATAGTAACATTGTTGTTAAAAAAAATGAATGTAATTTTACACAAAAATTAAAAGTTAAGGATGACTGCTTCCTCTTCAGATTGGAATGAAGTGAAGAGTTGGTAGTTACCAATCAGATGCTTTTGAGTATCCCTAACCATACCCATTTGAATGTCTTTTCGTTGTTTTGTTCATCAAAAGTAGATTGACATTCTCATCATCTTCTTCTGTGCTTGAGCTGTCTAAGGAGTTATCTCATGTAGCTGTGAAGGTCTTTATTTTATATTTCTCATGCTTCTCTTCTTTTCTTTTTTTCTTTTCTAATCTTTCAGTTCTTCTAAGCTTTGGACAATCTGGCCTTAGATGTCCAAGCTGTCTACATTCATAGCATGTGGGTTCCTTCTCCTTTTTTGTTTTCCTCTTGACTAAGATCTTTCGAATAACTTCTTCTTCTTCACTGTCAATATCACTACTCTTTCTAGCAGTGGCTTCATTTGAAGTGCTTTTGTCTGCCTTGAATACATTGTTTACACTTCTTCTGATTGCACTTTCCCTGATCTCTCCATGTTGATCTCATGAGCCATGAGAGATCCAATGAGTTTTTCCAATGTCATTTTGGATAGGTCGTTAGCTTCTTCTATAGCAGTGACCTTGGAGTCCACTACTTTGGGAGAGATCTTAGGATCTTCCTGACCATATCTCCTTAGCTATACTTCTTTCCCAAACCTGCAAGTCCATTACAATTTCCGTAAACCCGTTGCACATTTGAGATATGGAGTCACCTTGTTCCATTTAGAACATCTCATATTTTGTCACTAATCTTGGTTTCTTTTACGTTGTCAGACCCTTCATATGTAAGCCTTAGCGTTTCCCACATATCCTTTGTTGTTTTGCACGCAAACATTCTGTTGAACTCTTGCTATTCAGATATATCTTCTTTTTCTCTTCAGCTGTCCATTCTTCCTTTGGCTTTGAAATTTGGAGATCACCATCTTCTATGAAGCTCCAGATTTGATAGTCGTAGCCTTGTAGGAAGAACTCCATCCTAATCTTCCAGTATTGAAAATCTTCTCCATCAAATAGTGAAGGCCATAATATAGATTGGCCTTCTGTAAATCATTGGGCTATCATTTGATCTTCGCTCTAAGATCGTTAGATCTTCTTGAGTTGCAGAGACTAAGGCTCTGATACCACCTGTTGACCAGGTTGGTAGGTTGCAAGCCCAATGGGGGTGAATGGGTTGCTTAAAAATATATCTACAAATTTTCTTGTTAAAAATAACTTCAAACAGAAACACTAAACACAAGTGCTAGTGAGCAGCGGAATAAGATGAGAACAATCACACATACAACACATAAGAGTTTTATCCTAGTTCGGCCCTTCCCACATGGAAGTCCTATATCAACTCCCCAAGCAAACTCTTGGGATTTCACTAACCACCAAGTAACCTTGGTCTTCCCTTAAATAAGGGGCATACAACACCCAACCCCCCAACTGATCTTCTTCTCTTTCCAGACAAGAAGGCAGCCCACTTCTCTTATAGGTCAAGAAGCCAACCTCCTGGTACAAACCCCAGTGCGGTTCTTCCCTTAACATAAGGGGAACACTTGCACAACAAGTCTTCTCTTCCAACCGAAGAGGAACACTTCTGTACACAGAAGCTTGGATCTGAAGTCCCTAGATCAAGCCAAAGATAGACAATAGAAAATGCTTGATCTAAGACTAAGCTTAAGAAGGAAAGAGTTTACAAGACAAGACTCTCCTTAGGCTAACCCCAAACCCTCTCTCCCAAAGACACACAGAGAGAGATTGAGGAGAAAGAAAGGCTTAATGCTTCTGAAAGTTTCTGCTTGAATGCTTATTCTTTCTTGAATGGGCTTGAGCTCTTTCTCTTTGCTTTAAGTGTATATAGAGTTGGATGCTCACTAGATGTACACTCTCTTGAATGATCTTCAGTTTTTTTTTTCTGTTGTTCTTTAGTCATTGCTTCATCATTTATGAAGTAGATGAAAATGATTTGTTGAAGAAAAGTCATTGCTCTTGTTCTTCTTCCTTCCTCTTTTTCTGCTCTCCTTCTCTTGAGTCTAATGACTTCTTTCTTGTGCTTACTAGCACTTTTAAACAAAAAGAATCTTCCAGCTGGTGCGTATTTCCAGGGACACAGATAGCAAGACCCATTGTGTTGACTATGATGAGAAAAGGGCCTGCAGGCATTAAATGCAAGACAGATGTTTTACAGAAGTATATATATCCATTCTGTCACTATATAAAGCATAAGAAGACTTGTTATAAAAATGGCAAACTGTTAAGCACTTTTTGCAATGGAATTGTGTCCCATGATTAACCATGCCACATACAACTATCTTAGAATACTTACATGAGAAGATGTGTTTTCAAGAAAGATAAGCTCCTTTCTATTCACACGAAAAGCATTAGAAGACTTATCATAAAAATAGTAGCCAGTCAAAAAGTCATACTGCATAGGAATTATATCCAGCAACAGACCATACATATGAAGATAACCTTGAGAAGTTTTATCATAAGAAGAATATGTAGTAGATAGCGGGAAAATTAAATTTCATGCTTTCAAACGCTAAGGACATTTAAAACATGTCTAATACTTTAATCATTTTATTAATGATGTTTTTAAAAAGTTCCTTAATCAGAAGATATGCAATATGATTTCATCAAGGAAAAAGACTTGATAATGATAATATATATTTTATGATAAAGACAATTGATATCTAAGCAATGGATCTTTAAGAAGACAATCGATATCTGAAGTAATCGGTATGTGAAGCAATCGATTTGTGAAGGCAGTCGATATTTATAAAGACAATCGATGTTTGTAATGGTTAGCAATTGATATGAAATGTTCAACAATCGATTAATAAAGAAAAATAACATAAATGGTTGGTGGAAAGCTTCGACTGGCCAAAATATAACGTTATCGATCAAAGTGGAACTTCGTATATGATGAAGTGGAACTTTGTATAAAACAGTTATAACACTGTCGATCGAAGTGAAACATCAGATATGACGAAGTGTAACTTCGGATATGACAAAGTGAACTTCGTATAGAATGAAAAACAACGTAGTCGGTCGAAGCTAAAACCTGCAGTCGGTCGAAGTGAACTTCGTATACAACTTCGGATATGACGAAGTTAGCTTCGTATATGAAGAAGTAGGACTTCGACTGATCACGACCAAAAACATGCATGACAAAGTGTCAGCTTCGGATATGATGAAGTGGACTTTGGATGTGACAAAGCTAGCTTCGTATATGATGAAGTAAGCTTCGACTGAACATAATAAACATACATGACGAAGTGAAGCTTTGAATAAAACATGTTATTTCTTATGCATAGATAATTTTAAAAATGGTAATAAATATATTCATGTTATTTATGATATCATGAAGATTTTGCTATCACCAAAATAAAATGATAAATTATAGGAGTAGTTCAGCAGTCGTCGCCACTGTTGTCGGAGTTCATTTTACCCGTCACACTCGTAATCGCCCTCCCCCTCTCTCTTTCTCTCTCCCTCTCTCCTTCTAAGGCATCTCTGGCCCTCTAGATCTCCCTCTCTCGATCTGACTCTCAGTCTCTCTCTTCCTCTTTCTCACCCTCTCTCTCTTTCTTGATCCGACTCCCGCTCTCCCTCTTCCTCTTTCTCACCCTCTCTGCCTCTCTTCTACGAATAATGCAATTGATTAACAGTTTCTCCTCTATTCTTTTTCAGTAAGACACTGAGATCTAGAGGGGTGCTTACAGATTTGCATTCATACATGTCAAACCTCCTCAATACTTTCTCAACATAATGAGCTTGGGATATTGAATATCCCTCAGGTGATTTTGGAGTCTTAACCCTAAAATAACTTTAGCTTCCCTAAGATCTTTCATGTCAAATTTACTACTTAAGAACTATTTAGTTTCATTAATTAACACAATATCACTACCAAGGTTTAAATATCATCACATAAAGACAAAGAATGATGCATGAATCATTAAACAACTTGATATACAAACACTTATCAATTCACACATAAGAAACCAAATGGAGTAATCACTTCTCAAATTTTTTATGCCATTGCTTAGGGGCTTGTTTGAGTCCATATAAGGACTTCACCAACTTGCATACTTTATGCTTTTGACCAGGAGCAACAAATCCCTCTGGCTAGTCCATATATATCTCCTCTTGCAATTCCCCATTAAGGAATGTAGTCTTAACATCCATTTGATGGATTTTCATATTATAGATGGATGCCAATGTAACAAGCACACGGATAGTGGTCATCCTAGCCACAGGGGAGTAGGTGTCAAAGAAATATATCCCCTCTTTTTGTCTAAACCCCTTAGTAACTAACCTGACCTTATACTTATCTATAGTATTGTCAAGCTTCATTTTCTTTTTAAATATCTATTTACAACCAATGCTTTACTACCAGGTGAAAGATTGACTAATTCCCAAGTATGATTTAACAAAATTGAATCAATTTCATTCTTAACAGCTTCTTTCCAGAAGGCACAATCAGAAGCAGACATAGCATCTCTATAAGTAATTGGATCCTCATCAATATTGAAAGAAATAAAATCATCACCAAATGATTTTTCAAAATGAATTCTCTTACTTTTCCTTGGTTCTATTTCATATTCACTCTCAATGACTTAAAAACCACTAGATGAAGAGATGCTAGAAGAATCTACAGAAACATTCAATTTTGTTTTAAATGGAAATACATCTTCAAAGAAAACAACATCACCAAACTCACAAACAGAATTTTATAAAATACCAAAAACATCAGATTTAATGATTAAAAATCGATATATAGAACTATCTTTAGCGAAACCTATAAAGACTCCATCCACGGTTTTAGAACCAAGTTTTCTTTTCTTAGTTTTGGGAATTTTAACCTTTGCAAGATAGCCCCACACTTTTAAGAAATTATAATTCGATTTTCTTTTAAACCACAATCAAAGGAGATTTGTCTTGAGATTTATGAGGAACACAATTTAGGGCATGACATGCATAGAGTAAAGCTTCTCCCCACAAATTCTCATGTAAGCCTGAGCTACATAACTGTCACGCCCCGACGCGGAATATCGGTGCACGAAGGCAGTTGCAAGACTTAGGTATAGAGCGAATACTAGACCTCAAACCATTGCACATTGAATAATACTAAAGCAAATCTTTCTCATTAAACTTTTCAAATGTTTAGTTACAACCACTAATATCAGAGCCATTCTATAGGGCCCAATTACATTGCAATAAAGGAATAACTAACTACAACTCTAACATAACGACTCGAGGGCACTCCTGGCTTCACTCTTGGTCATTCCTTCCTCGTGAGTGTATATGTCATCCTCGGTCTCACCTGAGAACACAACATCAATAACGTAGGGTGAGCGATAACGCCCAGTAGGACTTAAATCTCAGGCTCAAGCAGGCTTTAAATAATTAACGCATTTGATGGCAGAGTATCTAAAATAGCAGAGTACAAGATAGTCAAAATATAGCAAGAGATAGCACAATAGCATGAGGTCGAGTATAGTTTCCAAAAATAGCAAAGCATCGAGTATAGCACGAATAGCAGGATGACCATAGCAAAACTAGCACAAGTATAGTAATAGCACGACGAGTATAGCACTTGTTTGTCATTCTAGACATCGAGAGAGTATAGCACGTTTTGTGTTTTGATTGTCATATAGATAGTCGAGATAGATAGCACTTGAGTGTAATGCCAAACACTCTGATCATTTAACTTCCATGGGCACTAGCACTTTCGGGCGCACATCCCAGGACCAGATCGGGCCCTTTATATATTGCCAGGCATTGGTTATATTGTTTATCTTTAGACAATCAGTCAATGGCCAATATAGAGTACCAAGAAGTAGGTGAGAGCACTAGATGAATAGACGATAGTAGAGTGAACGTGAATAGACGAACGAGTAGAGCTAGTGGACATTGCACGTAATGCGACGAGTAACAGGCGATAGTAATAGTTGCACAACACGGGCATGTCGTATTGGCAGTCAGGTGGAATTCACAATCTTCTCGCTGGCCATGTTATGCACAAGTCCATAGGTCCGACGTGATTCAAGGTAAGAGCGAACTTCTAATAGCCGTTTGGATCATATCGATCCCTAAAGGTGTAATGGGTGTTAGGGTACAACCGGCTCATCGACCATGTGGGAATCCATGATCAGAGGAGACTTACGGAGGCCTTGTGCAAGAGTTCACTAGTCCGGCGAAATGAATATCCGATGGAGAGTTCACCACAAGCCAAGTAAAGTGTATATAAAAAATAGGTGCTCGACGTTCTAGAGGAATTCTAGAACAGTGGAGCGTCGATATCGGTATATAGACCACTCAAGAAACGAATACAAGTCCTTTAAATAGGGCAATTAATATACTTAATTGCAATAAATTACCCGATACATTATGAGATATTTTGTGCCAGATTTCAGCCATATATGGATGGTTCATGTGTGTGCATTTGTAAGAGAAATCATAGCTAGAAATAAGTCGTATGTATTTTAAATCATTCAATGTAGATCCATTTTTAAAACAAGTTTTTAGTGGGGGTATAAAATAATTTTCATGGGTTTTCATCAAAAACCTGTGAAGGCGACATAGGCCAGTAAGGATCGCGACAGGGTAAGGCCAGATCGCGACAGGGTCCTGTACGGGTCGCGACAGGGCTGTCTGTTCAGGCGGCCAAAACGCGACGGGGTCTCCTATCGCGTTCAGACGCGACAAGATGGTGGTCGCGACGGCTCTGAGAACGCGACGTGTCGAGTCGTCGCGTTCTCAGGTACTTCACCTGGGTTCGAGCGGGAAAAGGTTCTACATCGGATTGCGTGCCAACTTGACTTGTTTGGACACATGGTACTTTGAAAAATCATAACTAATTGTATACACGATGAAAAATCATGAAACCAGTTTTGAATTGATCTAGACATGCAAGGGTACTTCCAGTAATTGGGAATTTGAAAATAATCATGGTATCGACATGGTTCTAACAAGTGGAACAAGAAGCAACCTGATTCCAGGTGCAGCAGAGATGAATGATTTAATTCGAGCGACATGCTTCATAAAAATTAGGGCTTTTAGGGGAAAAAGATCCCTAACAACATGAAGTATCTACAGTAAATGTTTCGTAGCATGGGATCAAGTATACATAGAGATCTGATTTAAACATGATGACTCGAGGTTATTATGTATTCAGAACTTCAAAAATCAAGAACAAAAGATTAGCTCGATGGAAAATTATGAAACAAGAGGGCTTTTGTTCCTGTGATAGGAACTACCTATAGATGGATTTGATTGAGTTTTGCTTGTGAGAATGCCTACCTTTGACTCGATTTTCTTCTAGGGCTTAGAACTCCAAGAACGAGGAAGAAGCTCCAAGAACTCCTTCTTCCCACGAGATTCTCTCCTCCTTGGCCTCTTCTCACGTCCAACAACCTTTGGCAACGAGCTAGGGTCGGCCAAGAGGGTTTAAGAGCTGTATTTATATAAATACAAGTTCATATTCCTACTACTACTCAAATTCCTCTTAATTCCGAGATTTCCTAACTCCACCTTTCCTCTCTTGCTTTCGAATCTCTAATTGGGTTAGGATAGTATCTAAATTCGTGCAAGACTATATGGGGTAGGTTTAGGAATCCAATTCCAACTATAATTGCCACTTTTCTTCTTTAATAACCCCTTTCCAATTATGAGATAATTAAACTCCGAATTTAGGGTATTTTCTTATTATTCTCCCTTTGTAAAATTCATATTTTGACCCAATAATTCTAGAGGGTCCATTAAGCAAAGCCCAATACTCATTTCCATTTAATGGGTTTTATGTAATGCTCTTTTCATTTAAATATCCATTTAGCTAGGTTTTATTCTTTATTAAAATTTTTATTTTTCTTAAAATTCAGGTTGCTACAATAACATGGAATTCACCATGTCTATTAAAGTCCTATTTTTCCTCTCAGCAGCTCCATTAGACACGGGTGAGTATGGAGCAGTCAGCTTATGTATTACTCATTTTTCTTTACAAAATTTATCCATGGCATAAAAAATATACTCTCCACCTCTATCAAAACGCAAACATTTAAGAAACAAATCAGTTTGCTTTTCAGCAAGAGCTTTGAACTCAATTAGTTTGTCTAAAACCTCATCTTTAGTTTTAATTAAGTAAAGCATATAGAATTCAGAAGTATCATCAATAAAAGTAATAAAATATCTTTTCCCACCTCTAGTTAAAGAACCACTTCCCTCACAAAGATCAGTATGAACAAATTCTAAAATAGAGGTGTTCCGATCCACAGACTAATTAAAATACTTTCTAGGTTGTTTAGCTTGCACACAAATTTGACATTTATTACTTTTATCAATGTTAAATGGAGAAATTAACTTCAAATTAATCATCTGTTAATGGTATTCAAATTCATTGACCAAGGCGAGCATGCCACACATCACACAATTCCACATTATAAAAGTAAAATAGAATTAACATTAGACTAGATCAATGTTCAAAACAACAGACCATAAAAAATATACCCTTCGCATAATACACCATGTCTAGTTATTAGAACTGTATTGATTTAAACAAAGTTCATAATCATGTTGAACTAACAACGATCCACTAATCATTCCCTTCTCATTCCCGGCACAAACTGTCACTCTGTAAGGCTCAATATCTTTCTAGATGTAAGCTTTAGTTTCACTTGAACTTCTCCCCCTACAACACGACAGTGGAGTGCCCACAGTCACGCTCTTGCCTATGAGGTCCTGAAAGTTACAGACCAAACCTCTCAGAGCAGACTGGACGTTAGCTGTAAGTCTCGGGTCTTAGTGGATCCTATTGGTCTTATAGAGTTCTGTGTGGTTGGCGACAAGACCATTGTCGTTGACTTGGTGTTGACGGCCAGGGTCTATCCGTTGACTTGGTGTCAGCGTCCAGCGATGTGGACGTTTGTTGTTGAACTCAGCGACAAGTGATCTGGACGTCAAGTCTTTGGCAGTTCAGTAAGCGGCTAGAGAGGTGGACGTCAACTGGTCGGACTTGTTGAAATAGGGCAGCCCGAGAGCAGAGCTCATTCTTCTCTTCTCCTCTCCTTCCTCCACCTTTGCCTTTCTCTATTTCCACAGCTTCTGATGGTTGATGGGAGCTCGTGGGAAGGCCTGGATTGCGTGGCGGTGCTTGATCGGGCGGGAAACGCAAGGATTTGGTGCGATTCGCGCGGAGTCTTCGGGGGGTCCCGGCGCGATTAGTGGCTGTTTGGGGTTATTAAAGCGTTCTGAGGTAGGGACTTAACTCCTATAACCCTCCTTAGAAATCCAGCATGCTCATTTTGTGTGAATCAGTATGCAATTTGTGGATTAGGGTTGGGTTATACCATGCCGGAATTTTAGGTGTTTTGGACAATCTAGGCGTTGATTGTTTAATGTAGTTCTGGTAGTATTAGATGATGAGAGGAGCATTTCCCTCCATCAGTAGGTGTTCCAGTGGGTATTCTGCCAATTGACTGACCCGGCGCTGTTCTGGGTTTAGGGGGCTGAAGAGCTTAACGTCCACATCTATTGACGTTGAGATCTTCAAGGGTGATATAACGACATGGTCGATTGCCGTTGAGTCAGGGTTAACGACATGATGAGTGTCGTTTACTTCATATTGGCGGCAATCGATATGGCCGTTAATCTCCTGTGTCCCAGCAGGCTTGAGTTTTGTGTTTAGAGGCGATTGACATGTGATGTCCGCCCTGTTACACATGTGGGCCAGGCTTAGAGTGTGACTCCGCCTGTGCATATGAGTAGTTAGTTGTGCATATGAGTTTTCACTTACTGTACGGAGTTTCAGACGTTGAGTGTGTTCCGTCTGTTATACGCCGTTGCGTTACCAGGTGCCCGTTTTCTGTTGTGTTACCTAGTGTGGGTGCGACTCCGTCTAGACGACTAGCGTGTGGTTGTCCCCGCTAGTGAGCCAGGACGCGCGAGTGCGACTCTGTCCTGTGCGTACTCCTTGTGGTGGTTTTGAGCCGGTCTCCGTGGAGCCCCTTCTCTACCGCTAGGGTCAAGCGTAGGGAAAAACCGGTCGTGGACCAGACGCGAGAGAGAGCGTCTGTAGTGTGCACATGTGCTGCTCTGTGGTGACGGGACGCCGAGCCACAGACCCTAGCTGAGTCCTACTTACTGTGTGTGTGTGAGTGTGTGTTACTGAGCTGCGAGGTTTACAGTTTTGTGTTGTGGTGCGACGTGTACTTACTTTCAGTTTTTACTTTCCGCACTTTAGTTCTGTTGCCGGTGGGGTTTTTTTCCCTACTGGGTCTCTTTTCTTGAGACTCACTCCCCTCCCTTTCAGGTGGGTCTTCGTCGACTCCCGTTCCAGGCGAGTCTAGCCTCTCCGGTGTTGGTGCTCTTAACTGCAGTGAGTAGTACTTTTTGTTGTACTTCTGTACTCTGTACCTTGCTCAGACTCTGAGTTGTACATGTTATGTTCATATAGTGGAATTTTACAGCTTTACATGGTGTGTATCTTCTTACATATAGTCTGCTCGGACATTCACTTCCTACCCTTCCGAGCTTGTCTCGTGGTTAGCGGGTCAGAATTCGGGTTACTGGTTGTTACTGGTAATGCGGATTCTGGGTCGCTACAGTTTGGTATCAGAGCCTGGTCTGATGAGATATTATAAGGAAATACCCATCATGTTAACTCAGAGTATAAAGAGTACAGTTACAGCTAATTACCCGGAGTTAGTTAGTGTATTCATGTGTGTATATTTTGCTCTGTGTACAGTACTATGGCACCTAGGCGACGTCCTAGAGAGGGAGTAGCCGAGCAGGCGACTCGTCAGGAGGTGGGAGATGCTCCGCCACCTCAGCAGACGCAGCCTTTGCCACAGGACGTACATAGTGGTATTATTCCGCCGCCGCCACCTCCACACCTCAGTAGCTCAGGGATTAGACATGACTCGATTTCTTGAGGGATGGCTCAGTTTGTAGCTCAGCACCGAGATGCGTCGGTACCCCAGGGTGGTACTAGAAGGTGTTGAGGGAATTCTTGCAGTTTCAGCCTCCTCAGTTTTGGGCCAGCCTGATCCAGATGCAGCGCGGGCGTGGTTAGATGCAGTGGAGCGGACTTTTCATTCCATGGAGTGTGTTCCGGAGGAGCGAGTGTTGCTAGCCAGTTACCAGTTCAGGCGCAGGCGTTGACTTGGTGGTCCTCTGAGTGGGAGACTACTTTTCAGTCTCATCCACTAGACAGATTCAGTGGCAGGAGTTTGTCGTTTCTTTTGAGAGAGCCTTCTGTCCTACTTACGTCCGGACGGAGAGGTTGTACCAGTTTCTGGACTTGCAGCAGAGGGACTTTACTGTAGTGCAGTACAGGGCCAGATTTGTAGAGCTAGGGCGTTATGCTCCGCAGATTATGGCAGATGAGGGTCTGAGGACTCAGCAGTTTGTGAGAGGCTTGAGGCCAGAGCTCAGGCAGGCGTTGATAGTTGCTCATGTCACAGACTTGGATGCGGCCTATCGACAGCGGTAGCGTGGAGGCAGACACTTTGCGGACTCGTGCTCGGAGCGCAGAGGTTCAGACACAGGTAGTTCCTTCTCAGCCTCGACAGCACAGGGTATATGCAGACGACCCCGAGGACTGCGACTTCCTACGCGTCCACTCTACTGGGACGACGGAAGTCAGGATCTCGGAGGAAGTTTCGGCGTGATAGGAGGCAGGCAGAGCCGAGACAGCAGTCGGTTGGGAGTGTTCAGTAGCCGACAGGTCAGCCCTCGCAGTAGGTACAGCGTACTTTTGCTGGTCAGTGTTACCGGTGTGACCAGATGGGTCACATGGCGCGAGATGGTCCTTTGCTACCTCGTGTACCGCAGCAGCAGACCACCCAGTCACAACCCCGAGTGCAGTAGCAGCAGTAGCACCGTTGCAGCAGCGTCAGCAACCGAGGTTCTGGTGGGTCGAGAGGTAGAGGTCGTGTTACTCACTTGACCCGTGTAGACGCGGAGGCAGCTCAGCTATGGAAGGTACTGTTACAGTTTTTGGTTATACTGCTAGAGTTTTATTTGATTCCGGTGCCTCTCACTCTTTTTGTCTGAGGAGTTTTTAGACTCCCTGGAGAGTTGAGTTCTGGAGAGTCTGCTGATTAGCAGTAGAGTTGCCGACAGGGGACTTTGTCCTTACGTCCTACTGTCTTGAGGAGGTACCTGTGCAGTTGCAGGATCAGTGGTTGTCGGCTCGTCTGTTTGCTTTGCAGTTACATGACTATGATGTGATTTGGGTATGGACAGGTTAGAGCGGTATGGTGCAGTGATGGATTGCCAGAAGAAGAGGTGCACTTGCGGATACCTGGGGAAGCGGCGTTCTACTTCCAGGGTATCGTACCTCTTACTTCTCGCTTTTTAGTTTCTACTTTGAGGGCAGGGAGGTTACTTGCTTCTGGTTGTCAGGGTTTCCTAGTTTCTGCAGTGACTCTTGACCAGATTGCCTCGGGAGTGGGGGACATTTCGTAGTGTGTGAGTTTCTGGATGTTTTTTCGGAAGTTTCCTGGTCTACCGCCAGAGAGAGAGATTGATTTACTGTGGAGTTGGTTCCTGGCACTGTACCTTTTGCACAGGCACCGTACCGTATGGCACCAGCAGAGTTGAGGGAGTTGAAGAGGCAGCTTGAGGAGTTGTTGGAGAAGGGCTATATTCGTCCTAGCTTTTCTCCGTGGGGTCACCTGTTTTGTTTGTCCGGAAGAAGGATGGTAGCCTGAGATTGTGTATTGATTATAGGAAGCTAAATCAAGTGACCATCAAGAATAGGTATCCTTTGCCTAGGATTGACGATCTCTTTGATCAGCTTCAGTCTGCTCAGTCTTTTCGAAGATTGATTTGAGGTCGGGCTACTATCAGTTGCGGATTAGAGATTCTGACATTGAGAGGACTGCTTTTCGGACCAGATATGGACACTTTAAGTTTTTGGTGATGCGTTTGGGCTCACCAATGCTCCAGCGCCTTCATGGATCTGATGCACCGGGTGTTCCACCAGTTCTTGGACCGGTTTGTCGTAGTGTTTGTTGCGACATTCTGGTGTACTCCGTTTCGAGGAGGAGCACGCGCGAGCACCTGAGGATCGTGTTGCAGACATTGCGAGAGCACCAGTTGTATGCCAAACTTAGTAAGTGTGAGTTTTGGCTACAACAGGTTCACTTTTTGGGGCATGTGATCTCAGGTGAGGGAGTTTCTGTGGATCCAGCGAAGGTTGAGGCAGTTTTGTAGTGGGAGAGTCCCAGATCTGTGTCTGAGATTCGTAGCTTTTTGGTTTGGCAGGTTACTACCGCAGGTTTGTTCGAGACTTTTCTCAGGTTGCTGCACCCTTGACTCGGTTGACGAGAAGGGAGTTCGTTTGTGTGGTCGGATCAGTGTGAGCAGAGCTTCATAGAGTTGAAGCGACTACTTACGTCAGCGCCAGTTCTTGCCTTACCTTCGGGTGAGGAGGGTTTTGAGGTTTGCACAGATGCTTCAGGTGTTGGTCTGGGTGCGGTTTTGATGCAGCAAGGCCGGTGGTGGCTTATGCGTCTCGCCAGCTTAAGCCCCACGAGGAGAGTTACCCGACCCATGACCTAGAGCTTGCAGCTGTGGTGTTTGCTTTGCGGATTTGGCGTCTTTACCTGTACGGAGTGAGTTTTGTAGTCCGTACCGACCACCAGAGTTTGAGGTATGTTTTTCTCAGAGGGATCTGAATATGAGGCAGCGTCGATGGATGGAATATCTGAAAGACTATGATTTTAGCATTGAGTATAAGCCTGGAAAGCGAATGTGGTTGCAGATGCCTTGAGTAGGAAAGCACAGATGAGTCATCTGATGCTTAGAGAGTGGCAGTTGTGGCAGTCTGCGACAGAGGGGTCTTTCAGAGTTTCGTCCAGTCGTCGGCAGTTTGTGTTGGGCAGTTTGTTGGCGGCTCCGCCATTGTGAGACAGGTTGCTGAGGCTCAGCAGGCAGATCCCGAGTTGCACAGTGTGTTGCTCTTCTCCAGAGGTGAGCTTTGCGAGGACGGGACTGTTAGGTTCCGAGATAGACTCTATGTTCTTGTTGAGGAGTCTATCAGAGAGTTGTTTGCAGGAGGCACATGGTTCCAGGTACTCGATTCATCCAGGGTCGACCAAGATGTATCACAGGTTGAGACGTCAGTTTTGGTGGCCTGGGATGAAGAGAGACATAGCGGCTTTTGTTGCTAGGTGTTTGGTCTGTCAGCAGGTGAAGGCCGAACATCAGCGTCCAGGAGGACTTGTGCAGCCGTTAGAGATTCCGATGTGGAAGTGGGACCATGTGACGACTGGCTTTGTTTGTGGTTTGCCGAGGACAGCTGGAGGTTTTGACAGCATTTGGGTTCTTGTGGACAGATTGACGAAAGACTGCCAGATTCTTGCCTGTCAGGACTAGTTGGGGTGTGAGTAGGTTGGCCGCATTGTACGTAGAGCGGATTGTTCCTTTGCATGGAGTGCCGATCTCTATTGTGTCAGACAGGGATCCTCGCTTCACTTCTGGGTTCTGGCGCAGTTTCCAGAGAGCTTTGGGGACAGAGTTGGCTTTTAGTTCCGCCTACCACCCTCAGTCAGACAGGTCATCAGAGCGACTATCCAGACTTTGGAGGACATGCTTAGAGCTTGTTCTGGAGTGGCAGGGGTCGTGGACAGCTCACTTGCCGTTGGTCGAGTTCGCATATAATAATAGTTATCACCAGTATCGGTTTGGCACCATATGAGGCTTTGTACGGACGACCGTGTCGCACTCCTCTTGACTGGTTCAGGTTGGCGAACGGTTGTCACAGGGCCAGAGTTGGTACAGCAGGCAGTTGAGGTAGTTCAGCTTGTGAGACAGAGGCTTCAGTCAGCTCAGAGTCGGCAGAAGAGTTATGCAGATCAGCGCAGACGACCGCTCGAGTTTCAGGTAGGAGACCAGGTGTTTGTTCATGGTCTCTTATGAAGGGAGTGGTGAGGTTTGGTAAGCGTGGAAAGTTGAGTCCTCGCTTGTTGGGCCTTTCAACATTACTGAGCGTGTCGGAGGTTTGGCGTACAGGCTTGAGCTTCCGTCAGAGTTGGCAGCAGTCCACGATGTGTTTCACGTGTCGATGCTTCGGAGGTACCTTTCTGACAAGTCTCACGTTCTGTAGAGTGCAGAGTGGTTTGAGGTGACTCCAGTGTTGACTGTACCCGAGTTTCCATTGCACATTGAGGATCACCGAGTTCAGTGGTTGAGGAACAAGGCTATCCCCTTAGTTCGTGTTGCGTGGCAGCGGCACTCAGGTGGTGAGTCGACATGGGAGTGAGAGGACGAAATGCGCGAGCAGTTTCCATACCTCTTTGGTGAGTCTTTCTTTCCTTGTGTTGTTGAATTTTGAAGGCAAAATTCCTTAAGGGGGGAGGGCTGTAAGGTCTCGGGTCTTTAGTGGATCCTTATTGGGTCTTATAGAGGTTCTGTGTGGTTGGCGACAAGACCATTGTCGTGACTTGGTGTTGACGGCCAGGTCTAGCCGTTGACTTGGTGTCAGCGTCCAGCGATGTGGATGTTTGGTGTTGAACTCAGCGACAAGTGATCTGGACGTCAAGTCTTTGGCGGTTCAGTAAGCGCCTGAGAGGTGGACGTCAACTGGTCGGAGCTGTTGAAATAGGGCAGCCCGAGAGCAGAGCTCATTCTTCTCTTCTCCTCTCCTTCCCTCCACCTTTGCCTTTCTCTATTTCCACAGCTTCTGATGGTTGATGGGAGCTCGTGGGAGGCTCGGGATTGCGTGGCGTGGTGCTTGATCGGGCGGGGAAACGCAGGATTTGGTGCGATTCGCGCGAGTCTTCGGGGGGTCCCGACACGATTAGTGGCTGTTTGGGGGTTATTAAAGCGTTCTGAGGTAGGGACTTAACTCCTAAACCCTCCTTAGCAATCCAGCATGCTCATTTGTGTGAATCAGTATGCAATTTGTGGATTAGGGTTGGGTTATACATGCCGGAAATTTAGGTGTTTTGGACAATCTACGCATCTGATTGTTTAATTTGTAGTTCTGGTGGTATGTTAGATGGTGAGAGGGATTTCCCTCCATCAGTAGGTGTTCCTGTTGGGTAATTTTGCCCAATTGACTGACCCGGTTTTGTTCTGGGTTTAGGGGACTGAAGAGCTTAACGTCCACATCTATTGACGTTGAGATCTTCAGGGGTGATATTAACGACAGGTCGATTGCCGTTGAGTCAGGGTTAACGACATGATGAGTGTCGTTTACTTCATATTGGCGGCAATCGATATGGTCGTTAATATCCTGTGTCCTAGCAGACTTGAGTTTTGTGTTTAGAGGCGATTGACATGTGATGTCCGCCCTGTTAACTCATGTGGGCCAGGCTTAGAGTGTGACTCCGCTTGTGCATAGGTAGTTAGTTGTGAATATGAGTTGTTCACTTACTGTACGAGTTTCAGACGTTGAGTGTGTTCCGTCTGTTGTACGGCGTTGCGTTACCGCGTGCCCGTTTCTGTTGTGTTACCTAGGCGTGGGTGCGACTCCGTCTAGATGACTAGCGTGTGGTTGTCCTCCACTAGTGAGCCAGGACACCGAGTGCGACTCTGTCCTGTGCGTACTCCTTGTGGTGGTTTTGAGCCGGTCTCCGTGGAGCCCCTTCTCTACCGCTAGGGTCAAGCGTAGGGGAAAAACCGGTCGTGGACCAGACGCGAGAGAGAGCGTCTGTAGTGTGCACACGTGGATGGGGTTGAAAGCCTCTGTGGTGACGGGACGCCGAGCCACAGACCCTAGCTGAGTCCTACTTACTGTGTGTGTGTGTGTGTAGTGTGTGTTACTGAGCTGCGAGGTTACAGTTTTGTGTTGTGGTGCGACGTGTACTTACTTTCAGTTTTTACTTTCCGCACTTTAGTTCTGTTGCCGGTGGGGTTACTTTTCCCTACTGGGTCTCTTTTCTTGAGACTCACTCCCCTCCCTTTCAAGTGGGTCTTCGTCGACTCCTGTTCCAGGCGAGTCTAGCCTCTCCGGTGTTGGTGCTCCTTAGCTGCAGTGAGTAGTACTTTTTGTTGTGCTTCTGTACTCTGTACCTTGCTCAGACTCTGAGTTGTACTGTATTTGTTCATATAGTGGAATTTTACAGCTTTACATGGTGTGTATCTTCTTACATATAGTCTGCTCGGACATTCACTTCCTACCCTTCCGAGCTTGTCTCGTGGGTTAGCGGGTCAGAATTCGGGTTACTGGTTGTTACTGGTAATGTGGATTCTCTGTCGCTACATTAGCTCCCTGTCCTATCAACCAATCATTGGTAGACTCCCACAGGGGTTCATGATTAATGGCTACAAACCTATTCTGAAGTGGACCCCAGTACATTCACTTGTGGTTGACCAAGTTGCGCATTTCTGTTTGTCTCGGAGTGTTCTTCTTGAAATTCCTACCACCCTTTCGATCAAAGCATTTGTAAACTGTTATGACCCTTTCTACCACAAACTAACTGGATATCTGCATCAGGGTTTTGTTCTTTATAATCTTCTTACCCTTCAGATTCTGATTGAGTTCCTTTTGTTTTTTCTGTGAAAGTTCTTGGTTCTCTCAACAAGATTGGCCTTAGAGTCGTACTAGTAGCTTCAGTTAGTAGGTGCAAGAAGATCCCTAATTTGTTCCTATCCCTGTTTTCCCCTCAACCTGTATGGCAGTAATGACTTTCTCTAGTATCATTTTATTTCTCTTATGTTGAAGAGTCAGTGAAATGTCATTCCAGGATGGTGGCAACTTAGTTAAAGTGCACAGAAGCACAGACCTGAAATTTCTCATCAATGCTCATGTGACAATGGTGAATCTCCAACACCAGAGAGTGAATCTCATGGGCTTGATCCACTAGGGACATCTTCCATTATCGTATTATCCAAAGTAATTCGCCACATGAATAAGTATCTAGACTACATCCTCTAACCATACATCTTATTAAAAGATTCCCATAACTCTTTAGCAGTTTTAGAGGACCATATATGACATAAAGTTTTATAGACACACAGACCGATACTACCGATGCACAAACGCTTTTTCCTTAAACTGTTTACCAGCAGCTAGCAAGTTTGTTCACTCGCGGCTGGAGGACCATTCTCATGACAGTAATCAACAGGTAACGAAGTAAGCCAATATCATCTTTTGTGCCATCTCTTAAAGAACTGGCAAAAAAGGACGAGCAACACATCATGTGCCATAGGACAATAGAATCCGAAACGACCTCAAATGTGAATTTCAAAAGTATATAGCAAAGCAACCGATTCAATCGGATTAATAGGGCTAAATAGAGACAGAGAGTAAGATCAAATGTATGCAAACTTGATGGCCGAAGCGCGATGTTGCTGTCTTTGAATCGTTTCGCCCCTACCACGGTGCAATATGATGATGGTGAACTTATTCCAAGAGAGGACACCCAACATCACTACGACGCGAAGGGCACTCCAAATTGTGCCGACAGACAAACACTTTTTAGACTAGTGCTAGCTCTCAATCGTCACTATGGAGAAGACACTGGAAGAACTGCCACAAGAGGAAAAACACTTAAGCAAAAGCCAGAGAGAGAGATACCATTTCTCTCATTCCATACCCATTGTGGTAACACCCCATTAAGAGGGGTGACCGTTTCAATTTCAAACGGGTAAGGAACCAGATGAAGTCAAACGGCGGTCAACAGTCCAATGCAAAATAAAAAGCCATGTAGGCG
>CM024758.1:27660179-27732011 GCA_014218235.1 Colocasia esculenta
TCGTTGCACAAAGCAAATTGTTGTGTTTCTGAAGAAATCAATGTGAAATACTTAACAAATCATTATACAAAGCAGTCGTTGTGAATTCTAAAGAAATCGTTATGAATACTTATCAAGTCGTTATGAACTCTAAAGAAATCGTTATGGTCACATGAAGTCGTTACATAAGTAAGTCGTTGCGAGTTCTAAAGAAGTCATTATGGTAACTTATGAAATTGTTACAACAAGCAAGTCGTTGCGCTTTCTAAAGAAATCGTTGCGATAACTTATAGAGTCGTTATGACAGGCAAGTCGTTACGAGTTTCTAAAGAAATCGTTACGGTAACTTATAGAGTCGTTGTGACGAGCAAGTCGTTACGAGCTTTAAAGAAATCGTTGCGACAAGTTATAGAGTCGTTGCGACAGGCAAGTCGTTACGAGCTCTAAAGAAATCGTTATGGTAACTTATAGAGTCGTTCTGACGAGCAAGTCGTTACGAGCTCTAAAGAAATCGTTACGGTAACTTATAGAGTCATTGTGACATCGACTTATTGAAATAACATGACTTTTCAGTCTTATAAGGAAATCGTTGCGATCACTTATAGAATCGTTACGGCATCGATTTGTTTGAAACAACATGACTTTTTAGCCAGAAAGGAAATCGTTATGATAATTCTATTGAAATCGATATGCTTATACAGAAATCGTTATGGCCTTCAATAGAAGTCGATATGGACTTAGAGAAATATCATGTTGAAAAGATTAAGGCTTCAGAGAAGTAATGCATATCTTTATTGACTTATTTGACCTTGGTATTTTTCTGTGCTTAAGACTTATGAAATATTCATTAGATATAATTATAAACTTTTGTTTGGTTTTGTTAATCATCAAAATATATAGTAATTAATTAAAATTACATGGGGACAGACTGGTCATCATGTGACGCCCGAAACGAGGGCTGGAGCGGGCGCAGTGCCCGGTGTGGTATCTAAAGGGGCGCGATGCCCGAAACATGGGTGGATATGGCGTAATGCCCAGAGTAGAAGTTAGGACGGTGCGATACCCAGGGTGGAATCTGAATGGACGTGGTGTCTGGAGTGTGGTTAGGACGGTACGTGAGGGGACGATGCTCGTCCCGGGCCTCGCGGCTGCTGGAGTTGCTTCGTGCCTTGGGCTACTTGCTTGCCAACACTGATCGCTGCCGGAGGCCATGTTTTCTTCTGCCAGGCTAAAGAGTGACCCAGGGAGGCGGTGACATCACTCATCTCAAACCATATGTCCCATTTTGTTTCAAATTCACCAACCTTGGCCTGCTTGGGTGGTTCAGGGTTGTCTACTGCCTTGTACACACCCCGAGGTAGCCGAAGCGTGGATTCTGCAGTGATGATTGAGGCCTGCTCGTCCCTTGGCTGTAGTGGGCCCCTATTGAAGTGCTGGTGGAGAGTCCAGATGAGGGGTTCTGTCAGTTGCTGCTTAGTCTTCCTGGCCTATATCCTAGCCCTGCCTTGGGTCTCACTCTACGATCTTTCACTGCCCTGACCCTGCCTTGTAACTGTACCCCTAAACCTCTGCCCGATTGGTACCCCATCTTATTCATGATGTGCCAACCTTTCTTGGTGATGATTTTGCCCTTCCTGGCAACATTAGTGCTTGGACTACTCGGACCCGGATATATGCCTAGTATTAACATTAGAGGCTGATTGCTAGGCCACAGGGAGGGAACCGAGTCATCTGTTATGGAGTTCACTTCTGCAATGATCGGGGTATTGGGCACCTTGACAATTCGTCCATTGAACGGAAACTTGAGGCACTGATGGACTGTGGAGATTACGGCGCCAAGGGCTTTCATGAATGGCCTCCCCAAGATCATACGGAAATTCGGGTCCATATCTAGGACATGGAAATCCGTCTCGTGATAAGCTGGGCCCAGCTTGACTCTTAGAGTAACAAAACCCTTTTGCT
The DNA here is from genome assembly GCA_014218235.1 of Colocasia esculenta. Classification (NCBI taxonomy): domain Eukaryota; kingdom Viridiplantae; phylum Streptophyta; class Magnoliopsida; order Alismatales; family Araceae; genus Colocasia; species Colocasia esculenta. The sequence goes on from CM024758.1 coordinate 27,662,121, forward strand.
GTTTGCTGGTGTTGTCAAAAGACGTGACTGTGATGGCTGAGGGCAGGATTGCTCATGCTGGCACCCCCCACAAAGCTATAACGTGTCAGGAGACACGTCATTGACTAATGCACCGGTATCACTAGACACAATCGACACATATACTGTTGACATGGATCGTCAGGCATAGAGCTATTTCTGCGACTCTCCTGGTGCGATGTCTTCTTCGTGAAATGCAATGTGGGGCGTGTGCTTGTGGGTACTAAGACAACACTGATCTGGTTCACCGACATGTCTTCATTCACCATCACCTTCTGCAGATATTGCATGAGGGCTTCTTGATGTACTGCCGACCTCTTGATTAACTCTAAGATAGAATTCTAGCCGGGGTCTTCCTCCAAATGCTTTAACAGGTCATACTGTGTCCGTGGTACTGATTCCTCCGACCGGTCTTCCTCTTCTTGCTGTGTCAAGGTCTGCTCTTGCTGCTGAGGGAACACCCGGTTGAACATACGCCCACTCTGGAGCACCATAGTCATCTCAGAGCCATCTTCCGGTGCTACCATTGGAGCCGACGGGTTAGGTGATGAATAAGAAGTAGAGGGCTGGTCAAAGGTGTTTTGATGTGGCGGCACAACGGCTGGTTGAATGGAGGCGCGTAGAAACGGGCTTGATGGCCGGGGTTGATGATAGGAACGGAAAGTGTACGAAGGATGGAGGGCACTGGTGTGGTGGTTGCGGGTTGCGGTAGTTGCCTGTGATGGTGCAGGCGTGGGGCTGCATAAAAAGGGTGCTTGTGGTTGGTGGAGGGGAGGTGCCGCGGTGGTGGAGGTTCAGTGGGTGAATGGCGAGTTGGTATGTTGAGTGGGGTGCGCTTGGTGGGCAGGAATGCGGAGGAAAGAGGGCAGCAGGTTATCGAGAGTGGGCGTGTGGATGAAGGGTGGTAGAACGAAAGAGGGCGGAGAAGAAGAGGAAGAAGGTGTTTCCGTCGACTGTCCGTGGATCTCGTACCGAGGAGACGCCCGAAAAGCGTTGACTTGGTGATTCTGTACTGGGTGCTCCGGGAGTGGGTTCTGGACAATGCCCATTCCGGGTTGAATTTGCGGTTGCTGCTGCTGCCGTTGCTGCTGCTGAGCTGGCCTTCTTGCATTCATTTCGACTATAAACTTTCTCATTTCTGCCCAATCAATGCCTCCGCTGTCATTTAGGTCATGGATGTAATCTTTGAAATGGAAACACCCTTCCAAGACATGGCCTGGTGCTCGGTGGAAAAGCGCAGTACCAGGAGGTGTCGACATTAGGGTGCCATTGCGGCCTTTCCCCTAGGCAAGGTGAGCACGCCGGCTGCCATGAGGGTGTTGAAGACGTCTGTCAGGGTCTTCTGGGAGTGGGGAATAATGGTCCTCCGAGGGCCAGGGGGCGCTTGGGTTGTTGGGCTTCATACTGGTTGGGTGGGGGAACTTGATGGTACTGTGGAGGGTAAGGGGAGCCCTTTGAGGCGGGTACTGGGGCTGCTGGTAATTGGTGGGCTGATGAGGCTGCTGGGGTTGTTGAGGTGGCGGGTATTGAGGCCGTTGGGGCTGTTGATAATTGGCGGGCTGATGAGGCTGCTGGGGTTATTGGGGTTATTGAGGTGGTGTACGGAACAATGGGGGATTGTTGGTTCTAGGAGCGGTCTGTTAGGCCTGTGGTGGTCGAAAGTTGGTGTTGGTTCGGTGAGTGGGAGGATTGGGGTTGCTCATCGCGCTCACCTGCTCATTGTTGATTACCCCCTCGGTCGTGGGACCGCCGACTGGAGTACTGCCACCTTTCCTGAGCGTCCGAGTCTTGGGCTCGAACATAGCCATATAGGAGAGTCTTTTAGCTGCGTCTGGATGTACCGTGCTCTCTCATACAGCTCCTCCATGGTCATCAGCTTGTTCATGGCCAAGATGTGTCTGAACTGGGGTGTAGCATTGGAAGTGATCATCTTAACCTGCTCAACCTCTGACAGTGGATCCCTCAATCTCTCAGCAAGGCCTCTCCATCTATCAGCATAGTTGGTGAACTCCTCATCGGTCTTCATTTTCTCAGCCATCAAATCGGTGATCGACAACACTGGGCACACTCTATCTCTATACCTCTGCATGAACTTCTTTTGCACCATCTCGAAGTCCTCAGCATCCACGGGCTCTAAAGAGTAGAACCACTCAAGGGCGGGTCCATCTAGGGATCGGCAAAAAGAAAGGCAAGCGCGGTTGTCGTCTTCCCAGAAGGACGACTCATACATGAACTCCTTGATATGGACGAAGAGATTTCCGGTGCCATTGTAACGGCGGTAAACCGGCATTTCTGAAGGAGGGAGATGGAAGACCGGCATAACAGGAAGTGCCAGGTCGACAGAATCTTTGGGCGCGGACACCCTCTTAAACTCTTGCTCCAATCTACTCACCTTCACCAGGAGGGCTTGAGTGAGAGAATCAGTGGTGGGTTTAGGAGGTTCCCCTGAGGGAGGGTGACGGGTAGCGTCCGCCAGGGTTGGGTAGTGAGTGGTGATGCCGATAGGCACAAAGGTATGGGACGGAACCCGGGCTGATGAATGGGCCCACCACGTCGTAGCTTGGCTGGTGAAAGGAAGGGGGTGCCTCCCAACAGGGCTGTGGGGGCGAGACTGTATGATTGAGTGAGCCCGCGAAGGGGCAGGGGAAGCTCGGGCCGTCGGGTCCGCGAGCAGACTGAATCTGAATTCCCACATCCGGGTGGGAAGGATGAACTGGATCAATAGGAGACTTGCCCTTAAGGGCAGCCTGATTTCTTGGAGTTGGGAGGTGGGAAGACCTTGAAGGATGTCCACGATCCGGGACACATCAAAGGGGGAGGAGGTATTCCCAGCGTCGTGCCTAGGCAAGACGTGGGGAGCATGAGTGTCCACGACATTCACGCGGGGACTAGAAGGATCAACATGAGCCTGACTCCAGAGTTGGGGGAGTTGTTGACCGGGGTCATACAGATCTTCATACATATTCTCGTAATTTTCGTACTCGGCCATCGAAAGGGATCGGCCAGAACGAAGATGCATGTGAAAATTGTAAAAACAACAGTGACTTAACAAGCAACTACTCAAACAAGCTTGAGAGGAGGAGTTCATGGATTTTAGTCACAGACTTGGAGATGATTACGTCCACTTAAAATATTCAATATGTTCAACATGGATTTTAGCACATGTCGTGTCCCTCCAAAATAGGTATGGCCCTAAATGGGCAAGATGACAACTCTGGCTCACTAAGCAACTTTCTTGCACGTGATGGGATCTTCTAGCTCGGGTCAACCATGGGGTACAACTGGCTCAGTCCACCGTGAGGGAATCCAGGGTACGAAGACTTACGAGAGTCCCGATGAGGATTCTCTAGCCCAATGAGACGGAATGCCCCATGGGGAGATAGCCCTCACCGAGAAGGTGTGTGGATCCTAAAGGGGTGGGGGAGGGAAGGAGGTCCCTCGGCCGAAATGCAAAATGCGAAAAGTGGTGTGACAAATGCAACAGATGGCAGGAACTAGTGCTCTGAACAGACTGAATCGCGTCCAAACAGTGGGCGCGGTTCAGTGAAAACGCGTCCATTCTGTCAGCCGCAGAACTGATGGCTCCTGAAAGCCGTAAGGGCCGATGCGACTCCCTCCGGACTACTGTCACAAATCACGGCCAGATCCACCACCGTGCAAACCAAGAACAGAAAAACGTCCACTACAGTGGACGCGAATCAAACAAGCAACCGAACACAGCAAAACGCAGGAAACTAAGCAAGCATGCTTTCTAGGAATTTTTTTTTGGTTTTTTTTTTTTTTTGGGAGAAGTAGAGTTCAAATCAACATACTCTTTTGAAGTAAAAGTAAGGCACATGGTGGGGAACAGGATGGAATATTTATTATTATTATTATTATTATTATTTATTACTAATTTTGTAAATGAATTGAAATAAGCAACGAAGGGGATAGCACTACACTTTGGCAATGACGTGGGGACAGTCAAACGGCACCTCGTGAGGTGCGGAAGGGGAGGGAAGTGTACCACGTGGGGTACGAGGGAGGGGCACACGTGGGTGCCTAATGAGGGGTAACCAGAATCAGAATCAAAGAATTGTCCCACCGTGATTACCAATTTGTAGATACAGCGTCCCGGCACTACGGAGAAGGATAAAGGGGGTGGCGGATTCACAACGCTCGGACTAGACGGCGTGAGGTGAGCATGTGGACATGGAGTGAGGAGACAGTAAAAATAAAAGAAGTGATCGCCAGGCACGCGTAGGTGCCGAAAGTATGGGCAAGAAGGAGTACGATGCACTTACATCTTTACCCGAAAGAAGCGGGAGTCCCGTGGTGGGTGCTTTTTCCCTTCACCAATCGCCGGCCGACGGAGAAGATCCGATCTCGGTTACCTCGCAAGAAATAAACAATAGAAAACACGTGAAGGAAGATTAGTCTAAAGGAGTAGCAAGTGTAAACAGTGAAGGGGGGATGAAAACATGCAAATGAGGGTAACACACCTCGTGGGGGGGGGGTGTGTGTGTGTGTGTTAAACCCCTAAGAGTGGGTAAGATAATGTGATGAATGTGTGTGTGTGGATAGAGATGTGTAAATGAGCCTAATAAGAAATGAGGAACAGAGAAATGCGGAAGAGAGGATGGCGTAGCCCGATGTAACGCGGTGTAGCGGTGACATGGCGGACGTCGATGGAGCCTCCCTCGCCGCGCTCCACACTTGGAGAGCCTCCACACACGGGGATGGCGACGTGATGACAACGTACATTCCCACTCCGACGCTGGCGCACGAACTCTCGATCCGTCGGAGTCCACACCTCAAGAAGATGGAGAATTGGGGATGGGAGATCAAGGGGAGAATTCGGCAGGGCTTCGCCGTAGTCGGTAATGGATTCCAATGGGGTCCTCCTGGGTCTATATTTAAAGCCAAAATTACGTCCAAACGGGCGGACGCCTGATGATGTTAAAACGCGTCTGTGTCAGAGGCGTGATTCACAAAGTCAAACTGATGTGACACGAGGCTGACCACGGTACTCGCAACCATGCTTCTGAATCACGTCTGGTCCGTAGGCCGCTTTTATAAAGTCAAAAATCGTATTTTTGATTGATTTGGTGCTGATCTGACTTTTACAAAACGCGGCATACAGAACGGACACGATTACAGGATTTGCCATGATGACTGTTATGGCCTCATAAATGCAGCCTCTCCGGCGGGAAAATCTGAGTTTGACTTCATAATCGCGTCCAGTCATTCGGACGCCTTTTTGGGAAACATCATGATTTCGACACGTTGCCCATTTAATTCCATGTGTGACGGGTAGGTGAGAACTTTTGACTTTTATTCGCGTCCACCCCTTCAGTCGCGCATTAAACTAGGCCATGTGCCGAAAATCACATGTTTTCCGCATCGGTCTACGGGGTGCGGTTTAATATCAAAATGGCGTCCACCATATCGGGCGCGAATTATCTATTTTTGGCAGACCCTTGGGGGGGGGGTGCAGAACTGAACTACACTAAGAAAATAGGACCACTACTCTAGAGATTAATTAAAAAGAGACACTTTGAGGCATCGCGGGGTAACATGAAATTTGTTCTGCGTGAGGCCAAATCGGCTTGTCTACAACTTCAGGAGAGTCGCAGTATCGAACTCCGACTTCATGAGAGTCGCAGAGCAGGACTCCGACTTCATGAGAGTCGCAAACTCAGGACTTAGAAAAATTTGCGATGAAATAAGCATACAATGCAGTAAAGAGTACATTTCTAATCAGGATTTCACATACCTATTTCTCTTCTTATTGAAGTAAATCTATCTTCAGGAAGAGGTTTAGTAAATATATCAGGTAATTGATTATCTGTAGAGACAAATTCAAGTAAAATATTTCCATTACTTACATGGTTCCTGATGAAATGACGTTTGACCTCAATGTGCTTGGTTCTTGAATGTTGGATTGGATTTTGGTCAAGTTGATTGCGCTTGTGTTGTCACATAGCATTGGAACTTTGTGAGTGTATGACCATAGTTTTTCCAATGATGTTTGATCCACAGTAGTTGAGTGCAGTAAGTTCCAGCTACAATGTACTCTACTTCTGTTGTGGACAAGGCTACTGAATTTTCTTTTTGGAAGACTATGAAATTAAGCATCCTGCAAGAATTTGACAAGTACCACTAGTGCTTTTTCTATCTATTTTGCATCTAGCATAGTCAGTATCACTATATCCAAGCAATTTAATTCAGACATCTGGGATACCATAAACCTAATTTACTTGTATTTATAGATATCTAAAGATTCTTTTACAACATTAACATTAGATTATTTAGGATTAGCTTGAAATCTAGCACACAAACATACACTGAACATTATATCTGGTCTACTGGCAGTAAGATAGAGTAATGACCCAATCATGCCTCTATAGATCTTTTGATCTACTTTCTTACCAAGTGAATCACTATCTAACTTAATACCTGAGCTCATGGGTGTTCCTAAGGGCTTACACTTGTCAAAACCATATTTAGATAGCAAATCTGAAATGTATTTGGTTTGACAAATGTGAGTACCTTCCTTGGTCTGCTTGATTTGTAACCTAAGAAAACAATTAAGCTCACCCATCATTCCCATCTCAACTCACTTTGCATAAGGTTTTCAAAGAGTTTGCAAAGTGATTCATTAGTAGAACCAAAAATAATGTCATCAACATATATTGTACAATTAAGATTCCTTCTGAAAATTTCTTAATAAATAAGGTGCTATCTACTTTACCGCTTACAAAATCATGTGATATAAGATAAACACTTAGTATTTCATACCAAGCTCTTGGAGCTTGTTTCAAGCCATATAGTGCTTTCTTTAAATGGAAAACATGATTTGGATACTTAGTATCTTCAAAACAAGGTATTGTTCAACATAAACTTCTTCTTTTATGAAACCATTCAGAAAAACACTTTTGACATCCATTTGAAATAGATTTATATTAAGAGAACATGCATATGCTAATAAAATTATAATTGCCTCTAATCTTGCAACTGGACCATAAGTTTCATCAAAATCAATGCCTTCCTTTTGGGAGTATCTTTGTGCTACCAATCTGTGTTGTGTTCAGTGTCTATTTGAAACCTTTAACGATGATTTTAATTATGACTAATTGACATCACTCTCAATTTGATTTTGATGATGACATTTTGTACATATTGTATATATTCTAATGATGACTAAATAACATGCTTTTAACACTTAATACTTCATATATACAGGTTCACATAATTTTGTCAAAGTGGTGTCAACACAAGCACATCATGTGTTGACACAACATCTACTTACAGAAGCAATTCAGAACTGAAGGTGTCAGTGGTGTCTACACAAGTTGATTGTGTGTCGACACATCCCATGCATCCAGAAAGTAGTGAAGTGTGAAAAAGCCAGTTGTGTCGACTCAAGTTAATTATGTGTCGACACATCCATTGCATGCAAAAAATAGTTAGAAGACAAGTAGTCTGTGGTGTTGACACTGGATGATTGTGTGTCGACACATCCTGTACTCCCAAAAGCATGGTTTTTGTCTATGTTCAGATGTGTCGACACAAGTGAAATGTGTGTCGACACAAGTCACCATTCAGTACTAACAGGACACAATGCAAGGAACATGTGTCGACACACTTTGAATGGCGATTCAGATTTTGAATTTTCTGAACACGTGTCTGCGTGAGAATCAACGGCTCTTACGTAGATTTTTGTGCCCACGCACCCTAAGGCTCCACATGGACACATGGGAATATAAATACCCATGATCTTCGTACTCCAAAGTGGATCAAACTTATACATTCCCAGAAAAGGAGGAGAGCGGGAAAAAGGGGGATCTACGTCCAGGAAGGGAGCAGAGCATCGCCGCTAGGAAGAAGAAGGAGAATAGGAGGAGGAGGTCGTGATTGATGAAGTTCGTGATGAAGACAGATCTGAAAAGCTTGGAATCATCTCAGAGTTTGTAATTCATCTTGTTTTCACTGTAATTGGGTGATCTATGTATGCGTTCTACACAAATCATCAAATTATGTCTATTCTATTTTCTTCATCTGTACTGAGATAGATCGCGCTAGAGGATCTACTCTCTGATTGTGCTTGTTCTAGCAGGACTTGGATCCTTCGTGGTCCAAAGGTTTTGAGTATAGTGTACTCAGGTTTGGAGCCGCAGTGCTCTGGGTTGGAGCCGTAGTGCTCTGGTGTTTGAGCCGTCGTGCTCAATTGCTTGTGAGTTGTTAAACTCACAAGTGTTCTGTGGATAGGTCATCTTGCCTATCTCCTAGGTGTTTCTTTGAGTCATCGTACTCAAAGGGTTGGAGTCGTCATGCTCTAGGTTGTTCGAGCTTGTGCTAGTGTTTCCCCCGTCGTGGGGAGGTGGACGTAGGAAACCACCTTAAAATTCTCTGTGCATTGTGGTTTGATTGTGGTTTGTTGTCTCGATTCACTCTATTCTTACACACCACAACTTGATCTAATTGACTTGTGTGTGTCACTCTTTTTAATTCCGTTGCCATACACACACATTCTTAATTAACTTTGATTTTTTTTTTTTAATAAAAGGTCCTCAGGGCCTCAAATGGAGAGTGCACCCTCCACCATAAGGGGAGGTTGGGCTCACTCCACCAGTGAGGATATATATATATATATATATATATATATAAAGGAGATTACAGCAAGGTATAAGGGCATACCCCCAATCAGATCAGTCTAATGTTCATAAGACCTGATCTATCTAAAACAACCGGCCCTTTACAAGAATGCGGGAAACTATGTACTCCCCAAAAGTCCTGGTTAAACTTAGAGACAACAACATAATTTGCAAGATGATCCGCCACCATATTCGCTTCTCGGAAAACATGAGAGATGCATTGAAGATCGCCACCCAGCATGTCCCTAACCTCTCGCCACCACCTATAAGTATGCCAGGACATACATCTATTTGGTGAAAGGAGTTAATAAGCAATAGGGAGTCCGACTGTATGTGAGAGAGGCAAACACATAAAGAGATCGCCAGTCAAATTCCATCACAGAAAGCCCGGGTTTCTGCAATGAGACTATTCCCCACTCCGTAAAAGTGAGCAAAGGCAGCAAGCACAATACCATTACTGTCTTGGATGCAGCCACCACCTCCACAATACCCTGGATTCCCTTTAGAGGCCCCATCTACATTTAAATAGTAATTCTCAATAGGAGGGATCCAGCGGATTAGTTTGATCTGTTTGGCAGAAAATTGAGGATTAAAGCCATATATATGAAGCACCTACTGATCCGCCGGAGTAGGAGCACTTTTGAAAGAGATCTTGCTGAGGGAAAAAGATATGTGAAGCTTTATGCTGTTAATAATGTTACCAGCCCGGGCTTTCTTCCCTTCATACCTAGCAGGACATCTGCTTTTCCACAACTCCCATATCATGATCATAATATCGTAAAGAGATAAAAATCCCATAGGGGATCAGATGTTAAAGAGCTTTACAAAGTTCCAAGTCCTAGCAGTAATGTGTCCATGAAGATGGATATTATTGCTTATGAGAGGAAGGAACCAACGCCAGAGCTGAACCGCTATGTCACTGTTGATGAAAACATGGTGAAGATCTTCAATCTGAGGAGTAGAACAATAGTGACATCTAGAAACCATAGGGACTCCACAATCCGAGATCCTACTGTCTACAGGAATAGCTCCATTCAAGATCCTCCAGGAAAACAAGGAAATTCTAGGAATGAAAGAAGGCTGCGAGATCTTCAACCATTCTGATCGGCGAGTCCCCTTTTCCCTGATCAAATTATAGGCAGAGGTAGTAGAAAACATGCCACTGGGGTAGCTACCCAAATACAGTTGTCATTTTCGTCAGTAAGCTGAGGATCTTGAAAAATCCCTTCAGGAAGGACTGCCCTTAAAGGGTGGGAGACGTTTTGCACTACCTCCTGCAGGGTAGTACCGTCCCCCTCAAAGGAGTCCTGGAGGAGACATGAAATTGGAAGGTCACCCATCCAAATGTCGTTCAAAAAATTGTTCTTATCCCCCTTACCATGAATCCATCTCGTGTTGTTCTGAATGATTATATTCGCTGCTTGGATAATTCTCTTCGGAATACCTGAAGGCGATCATAGCTGGTAGATCCATACCTCCTTCTAGCATAAGAAGCCCAGAGAGAATTCGCATGACGAATGTTCCACAGTTGTTTAACAACAGGGAAAGTTGGACTTGGTGCAGGTTGCAGATACCAAGGCCACCTTCAGCTTTAGGACGTTGCATGGAATTCCATGCAACCCAATGCCGACGACGTGTGCCATCCGAACCATTCCAGAAGAATGCTGCCGCAGTCTTCTCAAAATAAGAAATCACAGACTTCGAGATAGAAGTAGCTGCCGCCAGGTAAATAGGAATAGAAGAGATCACAGAATTAATCAAGGTGATTCTACCTGCTTGAGAGATAAGCTTAGATTTCTAGCTCCCTAACTTGGCATTCACTTTATCAATTATATTTTTGTAATAAGCAACCAACACTCTACCATGCCTCAGCGGAACACCAAGATAAAGTACGGACCATGCTGCCTCTTATACCTAGTTACCTCTTTTATTCTTTGGACTGCAAGGGAAGGCATCTTGGTAGATACCATGAAGGAACTCTTACTGGCATTTATTTCCTGACCTGAAGATTGAGAATATCTTTTCAAAAAATGCATAAGGCTTTAGACATTACGAATACAACCATTCATGAAAATGAGAGTGTCATCCGCATAGAGAAGATGAGATGGGGGCGGACTGCCTCTTGGGCCAGCATAAGGGTTGAGAATTCCACAAGAAACCATGTTTTTCAGACCTCTACTAAGAGCTTCCTCCATTATGATAAAAAGAGCAGGCGTAATAGGATCACCTTGTCTTAAACCTCTAGTAGATTTAAAATAACCCGCTGAAAATCCATTAAACAAAACGGAGAACCACCAATTGGATAGCATCATCCCAATATAGGAAACAAACCTGGAATGGAAGCCAAACCTCTTGAGGACTGCAAAAAGAAAATCCCATTCAACACTGTCATACGCTTTCCTGATATCCAGTTTGAAAATGGCATTTTCCCCTCTGACTTTCCGACCAATATCCCGAACTAACTGTCTAGATAAGGAAACATTATCCAAAATATACCTCCCTTGAACAAAAGCCCCTTGTTCCTCCAAAATAATACAGGGAAGAATACCAACTAGTCTATCACATAAAATTGTAGAAACAATTTTATAGCAAAAATTGCAAAGACTCACAGGGCGAAAATCATTGAGAGACTCAGGGATATGCTTCTTCGGGACAAGGGCAATCACAGTAGAACTAACACCTCTAGGGAAAGGATAACCTCTGAAGAAACCACTAACTACTGCATACACTTCATTATGAATAATGTCCCAATAGGAAGTGTAGAAAAAACTTGAGAAACCATCCAGACCAAAAGAACTGTTTCCATTTAAACTCCAAACAGCCTTCTTGACTTCCTCCATACTCGGACAGGCAGACAGTAACTCATTCTAATCTTCTGTAATAATTGGAGGAGGGAATCATCAATCACATGGGTAGAAGACTGCATAAGATTCTCAAAGAAAGACTCCGCCTCATTACGCATAACCTCCTGATCCTCACACCAGGAGCCGTTGATATGAAGGCAATGAATTCTTTGGCGTCTTCTATTCCCTTGAACAGTAGCATGATAAGCTGTATTCCTATCACCTTTATCCATCCAATCCAATCGAGATTTCTGTGCCAAGAAGACTTCCTTGCAGTGCAATGCCTTAGTCAGGGCAGCAGTCGCCTCCCCCAGAGCAGATCTATTATCCGACGAAGGATTGTTGTCAAAGTTCTTCTGTTTCAATCTAACCTCTTCTTCATGTCTGCACACATTACTGTCCACATCACCAAATACTGATTTGTTCCATGAATGAAGAGCTTGTTTAACTGCCTTCAGCTTGAGGAAAAGAGTTCTAAAAGGATTAGGGTGCCACTCAATGTAAGACCACTCCCCCTTGGGCCCTTTGGCCCTGTCTCAGGGTCGCGATACGCCCTGGCCGCAACTTGGTCACGCCTGATCGGCCTGCCGCGAAAGGGTTGGGTCACGCTGTACCCAACCGTCGCATCCTTGTCACGGCATCTGAAGGCGTCGCGACTGCTTTTCTGACAGATGTGACTGCTGTCCTTTCTGTCAGAACGGCTTTGTCGGGTGTCAGCCACGCACAGCGTTGACGCGACCTGGTGAGCCGTCGCGATTGCTTTTCCGATCTTCGAGGTATGACCACCTTTTTGGGGTCGCGCCGGGGGTGGCCATCGCAACAAGGTCGCGACGCCTAGGGGGCATCACGACACGTTGGTTGTCATGCCGGGTCGGCCCGTCGCATTCTGGGGGCCGTCGGTTTAAAACCGAAGGCGCGCCCAATTCTCCCCCTCATGCCTTCTCACTCTCCCTTCTTCCCCCTTCTCCTTCCCTCGAGCTTCCTTGTTGTTTCTTGGTGGTTCTTCGTGTTCGGGGTGTTCATGCTGAGGAGGGTGTCGTCCCGTCCGTGCAGGGGGCGTGTTCATGTTGCGTGGAGCGAGGAGGAGGTGGTCATTCCTACGTGAAGGCCCCACGGGTCTGCTCTACACGTGAGGTAGGGACACTTCCTCTCGCCCTAAGCATGCTCCCTTCCCCTTTAGATCGTGTTTTCTTTGTGGTTTGTGGCTTGGGGGTCTGAGGAATCCATGCTCGAGGTTGAGTGAGGTTTGCCTTCAAGCGTAGATTTGTATAAATTCATGTTTATGGTTGTTGCAAGGGTGGTATGTGAAGATTACAGCTTTCATACATGTTGAGCATGTCCCCCTCCCCCTGTGGCTTCTAGTATCGTGTTTTTGGGGTGGATTCCATAAGGTCCGCTTCGGAACCCCCCTCTGCTGAAGATGCAACCATTATAGAGGTCGCGATCCTGTCGCGACTGGTGAGTGTCGCGACCTGGTCACGCGGCGAAGGCCGCCGCGACGGTGTCGCGACAGGGTAGGGCGACGCAATCTAGTTGCGACGGCCCGATGTGTCGCGACCTGGTCACGACGGCCCGATGTGTCATGACTTCAACTGAGAGACAGGTTTTGGTCTTCGCCGTTTCCGCTTCCTTTACTGTACCCGTGGCACCTGTGCTAGTTCTCTAGTATGGTTCTACACTAGTCTTCGCCCAGTGCTAGGCACTTGAGGGCTTGTCCCATGAGAGAGGTTTTTACCGTTGCCTGAGACCCCCCGTCCTCATGATCCTATTGAGGGTGGCTCTGGGCTATGAGCGTGCTCGGGTTGGCAGCCTAGTAGGCGGACCGTGGAGCTGAGGGGAAAATGGTGGATAGGACAGTGGCGTTGAGTCGTTTGCAGAGCTCTCGTGGTTAGTCTGGGATGCCGAGGACGGTTAGGAGTTCTACCCGGTGCCGGCCAGCCAGTCTTGTTTCTCACTGCGTCACTCCTTGTGGCCCCGAAACCACTTGGAGAGGACAGGCGTGGGACTATAGTCCGGCCAGACTACGGCGGTTACTGTTGTGTACTTCGTGTCCTACCTCGCTCTGACGAGACGTGAGGGACAGGACTTGGGTCGAGGGTAAGACGTCGGTGGGCGCACCTGACCTTTCACTAGTGGTAGTGTTTTCCGTAGCTAGTGTTCCTGGTCCAGGCGTGGTTCCCCCTGTCTGTGTCTTACTAGCCGTGTGGTGGTCACGACGAGCAGTCGTACGAAGTTTCCGACCGTGTTGCACTTCCGTACCGTGTTCGATGTAGTTTCGCTTCCGCACTTCCGTTCGTAGGTAGAAGATATAAACTGTTGTTTTTTAATTGTTAATTATATTCTTCTGCCTGTTAGAGCCAGTACGAGATTGGTAGTCCCTACTGAGCTTCTGTTGTGAAGCTCATCCTTCCTTCTTCCCAGGTGAGACTTCTCAGCAGCGGCAGGGCGCACGCTAGGCAGAGGAGACGGGGTAGTAGGCGTGGACCCCATAGCTAGCAGTGGTTCCCGTTTTTCAGTGTACGTCACCCTCAGGGTATGCCCCTAAGGGATTTGTTCTTCCCCTACCTTTTACTTGTACTAGCGTGCGTGCATTGGGACTGTACTTAGAGCGGTACACAACGCTCTCTCTCTCTTTTTTTTTGCGCGTGTACACTCTAGTTTAGAAGTTGACGTTTACTTCCATTACATATCCTGTTAGACATTGATTATAGCCTTTCTGGGTCCCCGGATCCATGGGCGGCGATCGCGAAAATCGTGTCCTCGGCGTGGGCCGAGGGTCAGGTTCTTGGGTCGTTACAGTTGGTATCAGAGCGAGAGTCTGACAGGACTTGTAGTGGATTTAACCTGCAACAGGAAGTCCCAACAGTAGTATAAGTACACTGCTAGCCACCCGAGTGGTATTGTTAACCTTTGTTGGTTGTGTTGCCGTGCAGGACATGGCTCCGCGTAGGTGCAAGCAGGCCAGAGAGCTGATTGAGCAGCAGGATGAGTCTGATATGCTCGCGTAGGGGCGGGTCCAGGAGGAGGTGTCAGCAGAGGAGTCAGTGGCACAGCCTCAAGTTGCACCGGCAGAAGCTGTAGCGGCAGGTGGGCAGCAGCAGCAGGAGTACCAGCCTCAGTTGCAATAGTACCAGGGCGCGTGGCAGCCCAGGTAGGCATCAGTAGGTGGTCAGTTTTCGGTACCTCCCCCAGCGGTACCAGAGCAGCAACTAGAGCCAGAGGTAGAGCAGCCAGTTCATCAGCAACCATCGAGTACTGAGAGTGCCCGAGCCGGCCAGAGGAGGACGACGGTGATGGAGGATCGAACCGCTCTCTTTGAGAGGTTCCTGCATCTTCGGCCACTGATGTTCCATGGTGAGTATGATCCAGATAAGGCAGAGAGGTGGATCCACGAGTTAGAGCGCATCTTCGAGACCATGGAGTACACTGAGGAGGACCAGGTTCATCTGGCAGTATACCAGCTCAAGAGAACAACCCATGAGTGGTGGAGAGTTCAGAGACAGACACACTTCCAAGGGCAGCATTTGGGCCGGATCACTTGGCAGCGGTTCTTGGAGGTCTTTCATGGCGAGTACTTCCCCGACTACACTCGACGTGAGAGACGGGACCGGTTCCACAAGTTGGTTCAGGGCGACCTCACAGTTTCTCAGTATCACCAGAGGTTTGTCAAGTTGTTGAGGCATATTCCGCATGTCGCAGGCAGCGAGCAGATGTGTGCAGAGAGGTTTATAGTAGGACTAGGACCAGACCTGAGGTGGGGTGTGACAGCTCACATGTGCACCACCTTGGGAGAGGCCATGGCAAAGGCCACCGCCTTGGATAAGGAGGCCTGGCAGCCCCAGTAGCAACAGGGAGGAGCCTCTTCCAGGTCCTTTCCGTATCAACGTCCAGTAGGTAGTCGCGGCAGCGCGACTTCTTCTTCCTCAGGTTCGGGCAGTTCCGGCAGCTCCGGAGTTCGCACAAAGTTCAAGCAGTTGTCTACTCGTGGTGGCAATCGGGGGATGCATCAGAAGCGTCAGTCCAGGTTCGCAGAGCAGTCGGTGCAGCAGGGAGCTAAGCAGAGTAGGCAAAAGGTAGTTGCTACATCTGTGGTTTGCCGGGCCACTTCTGGAAGGATTACCCGATGGGGCAAGTTCCGCAGCAGTTTCAGCAGCAACTACCTCAGTACCAGTACCCTCCCCAGTAGCCGACACCCTGCCAGCAGAAGCAGGGGTAGTACCAGCAGCAGACTCAGCGAGTTCAGCAGTTTCTGCAGCTGCAGCAGTACCAGCCATACCAGCAACAGCAGCAGTTCCGTCAGCACCAACAACCGCCGCAGCAGCAGCAGCCCCAGCAGGCACTGCAGTGTGGGCGTGGTCGTGGTCATGTGATGGCACTCACCCGGGAGAAGGCAGAGACATCAAACCTGGTTATAGGTACTCTACCTATCCTTGGCAGAGCTACTCGTGTTTTGGTTGACCCCGGTGCTTCTTTGTGTTTTTGCTTCCGAGGAGTTTTATGAGTCCCTGGCTTGTCACACACTTACGAGGCAGTGTGACGTGATGGTCGATCTCCCGTCCAGTGACTACATGTGTTCTTTTGGTTACCTGGAGGGCGTGACATTCGAGGTCGAGGGGCACCAGTTGCCGTCCAGGTTGTACACGTTGCAGCTCCGTGACTTCGACGTCATCCTGGGTATGGACTGGTTGGAGGCTCACTCATCCGTGGTTGATTGTCAGCAGAAGATCGTTCGGTTCGAGATACCTGGAGCGCTTGTTCTCTGCTTTCGAGGTATACGATCTACCCGTCGGCCATTCATTTCCTTGTGTAAGGCTCGTCGTTTGATCCGTGATGGCTGTGTCACCTACCTTGCTTCGGTTTGTTCCTTGGAGTCTAGTGGATCCTCAGTTTTTGATGTGCCGGTTGTTTCTGAGCTCCCTGATGTCTTCCTAGAAGTTCTACCTGGGTTGCCGCTGAGCAGGAGGTAGAGTTCTCCATTGAGCTTTTTGCCCGGTACGATGCCTTTGTCCAAGGCACCTTACCGGATGGCTCCGACAGAGTTGCGCGAGTTGAAGCGCCAGCTTCAGAAGTTGCTTGAGTTGGGCTTCATTCATCTGAGTCGTTCGCCATGGGGAGCACATGTTTTGTTCGTGAGGAAGAAAGATGGCAGTCTTCGTTTGTGCATCGATTATCGACAGTTGAACCAGGTTACTGTGAAGAACAAGTACCCGCTGCCGAGGATCGATGATTTGTTTGACCAGTTGCAGTCGGACAGAGTTTTCTCGAAGATCGACTTGAGGTCCGGTTACTATCAGATGCAGATCAGAGAGTCAGATATTGGCCTGACAGCTTTCCGGTCCAGGTACGGTCACTTTGAGTTCGTCGTGATGCCATTTAGGCTGACGAACGCACCTGCAGCATTCATGGATCTGATGCATAGGGTGTTCAGTGAGTACCTAGATCGTTTTGTGGTTATCTTTGTTGATGATATTTTGGTCTACTCGGCTTCTGAGGAGGAGCACGAGGAGCACCCGAGGATCGTGCTGGAGACCCTACGGAGTCGCCACCTTTATGCCAAGTTCGACAAGTGCGAATTTTGGCTAAGGGTGGTGCACTTCCTCAGGCACGTGATCTCAGGTTCTGGGGTGGCAATGGATCCTCCCAAGGTGGAGGCCGTGTTGTCATGGGAGAAGCCCACATCAGTGTCAGAGGTTCGCAGTTTTTCGGGCTTGGCTGGTTACTACAGGAGATTCATTCAGGATTTCGCCAAGATTGCAGCACCGTTGACCAGGTTGATGAGGCAGGATGTCAGGTTTGTTTGGTCAAAGGACTAAGAGTAGAGCTTCCGAGAGCTAAAAACGAGGTCTTCAGCGCCAGTGTTGGTCTTTTCGTCGGGCAGCGGTGGTTTTGTGTTCTACACCGATGCGTCGAGATCAGGTTTGGGTGCCGTGCTGATGCAGCATGGTGGGGTCGTTGTCTATGGTTCTCGGCAGCTCAAGAAGCATGAGGAGAACTACCCCACCCACAACTTGCAGTTGGCAGCAGTGGTGTTTGCTCTCAAGTTGTGGAGGCACTACCTATATGGCGAGGCTTTTGAAATCATCACCAACCATCAGAGTTCATAGTACATCTTCACCCAGAGGGATTTGAACTCAAGGCAGTGCAGATGGATGGAGTATTTGAAGGACTATGACCTAACCCTCCTATCAACCAGGAAGGGCTAATGTCGTGGCCGATGCGTTGAGCAGGCACGTTCACTTGAGTTGTGATGGTCAGATAGTGAAGGTTGTTCGAGGAACCTATCCCAGGGAGCTTTCTACCCGTCGAGGAGCAGAGACCATGCTGTGGCATCCAGTTTGTCAGTTCGGCCATCAGCGTTCAGGCAGTGTTGCAGAACAACGGGAAAACCCACAGTTGGTAGAGGTTTTACAGATGCCAGATGTTGAGCTGACGAGGACAGTGAGGTCAGGTCAGAGGCCCCTTGTACGTTCCAGAGGAGGCGCGCGCCAGGCACTTTTGTCAGAGGCTCACAGGTCGAGATATTCTGTTCATCCTGGCTCCACCAAGATGTACATTTCTTGAGGAGGTTCTTCTAGTGGCCAGGAATGAAGAGGGGCGTGGCAGAGATCGTTACTCGATGCCTTACCTGTCAGCAGGTGAAGGCCGAGCATCAGCATCCTGGTGGTGAGCTGCAGCCGTTGCCCATTCCCGTGTGAAAGTGGAACGACATCACCATGGACTTCGTGGTTGGTCTGCCCCGTACCCTGCAGAGGCATGACGGTATTTGGGTGATCGTGGGTCGTTAGACCAAGACAACACACTTTTTTGCCACTCAGGATGTCTTGGTCAGTGGACAAGTTAGCCATGCTATACGTGGACAGAGTTATTTCGTTGCATGGCACTCCAGTTTCGATTGTCTCCGACAGAGATCCGAGGTTCACGTTAGGGTTTTGGCGCAGTCTACAGAGAGCACTGGGCACAGAGTTGAGGTTGAGCACAACATTATTCTACAGTCGGATGGCCAGTCAGAGAGGACCATTCAGACTTTGGAGGATATGCCGAGAGCGTGCTGCTTGGACTGGAGTGGCACTTGGGAGTTGCACCTTCCGATGGTAGAGTTCACCTACAACAACAGCTATCATTCGAGCATTAGAATGGTGCCATACGAGGCTTTGTATGGTCGCCCGTGCAGGACACCTCTTCACTGGTTCGAGGTTAGAGAGAGACAGCTTTTGGGACTAGAGTTAGTGCAGCAGTGTGCAGACATGGTTAGTCTGGTCAGGCAGAGGCTTCGTGCAGCGCGGAGTAGGCAGAAGAGCTACACAGACGTCCCAGGAGGCCGTTACAGTTCAGTGTAGGTGACCTTGTTTTCTTGCGGGTCTCACCGACCAAGGGTGTTATGAGGTTTGGCAAGAAGGGAAAGCTCAGTCCCAGGTACGTTGGGCTATTCCCTATCTCAGAGAGGGTCGGCGAGGTGGCGTATAGGTTGAGTCTTCTGGCAGAGCTGGCAGGTGTGCACAGTGTTTTCCACATTTCGCAGCTCAGGAGGTACATCGCAGATCCTTTACATGTGTTGGACTACTCACAGCTTGAGGTAGCGCCAAAACTTGTCAGTACCAGAGTGCCCGGTCAAAGATGTCGACTGCAGAGTGCAGCAGTTGCCCCAGAAGCAGATTCCACTGGTGAAGGTCATTTGGCAGAACCGCGTTGGTGGCGAGGCCACCTGGGAGCACGAGGATGAGATGCAAGAGCAGTTCCCTTATTTGTTTGATTGATTGATATGTCTTCTCACTGTACTGTTTTCTAGTTTAAGACCAAGTTGTTTTATTTCGAGGATGAAATGTATAAAGGTTTGGATGTAAGACCCGGACCCCCTTGGGCCCTTTGGCCCCGTCCTCAGGGTCGCGATAGGTGCTCTGGCCGCGACTTGGTCGCGCCAGATCGGCCTGCCGCGACAAGGTTGGGTCGCGCTGTACCCGGCCGTCGCATTCTTGTCGCAACGGGGGTAGCCATCGCGTCCTTGTAGCGGCGTCTGAAGGCGTCGCGACTGTTTTTCTGACAGACGTGACCGTTGTCCTTTCTGTCAGAATGGTTTTGTCGGGTGTCAGGCACGGGCAGCGTTGACATGACCTGGTCAGCCGTCGCGATTGCTTTTCCGATCTTCAAGTTTTGACCGCCTTTTTGGGGTCACGCCGGGGGCGGCCGTCGCGACGCCTAGGGGGCTTCGCGACACGTTGGTTGTCATGCCGGGTCGGCCCGTCGCATTCTGGGGGCCGTCAGTTTTGAACGAAGGCGCACCCCATTCTCCCCTCACACCCTCTCACTCTCCCTTCTCCCCCTTCTCCTTCCTCGAGCTTCCTTGCTGTTTCTTGGTGGTTCTTCGTGTTCGGGGTGTTCGTGCTGAGGAGGGTGTCGTCCTATTCGTGCAGGGGGCGTGTTCGTGTTGCGTGGAGCGAGGAGGAGGTGGTCATTCCTACGTGAAGGCCTCAGCGGGTCGGCTGTACACGTGGAGGTAGGGACACTTGATCCTCGCCCTAAGCATGCCCCTTCCCACTTTAGATTGTGTTTCTTCGTGGGTTGTGGCTTGGGGGTGTGAGGAATCCATGCTCGAGGTGAGTGAGGTTTGCCTTCGACCGTAGATTTGTATAAATCCATGTTTGTGAGGTTGCAAGGGTGGTATGTGAAGACTTACAGCTTTCATACATGTTGAGCAAGTCCCCCTCCCTCTGTGGCTTGTATGTATCATGTTTTTGGGGTGGATTCCGAAAGGTCCACTCCGAACCCCCCTCTGCTGAAGACGCGACCATTATAGAGGTCGCGATCCTGTCACGACGGCCTGGCCGGTCGCGACAGGATCATGACGCTCTTGAATGTCATGACCTGGTCGCGACGGCTAAGGCCGCCACGACGGCGTCACGACAGGGTAGGGTGACACGACCTGGTCGTGATGGCTCGATGCGTCACGACCTGGTCACGACGGCCCGATGTGTCGCGACTTCAACCGAGAGACAGGTTTTGATCTTCGCCGTTTCCGCTTCCTTTACTGTACCCGTGGCACCTGTGCTAGTTCCCTAGTTCGGTTCTACACTAGTCTTCGCCCGGTGCTAGGCACTTGAGGGCTTGTTCCGTGAGAGAGGTTGTTACCGTTGCTGGGACCCCCGTCCTCGTGAGCCTGCTGAGGCTGGCTTTGGGCTACGAGCGTGCTTGGTTGGCAGCCTAGTAGGCGGACCCTGGAGCTGAGTGGAAAATAGTGGATAGGACAGTGGCGTTGAGTCGTTGCAGAGCTCTCGTGGTTGGTTTGGGACACCGAGGACGGTTAGGAGTTCTACCCAGTGCAGGCCAGCCAGTCTTGTTTCTCACTGCCTCGCTCCTTGTGGCCCCCGAACCACTTTGAGAGGACAGGCGTAGGACTGTAGTCCGGCCAGACTACGGCGGTTACTGTTGTGTACTTCGTGTCCTACTCGCTCTGACGAGACGTGAGGGACAGGACCTGGGTCGAGGGTAAGACGTCGGTGGGTGCATCTGACCTTTGACTAGTGGCAGCGTTTTCCATAGCTAGTGTTCCTTGTCCAGGCGATGTTCCCCATGTCTATGTTTTACTAGCCGTGTGGTGGTCACAACGAGCAGTCATACGGAGTTTCTGACCGTGTTGCACTTCCGTACCGCGTTCGATGTAGTTTCGCTTCCCCACTTCCATTCGTAGGTAGAAGATATAAACTTTTGTTATTTTAATTGTTATTTATATTCTTTTGCCTGTTAGAGCCAGTAGGAGATTGGTAGTCCCTACTGAGCTTTTGTTGTGAAGCTCATCCCTCCTTCTTCCCAGGTGAGACTTCTCAGCAACTGCAGGGCGCACGCGGGGCGGAGGAGACGGGGCGGTAGGCGGTGGACCCCGTAGCTAGCAGTGGTTCCCATTTTTCAGTGTACATCACCCTCGGGGTATGCCCCTAAGGGATCAATTCTTCCCTAGCCTTTTTACTTGTACTAGTGTGTGTGCGTTGGGGCTGTACTTAGAGCGGTACGCAGCAGTCTCGCTCTCTTTTCTGCTTCTGCTTGTACGCTTCTACTTTAGCAGTTGACGTTTACTTCCGTTACATATCCTGTTAGACATAGATTATAGCCCTTCCGGGTCCCCGGATCCATGGGCGGCAACCGCGAAAATCGGGTCCTCGGCATGGGCCGAGGGTCGGGTTGTCGGGTCGTTACACTAAACATCCTCCTTCCACTTTGATTCAATCACCTATCTGATCCCAACAATTGGTATCAAAGAAATTCAGAGTCTGTAGTCTGAGGTGTTCTGTTGAATCATAGGTGTTTCTGTTTTGATTTACTCAACTACTTGCTTAATTTGTGCTACTAGTTTCATCTAATGTCTTGATCATGGATTCCAGGGGTTTCGTTGCAGAAGGTCATTCAATCATAGACCTCCATTTTTTGATGGTACTGATTACCCTTACTAGAAGAACATAATGATGGTGTTTCTCTGAGCACAGAATTATGAAATCTCAAGGATTGTTGAGAAGGGACCAGTAGAAATCACTGGAGATGAAGACACATGGACAAGGGAGCAGATCAGAAAGGCTACCTTGAACTACAGCGCCATGAACATGCTGCAATGTGCCATCCATCTGAAGGAATACTATATAATTTCTATGTGTAAGTTTGCTAAGGAGATGTGGGATAAATTAGAATTGTTATATGATGGCACATCTCAAGTTAGGGAAACTAAAGCAAACATGCTAGTTTCTGATTATGAATTGTTTATCATGAAATCTGATGAAACCATATCTGAGATGTTGCTAGGTTTATGGTTATCATCAATGGACTTCGAGCTTTGGGTAAGGAATACTCAAATGAAGATTTGGTAAGGAAGATCTTGCATCTCTATCTCCTGTGTGCACACTAAAGCTACAGTCATTGAGGACTCAAAGGATTTATCCAAATAAATTGGATGAACTCATTGAATCTTTAATGACTTATGAACTAAATCTTAAGAGATCTGAAGAACACATGTTGAAAACAAAACTCATTTCTATTAAGCTTCCTCAAGTAGTAAAGGAAAATCTAAAGAGATTCTGAATCTGAAAAATCTGACTCTAAGGATGATAATCTTGCTTTGATAACTAGACAATTTAGGGCATTTTTGAAATCCAACAGGAAAAACTTTGGTCATAAGCAAAATGTCATGTCTGGTAAAAAGAAACACTCCTTCTCACATGTTGCTCACAAGAAAAATGATGAACTTCCTATATGTTACAGGTGCAGCAAATCTGGACACATGAAGGTTGAATGTCCAGAGAATAAGACGGATAAGCTCAATAGACACAAGAAGGAGTTCACATAAAGAAGAACAAGGCCATGGTAGCTACATGGTCAGATGAGGATCAAAGCTTGGATAGCAATGAAGAATCCTCGAGTTTAGAAGAAAATGAAGTTTGCTTCATGGCTGGAAGTAGTGAAGAACATGTAGATATATCTTTTGAACTATTTACCATTGAAGATTGGCAAGAAGCATATGGTAACTTAGTTGAAAATCTTTCTGAAATAAGAAAAGAAAATAAATATTTGAAAAGAAAAATTGACAATATTCTTCATGATATATCATCTTCTAGAAAAATTCAAGAATTGGAAGGTCAGATTTCAGACCAAATCAAAGAAAATGATGAGTTATTAATTCTTGTTGATGATCTAAAACTGAGAATTCAAAAAATTGAACAAAGAAATTATGAATTATGTCAAGAAATTTGAAGACAAACAGAAGGAAAATCAAGAAAATTTGACTCAAATTGAAAAACTCAATCATTGCCTTAAAGAAAAAGAAGAGACCATCAAGAACTTCACACAAGGCAAAGAAAATCTGAATGCTCTATTGGGAATGAAGATGAATTCTAATAAACATGGTTTAGGTTTTGAACCACAAATTCAAAGAAAACTGATTCATTTGAAAGAAAACAAATCAACAAAATTCCTCTAATAAAATTTGTCAAGGCAGGTCTTTATGAAAACAAGGTAAAATGTTAAAACAAAAAGAACCTGTGAGGTCGACACACACACTACCTAGGTCGACCTACCCCATTCAGAGGTCGACACACACACTACCCAGGTTGACCTACCCCATTCAGAGGTCGACACATACACTGCCCAGGTCAACCTACTCCAGTTATAGGTCGACACACACACTACCTAGGTCGACCTACCCAAGTTATGAAAACAGAAAATCTGCATCTAAAACTCTTATAAAAATTAGAAAAACTTCAAAGCAACAAAGAATCATTTTTCTCACGGAAATTGGATGTTTACACATCTTACAATTCAAGATGAAATAATCCTTGGAACTAAAGGTACAATGGTAACCAATGGTTCAATACTTCTTTTTATCACTCACATTTTCCTGATCATCAACAACATTACATGCCAAGAGTTTTACAGTGGAATAAATCAGCTAAGAGGTATAATTTCAGAAATTTGAAAAATAAAAAGTTGAATCTTTTGTTAAGAAGAACACTATGAAGAAAAATGCTCAAATATGGGTTAGAAAGGATTTGCTTTCTCTTCTGACTCAGGATGTTGGTACCAATCACATCTGGGTACCAAAACCTCTTTTGTCTAATTTGTTGTGTGCAGGAAAGCCGTGCATCCAATTCAAACATCTGGATTCTTGACAGTGGATGCTCACGGCACATGACGGGAGACATAAATAAGTTTTCTTGCTTGTTTAAAAAGGAAGATGGATCAGTCACCTTCGGAGGTAAGAATATGGGCAAAATAATTGGCAAAGGAAAGATTGGAAAGTCTTGCATAACCTTGAGTGATGATGTTTGCTTAGTTGAAGGGTTGGATTACAACTTGCTTAGCATTAGTCAATTGTGTGACAATGGTCACAAATTTCATTTTGAATCTGATTCATGCAAAATAATTGATTCCTCTTCTGAGAAAATCAAATTGATTGGAAAAAGAGAAAATAATGTTTACATGATATATTTGAGTAATAATTCTTCTTCAATGTTTGTTTCATCATAAATAAAAATGACATGCTTGGTTGTGGCACAAAAGGTTGGGACATGCAAGTTTCTCAACCATAAGCAAACTCATAAGAATGAATCTTGTAAAAGGTCTTCCTGAATCTTTCCCTATCATTGACAATCCAGTTTGTGGGATATGTGCTCAAGGAAAACAAACAGAAAATCTTTTAAGTGTTCAATGATATACTTACATCTAAACTACTTGAGTTACTTCATATGAATCTTTTGGTCCAACCAGAACTCAAAGTCTCAGTGGTAATAGATATGGATTTGTAATCATTGACGACTTTACATGATACACTTGGGTTTTATTCTTATCCCATAAAAGTGATGCATGTTCAGAATTCAAGAATTTTACAATTCGGCCTTAGTGGGTTTTTCTTTCAAATTGAAATCCATTTTAACAGATCATGGGAGTGAGTTTGACAATAAATCTTTTTCTGATCTATGTGCAGATCTAAACATACTCCATAAGTTTCTTCCCCTAGAACGATCAACAAAATGAGTGTAGAAAGGAAAAACAGAACACTTGTGGAAATTACTAGAACTATGCTCTTAGAAAGTAAGCTTTCTAAATCTTTTTGGAATGAAGCTGTAAATATAGCAAATTTTATTTTGAATAGAGCATTGTTAAGACCAAAGATCAGAAAAAAGCCCCTATGAATTTTTAAAGGATAAAGCCTATTGTGTCATATTTCAAAATTTTTGGTTGCAAATGTTTTGATCATAATAACAATAAGAAAATCTTGATAAATTTGATGCAAAGAGTTTTGAATCAATCTTCTTAGGATACTCTGAAATTTCAAGACCTTACAAAGTTTATATTATGAAAAATAAGACTGTGGAAGAATCTCCACATGTCATTTTGATGAAAATTCCATAAAGACTAACATTCCTATTTTTTGCAGAGCTCCAATGCATGATGATGAAGATGATTTTCTTGAACATCATCCACAAATCTTGAGAGAAAGATGTATCAAATGTGCATGAGGTTACAGAATTACCAACTTCAGAGATTCAGGTAATCATGTTCATGAAGTTCATACAAATAATGACGTAATTTTTGAACCCTGATTCTTAAGAGACCATCCTCTTGAAAGCATTGTTGGTAATTTGGAAGATTGAATTAGAACCAGATCATCTTTTCATTCTGTAATAGATGGGGATTTTTTGGCACTACTTTCCCAAATTGACCCTAAAAATATTGATGAATCTTTATCTTGTGAAAACTGAATACATGCTATGCATAAGGAGCTTCATCAATTTCAAAGAAATTAAGTTTGAGATTTAGTACCAAAACCCTCAGATCTAACTACAGTCATTGGAACAAAATGGATTTTTAGAAATAAATTAAATGAATCTGGTCAAATTGTTCGAAATAAAGCTAGACTTGTTGCTCAGGGGTACAACCAAGAATTGGTATTGATTTTGAAGAGTCCTATGCCCTTGTAGCAAGACTTGAAGACGTTCAAATATTTATTGTATTTGCTGCTCTTTAAAATTCAAAATTTTTCAAATGGATGTAAAGAGTGCATTTTGAATGGTTACATATAATAAAAAAATTTGTCAACAACAACCCCATGGGTTTGAAAATGAAAATTTTTTTGATCCATTTTTTAGGCTTAATAAGGCTTTTATAGTCTCAAACAAGATCCAAGAGCTTAGTATGACCGGTTGAGCTCATTTCTTGTAAACAAAGGTTACATCAGAGGAAAAATTGATCAAACTTTGTTTACAAAAATTGTAAATAACCATTTCATTGGTGTTCAAATTTATGTTGATGATATCATCTCGGTAACAAATAATATCTGTGCAATGAGTTTGCCCATCTTATGCAATCTGAATTTAAGATGAGTTTAATGGGTGAACTTACATTCTTTTAGGTCTGCAAGTGCATCAAACCTCTGAACGAATCTTTCTGACTCAAACAAATATGTCATGGAGTTACTCAAAAAATTTGATTTTCAACACATCAAGCCATCCAGCACACCAATGGCTACAAGTGTAAGACTTGAAACTGATGCTTCTGGTAAGTCTGTGAATGCCAAAACCTATAGAGGTATGATGGCTCTCTTCTTTATTTGACTACTTCTAGACCAGACATTCAATTTAGTGTATGCATTGCGCAAGCAAATCCTAAAGATAGTCACATGAATGTTGTCAAAGAATTTTTAATATCTTCTTCTTCATGTAATTTGGGGCTTTGGTATCCTGCTGGATGTAATTGGATTTGATTGCATATAGTGATGGTGATTATGTCGGGTGCAAACTTGACAAGAAAAGCACTAGTGGGTTGTATTTATATCCAGGTGGTTGTCTTATTTCTTAGGCTTCCAAAAAACAACATTCTATAGCTCTTTCTACTGCAGAAGCAGAGTATGTTGCCGTTGGTACCTGTGGTACCCAGTTCTTTGGGTCAAACATCACTCCTAGATTATAATCACACATTAGGTTGCATTCCCATTCTTTATGATAACACTAGTGCTATAAATTCGTCCAAAAATCCTATTCTGCACTCCCGCACAAAGCACATTGATATTAGACATCATTTTTTTGGAGATGAAGTTTCAAAGAACTCTTTTGAACTCCAAGTCATTGAAATAGAAAAACAAATTGTAGATATTTTCATCAAGCCTCTTTTAGAAAATAGATTTTCATCCTTAAGAAGAGAGCTTGGTTTGTGCAAACTTCTACATCTTTGATATCTTTCATTTCTTTTTGCAAATAACTTCCTTCTTCTCACATTGTATTGGTACTCTTGGTATATCAAATAGTTATTTGAAGAAAAACAAGTTAGGTTTGTCTAGACACTTTTACTATGAGTGAGTATATGTCTCCGCCAAGTATCAAGAATCTTTTACGCAATTGTTGAGGGGGAGCCATTATCTTTCAATAAAACATTCTTGTTAATTCTGCTCTCACTTCATTCAATTCCTATTTCTTCCATAATCTTCATATTCACTTTCTGACTCTCACTTCATATTCAATTCTTCCTATTTCTTCCATATTTCATATTCACTTTCTGAGGGGGAGCTAGTTGTCAGAGGAAGTCATTGTCACTTCTTCATTCATTCTCTTGACAATAGATGTCTATCTTGCGCCCTAATTATCAGAATTTTTGAGTCCTTGTGCTATTTTCTTATGAGAGACTTAAGACATTGAAACTAAAATCATTGTGCATTTAGTTTAATTTCAAGATTCATTTTTATTTCAAGGTTGTGCAATCTTAATTCTGAATGTCTTTAAAATGTGTTTGCAAAATACTTGTCGGCACATGAGTGGCTTTAATGTTTTAGCATGTGCATGTTTAAGCTTCATTTTACCAGAAGTTAAGAATAATCTCTAAATTTGTAGCCATGATTTTTGGTTTATGGTCAAAGCAAACATATTCCTGCAAAACATCACATGAAAATGAACAACTATATGGAAAGATACAAATAGAGCAATGCATATTATTGAACCACTGAGTAACCGGGCCATCTTATCTGACAAATGATTTATCTCGT
This sequence comes from Colocasia esculenta, assembly GCA_014218235.1. NCBI lineage: Eukaryota > Viridiplantae > Streptophyta > Magnoliopsida > Alismatales > Araceae > Colocasia > Colocasia esculenta. The sequence goes on from CM024758.1 coordinate 27,690,125, forward strand.
GTCAAAAAGTGGAAAGTGAATTGATATCTCTGTATAAGATAATGAAAGTTAAACCACCGAGTAATCAGGAGATCTTGCATCTGGTAAATGTGATCTTTTGCACTGAAAAGTAAGATTTAACTAATTTATCCTTGTAGTTCTTTTCCAGTAATAATGAAGTATTATTTCAAAAGTTAGGTCAGAAAAGCTCATGACCAAAATAAAGTTCATGTATACTGAGTTTAGATCTATTATTCTACATTGTGTTAAACTTAAAGCTCATAACCTCCTTGTTAAATACTTCTGCTCACTCATATAGGTCACATTATCTCACATTTGTATTATTATTTTAACCATTCAGACCATTATGTCTTGCTATGCTTTTTGTTGAGTGGGTCTTTGTGATTAAACTTAGATGCACAATATCAAAAACACAATATTCCTCTCATATGTCAATACCACTTTGCCCCTCACTTATTTTGATCATTCCTAAACCTTCACTTTCAAATCTACAGTTCTTGATCTCCTACCATTCTTGTTTCTTTTTCATGTCTATCTTTTTGATGTTGTCAAAAAGGGGGAGAAATTACAAAGAATTAAGGGGGAGTAATTGCATTTATTTTTGTCATCATCAATAAGGGGGAGAATGTTGTGTTGAGTGTTTATTTGAAACCTTTAATGATGATTTTAATTATGACTAATTGACATCACTCTCAATTTCATTTTGATGATGACATTTTGTACATTTTGTATATATTAATGATGACTAAATAACATGCTTTTAATACTAATAATTCATATATACAGGTTCACATAATTTTGTCAAAGTGGTGTCGACACAAGCACATCATGTGTCGACACAGCATTTGCTTACAGAAGCTATTCAGAACTGAATGTGTCAGTGGTGTCGACGCAAGTTAATTTTGTGTCGACACATCCTATGCATCCAATAAGCAGTGAAGAGTGAAGAAGCCAGTTGTGTCGACACAAGTTGATTATGTGTCGACACATCCATTGCATCCAGAAAATAGTCAGAAGACAAGTAGTTTGTGGTGTCGACACAGGATGATTGTGTGTCGACACATCCTGTACTCCCAGAAGCATGGTTTTTGTCTATGTTTAGATGTGTCGACACAAGTGAAATGTATGTCGACACAAGTCACCATTTAGTACTGTCAGGACACAATGCAAGGATCATGTGTCGACACACAACTTGATTGTGTCAACACACTTCGAATGACGATTCAGATTCTGAATTTTCTGAACATGTGTTTGCGTGGAATCAAGGGCTCTTACCTAGATTTTTGTGCCCACGCACCCCAAGGCTCCACATGGACACATGGGAGTATGAATACCCATAATCCTTGTACTCCAAAGTGGATCGAACTTATACAATTCCCAGAAAAGGAGGAGAGTGGGAAAAAGGGGGATCTGTGTCCAAGAAGGGAGCAGAGCATCGCCGCCAGGAAGAAGAAGAAGGAGAAGAAGAGGAGGAGGTCGTGATTGATGAAGTTCGTGATGAAGACAGATTTGAAAAGCTTGGAATCATCTCAGAGTATGTAATTCATCTTGTTTTCACTATAATTGGGTGATCTGTGTATGCGTTCTACACAGATCATCAAATTATGTCTATTCTATTTTCTTCATCTGTATTGAGATAGATTGCGCTAGAGGATCTACTCTCTGATTGTGCTTGTTCTAGCAGAACTTGGATCCTTCGTGGTCTAAAGGTTTTGAGTACAGTGTACTCAGGTTTGGAGTCGCAGTGTTCTGGGTTGGAGCTGTAGTGCTCTGGTGTTTGAGCCGTTGTGCTCAAATGCTTGTGAGTTGTTAAACTCACAAGTGGTCTGTGGAATAGGTCATTGTGCCTATCTCATAGGTGTTTCTTTGAGTCATCATACTCAAAGGGTTGGAGTCGTTGTGCTCCAGGTTGTTCGAACTTGTGCTAGTGTTTCCTCCGTTGTGGGGAGATGGACGTAGGAGACACAAGTTGTGTTCTCCGAACCACCTTAAAATTCTCTGTGCACTGTGGTTTGATTGTGGTTTGTTGTCTCGATTCACTCTATTCTTACAACACCACAACTTGATCTATTGACTTGTGTGTGTCACTCCTTTAATTCTGCTGCCATACACACACATTCTTATTAACTTTGATTCAATCACCCAACCGATCCCATCAGTCTGGCCTTGTTCATTGTGATTACTCTCCTGATTCATCCGATTTGTTTCTGAGACCCATCTGATCCTAATAACTGGATGGTCAGAAGGTCTAGGGACAAGAGTCCAAACCTAGCTGCGTTGGAACTGATTAAGTTCCTCTTGCATAGCTAGGATCCAAGATTCATCTGCCAGTGCATCATTGATCGTCCTAGGCTCAATCTGAGAAACAAATGCAGAAAATCACAGGGAATGTTCATACCTCTTGTTTTTACCCGGTCTTGAGGATCACCTATAATATTTTCTCTCGGAGTGATCTCTGTGATACCTCAATTCTCTAGGTAGTCCTCTTGTGGGTCCTCTTGTTGTTGAAGCTCTTCCAGTGGTGGATCTTCTTTCTTTCTTCTTTGTCTTCATGATATGTCTGTTCTAGATCCCTGCACAAATCTTCAACAACTTCTTCTTCTTCTTCTTCTATTTTCTTATAGAAGGGTTAGTTTCATCAAATAAAATGTGAACTGATTGTTCTATAGTTAAAGTCCTTCTGTTAAAGTTTCAGAATCAGGTCGACAAATAATTGGTGTTGTGTCGACACATGTTCACTATTCTGAAACTGAAAGTGATCATTATCAACATCCTGTGTCGACACTCAACAACTCTTGTGTCGACACATCTCTTCTTTGCTTGACATCAAGTCTTTCAAACTCCTGCCAAACATATTCATTTGATATTCTTCATGTTAAGGAAGAAGAATATTTCTTTGATGAATTTTGACTAAGTTAATAATTTAGGGAGAGTTAAAGAATCACTGATCTTTCTTACATGAGACCAAAAACAATATAGTAGTTTGAAATTTTATGAAGTTCAAAACTTTAACCATTAAATCTTCTAAAATCAACCCAGAGTGCATATTTAACAGTCTTAAAATATTCTTCAAGTCGAAATTCTTTTATTCTCTAAAATTCAAGAGTATTATGATCTCTTTGGTTGCATAGTTTCAAAATTAGTATTTTTTTACACATCTTTTGATAATTTGAGAAAGGCTGAGTGTGTATCCAACATGTGGCATCCAACAAATATTAGTTCTCTCTTGGCAGAGCATTGACTTGCATACTGAGAAATTACAAACCTTCACAAAAGTGATGAGCTATGTATGTCATGAAGTGTCTTGCTATCTTTGCTCTAAGGGGTTTAATCAAAATGTTCAAGTTAAATGTTAACTGAGTAACTGGGAATTTTGGCGTTTGATAAACGTATATCCCCATGTCAAAAAGTTTACATGAACCCCTTGAAGCAGAATGATTAGTACTCTCAAGTAACTAAGGACTCCGGTGTGTAAAAAGCATGTGTACTTGTGTGAAAACGATGTACTATATCTGACTGCTCAGTACCCTTGCTTCAAGAAAAATACAATGAATAAAAATGATTAACACATTGCCTAACTCAAATCCTCTAGAATGTTTAACTTCAATACTGGTTAGAATTTATCCTACAAAAATTATTTTACAATTGCTGAGTAAGGTTTAAAAGAATAGTGTGATACTGAACAGAGTATCTTAATTCTAGTAAATTTGCTTTAGGTTCTTCAGACATTTTAATGATCAAACATTGACTAATACTTTTCAAACCATTAAACTGAAAAAGGAAAGATGTAAAGAATTGAAAGTGACATATTTAACACATTAAAATCCCTAAAAAACTATTAATCAAGTCATCTTTATCATATTAAAGACTCTCTCTCTCTTTTTCCACAAATTCTTGAATTCTTGTTCTCACAGGTCGACACACTCTTATCTTGTGTCGACACAGCTTGAATCTCAGGTCGACACACTCTAATCATGTGTGGGTGTCGATTCTATTTCTAAGACTGCAACCCTAGGTCGACCTACACCTTCAAACTTGCTCTTTTGAACTTCCCTTTTCTCTTTTATCTCCAGAAGAATGAGACCCTACGGTTTCCAGTTCTTCATCTTGCTTTTTCTTCTTCCATCTCCAATCTCCATGGCACCCAACCAAACTCCAAGGCACGGAGGAGTGGCAAAATCAGCAGCCAAAGGTGTGATCATTCAGGATGAACCAGTGGAACAACGGTCAAAGTTTAGAAATGGTCCTACCAAGAGAAAAAGAGATACCATCCCTTCTGGTACATCCCCAAAATGTACCAAGTATACACCACAGAGCAAACACAAGTCTGTTGTGCCACCTAGGTACCCTAAACGCAGGATACTTAGGGACACCTGTTCTTCTTAGGAAACCAGTTCCTCATCATACGAAGGTACACCAAGTTCAAACCCTAACACAGACCCACAAACATCCTCTTCATCTAATGAATCACAGTCTCAAACAGAAATTCTGTCAAGATCAATAGTGTCTGAAATGCGTATGATTTTGAAGCCAAGGTCAGTTGACATTCATGATATAGATTTATCAATTGCTTTTCCAGAACTTCTTCCCCTATTTGAATTTCAAGGATGGATCAAGTTCATCAGTGAGCACATAAATTTTTATCCACGATTGGTCCAAGAATTATACAAAAATTTTGTTGATACAACAGAGCGCTTTACGTCTGAAGTGAAAGGTGTGAAAATTGTTTTACTCAAGAATTGACACATCAGATTTTTGACATTCCTAATTCTGGTGAAGATTTTTATACATTCTAGTTTGATCTTCATAATGCTTAGTCACTGCTTACTGGATTGCCTCATGACAAGAAATATTTAAAGCAAACACATGTTACAAGTCTGAATGCTAACACTTTTCCACCACTACATTGGTTAGTACATCACATGTTCACCACTATTGTTACACCTCAGGGTGGTGGAAGAAACAGACTTACAGATATTCAAAGAGTTTTGCTATTTTGTATGCTAAGAAAGGTTAAGGTGGATCTCACTGAGATCATGTTTCAGATTATGTCTGAAACAACAAGGAAAGTGTTGGATCTCTTGTTTTGATGTTGTTTAACTATGATCCATATAAGTTTAAATACCTTGCATCAGTCATATCTAACACCATATTTCATGTTTAATTCAGAGAAAAAGGTGTTGTGATGTCAGTGGTGACGACACCACTGTTAGAGTGTCAACACAAAGCTCAATTCCAGTGAATAAATTCAAGAAGAAATGCCAGTTGTGTCGACACAAGACCATCATGTGTCGACAATCCCTTGCTCACAGAATACAGTAAGAAGAAAGGAAGCCAGTGGTGTCGACACAGGTCAATCATGTGTCGACACATCCTATGTTCCCAGAAAGTTGTATTTTTGGATAATGGTCAGGTGTGTCGACACAAGTCAGGTATGTGTTGACACAGGTTACCTTACAGTAATTTCAGAATAGGATGCCAGGATCATGTGTCGACACACAACTTAATTGTGTCGACACACTTTGAATGCTGATCCAGATCTGAAATCTTGGACACGTGTAAGATTTTGGTAAAAGAACTTTTGAGCGAGAATTCTATGTCCCCAAACTCTAAGGCACCACGTGGATACATGGGACATAAATGCCCATGATCCTTGCATCTTTTGAAAAAGATCACATCAGTTCTTCATCTCCCAGAAGCAGAAGGCGGCGACTAGAGAGAGACTTCATCTGAAGATTGCTGCTGCTCCAGATCTGAAGAATTGGAGATCCAAGTGCTGTAAGCAATCAATGTCAAGTTGAAACTCAGATTTAGGAGTCTACATCATCAAGTTGAAGCTGGAATTTGAAGTCTCAGTTAGAAGCACAACAGGGGGAAAATTTGAACCAGTCTCATGTGCTCTATAGTTTCTTGTCATTTAACTGTTCTTCATCTCAACTTCAAATCGTTTTGTGTGTAGTGTGAAATTGGAGCAATCCTTCTCCTCAATTTCATGTGTGTGTTCTAATTTGAGATTTCGATCATCTCAGATTGTGTGTGTGTTGTGTGATCTGTTTGAACTGGCTACATAAGTAGATTTGTGTGTGTGTGTGGATGGTGGATGTAGGATACACAGTTGTGTAATCCGAACCACCCTAAATCTCTGTGTTACTGTGGTCTGATCCATCTTAACGTTAGATGATTGATAGGCATGCTTATTATTCAGTATGATATCATCTAATAATTTGTAGCTTCACACTTCACCTTTTCTGTCTGTGCTAATTTGAATCTGTGCATAATTCAGAATTTTGAAATTCTCATAGGTTGCTAATCTAATAAGTGATTAATTTTTAATTTGGTAGAAATCTATTCATCCCCACCCCCCACCCCCTTCTAGATTTCTTCATAGCTATTTTTCTCTATTTTTCAGAAAGAACTACATAGATCTCTTCCTTATGCTGCACACTTAACTGCTCTTTTTGAGAAGGTCGGTGTCTCATTTTCTAATGAGAAGCTTATAGGATTCCTTAGTATAATATATACTGTCTGAATAATATGGTGAGATATATGAAGTTCAAGATTCAAGGAACTCAGATTACAAGGGGTACATTATTAGAACAAGAACCATCACCATTTCCTACTGAAGCACCACATAAAGATCAATCCCTTCTACTGAGGACACACGGTAGATCAATCACCAATGCAACAAGAAATACCTTCAGAATTGCCAGGGCAGTCTACTCCTCAAGATATTCCACAATCTTTTCTCCAACTATTAGTGTGCCCAATCAAACTCTAGACCTACACACTTCATTTTTTCAACATCAAGGCACTGCTTCCTCATCTACAGGCGGATCTGTTGTACTGAATTATACATTTTCTTCAAGGGTAGTTTGACAATTTAATTCCTCTATGAGAGAAATGTCAAACAACTTTGAGCTCAGGATATAGAGACTGGAAAACATTGTCACCAATCATTTTCTCAAGCAACAAGAACTTGCCGAACATGCCTCAAGAAGGTTTCACAGACTGGTTGGAACCCTCGGTGATGCATCAACTCAGCTGTCATTTCTACAGTGTAGACTTCAGATTTGCTCACAAGAGTACTTGATAACACACAACAAGGAATTCAAAATGGACAGGAAGCTGTGACTCAAATATCCAAGTGTACTTGATAACACATTTTCGGTCCCTATTCGGTCACTAAATGATTCAGTGACCAAATAGTGACCGAATAGGGATTGAAATTGTCGGTGAAATTTTTTTTGTCACAATTTTGTGACCGAAAAATTTCGGTCACTAATCAGTCGCTGATAGTGACCGACTAGTGACCGAGTTGATTCGGTCGCTATCAGCGACTGAAGTAATCAGTCACTATTTCGGTCACTAAAATAGTGACCGAAATAGTGACCGAGGTCATTCGGTCACTTTCAGAGACCAAAAAATGCGGTCACAATTTCGGTCACTACTCTAGTGACTGAAATAGTGACCGATTGTATCGGTCGCTAATAGCGACTGAAATAGTTCGGTCACTATTTCGGTCACTATTTTAGTGACCGAAATAGTGACTGATCAGCGACCGAATCAACTCGGTCACAAACCGGTCTCTATTTTTTTATTTTCATTATATATATATATAATATATATATATATATTAACAAAATAACGTGTGCATATATAATAAAAATAAAAACTAAACTATGACAAATGTCAACAATAATAAAATGTCAACTATAATAAAACATAAAATGTCCACAACAATACATAAAATGTTCATAACATTGAAAAGAAAATCATGAATCCTCGTCCTCGTCCTCCTCGTCCTCGTCCTCTTCGTCCTCATCTCTTCCGACACCACTCGATGAAGGAACATACTATAGATATATAACAATAATAAGTTAAAATTAAATACTACTATAAGCAATAATTATTTGATTTTTAGATTTTATTCACTCACTTTTAAACTAAATTAACTAGCTTAATGTGAATTCGAGTGTCGAGCTCAAACTGAAAATCTGATTTGAACTCCATCAGTTTCCACAAGTCACAATCATCGCCCCGACCGTGCTATAAAAAACCGAAGGCCGATCGGATTAGTATTTCTAATTTTGGACCCCCAAACCTAGCTAAGTTCTTCCTTTTTAAACAAAAGAAAACAAAACTAACTTGCTTAAGGTGAAGTTGAGCGCCGAGCTCAAATTGGGAGTCCGAATTGAACTCTGTCAGTTTCCACAAGTCACAATCATCACCCTGGCCGTGTTGGAAAAAATCGGAGGCCAATTGGATTAGTATTTCTAATTTTGGACCCCCAAACCTAAGTTCTTCATTTTTAAACTAAACTAACTTGTTTAATGTGAATTTGAGTGTCGGGCTCAAACGGGAGTCTGAATTGAACTTCGTCAGTTTCCACAAGTCATACTCATCGCCCCGACCGTGCTGAAATAAACGGAGGCCGATCGGATTAGTATTTCTATTTTGGACTCTCAAACCTAGCTAAGTTCTTCCTTTTTAAACAAAATAAAACAAACTTGCTTAAGGTGAATTTGAGCGCCGAGCTCAAATCGGGAGTCCGAATTGAACTCTGTTAGTTTTCACAAGTCACAATCATCGCCCTAGCATTGCTGAAAAAAACTGGAGGCCAATCGGATTAGTATTTATAATTTTGGACCCACAACCCTATGTTCTTCATTTTTAATCTAAACTAACTTGCTTAATGTGAATTTGAGCGTCAAGCTCAACCTGGAGTCTGAATTGAACTTAGTCAGTTTTCACAAGTCACACTCATCGCCCCGACCGTATTGGAACAAACCGGAGGCCGTGTAACACCCCAAAATTAATACCAATTAATAATATGATATCAAAAATTAGAGAAGATTGTACTTTCATACAAGACATAAATACTTACTAGAAATCTGATTATCTTGTTTTAGAGATATTTCAACATTATTAAAGTAGTTTCGGTACTGTCTTCTGATGTGCGCAGTCCGATGGGGCGCCACCAGAATTCGGTAATAGAATTGAAATCCGAAAACACCATAATTATCAAAAAATGTGTTGATTCTAGAAACGTAAATATCCTGAATTATTGACGCTCGGATATCAGGATTAAGTCGGCACAATGATTTTTTGGGTAATTTTGCTGGGTGAAAAATTATTCAAAAAATTAAACTAAAATTCCATAATTTGTAAAACCTTTCAATTAGCTTATATTTGAAATTTTAACTTAATTAGATTTCATTTTTAATATAAAAACATTAGGACAAAGGGGCGAGATAAATTATGCTCTATTTACTAAACTATTTTTAGAATAATTCTGCTTACGTGGCCTTGGCTACGTAAGGTTTCCTACTACTTGTGTAATTGGGTTACACGTTCCATGAAACATGTTGGCACTGGAAACTTCATGGTGAACATGGCTTGTGATGGGAAGATGGGTTTTTACGGCTACACATGTATGGCTATGTGCCATACATGTATGGCTATGGCTATGTGCATACATGCATGCAAACCCGGATGAATATATAAACCTCCCCTTAACCATCCTGAAGAGTCTTTGCCCACTTGTTCCTCCATCCACCTTGCTGCTGCCGTTGCTCTGCTGAAGCTGCTGCTGCTGCTCTTGCCGTAGTTGCTGCTACTACTGCTGCTACTCCTACTACTACACTTGCCTAGCTGCTACTTCGACAACTCTTCCTTCATCCTGCTGCTACTGCTGGTTCCTTCGTTGAGGAGAAGTAAAAGATCTCCAAAGTTCCTTGTGACATGTAGGTTCCTCCCTACGACTCTTCTACCATTTCTTGTTTTCATACTTGTGCTCTCCATTTGTATAACCCATATTTCCTTTTTTTCCATGTTCTGTAAGATTTCTTCCTTCTTGTTTCTTTCTTTCATTAAGAACCTTGTGTTCATGTCTTACCATGTTCCTATCTTGACTTGTGATCAGTAGAAACCCCTAGGAATAGTTTTCTTTTCTGATTATCATGTTTCTTTTAGTTAGGTCCATGTTTATAGTTGAAGTTCATGTATCCTTAACATGAACTTTTCACTAGACGCAAGGAAGAAGCTCTTAGAAGAGTTGCTCATACCATGATCTTCCTTTCATAAGGTTTCATGTCATCCATGTTGTAAGTTTGTACTCCTATTATTCTACTTCTTTCCCTCATGTAAGTGGTGTTTAGAAATGTAAATAAGACCCATGAGGTGTTGTAATCATGCATAGAATCACAAGAACACTTAGAAGAGTCTCCTGAGGTAGTTAAACCATTTCTGGAAGATCAACCTGCAACTGTCGACAGTTAGAACCCATCTGTCGACAGTGTGGACGCTCCGTTCTGCACCCCTGCTATGCAGCACTAGTTCCTCTGGAGTTTCCCGAACGTTGCTATCACGTCCCGTCATTATATATCTATAAATGTCGAACGTGAGCGAACGGGAAATCAAGAGTAAAACTGAACTAATTGAACATTAAATTTGCTCAGAGGCTTCACTAAATAAAAATTATTATTCACCATTCAATAGTGTTACATGGTTCTTGATTTACATTGTAAAAATAAAATGCCACCATGGTTGGTCTCTCCACACACATCCCGATGTCCTGTATTTTAGAACTGCAGATACCTGAAAAAGTAGGATTTGGTGAGCTAACTAGCCCAGTAGGATTCAAATTCTCAAATCAAAGGATTAAATTGTATGATGATCAAGGAAAAGACTTGACTGATATCAAAGATGAACGAACAAGTATCTTAATATGATAGTGAAATTGGAACAGTAGTACTCAAATACAAAATGTGCTCAGGAATTCACAGTGATCTCATAGTCTGGTTCATATATAAATTCTCACAGGACAGGTAACATGAGACCATAGTCAAAAAGTATTTGATGCATGCCAGACATCCCGACGCCCTTTATCATTCCACGTGGTCCGAAAATGAATTTGGGTGCTCCTCCCAGGACTGGACCAGCCCTATTTGCACATGCATATTAATCAAGGGGGGTCCAAAGACCAATAAATGTCATCATCATCAATTAATCCTATCTCACAAGGTGTTCAAGCATATGAACTCTCAGGACATCAGGTTATGTGAACTCAATTACCGAATACAGGAGAATGGACTCAACGGAGTACCATTCGTAGTGACGACTTCAAGGATAATTCAATGGTGAGTAAGGTACTTCAAGTGGGTAATATTTACAGTAGAATGACAGCAAATACCAAAGTAATTAAGAGGGTAACTTGCTGGGCTATTAGGATGAAGTTTAGCAAGAGTTCTCTCATGAAAAGTTGCTGAAATGCAAGGCAGGACAGGTGCTGTCGACAGCCAGGAATGGGCTGTCGACAGATGGCAACAGACAGAGCTCAGGTTTGCTGGGTCTGTGGGTATCTATAGACAGCAACAAGAGGGCTGTCGACAGATACACACAGTTCAGAAATCTGGAGTTCTGGAAGACATGTGCCTGTCGACAGTTTTGGGCTGGCTGTCGACAGGTAGCAGTAGAACTTCCAGAAATGATGTTTAAATCTATTCTAAACACCCTAATTATAGAACTTATAAACCAAGGCATGGTTTATATCAAATGGAAGAGTCTAGTTGGAGTTCTCACAGTGGTTTATAAACTGAACAAGCAAGATGAAACGAGAGATTTGCAATTCAAGCTTGTCTAGCTAGAAACTAGACATAGTATAGTGTTGGAAGTGTGGTCTTGATAGCAATGGTTTGTTGGAAGATTCCTACAAGATAAATACTAAAACATAAAATGTTTCATGGATCTAAATCAAGGCATGAAGTACCAAACATCTGGACAGAAGTTAGTCACAAGTTCTAATGGTATTGTGACTTCTATCAAAATTCTATAACGTATACAAGGATCAAGGGTGGAAGAAGAAGAAGAAGAGATGATCTGGAAGTAAAACAAGTATCTGTTGGGTTTCATTCTAACATCTATAACAACATGTTTTTGATGATGAATAACTTCAATTGAGTTTGATACATGTAACACATGAAAAAGAAACTAATGCAATACTTGATTGTATGTGTATTCAAAATACTTAATTTTATATGTTTCATCATGGGTACAAATGCACAAAGTCAAGCTCTCTCAAAGCATGTGAGAAAGATCACAAAAATCAAGAAATAAGGTCACCTGTCGACAGACAAAAGTACCTGTCGACAGATTGCACAGGAAAGATCAGCCCGAAGTCACATAGTTTAGAGAGTCTTCATCTGTCGACAGATGACAGATCGGCTGTCGACAGATCGCACAGTCCAGAACATTCAGACTTCTGTCATTTGCAAAAGAGCACATCTGTCGACAGATGGTCTTCGACTGTCGACAGATCTCACAGAGATGAAGATCCATACTTCTGTTTAACTGTCGCCTGTCGACAGATGGCCAAGACCTGTCGACAGACAGAGTATTATTCAAATTACGGAAAGTTTCTAAGTTATCCTAGGAGGTGTTTCCAACTCTCACGGTTTCTCCATGTGAGAACTCCTATATTTAAACACTCTTTGAAGGAAATTTCGCAGAGAAAAAGCCACAACCAAAAACCCTAGAGCTACTCCAAGTTTCACAAGAGTTGCTGCTGCCCTGCTTCAGACTGCTGCACAGAGCCCTAAAGATCCGTCGATCCAGCAGTTCCTGAAAGAAGAACGTCGAGGATTCAACCTTATCCATCGACTCAAAGCATTCAAGTCGAAGATTGAACTTCCTCCAGGCGTTCTTAGAAGAGTTCTTCACCAGGATTTATCTCTCACTCAGAACTGTCTCTGTTTTCATATTTCTATCATCCGTGTGTGTGTTGTGGTGATTCAAGCGACCCTTGTGCTTGAGATCACGTGTGTGTGTTGTTCTGATCGTGGGTGCACATCAGAAAACATGTGTGTGTGAGTTGTAGTCACCGAACTCGCTCATAAGCAGTTTTCTCTCTGTGTGTGTGTGTGCCGTGGACGTAGGATACACGATTTGTGTACTCCGAACCACGTAAATCTTCGTGTCTTGTGATTTGAACGATTTTCATGTTAGATGCTTGATAGGCACGTTTCATTCACACACTAGATAGATTGCTAACTCACCTACACATCTTCAACACATCTAAGTCTCACGTTGTTTCTACAGAAAATTCAAAAGACTTTGTTGTGATTGAAAAGGGTTGTTTTCAAACTTTTAATTGGTAGTAATCTATTCAACCCCCCTTCTAGATTACCATATTGGGATTCCGCAAACCTTTCAATATCTTCTCCTCCCCCAACGTAAGAATATTCATCAAAACAAGAGGAAGAACAGTAGGATTACAGATATATCAACTTGACTACTCAACACGAGTTATTTATCATGTGTGGAGAACAAGATTAAGGAAAAGGAGATGAATCCTACACATGAATGGCTAGGAACCTACTACAACATGATACTGGAAGGAAATCCTTTCCAAACTGGGATTATGTGAACTCAAAGAGTAGCTTCTATAGAACTCAAAACATACATATAGTGCTAGAGGTGTTCATGACACTAGAGCATAAGTTTGGACATCCAAACAGTAGGTTCTAAAGCATGTCCAAAAACATAGTTAGAGAAGAAGGAAAGAGGGTCGAATTCTACAAACACACATACTAAAACATAATTATAGGAAATGGACACACAATTCTTAAGAGAACTCTCAAGTTCAAAGGCAGGTATGTAGGTATTCATGAATTCTTTAGCAAAGGTAAGAGACAAGGATTAAGAAAGAAAAGAGAGAGAATAGGCTAGAGAAGAGAATAGAGAGAAGAGAATCCTACATAATTAACAAGATAAACCTTCACTTGTTCTTGACGAATGAATCCCCACCAGCAAGAGAAGAGTTCCCACAGAGTTGTAGCAACAGTTACTTCAAGGTGGAAGTAGCAACGCATTCCCACGAAGTAACCAGCAGCAAGGAGTATGCAGCAACAGTGACGGTAGAAGAAAGTAGCTCCAACGGAAATAGCCCAACCGCAACAGTAGGAGCACAAGCAAAAGAGAAACCAGAGCAAGGAGTAGCAGAGGTGGAAGAGAGAAGGACTGGAACATCGGTTGGTGAAGGGTTTTTATAAGCTCCCAAGCGCTTCATGCACCAAGGCACGTTGGCCGCCCAGGTGTCACTAAAAAACCATTTGATTTCCATGGCAACACGTCTCACATGCATGCTCTTGAAAGCTTACACCTATAGGGTTAACGTGTAGGCCTCACACCAAGGTAAGGTGGCTCACACAGCCCCTAACACGTAGGCAAATAAAATACCCAGAAAATCCCACCGTAAATAGCCCCTAATTCGGCTGGCCCAAAGATCCTCATGTAAACATATTCAAATGATGTCCATTGTGTTGAAATTTCATCCATAGGCTAATGTAATTGTTTTCTAATTATAGTGATTTTTATTTATTTTTAGAATTTATTTTACAGTAGGTGAAAAATCACCCAGAAAATGGTCGCGTCGACTTATCCTCGAAGTCCGCATGCCGAAAAATCAGATATTTATATTTCTGAGATCTCCACATTTTTCTGGAAATATGGTGTTCTCAGATTTTATTTTCGTTACAGTTTTTCAGTGTCGCCCTGTGGGAGCGCGCACGTCCGAGTACGACACTAGGGAAACGTTCATTAATGCTAAACATTCCAAATATCAATTAATTCAACCTAAGAATAATGGTTAAGTCTAAGACCTTATTTTCAAGTTTCTCAACTAAATAAAAAATTCGGGGTGTTACAACTCTCCCCACTAAAACAGAGTTTGGTCCTCCAAACTTCTTGACTAGTTTGGATGGATTACAAAGATGTAAGTTTTCAATCTTTTAAAATTTATTTAATCCAGATTAGTCTCATCAATCTCGTCATGATTATTATGTCATACAATGTATACATTCTTTATATATCCCGTTATCATGACAATGTTTGTTGATGGAAGTCTGAATATTAGTCAACATTTTATAGAATCTAAGAAACCATGTTGTGATCATGGGTTCAATCAGATGTATTTGCTACTATGTTTTTTTTTTTTTCTTTCTGGCAGTAGTATATTATTTCTAATATCTCTTTTATCAAGGAATAACTTTAACCCTCAGAGAGTTATATGAATACATTTTCCCTTGAAAAGGGTAATAATGTATGACGAAGTTGATAAGTGTGAAAAATATGAACATAGACAACAATGATTTTATTTCTCACATAAGGTTTCTATTACAGAACTCCATAATCAGCCTTGCAAAATTACATTGATTGGCAAAACTTACCAAGTTTTGTCATGCTATATCAACTAGATTCAAGCACTTCTCGCTATACTCCAGTCCTATGACTTATACATAAAGATTACTTCTAATAACTTCAGTCCTTCCCCTTATGGCTTAAGGTCTTCATGGACTCTTGTCTTTGTCCTAGGGTGATTTGGACAATTGGAGATCCGATGCTGTAAACTGCCACACCTTAAACATGCTCCTATTCTCCACCAACAGTTCTCTTGACATGCCTGGTGTGTGACAACACGTACAAACTTCCTTAAGTTGTGCCTTAACGTTCACTTGTTTGTTGACCTTCTTACTCTTTTTGTTCTCTTTGCCCCGCTTCATCTTCTGTTTGCCAGCTATTTCTCTATTACTGGGGAGAATTGTCTTCTTCTGTACAGACACTGTAATATTCACTGTTTCTTGAGAGTTTGAATTACTAATGCTCTTATACAGTTTCATTTTTCCTTGGTCATCAACGGGAACTACCCGCTCTAAGGACTGAGCAAGGTTGTCCATTGCATGTTGAACCTCTTTCCATTGTGTTTCTTCTCCCATTACGCTGGCTGAGCAAACAAATTTAAGTTTAGTTAGTCAATCATGTGATTTAAAACTCAACTTTTCTAATTCATACTATTAATACAACTATTACAGTATATATCTAATTATTTGATACGTTAATCTCTATGATGATGTCTTTCCTTGTAGGATTTTGAGATATAACAAATGATTTATGTTGTGTTCTTGGTTTTGATATAAGCAAAATATAATAATATTTAACACAAGTCTTTTACTATAAGAAAGTTCATAAAGTCAAAAGGTCTATAAGTGTGTTGACCCTGATCACTTCTTAGGTTATCACTACATGGAGCTCAGGTTGACACTAATCAAGTTTCTAATAATGCTTAGAGAAAAATACGGCTTGAGGTTAACTTCAAATGGAGATTAGGTTGACTCCATTGATACTTTTCCTACTGATGCCAAGTCTAATTGTTTGTGTGCATTAATATGCCATGTTGTTGATTAATTGAAGCAAAACTTTAGGATTAATTCAACTTAAAACAATTGATTCTTGTGTTACAATTAGAAGGGAAATTTTATGAGTTGAAGGTTAGAGATAATGCAATTAAGAGTTCAAGAAGTTATTTGTCCAAAGCCAAATTTTGGTGCAAAGTATTTGTATATACTTGCTTTTCTTCAGAAATTTCCCTAGTTGGATATTTTCCAACTTCTTTTCTTCACTAATTTGTTTGGTTGTCTGCTTTAGTAGAGGTAAACAGATTCAATTCTACATTGTATGTATACGATTTGGAACAATCTTGAGATCTTAAGTGTTTTCACATTTGAGTTATTAAAGAGCCTTACTTGGTTTAGTAAGGAATGGATGTGGATGATGATTAAATGATTCGTCTTAGTGGTATAATAATTTAGAATCTAAGAAAATTGGAAAGTCAACGGAAGAATATATCATGAGAATAATCATGAAATTATATGATCTATTGAACCATTCATTTTCTAATTCTTATTTAGAGTTGGAGGTAATACTGTGTCAATGCAAAAGTCATATTGATGTAAATTAAGGGATGAGCAGGTTTGACTTTTCTTTCAGTAGGAGAGGGCTCCCTTGGAGAAGCCATATGTGTGTTTATCATTTTTCACCGGACCTTAGATTCTTAGCATTCTACTAGGTTTATTTGAATTATGAGACTTCTAGGTAGGCCAAATTATAAGAAATTAGAAAGACGCTATTTTGATGGAATCACAAAAATCACATTTTTCTTCTTCGGTGGGAGAGTTGACTTTTTATTGGTAAGAGATATGATTTTTCTTATATTTTTATTGAATTAAAATGGGGGGCACTTCCTTATTTACATGTAATATCTTAAGTAAATGTTTCATTTACTTAAATGATATGGAATGTAAATAAGGTATGAGTTTCAGTCTTACAAGGGTCCTGCTGACACTTCTGACTGAACCTGCTGACACTTCTGACTTAACATGTGGCAATCCATGTATTAAGGCTTGAACCAATGAGAGGGGGCCATTTAGGACTTTTACTGGGTCAAGGGGGTGCCAAGGTGGCCCATTTGCCCGTTGGGATTGGCCCCATGCGTTGCATGGGGAGAGAATGGCGCAAGTGGGCTGGAATCTCGGGCAGTTGCATAGACCAAGTAAACCCAGGTTGACGGCAAGCGATGCTATCGCCAACCACATGTAGACGTCAACACATGTGGCCATCAACCGGAGTCGGCATCCAGGGACCTTGCCGTCAACATGGAGTCAGCGGCAGTCGATGTGGACATCTACATGGGATCTGAGGCAAGTCAACAACCGTCAAACATGCCTTATTGGGCCATGAACCACGCGGAGATGGGCTAAATCTCGTGTCTACAAATGCCCCTCCGAGACATCCGATCTTGCAAGGGAACAGAGCGGACTGAAAGGTTGGTGTCTCGGTAAACAAAGGACGCAGAGATTTGATGGAAGGGCCATCTTCGAGGATAAGAATTCTAGCAAGCCACACGAATGAGTTAGGCTAGAAACAAGTGACGAATCATCTGAGAGACAAATGTGGGAAAGAGGGAGGGTGATCTACCTGTGTAACTACAACTGCAACCCAACGGTAAGGTTCCTGGCATTGCAGTGTAGGACTTTGACTAGTTTCTGGTATTGTCTGAGTTAAAGGAGTTGTAATATGACGGTTGAATCAAGGAAATCTCGCAATCGGAGTCCGTTTGGGCCCGCCAACCTAATAGTACGTTTGTCCGATCAGGGGGTTGTGAATACAAGAGATTGATTGTGCTCTCAAAGGATTATCAAAAGATTCTAACTGGAATCAATGTTTGGAAAGCCGGCAGTCCAGAATTAAGCTCATGACTGGCGAAAGGTTCACATGAACTCAACAAGACTGGAATGATTACTTGTGATTTGCACAGTGGAACAAGTTGGAGAATGGGCAACAAAGGCCCGATACCGGCTTGAATATTCAAGAAAGTGGTGCTGACCCGGTTAGCCACTTGAGCTGGGAGAATGCGCCACACAGCAATTGAGGAAAATCTCCATTTTTTTTTGAGTTAGTAAGAGAATGTTAGCAGTGAAATCCTAAATGCATGTTGGTGTGGGTTCCCTATCTAAAATGCAAGTTAGAAACAGAGGAAAATTCTAAGGCCATACGAATAGCTGAGAGATCGCAAACCCGTCATAGTTTTTTGTAAAGGGGAACTCTGGGTTCACTGTCGCCAAGTTATTCGCCTCTGGTGACTAATCCTATGTTAGACATACCTGTGTAACACTCAAGGTCGCATGAGTATTTTCTGAATTTGAAGCGCAGCTTGTGCTTAAATATCTGCAAGACAACTTGAAGCATAAGATGAAAGATAATGACCACAGGAACAATAAAGCTTTGAAAATTCTGAGATCTTAATGTCCAGATCGATTTCCATCAACATACAGTTGACGTCCACCTTGGGAGCCGTCTACAATAGTCGCTGTCCACACATGTTGCTGTCAATAGTAAACAGACGTCAAACGATGTGGACGTTAACATGCCAGCGGATCAGACCAAAAAAATAGCTATTGGAAGACCATTTTGGGATCAATAACTGGCAACTATCTTTAGGCAATGAAAGAGTGCGAGGCTGATGGTGTAAAGGAAAATTGGCCTAGCAGCAGTATGAAGATTCTTCATGGCAATAACCACTGTCCCTTGGTGAACAGATTAACATGAAGTGTGATTTTTAAAAGGGGAGTTGTCATCCTCAACAGAAATTTGTCCTTCAGACACTTTAGAGGTTTGAAATCCTCAAGAGAGAAAGGAAGAATAAGGGGATAAACTTCTCGAGAGGGTCAGCAAGACTGTTAAATGGATGAGCTGAGACAGTCTTGACAACATGCCCCTTCAGGTGATTTCAGACTATCTAATTTTTGACTTGTTTGCCCCTACACTTGTAACGTAAATTGCATATACATTCGCAAATATCAGAGAAACTAATGAACAATAATAGAAATAACTCTTCATTTTATTGATAATTCACCTAAACTATTACAACCACTAATTCCGAGCCAAAACATAGGGCTCAATAACAACATTACATTGGAAAGGATAATTAAGCAAATATCTAACTAGGCTCTAAGATACTAAGGTCATTCTGTTGCTATGACTTCAGGTCGTTCAACACTCCAGTCCATTCCCATTGGTATGGGTAAGGTCATCATCTGACTTACCTGAAACACATACAATAATAGCGCAGGGAGAGTGATAACGCTCAGTAGGACTTAATATCTCGTATAAACAGGCATGCTTTAAGTGATTAATGTCTTATAAGCAGGATAACTAGCAAGAACGATCATGTATAGACAAGAGAGCAAAGTTGCATGATTAACGAGAAACAATAGCACTTATAAGAAAGTATAGCACAACAAAAGAGATAACGGATTGGCCATGTAATGATATAGTACGTAAAGGTTGCACAACAGTGCACTAGTCACGATAGCATTGTAACGATTGGGTCGATCATTTTATCAACCCAAAGTATATAGTAATGTGATTGATTGTCATAGATTAAATCTTGATAGTATAATGGCGCTAAGTGCATGCCGTACACACCCTGATCATTTTAACTCCCATGGGCACTGTCACTTTTCGAGCGCTCTCCCCAGGACCAGATCAGGCCCTATTGCGCTGGCATAAGTCATTTGCTTATCTTAGACAATCACATAGATGGCCAAGAGAGTACCAAGAATAGATGAGAGTAGTAGACGAATAGATGAGAGTGTAGAGAGAACGTGAACAGATGAGAGTACCGAGATAGTAGATGAGATAGGGGTACAATCGTAAAACAACGTTAAACACGATAGTCACAGTTGCACGACACTAAGTCGGGTACCAGCAGTCAGGTAGAAGTCACATCCGTCCATTAGTCGTGCTATGAACACAGGCTAGATGGTTCGGTGCGATCCCAAGGTAAGAAGGATACTCACTAAGGCCATGGATCGTGCTGATCCCTAAGGGTGTAATGGGTTTTAAGGGTACAACCAGCTCGTCGGCTAAGGACGTGCGCCAAAGGCAAGAAGACTTACGGAGGCCTTGACAAAGAGTCCCTGGTCCTGTCAGGAGTATTTTCAACAGAGAGGTGGTCCAAGCCAAGAGAGTGTGTAGAAACTAGGGTCCGTCATGCCTCGAGTGCTCGAAGGCCGAGGGAAACGATCACGGTATTCAAATCATGCGATTAAAACGAAGACAAGTGTAAATAATTAAATAGGGGAATTTAGTAATTAATTTTCACTTAATTACTAGATACATTATTGATTAATTCAAATAGGTTTAATGGCAAACATGATTGTTAGGTGTGTGCAAGTGTAAGAAATCAAGAGAACATAATGGATTGTGCACATAGCTTTTTAATTAATTGAATTCATGTAATAGTACCCATTATTAATTACAGTCGAATTATTATGACAATATTTAAATAGGACTAAACAGGGTTGTATTGTCATAATTAGTAGGGGTATAAGTGCAAATCCAGGTCTGGCCGCTATACTGCTGTCGCGACAGGGTTAGGTGTCGCGTTCAGGTCGCGACATACGATCCGGTCACGTTCTGCTGAACCGGCCGCTGGGGTGAACCGGGGGCAGGTCACGACATGTCGACCCGTCGCGTTCAGAACACGACGGACCCCCGTGTCGCAACCCCCTCTGAGATCACGACGGGTCAGGCCGTCGTGACTTCAGAAGGTGGCCCAAGCCCAGAAAAGGAGAATTTCCCCTTTTTGGGTGGGTTCTATCCTCCAATACATGATACATAGCACTTCTAAAATCGATATAAAATCACAAAAAGCTCCAAAAATCACGAAATCAATTTGAAACAAAATTAGACATGGAGATCTATCGCGGGGCATGATTAATTAGAAAATAAACACGTATAGAACATGCTTTGGTAAGGTTACTTTTTAGTGACCTAATTATGCACAGTCATGATTAGACGAATTAATTGGCAATGGACACATGATAAAATTGGGGCAAATAGGGGCGTTTGAAAGCTAAGAGCATGTAGTATTTATGAGAATATTTACAGGACATGGGATCAAGTACATGCGTGGCTTGAAAGCCAACTTTAAGGTTCGGCCACATGATGATGTTCAAGATTCAAGTATTTATTCGCCCTCATGGAAGAACGAAATAGAACGAAACCAAATGGCTTTCAAAGAGGATCATGTGGGCTACCTAGGGTTAAAATTTCACATTTTGTGCTTGAGAGATTGCCTATCTTTTTGCATTGTAAAGATCCTAGGGTTGGGGTGACGAATTTTCCAAGTTCTTTCTTGCTCCAAGCTCCTCCTCTCCTTGCTCCTCGTCCTCAGCCTTCTCTCCTCGTCCTCCGGAGCCCCAGCAATGAAATGAGGCTTGGTAAGGACGAATTAGAGGTGTATAGGGTGGTTTAAGAGTCCAACTTACATAAAACTCTTCTCTCCTCTTTAAACTCCGAATTTACATAATTATCACCCTATTTTCTAGCCTTTATCCACCTAATAGGATGGGGAAGAGGTGGGTATGGGGTTAGGATGGGATGAGGACTCTTTTTTTTTGGATAGATATGGGTTATTTATATTTATCTTCACCCTTTACTATTTATTACTATTTTATTGCGAAGTTTACTTAATTACCTCCCATCCCAAGATGGGCTCTTCATAATGGGGCCCACTAAGTCATGTTTGTCCCATTAGCATGACCCATTCCTAATTTACCTTAATGGGTTTTAGTTTAATTCTATTTATTCACCATTTATTCTAATTTAAATCTATTTATCATATTTATTCAATTAATTTCTTATCACAATATTTCTAACCTTTATCCATTTTTTTAGGCTTTTGCTTTTGGCGCATTACGTAAGTATGGTTCAATTGTACAACCCATATACTTAATTTAATTAATGAGTTTTAATTATATTTTTATTAGAGAGTTTATTCATGGGCCAAAATTGTCCATTGATCCAATTCTCATAATGGGCTATCAATACATATTATTTAAAGTCTACCCATTGTGTTTATTTGATTTATAATCCACTGTGGTACAAGGATAATGGGTTTTTCGACTTATTCCTTAATCCCGACAATAAGTCGCATAAATTCTTAAACATAGTCCAAATGATTTTTCTATGTCCAAATTTCTTAATAGGTCATTAGATAATATTATTTAAAGTATAACTATTATTTTTACAAAATTTTTGTATGAGTTTTATGCATGAAATAATGACGCGTACATTTTTAACTAGTTGATTTATTAATTGATAAAATTTTAATTTATCTATATTTTCTAATTAATGAATTTTCCGGGGTACTACACAAAGTGAGGTGTTTCGTGGACCCCAAGGTCAGAACCTGGCAACCCCTACTTTGCCGAGCACCCGTATTGCCCTACCGCAATCGGCTAGGGAAAAAACTCAAACAATGTAGCATTTGACTTTGTATTGAATTGAGGGATTTTATCTCCAAGCATGGTCACGACCAGGCTCTTTATCTTTTCTTTTTATTTGATTAATTTTTCTTTGTTCCTTCCTTTTGTCTGCCTGCGGGGACACTGCCTTCTTCACATGCTCTGGTGTCTTAGTCTCACCTTAGGGGAAGTTGTCTTGATTGCTAAGCTCAACAATTTAAGGATGCTGAGTGTCTTGATTAGTCGAGTGGAAGAAGAAGGAGGATTGTGGCCTTTGTTGTGTCTTGGGACAAATAACTGTCTTGGAGTGACAACTCAAAATTTAAAGATGGTGTGTTGTGTGGATGTTGATTTGTTCTCCAACAGCTTGGTTGTGACACCTGACAAAAATCTTCACTCTAGTGCCTCTTACTCCTTAACATGAGATGCAGGACAATTGCCAATCTATTGATCATTTTTTTTCCTTTTTTTGTTTTTCTTTGGATAAAATATGTAGACAATATATCATTTTTAAGGGTAAAATAAAGTAAATCGAACAATTTCGAAAATGGTGTGTACAATGAGTGGGAACATCCCGAGCGGAATGCCCTCTAGGAAGAGATCTCACCTGGGTCTTCTAGCTATTGTCGAAGATGAGCCTTATGAAGTAGAATGGCCTCAGGCGATGAAATGCTCTTAAGGAGGTACCTGTAAACCAATATTTACCTTTGTCATACGACCACCTTAGATGATAATGGTGAGGGGTGAAATGGAAAACAAGAAGAAAGAATTTGATGGTGATAGATGTGAATTGAGTAAGGTTAGGTAAGGTAATGTACAATAATGGAAGGATGAGGGAGCATACAATGAAAAACATGGTCCATGGGAGGAAGGAATGCTCATTGTGATAGGGTAAGTGTTGGGAAGAAGCGAAGTCCACCAAGTCGGGAGGCTTAGGAAGTGTGGATGAATTGGATGAGGTGGGGTCTCCCTCAAAACTAAAGAAAGGATTTGAGCTTGATAGAGACAGAGATGCAGTTCTCCTGACCAGTATGGATCGCCCGTGAGAACGTAGTGTAAGGAGCTGAAATGGTGTGCCCCAAACCTGAGCTAAATCACACATCACAGAGATCCCATCATTTGAAGATGACTCGATATGAAATTGGTATAAGAATAAACAACAAACCATATAAATGATGGTATGCCCCTTGAAGCCAAAGCCAACGCAAACAAAGAAGTAGCCAGTGTGCCCCCTGAAAGTGCCTTGCTTGAAAAGGACGTAAATGGATCCAGCTGGAATGAAAGGGTTGCCCCTGTTCCTGAATGATAAGCCAACTGTGAGGATATGAGTGGAGAACAAATCACTTCGAGTCCTTGTTGAAAGGGTTGAGCATGAATGATGTTGCAGGACTCGAGGATCAGTTAAAGGAGTTGACTTGACGAGAGGAAGAGGGCCAAGCATTGCAGGGAATGAGCCAGGTGCAAGCTTTACAAGTAAGCTAGCATGACACCTTAGCCTGAGAAAAATTGGCTTGGTCTCCTGTAGATCCGGACGAACCATCTTTAAGAAAGCTTCAGCAGATTGCCAAAGAATAATGGCTCCATATCCTACGGGTCTCGGATATTCAAGTTCTAGCAGGAGAGGATTGGGGGTCTGCAAAGCTGCTCTTAAAATAGGTGATAGAATGATCTGGATCTGCAATGGCTTGGCAGCTTGCTTAGGTGACTTGGGCATTCAGGTGATGGTTTGAGTTGAGGAATGATTAAATGCCCCTAGCTTGGCTGGTTTTCTGGCTTCATGCCCCTTCTCCTCACTAGGTGCCTCTACAGTGGAGGAAGGTTCCTGGGACTCTACGGCAGGGCATGGGTACCACTCCTCAAAACCGTCTACCCCCCAACATTGTTCTCTCCTCACAACTAGGGGTTCCGGATGTGTCATGCTATTGACTTTTTCTTGGGACTTGGAGGAAGATGGGTTGTGGTTGTTTTGGTGGTTGGGGAGGGGGTTCTGCACAATACCCAAGTCTCTTCTAGACTTGGATTTAGCAATGGCGACCTTAACATCCTCCCAATTGATCCTACTCTGATCATCCATGTCGTACACCCAGTAACGGAAGGTGAAACAATTGTGGATTTCAGGACCGGAAGCCCTATGATAGGGACAGTACTTTGAAGTGTCTGTCGCCTCGGATGCCCTTCCTTTTGTGGGGGAAGTTGGATAGCATCGCATGACATGAGGGCAAAGAAAATGTCCCCAAGGGATTCTGGAAGAGTAGGATAGTAAGATTCCTTGGGACCGGGGGGAGCATAGCCAGAAGATGGTGGAACAGTTGAATAGGACATAGAGGGTTGTAACGGGAATTGGTGAAGATCAGAGGGAGGATTGGAAGGCTTGTTAGGAGGCCTCAGTGGCTGATAGAAAGCACTAATTGACTCATCGACGATCATCCCCTCGGTGGTGGGTGCCGCGGGAACCTTGCGTCCCCTGGGCTTCCCTTCAAAGAATGGCGGGAGGGAGGAGTCCTGATTTGATTTTAGATCACCCTAGCTCGGTTGTAAAGATGTGAAATGGAGGGAAACTCACTAAGCATCAATATGGATCGGAGCAATGGGGTGGTGTTGGTGACTATCATGGTTATGGCTTGGGACTCCGGGATGGGGAGGTCAGCCGTTGAAGCCATGGATCTCCAACGGTTGGCGAATGTGACAAAATCTTCGTCTGGCCTCATCTTTTCCGCCACCAAGTCGGGAAGTGTAGGGACTTGGGTGGCCATATAAGAGAAGTGAGAGATGAAGCGTTCGGAGACGATGTCAGAATTGATAAGGTCAGATGCGGGCAAGGAAGTAAACCACCTCAAAGCCTCCCCTTCTAATGATTGTTGGAAGAGGTGGACTAAGAGGACCCGATCATACAGCCACCGGTGGGAATCCATGGTGAAGCCGGCGAGATGGAATTGGGGGTCGGAGGTCCCATCATACTTGCGGTATTTCGAGGCCTTGAAACCCGAGGGAAAGTAAGAATTGGGGAGCTTGCAGTAATTTTGGAGAGAATGAGGCTTGGACGGGGATAAGGATTCAACTAAGAGTCTCCTAACAAGGCCCTCCATCTCCGACTGGGAGATGGATTCGGATTGAGCGGAGGGTGTGGTTTGGACATAAGGTGGATAAACGAAGGAGGAGTTAGAATGGGAGTTGTGTAGGAGTGGGAGGAAAAGGAGTGGGGATGGGAACCTGGGAAGGAGTGACGGGCCTAGGAATGGGCCTAGATGAAGAGGCATGGAAAGGAGATGGTGAGGAAGGAGAAGCCATTGCTCGGACAGTATGCTTGGAAAGCATGGAAATGATGTCCTCGGGCGAATAGCGGGACATGAGTTTGGAGAATTCGGGGTCTTCTTGCACTTGTTGGGTATATATGGGGTTGACCATCAAACCTACCTCCTCATATTAAGAAGAGATTGGACCGACTCTTTAGGTTGAATATTAGAGTTTACCATCATAGATATTATCATCATATTCAAAAGCCGGATTGTTAGACATATTGACGGAATTCAACCAATAGTCCATTAGTCTGAATTGAACTCTGTTAGTTTCCACAAGTCACACTCATCGCCCCGACCATGCTGTAACAAACCGGAGGCCGATCGGATTAGTATTTCAAATTTTGGACCACCAAACCTAGCTAAGTTCCTCCTTTTTAACAAAACAAAACAAAACAAACTTTCTTAAGGTGAATTTGAGCGCCGACCTCAAACCGGGAGTCTGAATTGAACTTCGACAGTTTTCAAAAGTTACAATCATCGCCCAAGCTGTGCTAAAAAAAACCGGAGGCCAATCGGATTAGTATTTCTAATTTTGTACCCCCAAACCTATGTTCTTCATTTTTTAACTAAACTAACTTGCTTAATGTGAATTTGAGCGCCGAGCTCGAACCTGGAGTTCCAATGAACTCCGTCAGTTTCCACAAGTCACAATCATCACCCTGGTTATGCTAGAAAAAATCGGAGGTCAATCGGATTATTATTTATAATTTTGGACCCCCAAACCTAAGTTCTTCATTTTTAAATTAAACTAACTTACTTAATGTGAATTTGAGCGTCGAGCTCAAACAAGAGTCTGAATTGAACTACGTCAGTTTCCACAAGTCAGACTCATCGCCCCAGCCGTGTTGGAATAAACCAGAGGCCGATCATATTAGTATTTCTAATTTTGGACTACCAAACCTAGCTAAGTTCTTCCTTTCTAAACAAAACAAAACAACTTGCTTAAGGTGTAATTGAGCGCCGAGCTCAAACCGGGAGTCCGAATTGAACTCCGTCAATTTTCACAAGTTACAATCATCGCCCTGGCCATGTTGGAAAAAACCAGAGGCCAATCGGATTAGTATTTCTAATTTTGGACCCTCAAATCTAAGTTCTTCATTTTTAAACTAAACTAACTTGCTTAATGTGAATTTGAGCGTTGAGCTCAAATCGGGAGTCCGAATTGAACTCCGTCAGTTTCCACAAATCACACTCATCGCCCCGACCGTGCTGGAACAAACCGGGGGCCGATCGGATTAGTATTTCTAATTTTGGACTCCTAAATCTAGCTAAGTTCTTCCTTTTAAAACAAAACAAAAATAAACTAACCTGCTTAAGGTGAATTTGAGCGCCGAGCTATAATCGGGAGTTCGAATGGAACTCCGTCCGTTTTCACAAGTCACAATCATCGCCCTGGCCATGCTGGAAAAAACTGAAGGCCAATCAGATTACTATTTCTATTTTTGGACCCCCAATCCTAGGTTCTTCATTTTTAAATTAAACTAACTTACTTAATGTGAATTTGAGCATCGAGCTCAAATCGGGAGTCCGAATTGAACTCTGTTAGTTTCCATAAGTCACACTCATCGCCCCAACCCTACTAGAACAAATTAGAGGCCGATCGGATTAGTATTGTTAATTTTTGACTCCCAAACCTAGCTAAGTTCTTCCTTTTTAAACAAAACAATACAAAACTAACTTGCTTAAGGTGAATTTGAGCATTGAGCTCAAACCGGGAGTCAGAATTGATCTCTATCAGTTTTCACAAGTCAAAATCATCGCCCCAGCTGTGCTGGAAAAAATCGGAGGCCAATCGGATTAGTATTTCTAATTTTGGTCCCCCAAACCTAAGTTCTTCATTTTTAAACTAAACGAACTTGCTTATTGTGAATTTAAGCATCGACCTCAAACCGGGAGTCCGAATTGAACTCTATCAGTTTCCACAAGTCACACTCATCGCCCCGACCATGCTGGAACAAACCAGAGGCCGATCGGATTAGTATTTCAAATTTTGGACCCCCAAACCTAGCTAAGTTCTTCCTTTTTAAACAAAACAAAATAAAACAAACTTTCTTAAGGTGAATTTGAGCGTCGACCTCAAACCGGGAGTCTGAATTGAACTCCGACAGTTTTCACAAGTCACAATCATCGCCCTGGCCATGCTGGAAAAAATCGGAGGCCGATCGGATTATTGTTTCTAATTTTGGACCCCCAAACCTAAGTTCTTCTTTTTTTAACTAAACTAACTTGCTTAATGTGAATTTGAGCGCCGAGCTCAAACCTGGAGTTCCAATTGAACTCCGTCAGTTTCGACAAGTCACAATCATCACCCTGGCCATGCTGGAAAAAATCGGAGGCCAATCGGATTAGTATTTATAATTTTGGACCCCCAACCTAAGTTCTTCATTTTTAAAGTAAACTAACTTGCTTAATGTGAATTTGAGCGTCGAGCTCAAACCGGGAGTCCGAATTGAACTCCGTCAATTTCCACAAATCACACTCATCTCCTCGGCAGTGTTGGATTAAATCGGAGGCCGATCAGATTCGTATTTCTAATTTTGGACTCCCAAACCTAGCTAAGTTCTTCCTTTCTAAAAAAAACAAAACAAAACAAACTTGCTTAAGGTGAATTTGAGCGCCGAGCTCAAAACGAGAGTCTGAATTGAACTCTGTCAGTTTTCACAAGTTACAATCAACGCCCTGGCCGTGTTGGAAAAAACTGGAGGCCAATCAGATTAGTATTTCTAATTTTGGACTCCTAAACCTAAGTTCTTCATTTTTAAGCTAAACTAACTTCCTTAATGTGAATTTGACCGTCGAGCTCAAACTGGGAGTCCGAATTGAACTCCGACAGTTTCCACAAATCACACTCATCGTCCTGACCATGCTGGAACAAACTTGAAGCCGATCGGATTAGTATTTCTAATTTTGGACTCCCAAACCTAGCTAAGTTCTTCCTTTTTAAACAAAATAAAAATATACTAACTTGCTTAAGGTGAATTTGAGCGCCGAGCTCAAACCTGGAGTTCCAATTGAACTCCGTCAGTTTTCACAAGTAACAATCATCGCCTTGGCTGTGCTGGAAAAAACTGGTGGTCAATCGGATTAGTATTTCTAATTTTGCACCCTCAAACCTAAGTTCTTCATTTTTAAATTAAACTAACTTACTTAATGTGAATTTGAGCGTCGAGCTCAAATCGGGAGTCCGAATTGAACTCCGTTAGTTTCCACAAGTCACACTCATCGCCCCAACCCTACTAGAACAAATTGGAGGCCGATCAGATTAGTGTTTCTAATTTTGGACTCCCAAACCTAGCTAAGTTATTCCTTTCAAAACAATACTAAACTAACTTTCTTAAGGTGAATTTGAGCACCGAGCTCAAACCGGGAGTCCGAATTGAACTCCGTCAGTTTTCACAAGTCACAATCATCGCCCTAGCTGTGCTGGAAAAAACTAGAGGCCAATCAAATTAGTATTTCTAATTTTGGACCCCTAAACCTAAGTTCTTCATTTTAAAACTAAACTAACCTGCTTAATGTGAATTAAAGCATCGAGCTCAAACCGGGAGTCCGATTGAACTCTGTCAGTTTCCACAAGTCACGCTCATTGCCCCGACCATGCTGGAATAAACCGGAGGCCGATCGGATTAGTATTTCGAATTTTGGACCCCCAAATCTAGCTAAGTTCTTCCTTTTTAACAAAACAAAACAAAGCAAACTTACTTAAGGTGAATTTGAGCGCCGACCTCAAACCGGAAGTCTGAATTGAACTCCGTCAGTTTTCACAAGTCACAATTATCGCCCAGGCTGTGCTAGAAAAAACCGGAGGCCAATCGGATTAGTATTTCTAATTTTGGACCCCCAAACCTAAGTTCTTCTTTTTTTAACTAAACTAACTTGCTTAATGTGAATTTGAGCGCCGAGCTCAAACCTGGAGTGCCAATTGAACTCCGTCAGTTTCGACAAGTCACAATCATCACCCTGGCCATGCTGGAAAAAATCGGAGGCCAATCGGATTAGTATTTATAATTTTGGACCCCCAAACCTAAGTTCTTCATTTTTAAAGTAAACTAACTTGCTTAATGTGAATTTGAGCGTCGAGCTCAAACCGGGAGTCCGAATTGAACTCCGTCAATTTCCACAAATCACACTCATCTCCCCGGCAGTGTTGGAATAAATCGGAGGCCGATCAGATTAGTATTTCTAATTTTGGACTCCAAAACCTAGCTAAGTTCTTCCTTTCTAAAAAAAACAAAACAAAACAAACTTGCTTAAGGTGAATTTGAGCGCCGAGCTCAAAACGGGAGTCCGAATTGAACTCTGTCAGTTTTCACAAGTTACAATCAACGCCCTGGCCGTGCTGGAAAAAACTGGAGGCCAATCGGATTAGTATTTCTAATTTTGGACTCCTAAACCTAAGTTCTTCATTTTTAAGCTAAACTAACTTGCTTAATGTGAATTTGACCGTCGAGCTCAAACTGGGTGTCCGAATTGAACTCCGACAGTTTCCACAAATCACACTCATCGTCCTGACCATGCTGGAACAAACTTGAAGCCGATCGGATTAGTATTTCTAATTTTGGACTCCCAAACCTAGCTAAGTTCTTCCTTTTTAAACAAAATAAAAATATACTAACTTACTTAATGTGAATTTGAGCGCCGAGCTCAAACCTGGAGTTCCAATTGAACTCCGTCAGTTTCCACAAGTAACAATCATCGCCTTGGCCGTGCTGGAAAAAAATGGTGGTCAATCGGATTAGTATTTCTAATTTTGCACCCTCAAACCTAAGTTCTTAATTTTTAAATTAAACTAACTTGCTTAATGTGAATTTGAGCGTCGAGCTCAAATCGGGAGTCCGAATTGAACTCTGTTAGTTTCCACAAGTCACACTCATCGCCCCAACCCTACTAGAACAAATTGGAGGCCGATCGGATTATTGTTTCTAATTTTGGACTCCCAAACCTAGCTAAGTTATTCCTTTCAAAACAATACTAAATTAACTTTCTTAAGGTGAATTTGAGCACCGAGCTCAAACCGGGAGTCCGAATTGAACTCCGTCAGTTTTCACAAGTCACAATCATCGCCCTAGCTGTGCTGGAAAAAACTAGAGGCCAATCAAATTAGTATTTCTAATTTTGGACCCCTAAACCTAAGTTCTTCATTTTTAAACTAAACTAACCTGCTTAATGTGAATTTAAGCATCGAGCTTAAACCGGGAGTCCGAATTGAACTCTGTCAGTTTCCACAAGTCACACTCATTGCCCCGACCATGCTGGAATAAATCGGAGGCCGATCGGATTAGTATTTCAATTTTGGACCCCCAAATCTAGCTAAGTTCTTCCTTTTAAAACAAAACAAAACAAAGCAAACTTGCTTAAGGTGAATTTGAGCGCCGACCTCAAACTGGAAGTCTGAATTGAACTCCGTCAGTTTTCACAAGTCACAATCATCGCCAAGGCTGTGCTAGAAAAAACCGGAGGCCAATCGGATTAGTATTTCTAATTTTGGACCCCCAAACCTAAGTTCTTCTTTTTTTAACTAAACTAACTTGCTTAATGTGAATTTGAGCGCCGAGTTCAAACCTGGAGTTCCAATTGAACTCCGTCAGTTTCGACAAGTCACAATCATCACCCTGGCCATGCTGGAAAAAATCGGAGGCCAATCGGATTAGTATTTATAATTTTGGACCCCCAAACCTAAGTTCTTCATTTTTAAAGTAAACTAACTTGCTTAATGTGAATTTGAGCGTCGAGCTCAAAACGGGAGTCCGAATTGAACCTCGTCAATTTCCACAAATCACACTCATCTCCCCGACAGTGTTGGAATAAATCGGAGGCCGATCAGATTAGTATTTCTAATTTTGGACTCCCAAACCTAGCTAAGTTCTTCCTTTCTAAAAAAAAAAAAACAAAACAAACTTGCTTAAGGTGAATTTGAGTGCCGAGCTCAAAACGGGAGTCTGAATTGAACTCTGTCAGTTTTCACAAGTTACAATCAATGCCCTGGCCGTGCTGGAAAAAACTGGAGGCCAATCGGATTAGTATTTCTAATTTTGGACTCCTAAACCTAAGTTCTTCATTTTTAAGCTAAACTAACTTGCTTAATGTGAATTTGACCGTCGAGCTCAAACTGGGAGTCCGAATTGAACTCCGACAGTTTCCACAAATCACACTCATCGCCCCGACCATGCTGGAACAAACTGGAGGCCGATCGGATTAGTATTTCTAATTTTGGACTCCCAAACCTAGCTAAGTTCTTCCTTTTTAAACAAAATAAAAATATACTAACTTGCTTAAGGTGAATTTGAGCGCCGAGCTATAACCGGGAGTCCGAATGGAACTCCGTCAGTTTTCACAAGTAACAATCATCGCCTTGGCCGTGCTGGAAAAAACTGGTGGTCAATCGGATTAGTATTACTAATTTTGCACCCTCAAACCTAAGTTCTTCATTTTTAAATTAAACTAACTTGCTTAATGTGAATTTGAGTGTCGAGCTCAAATCGGGAGTCCGAATTGAACTCCGTTAGTTTCCACAAGTCACACTCATCGCCCCAACCCTACTAGAACAAATTTGAGTCCGATCGGATTAGTGTTTCTAATTTTGGACTCCCAAACCTAGCTAAGTTATTCCTTTCAAAACAATACTAAACTAACTTTCTTAAGGTGAATTTGAGCACCGAGCTCAAACCGGGAGTCCGAATTGAACTCCGTCAGTTTTCACAAGTCACAATTATCGCCCTAGCTGTGCTGGAAAAAACTAGAGGCCAATCAAATTAGTATTACTAATTTTGGACCCCTAAACCTAAGTTCTTCATTTTTAAACTAAACTAACCTGCTTAATGTGAATTTAAGCATCGAGCTCAAGTCGGGAGTCCGAATTGAACTCTGTCAGTTTCCACAAGTCACACTCATCGCCCCGACCATGCTGGAATAAACCGGAGGCCGATCGGATTAGTATTTCGAATTTTGGACCCCAAAATCTAGCTAAGTTTATCCTTTTTAAACAAAACAAAACAAAGCAAACTTACTTAAGGTGAATTTGAGCGCCGACCTCAAACCGGAAGTCTGAATTGAACTCCGTCAGTTTTCACAAGTCACAATCATCGCCCAGGCTGTGCTAGAAAAAACCGGAGGCCAATCGGATTAGTATTTCTAATTTTGGACCCCCGAACCCAGGTTCTTCATTTTTTAACTAAACTAACTTGCTTAATGTGAATTTGAGCGCCGAGCTCAAACCTGGAGTTCCAATTGAACTCCGTCAGTTTCCACAAGTAACAATCATCGCCTTGGCCGTGCTGGAAAAAACTGGTGGTCAATCGGATTAGTATTTATAATTTTGGACCCCCAAACCTAAGTTCTTCATTTTTAAATTAAACTAACTTACTTAATGTGAATTTGAGCGTTGAGCTCAAACCAGGAGTCCGAATTGAACTCCGTCAGTTTCCACAAGTCAAACTCATCTCCCGGCCGTGTTGGAATAAATCGGAGGCTGATCAGATTAGTATTTATAATTTTGGACTTCCGAACCTAGCTAAGTTCTTCCTTTCTAAACAAAACAAAACAAAATAAAACAAACTTGCTTAATGTGAATTTTAGCGCCGAGCTCAAAACGGGAGTCCGAATTAAACTCCGTCAGTTTTCACAAGTTACAATCATGACCCTGGCCATGCTGGAAAAAACCGGAGGCCAATCGGATTAGTATTTCTAATTTTGGACCCCCAAACCTAAGTTCATCATTTTTAAACTAAACTAAGTTGCTTAATGTGAATTTGAGCGTCGAGCTCAAACCGGGAGTCCGAATTGAACTCCGTCAGTTTTCACAAATCATACTCATCGCCCCGACCGTGTTGGAACAAACCGGAGGCCGATCGGATTAGTATTTATAATTTTGGACTCCAAAACCTAGCTAAATTCTTCCATTTTAAACAAAAAAAAAAATAAATTAACTTGCTTAAGGTTAGTTTGAGCGCTGAGCTCTAACCGGAAGTTCGAATTGAACTCCGTCAGTTTTCACAAGTTACAATCATCGCCTGGCTGTGCTGGAAAAAATCGGAGGCCAATTGGATTAGTATTTTAATTTTGGACCCCCAAACCTAAGTTCTTCATTTTAAAACTAAACTAACTTGCTTAATGTGAATTTGAGCGTTGAGCTCATACCTGGAGTTCGAGTTGAACTCTGTCAGTTTCCACAAATCACACTCATCGCCCTGACCGTGCTGGAACAAACGGAGGCTGATCGGATTAGTATTTCTAATTTTGGACTCCAAAACCTAGCTAAGTTTTCCTTTTTAAACAAAACAAAAATAATATAACTTGCTTAAGGTGAATTTGAGCGTCGAGCTCTAACCGAGAGTCTGAATTGAACTCCGTCAGTTTTCACTAGTCACAATCATCGCTTTGGCCGTACTGAAAAAAATGGAGGCCAATCAGATTAGTATTTCTAATTTTGGACCCCCAAACCTAAGTTCTTAAATTTTAAATTAAACTAACTTGCTTAATGTGAATTTGAACGTCGAGCTCAAACCGGGAGTCCGAATTGAACTCTGTTAGTTTCCACAAGTCACACTCATCGCCCCAACCCTACTAGAACAAACCGGAGGCCGATCGAATTAGTATTTCTAATTTTGGACTCCCAAACCTAGCTAAGTTCTTCCTTTTAAAACAAAACAATACTAAACTAACTTACTTAAGGTGAATTTGAGCACCGAGCTCAAACGGGAGTCCGAATTGAACTCCATCAGTTTTAACAAGTCACAATCATCGCGCTGGCCGTGCTGGAAAAAACCAGAGGCCAATCAGATTAGTATTTCTATTTTTGGACCACAAACCTAAGTTCTTCATTTTTAAACTAAACTAACTTGCTTAATGTGAATTTAAGCATCGAGCTCAAACCGGGAGTCTGAATCGAACTCCGTCAGTTTCCACAAGTCACAATCATCGCCCCGACCATGCTGGAAGAAACTAGAGGCCGATCGGACTAGTATTTCTAATTTTGGACCCCCAAACCTAGCTAAGTTCTTCCTTTTTAAACAAAACAAAACAAAACAAACTTGCTTAAGGTGAATTTGAGCGCCGAGCTCAAACCAGGAATCCAAATTGAACTCCGTCAGTTTGCACAACTCATAATCATCGCCCTGGCCATGCTGGAAAAAACCGAAGGCCAATCGGATTAGTTTTCACAAGTCACAATCATCGCCCAGGCCGTGCTAGAAAAAATTAGAGGCCAATCAGATTAGTATTTCTAATTTTGGACCTCGAATCCTAAGTTCTTCATTTTTTAACTAAACTAACTTGCTTAATGTGAATTTGAGCGTCGAGCTCAAATCGGGAGTCCGAATTGAACTCCGTCAGTTTCCACAAGTCACACTCATCGCCCCGACCGTGCTGGAATAAACCGGAGGCCGATCGGATTAGTATTTCTAATTTTAGACTCCCAAACCTAGCTAAGTTCTTCCTTTTTAAACAAAACAAAACAAAACTAACTTGCTTAAGGTGAATTTGAGCGCCGAGCTCAAACCGGGAGTCCGAATTGAACTCCGTCAGTTTACACAACTCATAATCATCGCCCTGGCCATGCTGGAAAAAACTGAAGGCCAATCGGATTAGTATTTCTATTTTTTGACCCCCAAACCTAAGTTCTTCATTTTTAAACTAAACTAACTTGCTTAATGTGAATTTGAGCGTCGAGCTCAAATTGAGAGTCTGAATTAAATACTGTCAGTTTTCACAAGTCACACTCATCTCTCCGACCGTGCTGGAACAAATCGGAGGCCGATCAGATTAGTATTTCTAATTTTAGACCCCTAAACCTAATTAAGTTCTTCCTTTTTAAACAAAACAAAACTAAAATTGACTGTTAAAATAGAAAAGTTAAAATAAACTCAATTTACTCACATGAGGGGCCCGTACTGATGTCGATGGTGCTGCCTGAGGAGGAATGCTGACATGGGAGAGGGTCTGGGAGATAGCCTGGGAGAGCTGGGCCTGTAAAGTGTCGGACACCTTCGTATGGATCGTGTGGACTAGACGAGACTCCAAACCAGAGATCTCATCTCGAATGAAGCCCATCATCTCACTTGGAGAAGTACCTGGAGCACCAGGTGTGGTGAATGCACTAGTCACCTGTGAGCCTGAACTCGAGGCGCTAGATAACACCCTGCTCGTGTCCATACTATGCCCAAACCATACACATGGCCTTTCTTTGGGGTACCAGATGCCGCAACCCATACCTCAGGATCTAACTGCGGCTGCTCCTCCTCCCCGACATACTTCTCTGTCATCTGTTGGCTATACGACTCCTGCAAAAAATAAAACTGACAATGTAATATTAATCTATAACGAGAAAAAATAAATATGAATAGACTGTAAATACTTACCGCAACCTCTTAGGCTCTGTCGCTAATGTACTGATCTGTCCCCTTTTTCTTATGTGTCTTATCAAACACCTCCTGAAATGTTGGAGGCCGTTTTAGCTCCTTTTCCTATTTCACAGAAAAACATTACATAAATGAGTACATATATAAATAAAATATATCACAAATGGACATATGACTTACCAATCTGGACTGATGGGTCGAAAAGGAGACGGACCCACTTGTATGCTTGTTGGCCTTTGGATTGGCAGCTCGATTCACTTTCATTATTGTGGAGGTTTCTTGCCATCT
Organism: Colocasia esculenta; assembly: GCA_014218235.1. Taxonomy (NCBI): domain Eukaryota; kingdom Viridiplantae; phylum Streptophyta; class Magnoliopsida; order Alismatales; family Araceae; genus Colocasia; species Colocasia esculenta. The sequence goes on from CM024758.1 coordinate 27,726,710, forward strand.
CTCTGCGGCCCATATGTTGCACAGACCTTCCCAGTAATCTCTCGTCATCTATGTCGGTGAGTACTCCCTCTAAAGAGTCGGGTCTGCACTCTGACAAACTGTCTGTGCATTTTCCTCGCATTATACAACAATGTTTATAATTTGATCGGGGGGTGGTCGTCCATACTGATCGAGACCGCGCCTCGTCCGAAGGATGCGTAAATCGATGATTGCTCTATACAGATAAGAGTTAGTTTATTGAATGTAGGAGTAAGAAAATAATTAAATTATAATAAGAAATTACATACTATGAACATCTGATACAACAACTCCTGGACGTCCATCGAGAAATCATTGAATCTATAAATAGGCGCAGGAAAGTGTGCCTGAATTGATCTTGTGATGATTTTTTTTTTTTAATCAAAAGTCCAAGGTGTCAGCAACCAGGAGAGTGCACCCCTACCCAGGGGGTAGGAATGGTCTCACTCCACTAGGCGAATCAACCAGGGACAGAAATTTTATTTCATGAAAAAAAAGAAGTAGATACACTAAGTGCCAAAAAAGCTACACCACCCAAAGGCCAAAAAGAATAAGGACAGAAAATACACCCGATCTGCCACAAGTAACCTGAAAACAACTAATGACTATGCCGGAAACTAGGGAGGCCAGCTTTGTCAATGAGTAAAGCTCCCCTTGCAGGCGGAGGTAAGTCCCCAGGAGATATGAACACCAAATTCCTATGAAGGGTACAGGCCAGAGAAGCAAGTGCATCAGCCACCTGGTTACCCTCACGAAAAGTATGCACTATCTTTGGATTAATAATCTGCAACATGTGACAAATACCCCGCCACCAAGGAAAGACCGCCCAATGAGGTAACTTCCCATCAATGATCGCTCTGACAAGGATAGCTGAATCTGAGTACACAACAGCAATATGAAGATGTTTTTCCAATGCCAATCTGAGACTATCATGGATGGCCCTAGCTTATGCAATAATGCTATTCCCCCAGCCATAGGCGAAGGCAAAACCACAAATAAAATCACCATTTCGATTCCTGAAACAGCCACCACCACCACAAACACCCGGGTTACCTTTACAGGCGCCATCCACGTTAAGACTAAGATTAATCTCAGGGGGAATCCATGTAACCATGATGTTTGCTCTCACAGTGATATTCGCCTGCAATTATAAGTTTTAAGAATATCATGTTGGTTCCCAGAAATAGGGCACTTAAACTTGAATTGAGACGCTTGGGCGGGCTCTATTTTATCCCTATAATTATGTAACTTGTTACAGTGAATTTATGAACTAAATATACCTCCTTAATAAAAGATACATATAAGTTTATTACATACCCATTTATCCACACCTCCCGCAGAGTGCTATCATAAAAACTGCCTCCCCCCTCCTGTAGACTGACAGCATCCTCTGCCTCTGGTACCGTAGATGTACCTTCCAAAAAAGCTGGAGGTGCGGAAACACTCGATCCTGGACAAAAATGCACGACATAAGAAATGTACAAGAATATAAATAATGACTATACAAATACATAAACATTTAAATATACATACCTGCTACTGTAGGAGAAGGTGTAAACTGACCCGAGCCTGTAAGAATTTTAATGGCATAAGAATCAATGCACAAAGAAACTACAACTTTAAATATACATACCTGTTGCTAGAGGAGAGGCACAGAAGAAGGACCAGAAGCTGTAACAATTTAAATGACATAAATAATATATATAAATAATACATAAAGAAAAATATAACTTTAATATACAATGTACAAGAATATAAATAATGACTATACAAATACTTACAAATTTAAATATACATACTTGGTACTCTAGGAGGAGGAGATGTAAACTGACCCAAACCTGTAAGAATTTTAATGGCATAAGAATCAATGCACAATGAAAGTACAACTTTAAATATACATACCTGCTGCCAGAGGAGGAGGCACAGAAGGACCAGAAGCTGTAACAATTAAATGACATAAATAATAGTATAAATAATACACAAAAGAAAAATACAACTTTAAATATACAATGTACAAGAATATAATAATGACTATAAAAATACTTACAAATTTAAATATACATACTTGGTACTGTAGGAGAAGGAGGTGTAAACTGACCCGAACCTGTAAGAATTTTAATGCATAGAATCAATGCACAATGAAAGTACAACTTAAATGACATAAATAATATGTATAAATAATGCACAAAGATGAATACCAAAGAAAATATACATCCTGATGCTGCAGAGAAACCCCTCCCACTACTCATCCTCCTCCCAGAACTGGAGCCCGATCGTGCTCAACGCACCATATCTTCATAGGAACATAAAAATTAATGTTCATTAGTCAATTGCTTGTATTGAAAGTGGGCAACTTTAAATATACTGAACAGATGTGAAAAAATTCTACACATTCTTAAATGATATCCATTTCCTCCTCAGATGATGATGATATATCTAATTCCGCCCATCTTCATCATCATCTTCACACTCATCACTGGTATATTCCTCTCCATCATAATCTTTACATTCAATATTTGTTCGCCTTCCACTACTCCTTTTATCTCATAAGGATCGACTTCTTCGACCTCATTCCTTTAGACAAGCAAATTCGCTCTTCAGATTCGTCTACTCCAGTATGAGCTGTCAACTCTACATCTTCAACCAAGTCTTCTTGAAAGAATTCGGCGTTGACCTCTTCATGTGTCTGATCAGTCATGTCCAATTCATAATTAGATAATAGTCTTGACTTAACTCTTCAAACTGCCCACTAATCATTTCGTTCTTTGTTCGTAGATGATGGATAGCTTGTAGAGTACACCTGCTGGGCTTGTGTGGCTAAAATGAATGGCTCATAAGTATTCAATTTCGACTTATGTTTAAGCTTGACAATCCCATGCATTGTGTCATTTTGAATAGAATTCGGATCAAACCAATGACACTTGAACAAGAATATATGATTGTCTTGTCCTAAATATTGCAATTGTAAGATCTCCTCTACAATACCATAGTAGTCATATTCATTTTCATTGTATGTACTTCCTTTAACACATACGCCACTGTTCATGGTAGACTTGCTCTGCCCATAGCCTTTTGTATGAAATCTATACCCATTCACAATAAATCCAGGATAGTTCTGTGCAATTTTCGATGGGCCATAGGCTATCTAACGAACTCTTTCATCTATAATTAACCTTGTTCAACCTACGTATAGAGAAGACTAGTTAAAAAGTGAACAAAACTATCTTTCGTACTCTTTGAGCATGTACACATGCGTTTTCTTAGCCATAAGGACAATGACTTCTCTCGTTCTTTTTCAACCTCATAATCACTGAGATGTGGATTTCTTTAATTATTTCTGAATCAAATTGTCTGCAGTATGAATGGAAGACCACCTTCAATAGCTAGAATAAGGGCAAAGAAGTTATATACACAATAAATCACAATAAATTGTGAGTTCAGCACTTACTCAACATAACACTCTAACTCAGCACAATTTAAAAGAATATATATCTCTGCGGCACATAACTCTCTGAAATCCAGCATGCGAGTTGAAGAACGTCCGAACGCACGTCCAGGATGATTAAATAAGGGGAGTCGATCTGAACACACAGATTCCCCCCCATCATCATTACATGGAGGTTGAGTACGACGAGTTTGTATGTCTGCTTCAAAGTACATCAAACAAAAGTTTGAGATTTCCTCCATAATGTATGCCTCAGCAATAGAACCCTCCACTTTTGCTTTATTTCAGACTTTCATTTTGAGGTCATGCATACACCTACATCAACAATGTACAAGACAAATGGGAAACATATCATACATAAGGTGCAATTCTAAGAAGAAAAAGTTAATATTCGCATATACCTCTCAAATGAATACATCCATTTATATTGTACTGGCACTTCGACTTTAGCTTCATATGGTAGATGTACGAGTAAATGCTCCATCGAATCGAAGAATGTAGGTGGAAGTATCTTCTCCAACTTGCATACGATGGTGACCACATTATGTTTGATAGTTTGCACATCCTCAAGTCTGAGTTCTAATGCACACAGAATCGTGAAAAATCGACTCAGCTCAGACAATGCTCCCCATAGAGGCTCGGCAACATGTCACAAATGCAATAGGTATCAATCTTTGCATGAACACATGGCAGTCATGACTCTTCATTCCATATATTTTTCCCTCACTAACGTTGACACAACGAGCAATATTATACACAGAACCGTCAGGAAATCTCAACTATTTCAGCCACTGACACACTTCCTTTACTTGTCCTCCTACAAGCACATAAACTGCTTTTGGTTTAATTGATTTCCCCATTACTTCAACAAATTCTAACTCTGGACGTTTACAAAGCATGGACAAGTCCAAAGTGCATTCCCGTTGTCCTTTGTTTTACCTTTTATGTCCATAATGGTGTTGAACACATTATCAAAGACATTTTCTCGATATGCATCAAGTCTAGATTGTGCCGCACAAGAAGAGTCGACCAATAAGGTAGCTCCCAAAAAATGCTTCTCTTCACCCAATTGTGCTCCTTCCCAAAACTTGAAAGGTGTCGAGTACTGCCCATCAGTTGTGTGATATTTGGCAAATTTTCTACATGTGCTGCCATATGATGACCAGACAACCTCTCGAATATAACTTCATCTCGTTCCATTCTGTTCTTTAAGAATGCATCTTTTTGTCTTCTGAAAGGGTGATCAACTGCTAAAAAGTAGAGATGGCAATCAAACCAGCATGACTTCCCACCTGTTTAAGTACAAATGATTTGGTATTATTCATACAGTAAGGAATGCTAGCCTCCCATGTGTGCTCCAACCAGATAGCATTCCATATGCAGGAAAATCACATATCGTCCACATCAATGTTGCCCTCATGGTGAATTTTGCTCTCTAGATGCATCATAAGTATTGACCCCCTCAGTCCATAATAATTTCATTTCAATGAATGGTCTAAGATAGATGTCTATATTTTTGTAGGACTTGGACCAAGAATCAATAAAGATAGGAAAAAATTCTCTCGCTTCATGTATGCTTGGAGGAAGGTTGTATGGTGTCACGAACACTGGCCAGCTGGAGTAGGATGCCACTGAACCTCCAATGGATTGAATCCGTCAGTGCACAAACCAAGCCTCACATTACGCAACTCCCTTGAGAAGATAGGATGAGCATGTTGAAATGATTCCAAGCTTCGCCATCTGCAGGATGACTCAAATATCCTCGTCTCGACGTACTCTTTTTGCGTGCCACCTCATATGTCGAGCTGTCTTTGAACACACATATACATCTACTGCAGT